>CM060904.1:264343048-265593048 GCA_030737815.1 Allium fistulosum | reverse complement strand
ATTCACTTAGAAGTTGCTTGGTTAGAATAATGGATAACACTAACCAAATAATGTTGGTACCAACCAAATTATGTTGATACCAACCAAATCATGCATTTTTGAAACTTAGCCAAATATTTAGTTTCTTCAATCCTGACATCTTTAAGCTTCTGACTCATTCCTTCATCATTTTGTCATCAAATTCATCCATTTGAGTATGTTGCTTGACCGTGGAAAATTTGTCGATAACATTAAGAAACACAATACTCATTGACCAATGTCATTTTATATGATTTAATAATATATTTTTGTTTATATATAGATTTTACCACTCTTTTTCTATCAAAACTTCATATATACACACACTTTACATCTATATATCTTTTAAATATACATACATAAATATATATATTTATACACACACACACACACATATATATATATATATATATATATAGACACACACACATGTGTGTGTATCAAAATATATGTTTACATTCATTACCTCTAATATAGATAAATTAACTACAGTGGTATATTTCAAAAAAATCCAACCATATTCACGTGATATTTTATATATACAAAACCAAAATAACATCATTTTTCCTTAGAAAATAATATATATTCCATATTTCATCTTTATATTCCTTTTTTTTAAATTGGTTCCTTTTATTACTTGAACTTAACATAAATTACAAAATACAATACAACATAGTAGCCTAAATAATAATAAGGCTACAAATCTACTTAAGAACTAAAATAAACACAACACGCATTACAAATTCCACTCGAACAAGCGCAATAACTTAAATAAGTTTACATTCTACCAACTGCAACAAATGTGGAAATTTTATAACCAAAAAGCATCAAGGTCAACACATTGTAAGTTCGGCATCTGCTTAAATTCCAAAGTCAAGCCCAGTTTCACATGATCCAGAAACCACGTTATTGCACTAGTAACCACACCACATAATGTAGTAACTGCACTTCTGGTAACTGCTGTAAATGTGTGTATGTGTATTGGAATTTACTCTCTGATTTATTGAAATTATTTTTAGAAATACATTCCATATAATTTCATCTACATTTGTATGGTCTTTCTATCATATATAATCTAAATAATTAAACTCTCATTTCCATTGTTTATGAAGTCACTTCGTATCTCAATCAAATCATTGATTCCGACATCAATTTACTTTATTTACTGATCATAACCATAATCAACCAATAAAAATTCCAATTTCTAATCCTAGCCCATAGAAATCATAATATAGTAAAGGTTTGGTCAATCAAGTACTAAACTAGCTAAAACCCACCTACAATGATTTAATTAGCCCTAAATTGAAGACCCAAAGTAATAAGCACTCACTTTCAAGAATTGGAATCGTCCTCAAATCTGTGTTTTTACTCTAGAAATTTATATCAGAAGATAGCCTCTAACGCGCTTTTCGATTTGAATATTTGCTTCTGTAATTTGATGAAGATTTGACACTTTTTTATTGTTTAAAATTTGATTCCAGAATAGGTTTTCTATGTGAAAGAGGAAAAAGAAATGTACAAAATTCTTGAAATTTGAATGACCTGTATATTTGTAACCAAAACCAAATGTCCGTTCACCCTAAATGGGCTAAGCCTACTTAAAAATTGAATTTTGGAATCGTTTTAGAAAAACGTTCATACCTTTCTTGTCCTAATCTCGATCCAAACAAACAAATATACTATTCTAATCAAAAAAATGAGTCGGCCGTAGTGGCGCAAGCATCGTTGCTCAATTCAGTTGTAAATTTACCATTTTGCCTCTATATTCAAATTCACTAGAATGTCCCTATATATTTTAGTTGTCGAGAAATATGGGGTATTACATAACTATTTGAAAGAAGTGTTGAATAAAACATTGATAGTATCCAGCTAAACTCAAGATAATACAAATCTCTATAACCGTTTAAGATTTCTCCAAGTTTTAGCTCATTTAATCTTAACCGGGTCTACCGAAATTCCAACTTCTAAGACAACATGTCCCAAAAACTTCACTTCACACTTGCAGAAATGACAATTAGAAAATTTGGCTTTCGTGTTGTGCTCTCCTAAGGTTTCAAGAACAATTTTCAAATTCATATGATGAACTTCTTCTAATTTGGAATAGACAAGGATATCATGAATGGAGATAATGATAAAATGATCAAGATAATCTCTGAAAACCTTATACATCGGTTCAATAAAGTATGCAAGGGAATTTTTCAAACTGAAAGGCATGAAAGGCCATTCATACGAACCATACCGACTATGGTAAGAAGTAACAGGAATGTTGTCTTCTACCACTCGAGGCAGATGGAATCCCATTGTAAGATCTAGTTATGAAATTAAATTTGTCACACTTAGTTGGTCGAACATATCATTAATGAGAGGAAAAGGATATTTATTCTTCACAGTAACTTCATTAAGCTTTCCATAATCAATACATATCCAAAGAGGTCCATCTCATTTTCGATCAAAGACCATAGCAGAGCCTCATGGAGAAATGTTGGATCGAACGAAATGCTTGTTCTTTAACTCAATCAACTACTTCTTGAGCTCTTCTATCTCAAAATGAGATATTCAAGTTAGCGGAATACCCACTGGCTATGCTCTATGCATCAAAACAACGCGGAATTCTACAGCTCTTTATGATGGAAAATTTGTTGCTAGATTGAACACATCCGCAAAGTCTTTCACCACTAGAATAATAGATATCCCATCCTCCTCTTGCACTTCCATGGCATATAATGATTCAAAATGGTCTACATTGGCACTATTGATACAAAATGAAGTTGATTGAGGTGGTCTGAATGCTTTAAAGAAATAATTCTATTGACACAATATATTTGAGCTTGATAATATTGCAGCCAATCTATTCCAAGAATAAATATGAATTCTATATACTCAAACACATGTTAATCACAAAGAAGAACATACCTAAACAATTCAGGATTAACTTCATGGCATAGCATATTCAATGTTGCATAGCCACCAATAGGATTAGATACTCTTAGAGAGGTAATTAGACAAATGACTTCAAGGTGGAAATGATTGACAAGTTCTTAGACATGAAAGAATGCGAAGCACGGGTATTGAAAAGAACTCGAATAAATAAAACTTCAAATGGAATCCTACCTTCCAAAACATAGTGCTTATAACCCTTCCTTTTCTTACATGGGCTAACCGCTTCAGCCACATTCATCTTACATTTTTCATTCTTTGCTAAGGTTGGACATTAAGAAATCTTATGGCCTTAAGCCTTGCAAAAACGACACACGGAAAGATCATCACTAGGGTTGTTATTGGCATAGTGTCTGGATTTTTTACAATTGTAGCAAGCACTAAAGGGATTTTCTTTGCTCTTCTGAGGGCTAATAGTCAACTTCTCCTTGATTTTCTACTTCAGCTTAGAGAAAGAAGAGAACCTACATTTCTACTCTTTACTCTGCTTGTTGGACCCTACCTCCTCACTGTCTTGATCTAAAAGATTCTCATAGCCCAAAGCACTATTCACTAAACCATTAAAAGGATTATAAAGCTCTATCATGAGATGCTTCCTCAGATCTTCCCTCAAGCCATTTACAAATTTATCATTTTTCTTAAGAGGCATGCTAAAAATTCTACTTCCTATATGGATGGTAAATTAAGAGCTTAACATGCTCTTAAACTGACATTTGCTTTTGCTTAAGCTCTACGAACTGCTGCACCAAGAAAGCTCTAAGCTTTAATAATGAATCTTAAACTTCTTCTTGGAGAAATCCCAATTTAACTTCAATTTTCACGGAGGTAAGAATCTCATGCCACTCCATTGCTCCTTCTTACAAGAAAATGAATGTCATTCGACTTTCTACTTACCCAATAACCCCATGCATATAAAGATCCTTTCACAAGATTTGAACGACTTAGGAATTCTGAAAAATCCTTCATCTCCCTTGAAAAACATTCCGCCTAGACTGGAAAATTCATTGCATAAGCAGGAAAACTCATTATGAGGAGTTGTAGTATGAGCAAAGGTGGTACCTGCATGCTGCATGATTTGCATCCACTGATCCATGGTTATGCTAGCATTTCCATTTCTAGCCATAATACAATTTTGTTTTTAGGTTCAGAAAGAACATCAATAGACCCGCCTACTGTTGCCCCTAAGGTTTCTACTAGAATTAAACAAACGACCACTTACAGACCCTCTAAACTTACGACTATCACTTACCTATTTGTTGTAAGCCTATGCTCAAAACCCTACCACAACTCTGCCATAGAGTTGCGAATTCTCGAACTACGTCACGTAGCTCGTAACCTAGCTAACACTAGAGTTTAACAATTTAAAAAAAATCAATTAAAATAAAAGAAAACCTAAACACAATTTGGCTCTAACTATAACTAAAAAGAAATGCGGCCCAAATAAAAAACTAAAACAAATCTCTTTTTTCTTTGTTAGCCCGTATTCATTATCTACTTGCCGTCTTCCTTTTTTTGCTTCGTTCTCAAATTAGGGTTTTTGGAAATTGGAGTTGCCGCTTCGAATTTGATGCTTCGAATTGCCTTGATCCTTTTCTGATACTTACGTTATTCAATTGGTAGGCGATTTATGGTTGCAGCTGCTTCCTCGTCAAGAGTTCTTAGATTTATATTTGGTACGATTTTTGCCCCTTTCGATTTGTATTGATCTCGACTTCGATTCGAGTTATAAATTGGTTCGTGATTTATTTCAAGGCTTGCTCTCTGGTTTTGCTCGAACTCGAATGAATTATGCTGATGATGATGTTAGGTTTATATACGGATCGATTTCGTATATATCCCTATATATTAGTTTGCCTTGAATTTTTCAATTGCTTTTCTTGGCCATGGATTTTTGATCGAATGCCCTAGTATTTTCTGACTTGTTCATCGTTCAAATATATTGGTATATATTCTTGACCGCTTTGTTGATATTCTGCCTTTCACCTTGACTTGTTCAATTCGCTGAATTTGCTAGTTCGATTAAAACCAGATACTTGATATTTTTGACCCTACGTCCTCTTCAAATCATTTATGGTGATACCTGTTTTTGATTCATGCTTTCTATGAAATCACTGTTGCTATGTATGTTCATGTGTGCATGTCCTTATTTACATTTTGTAGTCTTGTACATATGCCTTGCTCCATTAATGATCTGCATCATGATATTTGCTTGATCTTGCAGATTGTTGCTCTTGTCCATATTGATCTGCTGTAGCTTTGCCCATTGTATTTGATGCCATAACTGAATTTTTGATGCCTATGTATATGTATACATATATATATCTATATATATATATATATATATACATATATGTGTATATATGTATGTTTGTATCCCTGTCTTGACTCTGATTTTCTCTTATTGAAGTGCACTTGTACTCCTTGCTAGTTATTTTGCTGTTGCACCTTAATGCTTGCCTACATACATGTGTATGCATGTTGAATTGTGTTGCACCATTTTAGTCTTCTCCTGTTTCACTGCATTTGTATGTCTGAGTTTGTGAATGAGCATGTACTTGTATAGGAATACGTGTACTGTTGTTGTGTCTCTGGCCATCTTGAACCGTGTGCATTCTTAATCTG
This sequence comes from Allium fistulosum, assembly GCA_030737815.1. Classification (NCBI taxonomy): domain Eukaryota; kingdom Viridiplantae; phylum Streptophyta; class Magnoliopsida; order Asparagales; family Amaryllidaceae; genus Allium; species Allium fistulosum. Next base: position 265,587,471 of record CM060904.1, on the reverse strand, counting down.
TTTCATATGTTCACTTAGTTCTGAATTGCCTTTCTACCCACTATGTACTATATACATATATATTCATATGTGTATATATGTATATTAGTGCTTGTACATTATTATGCTATCTTGTTGCATTCCTGTTTGCAGACATGTATGTACTTGTACTTCTTTATCTTGTGATTTGGTTGTTATTAATTTGGCTCGGCCATGACTGTTTATGTGTGTGCACACTCTTTTACCTTGCGTGTGCACTGTTTATTCTTTTTGCCTGCACTTGTATATTTTTTTTATGATACGTGCACCTGAGTTGACCATGTCTAAAATATGAAGAGAAAACAAACCCATAAACTAAGGCAATATTATATCACAATTATAATTTTTGCAATTTAGGTTCATTTCTTTTTCCAGTTTACTAAATTGTTTATTTGTCAGGTATAGTAGATGGCCGGACACAAGCTGGAGTAAGCAAATCAAGATCAAAATCGAGTGTGAGTGAGTCAGGAAACAAAGTGTTGTATATGTGTGTATAGAGAAATTGTGTATATAAGAGTATGAAAATTTGTATAATGACAGATTGTATTGTAATTAAAAATTGTAAATATAGTGGAAGCAAATATTGAGTACTATTCGAAATTGAAATAAAATTTTTGTTCAAATAAAAAATTTGATTCGATTATTTTATTCTATAAGTATTTACTTAATTTTGTGAAAACAAAATAGTACAAGAACAAACTCATTCAACGAATATATATATATATATATATCTTTATTATCATCAAATAAAAATCATAAACCATTGTAATATACAATCTCCCCCTTTTAATGATAACAAACATATATTAAGATTTTGAATTTTAAATAAATTGTGTTTGGTATGATGTGTCAAGCTCCCCCTATTTAGATGCTCCCTTTACAAGTAAACTCCCCCTACACAGATGCGTGCAATTGAAAATGAAAATTTTATTTTTCAAAAATAATTTCGAAACAACTTTTGAATAATAAAAACACTCTTGAATAACAGTAAAGTTATTACTTGATCAACAAAATATTAACCTCTCTCCCCCTTTTGCTATCATCAAAAATAACAATAATAATTGAAATAGTAATGAATTTTAATTAAAATTATAAAATCAAATCAAGAGGGAAATATATATCGCAAATTCCAATTAATCAAACAAAAATTATAATATTTATTGATTAGAAACAAATTTCACTTTAAAGAAATGCTAGGATTATGGATAATTTTATGCAGTGACAAAATTGGTATTTTTAATAAAGAAGTAATTTGTGAATCTTCCTCTTAAATATTATACAAAAAAATTATCAAGCATACCCTAACCATACATAATCGTTGGGACTTTTAAATTAGGTTAGTAGTTAATTAAAAGTAAATGTCAAGTATTTTCTAACCATGCTTAACCGTAATGACTTTTAAATGAGATTAGAATTTACTTGATTATTTATCCCTTTCTTATATGAGCCTTATCCATCCATAACCATGAGGACTTTTAAATGAGAATGGAAGCACGTATATAGAAATTCAAGTAATTCACCCATGCATAACCACGAGGACTTTTAAATGAGAGTGAATAATTTGGGATAGGATTATTTTAAAAACAAATTTGTTTCTTTGTTTTGAAATACCAACTTCTGTATGCTATATTAAGTTTTGGTGTATGGATTGAAAGAAAGGTGATAATGATAGAAATGAGCATGGAATAAGTACTAACTTAAAATATTATATAATTTGTTTAATTTTCATGGAATTTTAAATTATACTTCCTCTTGTTATGAAATATAATTTAATCATTATCCATCACTTTCTCAAACACTATTAATAATTCTGATAAGTCTCAAAAAGTTTTAATTAGTCAAAGATTATCTTTTATATAGTAAATTCCTTATCAAAATAAACAAGAGTATTTTAACAAAGTAAAAACCCAAGTTTAAAAAAAAATGTGAAAATCAATTTTCTATAGAGGGTTGTGTGCTAGTTGAATATCAGTTCAAAATAATCAATCAGATGCAAATATGATTCCAACATGATGTTTGATACCACTTGTATTTGGATTGACCAAGGTGACATATAGTGGTATGTAAGAACACAAGTAAAACTTTTACTTCTCAAAATCACTTGGAATGATTTTCAAGATTTTCAGCAAGACCATTTATATCAGTCAAAGAAAAAGGTATTTATATTGAAGCAAGAACAAAAACATTTCTTTAATCATTACTTTGTTAGTCATGAACAAGACAATGAGAGATGACAATTCTACCAAAGCAATTGAAAATTCCTGTTTTGAAAATTCAATCCATTTGAAACTACTATTTGAAAACTTCAAGTCTGTAATTTGATTTAGCACGAAACATAAAACTTTTAGATACTCAAAAATTCCACTTATCAAAACTGGTTTCAAGTCAAAACGATAAATCGATCAAAATTTATGAATGAAATACTACAACTTATTTGTGTAAATCAGAAATACTTTTCAAGTAATGTGCTGAAGGGATTGCTATTTTTCAATATTTCCCATAATGAATCAACAAAAATTCAAAACAATAAAGTTGTAGTGCTGTTAGTTAGCTTTCCAGAACATCAAAATTTTCTAAAATTGGAATAAAAACGTTCATATTATGATCGAAATACTACAGCTGTGTCAAGAAGTTCTGAAACTGTTTTCAAATAATTCTCTAAATGATTTGTAGTTTTTTAACTGTATAAATTCGGATTCTGGATAAATACAAAAAATAAAACTTATAGTGTTTTCAATCTATTTTCCTGTAACGATCCTGATTTTTGACGACTGTTAATTGGAAAATTAACTAATTGAAATTACTGGAATATAAATTTTTATAAGTCGAATAAATAAATTTTCTGATAGTCAAAAATACCTGTATCTATGAATTGATTAAAAACTGTATTAAATAAATATTGAATTATAAAATCTCTGGATATGATAAATCTTATAGAAAAAAATAAACAATATATATAGGAACTCCACCATTTAAATCAAGATAAAATGTCCATATTTATAAATAAATATATACAAGCTTTATGATGTTGATAATATATATAAATATACAAATGTATATATATATATATATATATATATGTATATATGTCCATATGAAGCAAAATATAGGAAAGTTTGTATAAATGTGAAAATATATATAAGGACAAAATATACAAAGCAATGTATATAAGAATATGTAAGTAAAAATATATATAGGAAGGTATAAATGTAAATGTATATGTATATATATGCTATATAAAATAGTGAAGAGGTAAATATACATGTTGTAAAAATATTGTATATGTGAGTAAGCATGTATACATGAATGTACAAGCTTCATAATAGCAAAATCTCAAATTCTTGACCATATATAGATGTGGTTAAATGTTTATAGAAGCAATACATATAGGGATATAAATTTCTTTATATATATATATATATATGTAAGCATGTGTGTATCATAATATATATATATATATATATATATATATATATATATGTGTGTGTGTGTGTGTAAATGTGATAAAATGGATATGTATATATCTAAAGGAAGTAGGAAGTGGTACATGCATGCACATATGTATATATATAAGTATTCATGACAAAACAGAGCAAAGGTATGCATATCCACATATATATACATATAATTGTATATGTGAACATATAGGGGAGCATCATGATGGCAAACATCATCTTAAGCATACAAAACATTTTATCAATGTCAAAACATTTAATCAAGTCATTTAAAAATCAAATCCCTCATATGAAATCAAATCAGTTTATGTTTAAATCAAGTCCACATATATTCAATGCAAAAAGGAAAAATCATGTCAGGTCAAAGCATTGTTCAAATCAAAATAAAATGAAAAGAATCTTGAAATTGTGGAGCCTGTAACAAGCTTCAGCTCCCATTCTTTCTTATATATACATAGCCACACCTGCTTTTGTTCATCTATCTGCATACACAAAATTAAAAAGATGAAAACAAGCTGCCACTAAAGCTGAGAGGAAACCAAAAACAACTCAAGTACGAGAGGATCAAACCAAAGCAAGCAGAACAGTTTCAAAAAAAAAATTGAGAAAGAATCACTGCTCTATTTAAAGGAAGAAGGTGAGTAAACTCTGTAGGTTTGGTTACTGGTTATTACACTGTGATTATGTGCAAATCATTGAGATCTGTCGGGTGTATATATGTTGTTATGTATATACATATGTATAGGTGTGTTAGTTAGTTTCATCTGCATCTCAAACTCTTGTGTCTCTTCCCCAATGTCCTGTATTTAGCCTCTGTTCATGTTATTGGTAATAACAGTTGAACATTTCAACTTTGAAATTCATTATCTCATCAACTACCCAGATTTAGAACAACTAACCAACACGATAGTTATTTGCATTCGCGTCTAGTTTTTTTTAAAATTGATGGCATCCAGTTTCATCGAGTATCCATCGAGTTCTTTCCATTTTATAGTAAGTGGTATAATATGAACATATACTTCAAAACAAAATTTCCCAATCCAGAGTGAATTACCAGGCACCGCTGGTGGCGTTAGGATCGTATGGGGAAGGGGAGTTTTTTGTGGAAAGTCGGCAGCATTTGGTGATGGCCAGCGACGTTTGCCGATTTCTAGGGCTTGAATTTGGGAATGATTCGAGCATCGATTGAAGAAACTGAGGGTGCGGTGATGTTGAGCTAGGAGAATTCTTCATCGTGACAAAATTTGGTGGAGTTCGATGCCAAAAATTATCGCGCGACCTGTAGCGTGTTTCACTGCTCTAGGAGTTCGGTCGGAGCAGTTGATGACCGGGGTTTAGGCAATGGGGTGGGGATTGTTGAGCACGATGCAACGGATGCGTGGGTGGCCACGTTGTGGACGTTGGATGGTCGGAGCGTTGTGCACCGTGTACGTGTGCACGGTTGTTCACTAGGAAGCGTTATGGAAGTAGATAGGAAAAAGAGGAAGAAAGGAAGGGGAGAAAGAGTGTTTGGGCCGGATTATTTTGTTGGCCGAAGTAAGAAATAATAAAGGAAATATATAAGGGAAATAGAAAAAAAAAGTAAGAAAATAAATGAAACTTGTATTTTTCTTTAAACTCCAATTTTATTGCCAAATCGACAGGAAGTCCTTCGCGTAATAATTCTACTTCCAAATGTTTAGACTTAATTTATTTGGGAAAGGTAAAAAATTAAATTATCCATAATAATTGAGGTGAGTAATTTATTGAATTCTTAATTTGTTTAACCTTATGTTAATTAATAATATTAGTATAAGTTTGGTTATTTAATTTTATCAACTATTGATAAATTGATTTATAATTTCTTTAATTTGAAATCAATTTGGATTAGAACAAAAATGGACGCGGTTAAATAAGGTTAATTAAAATCCTGATATGTGAACTATTTTTTATATTTGTTATTGATCGTTTAATGAGTTAACGATCTATGTTGGGTTTAAGTTTATTGGATATTTATTATTCTTGTCTGAGCCATTAAGTGGTTAGACGAGTTAAACCGTTGGTTTAAAATGATGATATGTTTTATTTGAAATAAACATCTGTAATAAATTCCAATATAAGAATATTATCAACCAAATTAATAAATTGTTTATTTTAAACAATTTACCCCTTTTAATCTATTATTTGGATTCGAAGAGACCGGAATCGGATATCTGTGTTACTCGGAACCGCCTCAATTTAATAATCACTTTGAACTTTATGGGTTTCATTATAGCGTTTAATAGGCAGGAATTGGGTTAATTTCACAAATTCAGCTATATTAAATAAGTAACTGTACTTAGATATTATTTTAAATATCAATGGATTTTTGTAACAAGTGTTTGGCTATAACAAGATAAAAACTGGTAGTGTTGTACGAGTTACCTTGGTTCCAAAGAAGTTTTATAACCTAAGTGTTTCAAATTTAAGTTGATTTACTCATGCTGGTTTCCAGCCTGACTCGGGTGTTACTTTATTGTAATGCTCGGGACAGACTAAGTATTACTGATTTTTAGGTTAGTACGCTTTGGAGCTCAGGAGACGAGCTGGATGCCAGAGACGTATTGGTTATATTCCACTGTGTATTATAGATTGTATAGTTATCATTTAGGGACAAGTTATTATAACTTTCCAGATTTATTTTTTGATGATTGTACTCTGATATCTTGTATATATACATTGACAGTTACAGCTTTTCTTGTATAAAATGTTGTTATTATATTTTGTTCCGCTGCGATTGTGAGATTTTGTGTTGTTGTTTTCTGTTTCTTATTCTATCTCTTTTTCTTAAAACCCTAACAGCCTGGTATTTCCGGCACCCAATTACTCGGCACTCTATAGTGTGGACGTATTAGTGTCGATTTTCGGGGGTCGAAAATCTCTCGATCGTTACACGTGGTATCAGAGTGAGGTTAAGTGAGAACCTTGGCTCTGGTGGGGATTACTCATTAGAGATAGGGTCAGCAGTACCCTAGAATGAGTTGAGTGTATTATATATGAGGGCGTACTTGTTATTTTCATATATAATGATTTCTAAAATAATTTTTATATAAGTTATATTTTGATATAAAAGAAATAATTTTTGTAGATTATTATAGTATATTAAGGTGATTGGATGTTGTTATTATTATAATCAATTGAGATTATAAAATTTAAGGATAATATGTGTATAACTAGATAGGAATTTGGTAAGAATGAACTATGCAAACAAGTTAAGCTAAAGGTAGACTCAAACCAGAATTTAAAATTCTGAAAATTTTGGAAGTGTATTTCAAAGCGTTTAAAATAAGTTTACCCTAATTGTATTTCTTAGGAAATTATTATAGATTATATGATGTGTTTGATTTCTAGATATGATAATTATCATAAATTGGGTATTGTGTCTTAATAAAGGATGTTTATTACAAAATAAACAATGATAAAACAAAGTGAAATGTTTAGGAAAGTGAAATCTTATAAGCATTATTACAAATGTGACTTATAAAATTTAAAATGGATTTAAATTGTGAGATTTTCAATCTAGTCCTAGAAACTTTGAAATTGTTTCAAGCTGTTAAAGGAGATAATAAATATATTATTTAGGATATTTTTGAAATATAGAAATCTTTGTTTTAAGACAAGAGTTGTTTGAAGATGAATTTGCTTTGGATTAATAACCAAGAACGGTTTAAAATTTTAAGTGTGATTTGATATGTAAATGGGATAAATATGTATACACGTGTGGATATATGTGATTTCAAAGTTGATTTGAAATAAATATTGATGTTTGAATTTTGAAATCCCCCTTAGAATGTGAAGTATAACCCAAAGGAAAATAATTTTTTGAACTTATAAGTAGAAAGTGATATTGATAAGAAATTTAAATTGGAATGGAAAATTTAAATTGAGAAAAGTTTAAATGGGTTGAACGAATGAGGAAATTAACTCAAGGCAAGTTGAATAAGTTTTGAACTTATAACCCGACTTTGGAATTTCAAAGTGAAATTAAGGTTTAACTTGTGGAAGTTAAATGGGTTAAATTGGAAAAGAAGTTATGTATGATTTCAAAGCGATTTTTAAAATAAAACGAGTTTCAAATTCTGAAAATTTGTGATGGATGTTATTGATTGATGTTTTAGATGATTTGGATGTTTATTTACTTTGATATATCCTGATATCATCCTGTTTGTTATTTACAGTATATAAAACTATAAAGTGGATCATTTTGAATAAAATAAGAAGTGGATTGAAATGATATATATCCAAACTTGAAATTGAATAGAAATAAAATCGAATTTAGGAAAATGGAATCATTTTGAACTTAAGTTTGAAATGTTAAAATGAACCTATACACTGGAATTGCCTAAAGATTTAGTTGAAGTTATAACTGAGAAATAAATTGAATTCCAAAAATTGATTTGTTCTAAAAAGATTTGAACTCTCACTTGAACCTTGAAATAATTTTAAATAAAGGTAATTTAAATGAATATTTGAAATTTGGGCTCAGAATTGAATTATTTTAAAATTTTAGATTGTTAAATTAAATATTAAGGGTTAATTTGGTTTAAGTGATTAAATTGATATTTTGAAAAAATCAAACTCGTATTTATATAAACCAGGATGGTTGAAAATTGAGAACGGAATTGAAATTAGTTCAAATTGGAATTGAATTGAATTAATTGGAATTGTAATCGAAGTTGAATTAGTTGGAAGTCGAAATAGGGATTGGTTTGAATTAAAAAGGAAATCGAAGTTAATTCAAATTGAAATCGGAATTGAATCAATGGAAATGGAAACCGAAAGTTGATTTGAATTGGAGATTGGGAATTGAATCAGTTGGACTCTGAAACTATTTTCAAATAAATTATTTTATTATAAACTGTCTTAAATCTATTTTCTAAAATATTCAGATTATTTTGGATTTTCCAAGCTAGTTACTATACATACCATTCTTTTTAAAACTCAGACTATCTTATATTAACTATTTTAAAACTATTCAAGCTATTTTCTAAATTCAAACTGGCCAGAATGGAAATTGTTTATATTTAAATCATGGATTTAAATGCTAATTGGGTTGAATTGAAGTTATAATCCAAATGGATATTTGATGCAATTTTGAATTGGACCCGAACTGGATATTGAGGCAAAAATAATTTTGAAGGGAAAGAGTATATTTTGAGTAAATATGATGATTTTAAAATAAAAGGTTGGATAGTATTATAACTTAAAACATACTTTATAAGAAGTAAGTAACGTTACAAATGACTTTGAAAAAGGAAATCGAACTTGAATATTTTGATTTGGCATTAATGAGGTTATATATATTTGTTATATATTAAAAACTTTCCTTATTGAAATTATTACTACAAGAAGTGATATTTGAAAGATATTTGGAATACTAAATGGAGTTTATATGAGTATGAAGTTGACTCAGAAATATTCGAGTTGAAGGAATGATTTTATATGTATATGAGAATGAAACTGGAAAGGTTTTGGAAATCATTGGTTTTGAAAGGATTTTGATTTGGCAAAAAGCAAATTTTGGAAATTTGGTAAACCAAATTTGAGAATTATAGATTTTGTGTAAATGAGGTTTATATGTGATACATATAAAGAGTATGATTTGAAAGGTACTATATGTATATAGTATGAAATGTTTTGAGAATGGTATGGAGAAAAAGGCACTCCCATTTAGAGTTGAAATTTATAGTTGGAGATCCACTAGGTGGTTCTGCCTAGAACCCTAAGGGCAGGTTCAATGAGATTAGGATCCCAGAGGACGTCCGGACAAAACTCGAGTTCCTGATGATCATTTTTGGGTAGCGTAAGTCGGGTGGTGCTGATGCCTACAGTTACATTGGGTTTTGTCATGATGGCAACGTAACCTTTGTTGTAACTGCGATCTATCGCAGTTCCATAGCGTAAGTCGAGTTGCGGTGATTGCCTACAATCAATGTTTGATTTTGCTGGGATAGCGACGTAACATCAGTAGATTGCGATCAATGTGGTTTGGTTCCATAGCGTAATTCGTGTGGCAGCGAGTGCCTACAGTCTGCACTGGGTTCCATTGGAACAGTGACATAACTTTGTGTAGTCTGTGATCTATGTGGTAAAGTTTCGTTTGGCAGCGTAATTCGAGTGGCGCTGATGCCTACAGTTACATGGGTTTTGCTGTGATGGCAACGCAACCTTGGATGTAGCTGCGATCTGTGCAGTTTCCATGGCGAAAGTCAAGAGGTGCGGATGCGTACAGTTTTCTTATGGTTTTCGCCGGGATGGCGACGCAATCATCGTACTAACTACGACCCATGGAGGGGGTGATGATTTCCATAGCCTCTTTGAAAAGGTTTTCCAAGTATTTTCACTGGGTGTTGAAAATGGGTCTACTAAGTACTTATAGATTTTCAGTCCTACGCCTGATCAACGTATGACTAATTTCTGTGAGAACGAGGATGGACTTGTTTGGACATCGAGTTATGAAAAATATTTTTATAAAAACTAATTTGGTAATATTATGTAATTTAATGTGTTTTAAAATTTTATATAATAGAAAAGAGTAAGAAGTTAAAATGTTTAAAGAATGATTAAATTAATAATAAACGTTAAATTTTAAAAAGCTCGCTTCGTTCCTTTTCGAGGATGAAAAGTTCTAAAGGGGGGCGGAATGTAACGACCCGGATTTTTGACGACTGTTAATTGGAAAATTAACTAATTGAAATTACTGGAATATAAATTTTTATAAGTCGAATAAATAAATTTCCTGATAGTCAAAAATATTTGTATCTATGAATTGGTTAAAAACTGTATTAAATAAATATTGAATTATAAAATCTCTGGATATGATAAATCTTACAGAAAAAAATAAACAATATATATAGGAACTCCACCATTTAAATCAAGATAAAATATCCATATTTATAGATAAATATATACAAGCTTTATGATGTTGATAATATATATAAATATATAAATGTATATATATGTATATATGTCCATATGAAGCAAAATATAGGAAAGTTTGTATAAATGTGAAAATATATATATAAGGACAAAATATACAAAGCAATGTATATAAGAATATGTAAGTAAAAAAAATATATAGGAAGATATAAATGTAAATGTATATGTATATATATGCTATATAAAATAGTGAAGAGATAAATATACATGTTGTAAAAAAAATATTGTATATGTGAGTAAGCATATATACATGATTATACAAGCTTCATAATAGCAACATCTCAAATTTTTGACCATATATAGATGTGGTTAAATGTTTATAGAAGCAATACATATAGGGATATAAATTTCTTTATATATATATGTAAGCATGTGTGTATCATAATATATATATATATATGTGTGTGTGTGTGTGTGTGTGTGTAAATGTGTTAAAATGGATATGTATATATCTAAACAAAGTAGGAAGTGGTACATGTATGCATATATATATAAGTATTCGTGATAAAATAGAGCAAAGGTTAATTGAAGAAAAGACAGCATTTAGAATATGCTGCCAGGAGATGTTTTTTTTGGTTAATTGAAGAAAAGACAGCATTTAGAATATGCTGCCAAGAGATGTTTTTTTTTTTTAAATTTATAATGTGGTAAACCACATCTCAACTAAGTGTTCTGTAAAGACTTGTAAGTAATATCCCAAAGCATAACATGCTAAGAATATTACAGTATAGTTTATTATTTCGAGTAATATGTAATGTTCTTGTTCGTTTTTCTTCATTTTTTATTTATCTTGCTGGCAGCTTGTAAGTATAATACCCAAGGGTGCAGCAAGTAGGATGTTTGAACTAGGAATTAGGAACCTTATCATTTTTAATTCAGAGTCTTCTAATTTTTTGTTCAAATCCTTGTAGTTTCCCTCTTTAATAACAATCATCTTCATACCAATATTCTGTATCTATGAGATTTGTCCATGTTAAGTCTAGAGGTTCATTTAGCCATTCTCTGTTTTCTTTAATCATTTCTTGTCTAATCTGTTCATAGTGTTCTTCAACAAAAAGATCCAACATCCTGTTGGTAATCTTCATCTTCGGATTTTTAGTATTAAAGACAAAATAGGTATTTCTAAGACTCTTTACTACTTTCTTTTTGTTTATCTTAGGTTCATCATCGAGGTTAATGAATTTTTCTGTATAGTTATGTCTAAATATCTTTGCAATATTATATTGTTGGTTTTCGTTTAGTTCTGTTTGTTTTAAAACAATTATGAGTTTAGTCATAAATTTTTGTTCTAAATAATCTTGTAGAGATTCTATATTCTCAATTTTTGAGGATTCGTTCATTTTTAATTTTCCCAATTATTGTTTTCTGGTATGTTGAAATCTGCTTTATTTTTGCTTTCTAAGTAATTTTGCCATTCTGTATAAAATTCTTTAACAAATCTGGGTGTTAGTACTATGTTTCCAGGTTCTCTCCAGATATTAAAGTTATTATATATTTCTGTTAAACTTGTTTCATAGTCATAAATACTGATCAATTCGTGTGAGTATTTTTGTTTGAAGATGCTTATTATTTGATGTTTTTGATTTTCTGTAAGGTTTGTATTGTTCTTCATAATGTTTATTATGTTCATCATAAATTTGTTTTCTAAATATTGCTGTAATTTTTCCATTTTTATCAAATTTTTATACTCTTTCTTTCTTTCTTTTTAGGAAAATTCAGGCATAAACCAGAGATACTTGGTGAAATAATCATAGGTAAACCCTTGTTTACTATCTTCTTCATTATCTCATACTCTTGGTGTATCTAGTTTGTTTAAAGTATGAATTTAACCTAGTTATGAATCATTCCCTCACCTTGTTACTCTAGATTTACTATTTTCCCTAACGGCTTCATGCCTAAGCGGTACTTCTTCAATCACCAACGAGCTTACGTCTTTTGGGATAATTCATAAATTTAGTTAAACATAGGTTGTTTTGCTACATAGATACATCAATCATCAGGTAAATATTATACTAAAGAAGATAAGTAAAAAAGGAATACATACCTAGATCTCTTCACCTTTCTCTTGGTTTATGTCTGAAAGTTATTTAGCTACTCATCTTAAAAGCACTAAAAAGGATGTCCGCCATTAAAAGAAATAATACTCAAGCTTTTTTATTACTTAATAGTTTTTTGGAGTTGATACAATGATATTCGGTGTCTCTGCAAACATACTAGATTGCCAAATATATAGGCAATCCAAACATACCATGCTATGGACAGATGTCCATTATAAACTTACAAATATAGGTAAAAAGTAACATACAGTACACCCATAAAATAAATACATCTGTTAGTGAAATCTTTTAATCAAAATGTCTTTTGTCTTCTTTTGTCGGTAGAGCTGAAAGGTCTTCTCCTATTTGTAGGTAGGTACTTTTTCTAGCTTTCTTTTTTGTTTAGTGGAAGCAATTATCACATCGGGTCACATCCCTTTAGTTTTTGGGATCATTATTTCTTCAATTGCTTTTGTGCTGTCTTCGTAGCTGTCTTTATCTTCTTCATCTAGGCTGTAGTCTTTATTTTTACTACTGTCTTCTAGTTGTTTAATTCTCTTGAAGTTGTTTATCATATGTTGGTTTGGGTGGAATATTTCAAAAGGCCTTAGTTTGTATGCAAAGTCTTCGAAATAGTCAGATATGTAGATTTTCATGATAGGGGATTCTGCATATAATTTGAGTTGATTTTTGTCATCCCAAAACATGTTATTTCCGATCAAATATGCTCTGTATTTTTCATAGGTATATTTGTCAGTTTCTATGACAGGAGGAGGTGTGAGGTTTCTGTCTTCTGTCCATTCTTGGTACTCTGGATCATAATTTTTGGCCCTTATTTTTATGATGTGTCTAGCAGGGTCTATGGTGGTTTGACTAAAGTGTGGTGGTGTAGAGGTTATCTCTGTACATAATTCCTGTCCTAAAAGTTCTGTGTAATAATCTAAGATGGAGGACAGCGGTTCTAGGAGATCTGTGATACACCAGTTATTGAAGTACATTTTTTCTAGGAACCCATAATTTAGGAGTGTGCTTGGGTCTAGGGTGATACTATCTTGTACTATGTACCTGTATTTTGGGATGTTTATTGTGAGAAGAGGTGTTGAGGCAATTATGTTGCACTTACATTGGGTAGTGGTGTTTTTGCAGTCTTCTCCTTTCTGTGTACATGGGATATTTGTGTTTCTTATTATCTTCCATGTAATCTTCATTCCTGGAATGTTAGTAGTAGAACATTTTGCAATAGTAGTAAAGATTTTTTTATAAGTCATAGCACTCATCTCTCTGGAAAGAAGTATGTGATTTATTTCTTTATCAAATGAGTCAACAAAACATAGCATGTTCTGTTGGACAACCTCTGTTTGTATTGCCTTTATATGTGGAATTTGTCCAAGTTGGACCATTTTCCCTTTGTCTGTCATGGCCTTCTGTTTGTATGTGACCATAGGTCTAAGACTTAATTCATCAGTTGGAACTTCATTTTTGATGAACATTCCTGATGATATGTTTAGGTATTGTTTTATTCCTTCTGATGTGTAATAATCTTTTCCAAGATGTTTTTCCATTGCCATTTTGGCTGTTTCGAAATTTGTATATCCTTTGTATTTAGGAATCCCATACCTTGGATTCATTTCTATTTCTCTAATTTTAGGAAGCATTTCTTCCCAAGTAGCGTATATCCCAGCACTTTCTCCATTAAACAAACAGTAATGGGAGAATCTTTGTTTTGTTTCTTTCTGAAATTCATTTACTAAGGTATACAAGATACTGAGTTTCTGTTTGTTGTCTTGGGGACTCGTAGCAAGATTCCATATATTATCCAATATCATTTGTTGATCTTCTGTGATATTTGCTTTAGTGACGAATCTGTTCTGTTTGTAGGCCTTCAGGAATTTTCTGCTGTCTTGACTTTGTGATGTCATATCTGTATTTTCTCTGTTCATGCAATTATAATTTGTCAGATTCTTTTTTCAGAAATAGTCTAGATAATTTGTCTGGTAGGAAATTTGTTTTTCCTTTTATATGTTCCCAATTTATTTTTGTTCCACAATTGAATATTGCATTTTTGAATTTTAGCCATCTGTTGTTTAGAATCCCTTTTTTTTTTTTCTGAGTATTTAACTATAGCTTCACAGTCTGTCCTGATGGTTATCTCTTTGTGTGAGATAATAAATAATTTAAAGGCTTCAAGAATATATATTATCGCAAGTATTTCATAATCTAGGGATGTTAAATATCCTTTTTCTTTAAACGTTCCTGAAGCATATCTACAAATTCTTTCTGCAGATTTTGTCTCATATTTATTTGGTTTGCTTATTAGAATACCTCCCCATCCAAGGGATGATCCATCAGTTTCTATAATTAGATAATCTGTGCTTAAGGGCAAAGCTAATGGTTTTAATTTTTCTGCTAGTTTTTTTATCTGTTTTATTTGCTTAGTATCTTCGTGGTTAAATTCCCTTTGTCCTTTTGGACTCGCCTTATTGTATAGAGGTCCCGTGTATTTTGATAAGTCCTTTATGTAGGGCCTCGCATAATTTACAAGTCCTAGAAAAGCTTGTAATTGTTTTAAATCTGTTATTTTATCTGGAAATTCCAAAAATTTTCTTGTTATGTGGGGCTGTAATTCAATTTGTCCTTTGCCTATTTTTGTTCCTAAGAATTCTATAGTATTCTTAAAAAGTTCTATTTTCTTTTTAGATATAATTAAGCCATGGGCTTCTATTAATTTTAATACGCTGTATAAATGTGATATGTGTTCTTGTTTTGTTTTGGAAAATACAAGTATGTCATCTATATATACACAGGTGTAATTATTGCAGTTTTGGAAAATATTGTTCATTTTTCTTTGGAAAATTTGTGGAGCATTTTTTAATCCAAATGGCATAACCAGCCATTCATAGTGTCCTTCACTACATGTAAATGCAGTCCAAGGTATAGATTCAGGGTGCATTTTTACTTGCCAAAACCCTGATTTTAAGTCAAATTTGGAAAACCAGTTTTTTCCTTGTATTTTGTTTATTAGTACATCTTTATTTGGTATGCAATATCCATCCTCATGGGTATTGTATATATATATATATAATTGTATATGTAAACATATAGAGGAGCGTCATGATGGCAAACATCATCTGAAGCATACAAAACATTTTATCAATGTCAAAACATTTAATCAAGTCATTTAAAAATCAAATCCCTTATATGAAATCAAATCAGTTTATGTTTAAATCAAGTCCACATATATTCAATGCAAAAAGGAAAAATCATGTCAGGTCAAGCATTGTTCAAATCAAAATAAAATGAAAAGAATCTTGAAATTGTGGAGCCTGTAACAAGCTTCAGCTCCCCTTCTTTCTTATATATATACATAGCCACACCTGCTTTTGTTCACTCTCTGCATACACAAAATCAAAAAGAAGAAAACAAGCTGCCACTACAGCTGAGAGGAAACAAAAAACAACTCAAGTACGAGAGGATCAAACCAAAGCAAGCAGAACAGTTTCAAAAAAAAGAAAAAAAAGAGAAAGAATCACTGCTCTGTTCAAAGGAAGAAGGTGAGTAAACTCTGTAGGTTTGGTTACTGGTTATTACACTGTGATTATGCACAAATCATTGAGATCTGTCAGGTGTATATATGTTGTTATGTATATACACATGTATAGGTGTGTTAGTTTCATCTGCAGCTCAAACTCTTGTGTCTCTTCCTCAATGTCCTGTATTTAGCCTCTATTCATGTTATTGGTAATAACAGTTAAACATTTCAACTTTGAAATTCATTATCTCATCAACTACCTAGATTTAGAACAACTAACCAACACGATAGTTATTTGCATTCGTGTCTAGTTTTTCTTAAAATTGACGGCATCCAGTTTCATCGAGTATCCATCGAGTTCTTTCCATTTTACAGTAAGAGGTATAAAATGAACATATACTTCAAAAAAATAAATTTTCCCGATCCAGAGTGAATTACAAGGCGCCGGTGGTGGCGTTAGGATTGTATGGAGAAGGGGAGTTTTTGGTGGAAAGTCGGCAGCATTTGGCGATGGCCGACAACGTTTGCCGATTTCTAGGGCTTGGATTTGGGAATGATTCAAGCATCGATTGAAGAAACTGAGGGTGCAGTGATGTTGAGCTAGGAGAATGCTTCATCGTGAAAACATTTGGTGGAGTTTGGCACCAAAAATTGTCGCACGACCTGTAGCGTGTCTCACTGCTCTAGGGGTTCGGTCGGAGCAGTTTAGGACCGAGGTTTAGGCGATGGGGTGGGGATTGTTGAGCACGACGCAGCGGATGCGTGGGTGGCCTCGTTATCGATGTTGGATGGTCGGAGCGTTGTGCACCGTGTACGCATGCATGGTTGTTCACCTGGAAGCGTTATGGAAGTAGATAGGAAAAAGAGGAAGAAAGGAAGGGGGAGAAAGAGTGTTTGGGCTGGATTTATTTTGTTGGGCCAAAGTAAGAAATAATAAAGGAAATAGACAAGGGAAATAGAAAAAAAAGTAAAAAAATAAATGAAACTTATATTTTTCTTTAAACTCCAATTTTATTGGCAAATCAACAGGAAGTCCTTCGCGTTATAATTCTACTTCCAAATGTTTAGACTTAATTTATTTAGGAAAGGTAAAAAATTAAATTATCCATAATAATTGAGGTGAGTAATTTATTGAATTCTTAATTTGTTTAACCTTATGTTAATTAATAAAATTAGTATAAGGTTGGTTGTTTAATTTTATCAACTATAATTTGAAATCAATATGTATTAGAACAAAAATGGACGTGGTTAAATAAGGTTAATTAAAATCCTGCTATGTGAACTGTTTATTATATTTGTTATTGATCGTTTAATGAGTTAACGATCTATGTTGGGTTTAATTTTATTGGATATTTATCATTCTTGTCTGAGCCATCAAGTGGTCAGACGAGTTAAACCGTTGGTTTAAAATGATGATACGTTTTATTTGAAATAAACATATGTAATAAATTCCCATATAAGAATACTATCACCCAAATTAATAAATTGTTTATTTTAAACAATTTACCTCTTTTAATCTATTATTTGGATTCGAAGAGACCGGAATCAGATACCTATGTTACCTAGAACCGCCTCAATTTAATAATCACTCTGAACTTTATGGGTTTGACTATAGGGTTTAATAGGCTGGAATTGGGTTAATTTCACAAATTCAGCTATATTAAATAAGTAACTGTACTTAGATATTATTTTAAATATCAATGGATTTTTGTAACAACTGTTTGGCTATAACAAGATAAAAACTTGTAGTGTTGTACGAGTTACCTTGGTTCCAAAGAAGTTTTATAACTTAAGTGTTTCATATTTAAGTTGGTTTACTCACGCTGGTTTCCTGACTGACTCGGGTGTTACTTTATTGTAATGCTAGGTTCAGACCGAGTATTACAGATTTTCAGGTTAGTACGCTTTGGAGCTCAGGAGACGAGCTGGATGGTAGAGACGTATTGATTATATTCCATTGTGTATTATAGACTGTATAGTTAGCATTTAGGGACAAGTTATTATAACTGTCCAGATTTATTTGTTGATGATTGTACTCTGATATCTTGTATATGTACATTGACAGTTACAGCTTTTCTTGTATAAAATTGTGTTATTATATTTTATTCCGGTGCGATTGTGAGATTCTATGCTGTTGTTTTATGTTTCTTATTCTATCTCTTTTTCTTAAAACCCTAACAACCTAGTATTTCCGGCACTCGATTGCTCGGCACTCTATACTGTAGACGTATTAGTGTCGATTTTTCGGGGTCGAAAATCTCCCGGCCGTTACATTTCCAAAACATCTTGAATTTTGCAAATCAAAGTTATGGAGCTCAAGATATGGCAAAAATAATATAGCTATGTCAACAAAAATAGAATTAACAATAAGAGAACAAAATAGAGTTTAGAGATCATGCCTTACTTACCTTCGATGTCATGATATCCAAAATGTGTAGATCTTCACCCTGTCTTTCTAGGCTAAGGAACATTTGAATTTTAGTTCATTAATCATATAGAAAAACTCAAAATTTGTCTCTATCGAAGTTGTTCCTTAGCCCGTTTTGTACCAAAATTTTGGAAGAAGCGAGCGACCTAACGAAGGATGAAGGACTACTTTCATTTTCAGTCGAAATACTGGCACCCAAATTTTTTTATATGACAAACCGTTAGTTTTAACAATCGCATTCTTATGAAGCCAAACTTGCTTAAATTTAAGAAAATTTACTTTTGGACCTTTTGACATCCATATTTGATTAATGGTTTTGTTTTTATTTTGACAATTATTATTGCTATGTCCAATATTTCCATAATCTATGCATTTGGGTATCACACTTCTCCCTCTAGTGTTGTTATTAGTCGTTTGTTTATATATTGATGCCTTTTCAAATCCAAGCCCTTTTCTGTTATTCGAAAAGAGTTGATTTTCTAATAGTATATTAAAAGATTTTTCACCATTGGAAAAATTTTGAACAGTCAACTCAAGATCATTGACTTTGGATTTTAAAAGTTCATTTTCATATATCAGCTTTGAACACCGACTAATAGCATTTTCTCTCTTTTCAAAATTATTTCTCTTTAAGACCATATTTTCATTTTCAAGCTCATTATTTTGACCTCGATTTCTAGCATCTCAGTTTCAAAAGGTTGGCATTTTTCAAATTCAAGTTTTTTTAATCCTTGATTTTCTAGCCACTTTTTCAAATTCGTGATTTATTCGGATAACTTTAATTTTGCTATTTTTCAAAATCACATTTTCTTTTTCAAGGATTTTGAAATTTTCTTTGACCTCGTTTAATTCCTTTTCAAAAATCGCACATTTAGAATTTTCTAACCTCTTAAAATTATCTAACTCTTTTTGTAAAATGTTATTTTTGCAAATCAACTCATTTTCATGTTTCGCAAAAAGCAGAATTTCCTTTTCTAGCTTTTGAAAAAATTTCTGAAAACAAGCAAACACTTTTTCGTAATTCAAACAATTTTTGCAATTGGAATTTTTAATCTTTTTAATATTTTTAAGCTCATTTTCCAAATCATTACTTTTCTAATTAAATTTAGATTGTTCACTTTTCAACTTGTTATTTTTCAACTCAAGTTCATCAACAGTATTAGTTAATTTTTGACACAAGAAAACTAAATTGTAGAATGAAAAATCAATTATCTCATCATCGGTTGCAGCTTCATCATTGCCGTCTTTTGTAAATTCCATCAAGCAAGTTTCTTGAACTAAGTCGATTTTGGAGGGTTTATT
Organism: Allium fistulosum; assembly: GCA_030737815.1. Taxonomy (NCBI): domain Eukaryota; kingdom Viridiplantae; phylum Streptophyta; class Magnoliopsida; order Asparagales; family Amaryllidaceae; genus Allium; species Allium fistulosum. The sequence continues at coordinate 265,567,746 of CM060904.1, read as the reverse complement.
GTCGTTGTTGACATTGCTGCCATATATTGCATTGAGAATATTCCAGATTTTCGGTTGTTAACCCGCCTTTTGGCAAGGCAATACACAAGCGGATTTAACCCAGTAGACTTCACGGTTATCAAGACTGGGATATCATGGATTTGGCTCAAATGGATGAATGGATAATCAATTACAGTTAAAGCTATGGACGATAGTTGTATGGATTCGGATGAAGCAAGGATTTGTATGGATCGATCATGAACGATCCATGAAACAGCTCAAGTCATCGAAGGTCGATCAATATCTCAAAATCCACAAGACCAATTCACTTGGAACTTTCAGAGCATCAATAAATAAGGATGGGAGCCTACACAAACGATCGCACATCGAAAAATGGAGGTCTTGGGATGGCCGATCATTATTACCGATCGTTCTAGGATGACCATTATAGTACGGATTGACATAAGAGAGTTCGGCTAAATATGGTTCGGAATAATATGGATCGGCACACTATGGACCGGCATAACATTCTACGCATGATGGATCGGCAAAGCTTGGATTGGCATCGTATGGATCGGCATAGGAAGGATCGCCATAGCTTGGATCGGCAAAGCTTGGATTGGCATTATATGGATCTTCATAGCTTGGATTGGCATAGTATGGATCGGCATATCTTCACAGCGAAGATGGATCGGCATATCTTCATGGAGGAGGGAGGATCGGCATGCTTCATGGAGGATGGATCGGTATAGCATCTTGGGAAGGGAAGGATCGGCATGAAGGACTCTTTAAAGACGCTCGGCCTTGGACTGGACGAAGGGAAAAATGTTCGGTGGTGTTGGCCGATCGTTATTTATGGACGAATTGGACTCGCCGATCGTTATGGTGGGCCCATATGGATGAGAAGGCCCTGTAGCCGAAGTTTCACCTATAAATACAGCAGGCACGGCTTCAGAAAGGGGGATCTTCATTTTGTTTCTCTTCATCTTCTACCTAGGATATACTCTGCCATTTTGATTCTTGGATTTTGGATTGTAACTGTAATCAAACTTCAGTATAATAGAAAGGAAAATCTTTGGAGTGGACATAGGCCGGAGTTAGCCGAACCACTAAAAATCTTGTCTCACTTTTACTTGCTTTTATTTTTTATTTGTTTATTCTTTCTATTATACTCTCCACATTAAATACTATCAGTGATTTGTGATTGGATATTGGTACTTTCATACAATTAGGTGTTTGTGACCAATTTTGGCACAAACACCTGTGTAGTTAAGCAATGAGAGATATAGTTAACTTCATGTCAATTAATTTGAGAATAGAGTATATGCATTGCAAGAGCATTAATCGAAATATTTTTCTTATCTACTATCATATCACACCCTTTTCAATAATATCCTAGCATTTGAAATTAACTGATTTTAAATACAATTCCAGTTTTGATTTTCAATTTAAAAAATCTGTTCCATCAAAAATAAGGGGACTAACACTAGACTGACTCTCATTAGATCTACAACTAGGTTAGACATCTGTGGTATTAACCGGGCTCTGGTACCACTTGTAGGATCGAATTAACTCTAGACGGGATGAATGGGGTTTATAAAAAATTCAAAGATAAATAAAAATTGCAGCACATATAATAACAGAGTAAATGCAAAAATAAAAATGACACACGATTTACCCAGCTTCGGCAAACCCGCATACTGCTGCCCCTAAGTTTTCTACTAGAATTAAACTGATGATCGCTTACAGATCCTGTAAACTTGCGACTATTGCTTACCTGTTTTTTCTAACCCTAGGCTCAAAACCCTACCACAACTCTGCCATAAAGTTGCGAATTCTCGAACTACGTCACGTAGCTCGTAACCTAGATAACACTAGAGTTTAACAATTTAAAAAAAATCAATTAAAATAAAAAAAAACCTAAACACAATTTGGCTCTAACTATAACTAAAAAGAAATGCGACCCAAATAAAAAACTAAAACAAACCTCTTTTTTCTTTGTTAGCCCGTATTCATTATCTACTTGCCGTCTTCCTTTTTTTGCTTCGTTCTCAAATTAGGGTTTTTGGAAATTGGAGTTGCCGCTTTGAATTTGATGCTTCGAATTGCCTTGATCCTTTTCTGATACTTACATTGTTCAATTGATAGGCGATTTATGGTTGTAGCTGCTTCCTCGTCAAGAGTTCTTAGATTTATATTTGGTACGATTTCTGCCCCTTTCGATTTGTATTGATCTCGACTTCGATTCGAGTTATAAATTGGTTCGTGATTTATTTCAAGGCTTGGTCTCTGATTTTGCTAGAACTCGAATGAATTATGCTGATGATGATGTTGGGTTTATATACGGATCGATTTCGTATATATCCCTATATATTAGTTTGCTTTGAATTTTTCAATTGCTTTTCTTGGCCATGGATTTTTGATCGAATGCCCTAGTATTTTCTGACTTGTTCATCGTTCGAATATATTGGTATATATTCTTGACCGCTTTGTTGATATTCTGCCTTTCACCTTGACTTGTTCAATTTGTTGAATTTGCTAGTTCGATTAAAACCATATACTTGCTATTTTTGACCCTGCGTCCTCTTCAAATCATTTATGGTGATACTTGCTGTGAAATCACTGTTGCTATGTATGTTCATGTGCGCATGTCCTTATTTACATTTTGTAGTCTTGTACATATGCCTTGCTCTATTAATGATCTGCATCATGATATTTGCTTGAGCTTGCATATTGTTGCTCTTGTCCATGTTGATCTGCTGTAGCTTTGCCCATTGTATTTGATGCCATGACTAAACTTTCGATGCCTATGTATATATATATATACATATATATATGTATATATGTATGTTTGTATCTCTGTCTTGAGTCTGGTTTTCTCTTATTGAAGTGCACTTGTACTCCTTGCTAGTTATTTTGCTGTTGCACCTTAATGCTTGCCTACATACATGTGTATGCATGTTGAATTGTGTTGCACCATTTTAGTCTTCTCTTGTTTCACTGCATTTGTATGTCTGAGTTTGTGAATGAGCATGTACTTGTATATGCATATTAGTACTGTTGTGTCTCTGACCATCCTGAACCGTGTGCATTCTTAAACTGTTTCATATGTTCACTTAGTTCTGAATTGCCTTTTTACTCACTGTGTACTATATACATGTATATACGCATGTGTATATATGTATATTAGCTGCTTGTACATCCTTATACTTTCTTGTTGCATTCATGTTTGCATACATGTATGTACTTGTACCTTTTGTCTTGTGATCTAGTTGTTTATGATTTGGTTCGGCCATGACTGTTTATGTGTGTGTGCACTCTTTTACCTTGCTTGTGCACCGGTCATTCCTTTTGCATGCACTTGTATATTTGTTTTATGATACGTGCACCTGAGTTGATCCTTTTTAAAATATGAAGAGAAAACAAACTCATAAACTGAGGCAATATTAAATCACAATTATAATTTTTGCAATTTAGCTTTGTTCTTTTTCTAGTTTATTGCATTGTTTATTGGACAGGTATAGCGGATGACTAGACATAAGCTGGAGTAAGAAAATCAAGATCAAAATCGAGTGTGAGTGAGTGAGGAAACAAAGTGTTGTATATGAGTGTGTAGAGAAATTGTGTATACGAGAGTATGGAAATTTGTATAATGGCAGATAGTATTGTTATTGAAAATTGTAAATATAGTGGAAGCAAATAATGTGTACTATTTGAAATTGAAATAAAATATTTGTTCAAATAAAAATTTTGATTCAATTATTTTATTCTACAATTTTTTATATAATTATGTGAAAACAAAATAGTACATTAACACAAATTCAACGAATATATACATGTTTATTGTCATCAAACAAAAATCATAAACCATTGTAATCTACACAATGCGATGGAAACGAAAATATGTGTCATGGTTCAAATAATGAACGAAAACACCACACTTTGCTAGAGTAGCGAGTTGTTGATTATGATGACAAAAGCAAAATTGTCATCAATCCACGTAGTGAACCAGAATCAAGTTGACTAAGGATTGAAGAACTTAGCACCCAAAATCTGGTATTAAAAGTCGTCTTTTATTTTCATTCACCGAGTATTTGTTGAAATTTCTATTCAATATTATAAATATTACAAATTTTCTCAGTATAATGGATATCTGAAAATATCTATTATAAAAACTTATAAATAACGACACTTATCATTATTTAACAAGTTACAAAAATCGATTGATATTATGAAAAATAAAGAAAAATCACCAAATAAGTGTATAAGTGAATTTACACTTAAAGTATATGTTTTAAGCTGGAACTTCAACTTATAATGATAATCAATATCTTAAAAAAAATTTACAAAATATTTATTTTATCGAATATTAATTATCGAACGTCCAATAACTGTTCAATAATTATTTTCAAATAGATTAAATATTACTAGCATCCATAAAAAATTTCTAAATGTTTCATAGCATTTAGAAATAAATTTCAAATGTAGAAAATGCTTTTAAATAATTTTTATAAACCAAATATGGAATTTTATTCCAAAATTTTAATTAAAAAGTAATAAATAAATCACTTTTAAAATTAATTTAAATGATGAAATCTTTTTTAAAAGCTTTTACACATTGAAGTTTTCAATTGAAATTTTAGTTTAGTTTCAAAAATATACGTATATACATACATGCATGCATGCCTGCGCGTGTGTGTATACATATGTATGTATGTATGTATGCATGTATACACACACTTTTAATTATTTATTTTATTTTAAATGGTCACATAACTTATAGCTTGAGGCAAATTTCCAAGGCTACGGTATAAGCGGTCGACCTATTGTACGTTTTTCTAGACCAGTTTAATCTAAAACGCAACCAATCCGACCAGATTATCGACGATTCACTACGCCATAGATTGCATACTGCAACACCCAAGAAGTGATGCAGGAAGTGCCAAAAAATGTTGCTGTAGGCTAAAAAAGGGCAAATGCAATACTTTCTCGGTGATGCATTTTGCCGCGTTGCCGCAGACCTCAAAGGCAACATTTTGACTAACTAAGGCAACATAAGAAATATTATTGCAATAGAACCCTATTTGGGTCTATAGCAACATCCATAGGTGTCTGTAGCAACATTCCAAAATATTGCTATAGATATTAACTTTCTGAATTTGTGGGGCCCACAATGTAGAGCATATTTGATTTTTTAATAGAAATAAATATTTATTTAATAAAATGCTATTGCACAGAATTTGATATTCAAACAGTAATTTATTTAAATAAATATTTTATTTCAACATTTGAAATAGTACAAATTTCTGACTCCATTATTTTACAATTCAATGATATATAACACTGATATTCACATATATACAGATATTCCTCACTACATCACTCAGTTCACTCATTACATATGCAGTTCAATTTATACAGACACCGACACTGACAAATATATGACGAACTGAGTGCCGAGCCGAAGGCGAGCCGAGTAGCGGGTCGGGCGCAGCGTCGGTGGGGGTCCGGGGCACCGCAGTCCCGGCGGGGATCGACCTTCTTTGAAACCTATCTTCAGCTCATGCATTCATACACTCATGCACATTTGATTTGACTCTGTCTTCAAGCTTGTATCCAGCTGTCCAGTCTTCAATACCTGTCACATATAATTCAAAAGCAGTAATATGGAAAATAAGATTTAACTCGAATAGAAAATGAAAATATTTTTGTTATATTATTTGCCTCAGGTATTTGGGTTGTTTCTTTTCATATTTTTTTCTGACAGGGACCAAATATTTGCACGGACAACCTGTGATATACACAGTGTATCACTGCATATATCACAAGGCCGTTTCCCATTTTTTATCTCATGGACGATTGAAAATTCCCACAAAAATGGACATGGCAGAAAAACCAGTGCAGCAGGAAAACAGTGCACAAGTCAGCTGTTCACAAGTGCATAAGCCAAACATGAATGCAACACATGGATACAAGACAGTATGGAAGACAGCAAGCAACAGTTCAGGCAAAAATGCACAAAGGAGAAGCCAAGTGCACAAAGTAGTACTCAACACAGCAAGCAACATAACATGACCAAGAAATGCATGTACATGGATGAACATACATGCATCATAAGGCTAGGTACAAGAAACTACTCAAGTGCAACTACTCAAGTGCAAGTTCATACTCAAGTGCAGCCAGATATGTAGACAAACCAAAAAAAATGGACACGGCACAAGGTCAAACCCGAGTCATCGACTGGATTCAACTCAGGGCCAAGCAACCAACAAAACAAACAAGAACCAGGTTCAGCAAAATGTAGACAAGCTAGTGCAAGAAACACAGCAGTACACATAGGCAGCCCATCAAGCAAAAACAGTGAATGCATCAGGCAGAAAGGTATGTGAGCAAGGTACAAAGGTATGTGAACAAGTTTAACAAAGGTTCAAGTTCTGGTTTAACAAATGCAGTAGAAAGGAGCTAACAAGCTCAGATCAGAAATCAAAAACAAGCCAGTGAACCAAAATCCAACATACCAAATAATATCACATCGCAATTCATCATCGGCAAAGCAAAATCAAGCCAGTGAACCAAAATCCAACATACCAATACATCATCGCAATCCAACATACCAGATTTCTCAAAGTCCAACAGAAAGATTAAACTCGAGATTATAGGAAATAAAGCATATAAATAAATCCCAATTCATCATCGACAAAAGCGTGCGAGTGTAACCAAAATCGAGAATAATCAAGTAAACCAGAAGGCAGAAAACATACCAAATAATATCACATTGCACCCAACGACGAAGTCAAAGCAATTCGAGCAATCAATCAAGGAGAACGAAAGAGCAAACTACCAGGAACGTTTCTCACACTAGATTCGATCAATCAGAGCATCAAAGCAACTGGAATCGCGTGCCCTAGTTTTCACAGAGAGGAACGAGAAAGAAAAACCGCGTGCCCTAATTTTCACACGGAGAGGAACGAGAAAGAAAAGTAAAGCGGGAAATGAAAATTGCTAAGGTGTGGATTGATGGTGTGGATTGATGGTTGAGATTTTGTTTTAAATGATGGTGTGGATCGCTGAGGTGTAAAATTTTATTAATTTTATTAATTTGAATATATTTATAGCTACTGCAACATTTTGCTGATATCTATGCTAACACATTCAAGTGAATGTTGCAATAGACAAAAATCAGCATAGCTATCGTTACATTGTAGCTAGCAACACCTTGTAATTTCGTTGCAATAGGCCATCTATGGCGTAGTGATTCCATCACATTTTCAGACCCACCTCTGGCTATAGAATAACATGCGATCAATATATGGTAATGTGTATGGTAAATTATAACATGCATGTGAAGGTTTTAATAAAGGGTTTGCATGTTATAGCTTCAAGATCGCTAGCACCAAACAAAATACAAATCATAGCAACAATTACATACAAATTCATAGCAGCTAGTAAATATATGATCCTAATCTGATTAAACAAACAAATAAACATGTATTTGAACGTTTATCTCATCCTAAAACCAAGCTAAAACCAGCCAAACTCCTCTGTTCCTTCTCCTTTTATCTGTTGTCCTGAACCTTTCCTCGGTTGAGATCTAAAACAAACTCTTTGTGATTAGAAATTATAACTTAAGTAAAGCATTAAGAGTGATGGAGTGATAGTAGAGCTTCTCTTTGGCTATGGTGTTGAGTTTGGTGAGAAAGAGGGTGAATTTGAGGGTATTTTTGTGTGTTTAGTGTTAGGAGCTTTTGCACTTTCTTTTTGATGATTTAGAATGAAAAAATGAAGTATGGAATGGAGATATAGGCTAATGTAGGGGGTGTACTGGGCTAGACTATGATTTTGACTAGGAAGACGAAACAAGTTGCAAAGATTTTCAAAAATATTTTATCTAATTTATAAAAATTCTCCATCCCTAACTAATAAAAAATATGCATATTTGCATAAAAGCCCATAAATTTAATTTATAAAAATGAATTTTTAAATACATAATTCAATTCGAAAGTCCATTTTCTTTTTAAAAAATTATTACCTCACTTAAAAACATTTTTTTACACTGGTAAACTATTGTTCATAATTTTTATTTAAATTTGCAATTTAACTCGTAAAATTAAATTTTTAATATTTTATGCATTAAATTCAAAAAAATTTAACAATCATTATTTAAGAGTTAAATTAAATTTATATTTTTAAATTTCAAGGTTGTTGCAAAGTGGTATATGTTTATGTGTATATATTATCTATTAGCTGGCATGTGTTAGGCATGCATGTGATAGTTTTGCGATGTCCCGATATGTCGACATCAAAATGTATATTATTATCTAGAACCATGCGACACGTCGATAGATCTGGACTATAAAATAATGAAGGAAAACATCAAGAAATTTGACTAAGTATGAAGCAACCCATATCTATCGGTACCAATCGATCCAAAGCATGAAGTGGGCCCGTTTCGGTTCTACTATGATTCTACATGCAAACAAAAAAGACTTTTGCCAGCCCAAGGCTGTAAAATCATTTCACAACGTTTCAAGTAGCGTTGTCTAACAACAAGCTACATCTTATTACAGGGTTTTTGTCAATGTCAAGTTATTTGTTTTACAGCGTTTTCTATTTTGTTATGTTATATCGTTTATAGCCTTTAATTTTCATTTTGTATTACTATCTGCAAATTTCCTATATCTTTGTTGTTTTTTTAACATCATTTTCTAAACGTTGTTATATGCCAATTATAGTCTTTTTAATATTTATCGCAGTGTTTTCACCAATGTCATGTCAACGTTTTTACGGAATTTTCATTTCTTTATGTTTACTATTTGTTGCAATTACCGTCTGATATTTTACTTTTCTACAACATTTCTAAATTTTTTAACATCATTTTTTAATGATTATAGCATGACTTTGTCAATGCCATGTTAGTGTTTTACAGCATTTGCAAAAAAAAATTTACTCCCTATAAATTTCATAACTAATAAAACATATAACAGCCATAAAAAATTATATTCTAAGCCATATTGCTTGGTTAAACTACACGATATAATCTAATAACTTAAACACGTTATGTATTGGACATAATCAAAGTTACATCAATTTCATATGACAAACAGTTAATAGTCATACATAACATTTCAAAGACGATGTATCAAGTAGGGTTGTTATGGTAACGGTAAATTTACCATTACCATACTATTACCAATCAATCGGTTACCATTTTAAAGTAAAGTCGGTATACCAGCATAATCGGTATGGTAACGGTAAATTTACCATTTTTTACGGTAAAACATCGGTAATATTTTTTCTAAATCCGGTAACGGTAATTTACCAATCCATTCATAATACATTAATATTCATGTAAAATGTTGTAGTACGGGCATTTAGAAACAAGAAAATAATTCAATTTATTTCAGTAATTTAACTCAAATGACGATAAATACACTTCTTTTTTATGTCCTTTATTAAGTGACCCAATGAGATATATAATGAAGCATCATTCGGTGAAATTATATCAATTTATTATTTTTCTAGACAAACGGTAATTTACCATTACCAATGTAACAGTTACTAGTTTATCGGTATAACAGTCATCGGTATACCAGTCAATCGGTAACGGTAAAAAAAATTAATTTACTAGTAAAAACGGTACGGTAACGATATTTACAAAATGGTAACGGTAACCATTACCATAATAGCCCTAGTATCAAGCATAAATGATAGCAACATAATTTTACAAAAAGAGATAAATATGAATTGTAAAAAATTCAGCCCTCTTTAAAAGTCCAATACCCTATAAGAACAAAAAAACTAATTAGAACAGTATGAAAAAAAAAACCATTTAGAACATAAAGTTTTAAAAAAATTGCATTTGCAAGTGCACATCATTATTGGTTCATGTTATCTTTACTGCAGAATACAAACAAATAATACTGTCAATCACAATATATCACTATCATATAAGCCATTTTCATATTTAACAGATTTTGTACATTTAGAATAATGGCATAACTTACTTCTCAGTAGAATGTTCCATTTGTACCAATTAAATGCTTTAAGTTTTGAACCTAACATGGCTGCATTAATAAAGTAACTAACGAGAATTCCAAAAATATGATTTGTTTACCTGGCAATTGGATATTGCATGAACAATAGTGTATTTGTGGCAAGACAATTAGCCAATGTACATGAATCATTTGCCTATAAATTAAACTACTTCAAACAAGATTAAGCCAATCATCTGCTATCTCGTTATCTTTGCCTGGGCCCTCATCTTTGATTTTTCTTTGGTCTAATCTCATTTGGCTTTCACAAACTGATAAACAATCAAAACTAGTTGCACGACAAACATGTTTTGAAACTAAAATATTTGTGTTTATCCTGTCTAAAGGAAGGGGGAGAAGGTTCGCTTAAACCGTAAGGTATTTTTATAGGGTGCCTTTCTTTCAGATCTAACTGCAAAAAAATAAGTTAATAAAATAATGCAAAGAATTAATAAGATATGAACGATCACATAAAAACTACATGCAGAGTGTCTATCAGCTTGCGATTATACTATTATAAATGCTGCAACAAGTATGAATGATCCAGAGAGATTTAGGCATAAATTCAGTACTTCCTGTACTATAAGCTAAGAAAAGCTGGTAATACACACACTCTCTCTATCTCTCTCTTTTAGATGCTATCGATTTCCGAATGTGCATCATAGGATTCCACTTTACAACTGAGTTCCAAAACAATGGCTAACAATTCAACATATCATAAACATACCAAAATAAGATTAAGGTTGGTTATGTAACGATTCTAAATTTTTGACATTTGAAATGTGAATATTTAATTGAGTTTAAATATTCGAATGATGGTTTAATTTGAAATTCAAATATCAGAGTGAATTTGGCAATTAAATTATTGAATTTAATTTACTGAAGTTGGATAAAAATTGAATCTTCAGTTTTAAGCTGGTTAAAATTTATCTGAAGGCTTAGAAAATTCATATTGATTTTACTGAAGATAATAGAAGCTTCAGAATTGGATTTGGAAACTGTTTTGTACAGTTTTGAATTTTATCAATTAAATTGATGTTTGAAAATAGCCGTTTGGGGCACAGTCTCGGAATTTATAAAAAAAAATTAGTTTGAAATTAACTTATTAGGTGAAATGAAATTTATTAAATATAAATTAATTTGTTGACTAATTCGAATATTAATAAATTGTATAATTATTTATACAAGGTCTACAAATCGAGAAAACAAACTCGAATGGAAATGGATTGCAAAATAAAAGCAAGGTGAGATCTTCTCACTCAAATGAAAGTTGGATTTTCAGTTATTGATTGCTGTTTTGGATGTGATACTATATATAGTAGTATATAGCAATATATATATATATATATATTGGCATATGTATATATTGGAGTTGATTGATTTCCCGCATTATAGCGGATGACACCCTATGCGCCGCATAATAGCGGATGATATTTTATAAATCCCATATACCGCGATATTCCACCTCGAAGTGGAATTGGTATTGTGCTAACATCTGTGGATGCAGGGAGATAGGTTGGAGGGATCCAACAGGATTCCTCAAAACATTTGAATTGGTTTCATATGTTGTGTGTTGATTATTTATAATATGTGTATGATTATATATGTGATTGAATTTGTTGAAGGCTATAATTTAGCCGAATGTATTTTTGGTATCGTTGGATACCAAAAATAAATAAATTTGGATTTTTAAAATTTAAAGCAGGAAATTTTACGTAAATTTCTTTTGAAAGAATTGGGTGAATTTAAAAGAAGGAATTTAAAAGTATAAAGTTGATTTTTGTAATCTTATCGAATTATTTCCAAAATATGGGAAAAGATTTTTATAAATGGATTTGGAATAGTATTATTCGAAAGTTGAAGAATTTATTGAAAATGGAATTTTAAATGGTTTGGAAGAGATAAAGGAATTTATTTTAAAAAGTGATAAATTTAGTTGGAATCCAATTAATAATTAATTTGGTATTTGAAAATAGATCTTTGGGAAATCGATATGAAAATTGATTTGGTGTTGAATAAAAATTGATTTGTGTTGAAATAAATTGGAAATCGATTTGGTGAATGATTTGGTAATTGGAAATAAATTTAGAAATCGATTTGCAAATAATTTGGAATTTGGGAATAAACTTAGAAATCAATTTGTAATTGATTTAATGTTTGAAATAAATTTGAAATCGATTTGGTGATTGAAATAAGTTTAGAAATCAATTTGAAATTGATTTGGTATTTGAAAGTGAATATTTGGAAATTTAGATTCAAAATGGAATTTGTAAAGGAAAGGGAAATTTGTTTTAAAAATAAACACTGATTTATTTTTAAAGTGTGGAAATAAATTTACAGATTTGGGATATAAATTTGAAATAATTCGATAAGGATTTATTTAATTGGTTTAAATGGACCATTTTGAGATGAAGTGTGAAAAATGATTTGAAATTGATTTTCAAAATGTTGAAGTGTGGAAAAATATATATCTTGTGAAGAAATTTGAAATTAAATAATTTGGGAAAAATTATTTAAATTGGTGGATTTTTATGAATGTTATTGATAGTTAAATAACCAACTATCAATATTTGCCTTTGAAGTGGCACTTGAATTTGTTTTTAAAACAAACGCTCACTATTCGGTTAAGCCGGGAGAGGACTTTGTGCCATATAACCCATTCCGAATAGTGATACGTCGTGAATGGATTGCATTTAAAGACCGGTGTGAAGATCGGGTATTTTTGAAAATGAAAGGACAACCTGTCGAATGTCTCTGCACCGAGTTGCTCCGGTATAGAGATTTATATCACTCTTCTTGTGATGGGAAGTCCGGACGTGATTAGTGAATACCTGGATTGCAAGGGCTTCTTTGGAAGTGCCTTCGGTTCCGTTCGATCCCGGAACGGACTTGTATGGATGTGTGTCTGCCGTTACACTTTGAGATGTAAAGCTGGTTTCTATCAAATACATTTCTGTTGGTGGCGGAGAATTTATTCTCTTAGCTTAACACCCTTCTCTGATACGTACGAGCTCAGAGGTTATGTAGTTGATGGTTACTAGTGATACATTCCCAATTTGGTAATGTGACATACGAAGTACTGTTGATCATTGTTGATCAAAGCGTGGCTTTGTGAAAAAGCGTGGCTTTGTGAAAAGCGTGGCTTTGTGAAAAAGCGTGGCTTTGTGAAAAAGCGTGGCTTTGTGAAAAAGCGTGGCTTTGTGAAAAAGCGTGGCTTTGTGAAAAAGCATAGCTTTGTGGACGAGACTTCGTCGAGCCTCACAACCCAGTAATGGTCAAAACAGGAATGTTGCAGCAATGTTTTTAGAGGTCGCGCCCCTAGGGGTATGTCATTTCCTTCTGGATAAAAGGTGATATCATGGTATGGAGCCCAGATATTTTACTTATGTTTATGCTGCAAATTTATTATACTTTGTGGTTGTTGCTTTGAGGATCCTCGGATAAAGGTCGGTAACGACCGGGGGATGGCATAGCTCGTGTGTTAGCTACCTAGTTACAGCTTGGTTAAAGCATGAGATAGCGTCGGCCTTGTATTTGCAAAGGTCCGGTTAGGTTCTCGGGGCGTCTTTCCAGAGGCGTTTCCATTACGGTGTAAGGAAGTTCCTTAGCCTGACCATTTTTTGGAAATCCAAAGAAACAATACGAACCCTGTACGGTTTAAGTTGTATTACCTACTATGGAATGTGGCGGTAACCTGCTATTGAACATAGTAGCTATAGTAGGCATACAATAATGGTTGTATGTTGGCTAAGATTGATATTATACTTTCGAAATGTTTTCCACACTAGACATTAATAATAATAATCTAATGGTTTTGCGTAGTAAGCATATTTGACTATTATAAGTAGAAATCTCCTCCAATTCTGCGTTTGCATTGTGTGTGTGGCGGGAGGTCTTATGGTAGTTTCATTTTCCAAAAGCATTGCGAATTAATTTTATTTTCTTTGTGAAAATAACTGTTTTACGATCTCACACCAGTCACCATGACTGACTCGGAGTTTTTGTTCCCTTTCTAAACTCTGGGTACCCATAATTTTCCACACGGGCAGCCTAGAGTTATGTTATCAGGATATTCTAGATATTCTGGAGTTTTGGAGATGAGCTGGATGTCGAGACGTACTCCCGTACTTGTTTATTTATTCCGCTGTGTATTATGTATGTGGACAAGTTATATAACTGTCCGGTGATGTGTATTGTTGTAAACTCTGATGATATGATGTAATGTATAAACTGATATAGTCTTTTGTTTTTAAAGATATTCATTCAGCTATTATATATTGTTCCGCTGCGAATGTGAGATTCTGATGTTGTTTCTGTTTCTTCTTCTCTATTTTTCTTCTGTCTTCTTCTACCTCTTCTTTTTAATTCTAATGGTTCGGTTTTCCGGCATTCGATTGCGCGGCATTTGATACAGTGGACGTATCAATGTCGACTTTCGAGCGTCGAAAAGTCGCAGTCATTACAAGTGGTATCAGAGAAGCCGGTTAAGCGATAACCCTGGTTCTGTTGGGTGTTACTCATTAGAGATAGAGTCAGTAGTACTCTAGAATGAGTGTGAGTGTAATAATAGATATGAGCACGTATTTGTTAGTGAATACAGAATTTGTATTGTGTTGACTTATCGGTTGATTGTTTATAGATTCTGGTCGGTGCAGTCTGGCCAACTGTAATCGATAGGGATTTCTAAACTCTTAAACAAGATAAACTGACACAGTATTATTTTAAATAGGGTAAATGAAATAATTTTATCCAAAACTATTTTTGTGTAGAAAAGAAATCATTTTCCGTAAATTATTATAGTATATGGATGCTTGGTTGTTAGAATGTGATAATATTGAATTATTATCATTGTTGTATGGAAATTGAATAAGAATTAATGGTATAACTAAAGATTTGGAGATAAATTCATTTAACAAATGAAATTTATAAATATGAATTGAAAGATAAGGAAATGAATTCATATACGAATGAGATTTGTAAATGTAAATTGTAAATGTGATTTATAATTTGAAATAGAATTCCAAAGAAATATTTGAAAATAAATTCATTAATGGAATGTAAATAAGTTGATGACTTATAAAATATTTGAAGTTTGATTGGAATAAGATTCAAATTGAAAGGAATGAAATTGTGAATGAACAAATGAAGCTACATTTGTAAATAAATGAATTGAAATTGAAAAATGAGATTTGATTTGAATCAAGTTGAATAAGAATCCAAACTTGGAAATAAAATGATCGAATTCAAGTAAACTGATTTGATAATTTATTAATTCATGAAATAATGAATTGGAAGTTGAATTAGTTAAATAAAAAATTGAATTGTGAGTTGAATAAAAATGGTTTGAATTTGCATATAAATTCAAGTAAGTAGTAGAAATAAATTGAAATTTTGTCTTATTATTGATAAAGTGAATTCAAGACGAATTGAATATGAAAATTTGAAATTTAAAATGAATAAGTGAATGTACTAATTGAATTAAATTAGTAAATGGAATAGATTTGATAAATGAAAACCAATCAAAGAAAATAAATTGGAAATTGTTTATGAGGAAGAAAAAAAAATGATAAACGGGGATCAATTTAAATGATTGTTAGCTTAAGTAGTCATTTAGTTGCATGAATATTAACAAATTTGAATAGAAAGATTATCGTTTGACAAAAACGAGAATTTAATAAATCCTATGAATTAATAGAAGTAAAATAAATTGATTTTTGAATCAATTGAAATGATATGAATTCGTTTCGCTAAAAATGAATAGAATGAAGAAAATGAGTTGTAGATCACTTGAATTGAATGGAAATTGTATGTGAATTGATCGTAAGCAATTTAATTTATATAGACACCATTGAATTGAATATAAATTAGATGAAAGCAATTTAATTTGTATTGAAACTTTATAAATTGCCAATGGAAATTGTTTTGAATGTTTTGCTAATGAAATCTATGTGTTTATTATTGAAAATAAGTGAAATGTAAATGAATTTCTTATCTTTGTCACTTACGTGTTTAAACTGAGTAAGTACAGGTTTTTGGAAGCCGTTTGGCTGCATTTGGTTGCGCAAATGCTAATAAATAAGCCGCTTTGCTTAAAATGCTAATAAAGGTATGCCTACGCAATAAAAATAGGAAATATGAACTGTTTTTCTGCTTTTCCGACCGAGTGGGTCGATGTATATATATTTATATCTTTTGTCAAATTGCAAAAGCTCCTCCGTACAAAGGAGACTCTGCCAAAATTTTCTAAAAATTTTGGCAGTTAGAAAAATTTTGAAAATTGGAAAAATTTTGTTAACGGAGAATTTGTCAAATTGGATCAAATGAAGTAAAGTATTGAAAAGAAATTAGTAAATGAAACTAATTTAAACAACGAGATGGATCAGTTGTGAATGAAAGATAATTGATAAAGTTCAATATTCGGAGTTTGAAGATAAAATGAATTCAATAGAATTGAAATTGTAAATTGAATTCAAATGGGATTGAAAATGCAAAGTTGAATGGAAATGAATATATAACTTTGTTAGTGAAGTGAAATAAATATAAGAAGTATGTAAATACTTGTATTGAACTTAAGAAATAAAGAATGAAATTCTTAAGTAAATGGGTATTTGGAATCCAATAAGTAAATTTGGACATTGTTGTTAAGTAAAGTATACAGGGATTATAAAGGCTTAGGAAAATGGAATTCGATTTTGATTTCGAAGATAAAATTGAATTTCTCCACAAAAGGTATGTATTTGAATTTCAGTATGAAATTTGATTGGATTCTGGTTTTACCACTTGGCATTTTGTTTTCTATTGGAATTTGGGAGTCCGTAAGGACATTTTGTAGTAGTACCGAGCTAGCCGCGCAAAGGAGACGCTGGGGAAATTTCTCGGAAATTTAGAGAGTTGGAAATTTTGAGAAAATTTTGAATTCAAAATTTGAATTTGAATTTAAATTTGAATTGTTAAGAAAACCATATTATTTGGAACTTATGGTTGATTTTGGAAAATTAGTTAAAGTAATAATGATCTTTAATAAAAAGAAGATTTGGGTTGATAAGTTGTTTAAAACTATTTGGATTTGAGAAAATAATAAACGGGGATTGGAGCATTCTTCTTTACTTGTAATTTCGGGAAGAAATTCTTTTAAGGGGGGAAGATTGTAACGACCCTAAATTTTTGACATTAGAAATGTGAATATTTAATTGAGTTTAAATATTCGAATGATGGTTTAATTTGAAATTCAAATATCAGAGTGAATTTGGTAATTAAATTATTGAATTTAATTTACTGAAGTTGGATAAAAATTTGAATCTTCGGTTTTAAGCTGATTAAAATTTATCTGAAGGCTTAGAAAATTCATATTGATTTTACTGAAGATAATAGAAGCTTCAGAATTGGATTTGGAAACTGTTTTGTTCAGTTTTGAATTTTATCGTTTAAATTGATATTTGAAAATAGCCGTTCGGGGCACAGTCTCGGAATTTGACGAAACTAGTTCCATTGGATCCGTAATATTGTATTATTATCGGATTTCAATTTTCGTAATGTTTGGAGTGATCGTTTGGCCGTACGATAAGCAAACGTGCTGAAATTTAATCGAAAATTTAATATTATAACTGGTCCAAAAAGCTATCTTCTCCATACGATCGAATTTGGACTCAGAACCTTTTCCATTGCGTTCGGAATAGGCGTATAACGTTATAAACGCCTAGCGGCACGCCTTGATAGGAGTTCGAAATTGGAAGCTGCATTTTTCGAGATGATTTAAAATAATAAGAAAATATATATAAATTGATTGACATTTATATTCCCATCAGCTGCCTTTCTTTTACCATCAACCTACTGTAGCAAGTTAATTCAAACACGTTAATATCTTATCGTGCTTTTCTTGTCCCCTTCTTTTTAAAAAAAAAAGCAAGTTATATCGTTCAGAGGAGAGCCAAGATAAAACGAAAGGAAGGAAAAATAGTAATGGCCGATAAAACGAATTCCACTCAAAACCGCCACTTTTTCCCTTCTTTCCCAAATCTAAAACGAAATGAAATCATTCGTAAAAATATAATGAAAAGAGCAGACTTCTTCATCCTTCCTCTGCTCAATTCGATTCATTCGAAATTAAAGAAAAGGGGTTTTCAAATCGCTCGAAGCAAAGTCAAAATCTCGGGGGCCGCTAGTTCCCCTTGTCTCAGTTCTAACGAAAACTCGATAAGTAATTCGAGCTCGACATCAGTCGATCGTGGCTAGAAGCGGCGATAAGGACGAAGTTCGAAAGGCTGCAGGCGAGGAGGCGCGATGGGCGACCAGAGGTGAAAGTGGTAGGGTTTCGCGATGACGGCGGCAGGCGAAGTCGAGGCGTGCGATTCGACTGGGAAGGGTTTCTCGATGTTGAACTCGGCAAGCTCGAGTTCGAGCAACTTGGTAGTTCACGGATGGCGAACTCGTGAGGGAAGCGGCAATGTCGTGGTTCGACTGCAGGCGAGGCGATGGTCTCGAATGAGGAGTCGTGGTTGTCGATCATGTCAGTGGGGTATGATTTTTATTTTTCGAATTTGAGTAAATACATACATATATACAGGTTAGAGAAATTATAAGTTAACAGTAGGTAAAACTAGTTTTTTTAAGATCTACATAGTTTTGTTTTATTTTATATAAGCAGTTTTTCAATTTATATACATATATAGTTTCCAAATAAAATAAGTTTACACATTTTTAATTACTTGTTATTTTAAATAATGCATTATGGGAATTAATCTGTTGATAAACTTATTAAATTGTTTAGTTACAAAGGATTTCAAAAGATAGGGGAAAATTAGTTTAGGAAAATTTAATTATTTGTTTAAATAAAGATTTAGTTAAATTAAATTTGTAAAATGGAAATAAATTTATTTAGTTAACTTATATAATTATTTGATAACTGGAAAATATTTTATAAAAAGAAAATTAGTTTGAAATTAACTTATTAGGTAAAATGAAATTTATTAAATATAAATTAATTTGTTGACTAATTCGAATATTAATAAATTGTATAATTATTTATACAAGGTCTATAAATCGAGAAAACAAACTCGAATGGAAATGGATTGCAAAATAAAAGCAAGGTGAGATCTTCTCACTCAAATGAAAGTTGGATTTTCAGTTATTGATTGCTGTTTTGGATGTGATACTATATATAGTAGTATATAGAAATATATATATTGGCATATGTATATATTGGATTTGATTAATTTCCCGCATTATATAGCGGATGAGACCCTATGCACCGCATAATAGCGGATGATATTTTATAAATCCTATATACCGCGATATTCCACCTCGAAGTGGAATTGGTATTATGCTAACATCTGTGGATGCAGGGAGACAGGTTGGAGGGTTCCAACAGGATTCCTCAAAACATTTGAATTGGTTTCATATGTTGTGTGTTGATTATTTATAATATGTGTATGATTATATCTGTGATTGAATTTGTTGAAGGCTATAATTTAGCTGAATGTATTTTTGGTATCGTTGCATACCAGAAATAAATAAATTTGGATTTTTGAAATTTAAAGCAGGAAATTTTAAGTAAATTTCTTTTGAAAGAATTGGGTGAATTTAAAAGAAGGAATTTAAATGTATAAAGTTGATTTTTGTAATCTTATCGAATTATTTCCAAAATATGGGAAAAGATTTTTATAAATGGATTTGGAATAGTATTATTCGAAAGTTGAAGAATTTATTGAAAATGGAAATTTAAATGGTTTGGAAGAGATAAAGGAATTTATTTTAAAAAGTGATAAATTTGGTTGGAATCCAATTAATATTTGATTTGGTATTTGAAAATAGATCTTTGGGAAATCGATATGAAAATTTATTTGGTGTTGAATAAAAATTGATTTGTGTTGAAATAAATTGGAAATCGATTTGGTGAATGATTTGGTAATTGGAAATAAATTTAGAAATCGATTTGCAAATAATTTGGAATTTGGGAATAAACTTAGAAATCAATTTATAATTGATTTAATGTTTGAAATAAATTTGAAATCGATTTGGTGATTGAAATAAGTTTAGAAATCAATTTGAAATTGATTTGGTGTTTGAAAGTGAATATTTGGAAATTAGATTCAAAATGGAATTTGTAAAGGAAAGGGAAATTTGTTTTAAAAATAAACATTGATTTATTTTTAAAGCGTGGAAATAAATTTACAGATTTGGGATGTAAATTTGAAATAAATCGATAAGGATTTATTTAATTGGTTTATATGGACCATTTTGAGATGAAGTGTGAAAAATGATTTGAAATTGATTTTCAAAATGTTGAAGTGTGGAAAAATATATATCTTGTGAAGATATTTGAAATTAAATAATTTGGGAAAAATTATTTAAATTGGTTGATTTTTGTGAATGTTATTGATAGTTAAATAACCAACTATCAATATTTGCCTTTGAAGTGGCACTTGAATTTGTTTTCAAAACAAACGCTCACTATTCGGTTAAGCCGGGAGAGGACTTTGTGCCATATAACCCATTCCGAATAGTGATACGTCGTGAATGGATTGCATTTAAAGACCGGTGTGAAGACCGGGTATTTTCTAAAATGAAAGGACAACCTGTCGAATGTCTCTACACCGAGTTGCTCCGGTATAGAGATTTATATCACTCTTCTTGTGATGGGAAGTCCGGACGTGATTAGTGAATACCCGGATTGCAAGGGCTTCTTTGGAAGTGCCTTCGGTTCCGTTCGATCCCGGAATGGACTTGTATGGATGTGTGTCTGACGTTACACTTTGAGATGTAAAGCTGGTTTCTATCAAATACATTTCTGTTGGTGGCAGAGAATTTATTCTCTTAGCTTAACACCCTTCTCTGAGACGTACGAGCTCAGAGGTTATGTAGTTGATGGTTACTGGTGATACTTTTCCAATTTGGTAATGTGGCATACGAAGTGCTGTTGATCATTGTTGATCAAAGTGTGGCTTTGTGAAAAAGCGTGGCTTTGTGAAAAAGCGTGGCTTTGTGAAAAGCGTGGCTTTGTGAAAAAGCGTAGTTTTGTGGACGAGACTTCGTCGAGCCTCACAACCCGGTACTGGTCGAAACAGGAATGTTGCAGCAAGGTTTTTAGGGGTCGCGTCCCTAGGGTATGTCATTTCCTTCTGGATAAAAGGTGATATCATGGTATGGAGCCCAGATATTTTACCTATGTTGATGCTGCAAATTTATTATACTTTGTGGTTGTTGCTTTGAGGATCCTCGGATAAAGGTCGGTAACGACCGAGGGATGGCATAGCTCGTATGTTAGCTACCTAGTTACAGCTTGGTTAAAGCGTGAGGTAGCGTCGGCCTTGTGTTTGCAGAGATCCGGTTAGGTTCTCTGGGCGTCTTTCCAGAGGCGTTTCCATTTCGGTGTAAGGAAGTTCCTTAGCCTGACCATTTGTTGAAAATCCAAAGAAACAATACGAACCCTGTACGGTTTTAGTTGTATTACCTGCTATGGAATGTGGCGGTAACCTGCTATTGAACATAGTGTTGATTCATGAGTTTTGATTCATGACACAAGCTTCAGAGATCATACGACGAGAATAATATATGAAAGCGACAAAAAGGAGAATAACCATATATTGCACACTACAAAGGAGACAACTACAAAGGAGACAAGACTATAAAGTTTTAGTATGAATATTTTATTTTGAGTCTTAGAATATTGTTAAAATCATTCCTCAAGTAGTCACACGCACACACAAAACAATTTATATTAAAATGTGTACACTGTGCAAATAACACCAGGTCGGCCGACCGACCAGGATCCTCGGTCGACCGACCCTATGTCATGTGCACAGCTACACTCTGTTTTGAACGATTTTAAATTCAGCTGACCGGCCAGAATTTTCAGTCGACCGACCAGAGAATAACGGCTAGTCTACTGAAGAGATGCGATCATTTCATGAAGAGGAATGTCCTCTATTTCAAGAGATATCGACAAAACTGTTGACTGAAACTCTTCATGAAAGATTATAACTCTTCTACAACTATATAAACATATTCAATTCACTTCTACAATCACTGATTCTTGTTTATATTTCTGAAATCTAATCTCTATTCATTTCTGCAAATAAAAGCATTCATTCTTATTCAATATCACTAGAATCCTTGAATTAATTCATATACTTCGATTCTACGTGATTATCTTCCTTCTAAATCTTCACACACATATATACTCTTGAGGATTTGATTATAGGAAAGTTGTACTATCAAAAGACAATCAGTGTAATTCAGAACACATTCGTCAACAAACAATTTGTATTAGGTTGAAGCCCTCTTCGGTTGTTGAGGCGGAAAAATTCCTGTTCGGCTGCTCAGGTGTCGTATACCTATTCCTCCGGGTTAAGTGAGGGGTTTAGTTTAAATCCAGAGGGTATTCTGGGACTGGACGTAGAACGGGAAGTTCGAACCAGTATAAAAATTCCTGGTGTGCTTACTTTAATTTTTATTTTACTGTTATTACCAGTTTCCGCATTTATATACCATATTACACGATCCTTAGTACTACACGTACACTTTCATTTGGTATCGGAGCTAGGTCATCCTATAACCATCACAAAGTTATTTGATATTTATTTCTAGTAATATGGCAACCACACAAATTAACGATGTTAACACTCACACTAATTCTAGTTTCACAGAAGGTCAATCGACTTCACGACCTCCACTTTTCAATGGTATAAGTTACAATTATTGGTCAACTAGAATGAGAATCTATATGCAATCAAGTGGATTTGATATCTGGAATATTATACAAAGTGAGTGCACAACTCCTACTGGAGAATACTCAACTTGGAGTAACACACAAAAACTAGATGCTACATCAAATGCTAAGGCTATGAATATTTTGTTTTGTGCATTAGATAGAAATGAATTCAATAGAGTTAGCATGTGCACTTCCGGTTATGAAATTTGGAGAACTCTTAAAGTTTCGCATGAAGGAACGAACAAAGTTAAATTAAGCAAAATTTCTATGTTGAAACATCAATTTGAAAATTTTAAAATGAGGCCAAATGAGTCTATAAATGACATATACTCTAGATTTCAGGATATTTATCATGCTTTATTATCATTAGAACAAAAGTTTACTGATTTTGATGTTGTTATAAAAATCTTAAATTCTTTAACGGATGAATGTGAACGAAAAGTCCTAGCTCTTGAAGAAGCAACTGATTTGTCAACATTAAAATCAGAAGAATTGATAGGTAATTTAATGTCCTACGAAGTAAATTTGCAGGCAAAACGAAATGGAGCACAAGAAAAGAGAAATGTGGCATTCCAAACAGAAAAAGATGATTCTGACTCAGATAATGAAGATATGGCAATGATCGCCAAAAATTTCAAAAAGTTTTTGAAATTCAACAGAAACAAATTCAAGGGAAACAAAAATAATACCAACAACAATTCCAATAGCAGCAAACCATCATCTTCAACAATGGAATGTTATGAATGTCATAAGAAAGGACACATGAAGAAGGATTGTCCAGATCGTAAAAAGAATAACTTCAAGAAGGACAAAACCAAACGAAAAGCTTTTTCAGTCACTTGGGACGACACTGACTCATCATCCTCATCAGAGAGTGAAAGTGATAATGAACAAGCAAATGTATGCTTCATGGCTTCGTCAGACGATGTAAGTGATTTTACTTTTGAAGATTTAATTGAAATAAATTCTGAATTAGTAAATTTAACAAAACAACTTAAAAAGAAAAATAAGGAGTTGCAAAGAAAGTTAGATAGAACAGTTTTAGAAGTAGATATGTTGAAAGATGAGAAGATAATATTGGAAGAAGAACTTGAAATTTCTCAACAATCGAATTCTAACTTATCTTCTCAAATTACGTCAATATCTGAAGAACTAGAAATTCAGAAAAATAAAAATGATGTTTTACTTTTCGAAAATAATAGTTTAAACTCTAAGATTAAAGATTTAGAGTTAGAAAAATATAGTCTTAAAATAAAATTTGATGATATTTCTAAAAATGTTTCTAATTTCAATAAAGGAAGAGAAAATCTTTCTAGTATACTAGAAAACTCTCAAACCTCTAACAATAAATCTGGACTAGGATTTAAAAAAAATATAATTTTGCTAAAAGTAAGATTAATAATAAAATTAAGAAAGATATTAAGAAAACAGTTTATTCAAATACTAAAACCATTAAGATATGGATTTCAAAAACAAATAATTTTTTGATAAGGAATAAACATATCAAAATGTTTATGGAAACTGTTCATAATAACAAGAATTATGTTTATAAAGGGAATTCCGAACCCATATGGTTTTGGCTTCCTAAGATCTAACTCTTACGACCCTAAAAAGATTGGGTACCAACTTTTTATAAACTTTTTGCAGGTACCACATAAGAAGAGAGGAAAATGGATTTTAGATAGCGGTTGCTCAAAACACATGACTGGAAACAAAGAAATGTTGTCAAACATTATATACTCAAATGGAGGAGCAGTCACCTTTGGACATAACTCAAAAGGATATATCATCGGCAAAGGCAATGTCAATAGCAACGGTACCTCTAATTTACCTCTCATTACTGATGTTTTATTAGTTAAAAATTTAAAACATAATTTATTAAGTATTAGTCAACTATGCGATAAAGGTTTTAATATAACTTTTTCAGAAAATAAATGTAATATTTTTGATAAAAATCATAACACTATTTTCGAAGGAAAAAGAGATAAAAATATATATATCTTAAATATGAATGTTAATAATGATTCAAATTTGTGTCTAGTGGCTAAAGAAAACGATTCTTGTCTTTGGCACAAAATATTTTGTCACATCAATTTTAATACTATCAACAAACTAGCTAAAAATAAATTAGTTAAAGGTTTACCCAATATAAAATTCGAAACTAACATATTTTGTGATGCATGTAAATTAGGAAAATTAACAAAATCTTCTTTTAAATCAAAGAAAGTAATATCTACAAAACAACCACTTGAACTTTTACACATGGATCTTTTTGGTCCAACTCAAGTGCAGTCTATTAATCATAATAGATATGTTTTTGTTATTGTAGATGATTTCTCTAGATATACTTGGATTTTCTTTTTGAAAAATAAAAGTGATACTTTTGATAATTTTAAAGTTTTTGTTAAAAGAATTCAAAATATTAAAACTTTGAAAATTAAAAATATAAGAAGTGATCATGGAGGCGAATTTGAAAATGAAGTTTTTGAACAATTTTGTAACAAGAAAGGTATTAACCATAATTTTTCGTTTCCTAGAACACCACAACAAAATGGAGTTGTAGAAAGAAAAAATAGAACGTTACAAGAATATGCAAGAACTTTACTAAATGGAACAACTTTATCGAAGCACTTTTGGGCAGAAGCTGTGGCTACTGCTTGTTATGTATTGAATCGCGTTTCTATTCGACCATTAACTAAAAATACTCCATATGAACTTCTAAATGGAAGAAAACCAAATATTTCATATCTTAAATTTTTTGGTTCTAAATGCTTTATTTTAAATACTAAAGATCAACTAGGCAAATTCGATCCAAAATCCAATGAAGGAATATTCGTTGGATATTTAGAACGAAGCAAGGCTTATCGAATTTATAATAAACGAACTCAAATTATTGAAGAAAGCTTACATGTTTCTTTCAACG
Source organism: Allium fistulosum (assembly GCA_030737815.1). NCBI lineage: Eukaryota > Viridiplantae > Streptophyta > Magnoliopsida > Asparagales > Amaryllidaceae > Allium > Allium fistulosum. The sequence goes on along the minus strand of CM060904.1, from coordinate 265,542,104 downwards.
AAAATTATAAAAATATAAATCCAATTGTTACTATTGATTCTGATGATGAAACTACTCAGAATGAAAATAGTAATACAATTGAAAATTTTGATATTCATGAAACCAATACAAACGTTACTCCTAATATAATAAAATCTCCACCTAGAATTTTAAGAGAACATCCTGTGCAAAATATAATTGGAGAAGTTAATACGAATGTTAAAACCAGACATCAACTAAATCAAGTTGGTCATGTAGCTTTTCTCTCTAACATAGAACCTAAGAATATAAAAGAAGCTTCAACTGATGACTATTGGATTCTTGCCATGCAAGAAGAACTAAATCAATTCGAACGAAACAAAGTTTGGGAACTCGTTCCTAGACCCAGTGATCAATCAGTCATTGGTACAAAATGGGTTTTCAAAAATAAAGCAGATGAACTAGGAAATATAACCAGGAATAAAGCTAGATTAGTTGCACAAGGATATAATCAAGAAGAAGGAATTGATTACGAAGAAACGTTTGCTCCGGTCGCCCGACTTGAAGCTATACGAATCTTATTAGCTTACGCGTGTTTTCATAATTTTAAACTGTATCAAATGGATGTTAAAAGTGCATTTTTAAATGGATTCATAAAAGAAAATGTTTTTGTTGAACAACCACCTTTGTTTAATCATGAAAAATTTCCGGATCATGTATATAAACTCAAAAAGGCGTTATACGGTTTAAAACAAGCACCACGTGCTTGGTATGATCGTCTTAAAGGCTATTTATTAGAATCTGGTTTTGAAATTGGTAAAGTAGATCAAGCGCTTTTTATTAAGAAAACTAATAAAGATATTTTAATAATTCAAATATATGTTGATGGTATCATTTTCGGCTCGACAAATGAAAAACTATGTCGGGAATTTTCAACTATAATGACAAATGAATTTGAAATGTCTCATATGGGAGAATTGTCATATTTTCTTGGATTGCAAAATAAACAAATTGAAAATGGAATTTTTATTAATCAAGAAAAATATTGTTATAATTTAATCAAATGTTTCGGTCTGGAAAACACTGCTGCCAAACCAACTCCTATGAGCACAACGATTCATCTCGATAGAGATGAAGATGGCAAAAGTGTTGATCAGAAGCTATATCGTAGTGTGATAGGTTCTTTACTTTATTTAACAGCGAGTCGACCCGATATTATGATGAGTGTTTGTTTATGTGCTCGATTTCAAGCAAATCCCAAAGAATCACATATGAGAGCAGTTAAACGCATTATTCGTTATCTAACTAAAACAAAAGATTTTGGACTATTTTATCCGAAAGAATGTCCTTTCGAATTAGTTTCCTATAGCGATGCTGATTTTGGAGGAAGTCGGACGGATCGAAAAAGTACGAGCGGAACGTGTCATTTCATTGGACGTTCCTTATTCTCTTGGTTTAGTAAGAAACAAAACTGTGTTTCTTTATCAACATGTGAAGCAGAATATATATCTGCTGCTTTGGCATGTGCACAAGTCATATATATGCAACAAACACTACAAGATTTTAATTGTCATCTTGAAAAATCAATAATTTATTGTGATAATACTAGTGCAATAAATCTTTCTAAAAATCCGGTCAATCACTCACGAACAAAACACATTGATATTCGTCATCACTTTCTTCGCGATTGTTTGGAAAAAGGATTAATAAATTTAGAATTTATCAACACTGAAAATCAAATAGCTGACATTTTTACTAAACCGCTAAATGAAAATATTTTTATAAAACTAAGACGTGATTTAGGTATAATGTCGTTTAAAGATTTATGAATAAAAATATGCAAAAATATCAAAAATTATTTTATTTCTGACCAAAGCGGAACTCGAACTCATGACCTCTGACTTGTTTGTTAGATGTTGTGTTATAGCCATTTGAGCTATGGGTGTTTCTTGCTTTAGTTCTCTTTAAAAATTTTGTTTTATCTGTTTTGTTTTCAAAAAAAAAACTATATTTAGCTCTTGAAATATAAATCATACATAGACAAACAATTTTTTTCTTAAAAATATGTGATTATAGTTAAAATGTGTTTCAAACCACTAATTTTTCAGAAAATGGATGATTATATATATGTACTATGTTTATTGTTTAGAACATATACTACAAAATTTTTACAAAACAAAACTTGAAAAATGTCTTCAAACAATGATTACTATAACTCTGAAAATTCTCATCTATCATACACTTCTCCGGACGACGATTGTTCTGATCGCATCCCCGAAAATGGTCCTATCCTACCTTTCCCATGCCTAAACGTGTTCTAGATTTCTCCTCTCCAGATAAAGGCCCTCGACACGGGTGGAAACCATGGGAAGACTCCCATACAGGCTATACACCTGAAAAGAAAAAAGGGAAGAATACGATGGTAATATCTCCAACCACCAAACAAAAAATTGATGAAATACATCACTACCAACGACAACAAATGGATATGCAACGGGAACTCTACTATGAATAAAAAGTCACGGCAAGACGATTAAGTTTTCTAGAAAAAATTGCCATGAAAATTTGTTCATCAAAGAAGGATGATGTTGCTGAACCTTCTTATAGACCCTTATCATCGTCAAATCCTGTTCAAACACCAACAACTCCAAGATGGTCACCGATAGAAAATGTTCCATCTCCAAACTCATGGGAACGAAGATTGTAAAATGGTGGTTAAGCATGTTATATATATATATATGTATGTTGTTGGTATTACAAATAAGATGTATAATACATTGATAATAAAATATATTTCTATATTTGTATCATAAATAAAAACTACAAAATGTACTTCTAACAGTTTCGGTCAACCGAACCCCCTGAGTCGGTCAGCCGAACCTGTATCCCGAAAGGCAACTACAACATTTTTTTTAGAGTCGGTCAACCGAGTACCCTGCACAGGTCGACCGAGGCCCTTCCTGAAAGATTAAGCACTAACCTGAAACACAAGTCGGTCGACCGACCCAGGTAACTCAGCCGACCGAGCGTGCTATCTGTTGCAATATTCTACATATTTTAACCCATCCACTCACCTTTTCCATCTCACCTCTTCACTTTTACTCTCCCAAATCAGATTTTAACCCTAGCCCCCATTACAACCTCCTCAAATCTCTTCAAATTCTTCAAACAAAAATGGCCCCTAAGAAGAAATCTAAGACTAATGCTGGCTCATCTTCATCAACTCCTGTAGACTCTCAAATTGCTTCTTGGCTAGTAAGTGACAAAGCTTTAGAAAGATGGATAAGGCTTCAAGATGCCAAAATATTTGAGGAATCATTTGTAAGTTATCCTGATTTTACCTCCTACGGTATTGAAAATGCCGCCCTTGAAAGTGGTCTTGATACATTTCTTGACCATAAGAAAAATAACTTGAAAATTAATCATATAATGGTCAAGTTATTTCTAGCAAATCTCAACCTTGTAAATCCACCGAGAAACACTGAAAATTGTATTTGGACATCGGTTTGTGGCACTTCTATTTTTCTTTCCATTGATCGAATTAACCACATTTTGGATGCTAGACTGGGTGGTATCTCATTGCACGATGTAGATTGTAATATATCAACTCGTGACCAAATAAGCCATCTATTTTTCGAAGATGATGCACCGGATTTTAGACTAACATCGTCGCTTAGACCAAAAGCTCGACTCCTACATCGATTCATGATGAAATCCTTAGTTCCTAGAGATGGTTCATATCATCTCGTATATCCTGAAAATTTTAAAGCATTATATGCTATTTGTAGGAAAATACGAGTTAATTGGTCACAACTTCTTATGGATGAATTTCTCACTTTTAACCAAGGAAAGATGCTTCATATCTATTATGGAGAATACATAATGAGATTGATAAATAGTTTCGTCATCAATGCTCCAGAATCCGAAACCTCCAAAGTCCATATGTTTGATTCACGGACCATCAAGTTAATGAAACTACCTGATGTTCCACCTCGATTTATCAGATTTGAGCAATGGAGTAATACTCCAAGAGAACAACTGCGTCGTAGCTATTCTACACCTCAACCATCTACTCATGCTATGGAACGTATAACCCGCCAATCCTCAATTCAACGACCAACTCCCGGAATGAGTACGGAAGCAGCCATTGACATTTTGGCACAAAACCAAATAGCCTTGGATAGCCGACTATGAAAAATTGATGGACGTTTCAACAAGATCAAGGGCTTCTTCGTAAATTTATGGGATGCCTTATCATGTACTTCCAAAGCCGGTGCCTCATTTGTTACTCCCGGAAAAAGACCCGCACCAAATTTCTCTTGGTCTACTTCAGATAACACAAGTTCTGGTACATTTGGAACTCATGCTCCTCACACTCAAAGACGTGGTAAGGAACATGTTCCTCCGAAAGAAAATATTCGTCCAGAATTTTGGGATTCCGATGATGATGAGGAGTAATCGTATTGTTTTACATTTTAGTTTCAAGAATTTTCTTATGAACTATATTTTTTTCTTAAATGTTGTGTATTAAGTAAACATCTTTAATTATTCCTATTTTGGTTTGAACATGTAATATTTAAAATTCAATAATTCGCATATTACATCTAGTAAGTATTCCTTTTTGTCGATGACAAAGGGGGAGAAATGTATGAACGCTAACATATTTTTTGCAGAAAAGTCGCCATATATTCAGGGGGAGAATTATAATATAGATAAGTTTTACTTCGTCACATAAGTATTGTCATCAATCAAAAAGGGGGAGAATGTTGATTCATGACACAAGCTTCAGAGATCATACGACGAGAATACTATATGAAAGCGACAAAAAGGAGAATAACCATATATTGCACACTACAAAGGAGACAACTACAAAGGAGACAAGACTATAAAGTTTTAGTATGAATATTTTATTTTGAGTCTTAGAATATTGTTAAAATCATTCCTCAAGTAGTCACACACACACACACAAAACAATTTATATTAAAATGTGTACACTGTGCAAATAACACCAGGTCGGCCGACCGACCAGGATCCTCGGTCGACCGACCCTGTGTCATGTGCACAGCTACACTCTGTTTTGAACGATTTTAAATTTAGCTGACCGGCCAGAATTTTCAGTCGACCGACCAGAGAATAACGGCTAGTCTACTGAAGAGATGCGATCATTTCATGAAGAGGAATGTCCTCTATTTCAAGAGATATGGACACAACTGTTGACTGAAACTCTTCATGAAAGATTATAACTCTTCTACAACTATATAAACATATTCAATTCACTTCTACAATCACCGATTCTTGTTTATATTTCTGAAATCTAATCTCTATTCATTTCTGCAAATAAAAGCATTCATTCTTATTCAATATCACTAGAATCCTTGAATTAATTCATATACTTCGATTCTACGTGATTATCTTCCTTCTAAATCTTCACACACATATATACTCTTGAGGATTTGATTATAGGAAAGTTGTACTATCAAAAGACAATCAATGTTATTCAGAACACATTCGTCAACAAACAATTTGTATTAGGTTGAAGCCCTCTTCGGTTGTTGAGGCGGAAAAATTCCTGTTCGGCTGCTCAGGTGTCGTATACCTATTCCTCCGGGTTAAGTGAGGGGTTTAGTTTAAATCCAGAGGGTATTCTGGGACTGGACGTAGAACGGGAAGTTCGAACCAGTATAAAAATTCCTGGTGTGCTTACTTTAATTTTTATTTTACTATTATTACCAGTTTCCGCATTTATATACCATATTACATGATCCTTAGTACTACACGTACAGTTTCATATAGTAGCTATAGTAGGCATACAATAATGGTTGTATGTTGGCTAAGATTGATATTATACTTTCTAAATGTTTTCCACACTAGACATTAATAATAATAATCCAATGGTTTTGCGTAGTAGGCATATTTGACTATCATAAGAAGAAATCTCCTCCAATTCTGCGTTTGCATTGTGTGTGTGGCGGGAGGTCTTATGGTAGTTTCATTTTCCAAAAGCATTGCGAATTAATTTTATTTTCTTTGTGAAAATAACCGTTTTACGATCTCACACCAGTCACCATGACTGACTCGGAGTTTATTGTTCCCTTTCTAAACTCTGGGTGCCCATAATTTTCCACACGGGCAGCCTAGAGTTATGTTATCAGGATATTCTGGATATTCTGAAGCTTTGGAGATGAGCTGGATGGCGAGACGTACTCCCGTACTTATTTATTTATTCCGCTGTGTATTACGTATGTGGACAAGTTATATAACTATCCGGTGATGTGTATTGTTGTAAACTCTGATGATATGATGTAATGTATAAACTGATATAGTCTTTTGTTTTTAAAGATTATTCATTCATCTATTATATATTGTTCCGCTGCGAATGTGAGATTCTGATGTTGTTTCTGTTTCTTCTTCTCTATTTTTCTTCTGTCTTCTTCTACCTCTTCTTTTTAATCCTAATGGTTCGGTTTTCCGGCATTTGATTGCGCGGCATTTGATACAGTGGACGTATCAATGTCGACTTTCGAGCGTCGAAAAGTCGCAGTCGTTACAGGTTACCTCTCAGATATAGAGTAACTGACAAAACATAAAAAAGGGACATAAAGGAGATCCATGAACAGTGATAAGTCAGCATGCGTTATGAAATTAACATTATCTCCATCAATTATTAGGAATATCCTACAAATGAAAATTTAGTAGCAACTGCTAAATGAAGATACTGAAAATGGGTTGTTTTAGGCAAGGCCACACAAAATGCTTGTAGTGATGTATATGGCATAAATGAAAGACTCATCATCATTTTGTAATTACATGCTTGCTCAATACAAGTCGATATATAAAGTTGATATATACACGTGTGGCTTACCTTAAAAAAGAATCCAGCTATGATGTTACAGAAGGAAAGGTTGAGAAAGGTAAGAAAGCTGGTAAATGAAAATCAGAGTACATTCAATCCAAATCAAGGTCCCAGATTCCACCTTCATGCTGGAACTCCAGCCATATCGGCCTGTTTTGGGCAGTGGCTGGAACAGAATCCATTCAAAAACCTGTACTGTTATCTAGGGTTAAAGTTTTTACAGTAAGGTAAAAAATAAAACAAACAACTTTAACTCGCCACTTCAAAAAGCAAGAATCTCACTACGTTTCAATCAATTTCAAAATAATGATTTCCACTTTCAAGCAATGAAATCCTATGCAAAAGAATCAATATTTGACTATAAAAACCATAACAAACAATAGAACAAAACACAAAAACTTACAAATTCAAAGCCGTGTGCAATCGCAACTTGCTCCAGGAATCCGTAAATCGAAATCTTACCTTACTCCGTGCAATCTAATTCAAAAGCATGCGAGCTTGAAGTAGGTATTTGATTTTATGTTTTTCTTCCAGATCCATGAATCAAAATCAACGTGAATAGTTTTGACTTTTGAGCGGTAATGAATTAAGACGTAATTAATTGAAGATGGGTTAGTACGTGGTGCTATAATATGTTGCTCTAATTAGAAATGGATTGGTAGGCAATTAGATTTTTTATAACTTGGTTAGATTATTTTCTATAACTTAAGCAGTATTTGATTATTTGGATAGTTCAAAATGTATATGTAATTAGGTTTTTTTTCATAATGTTTAATTGATTAATACAAATATGCGTGTGTGACTAGTTTATATTTTTATAAAAGATTATTATTAAATAATCTTTTTTTAACAAAAATATAATTAGAAACAAATTTAATCTATTTCATAGTTTTACATTTTTTGTTAACATGGATTATTCATTGTTTTTAGTTATATTTTTTTTGGATAAACTGAAGTTGATATTAATAAATTTATGTTATATAATTTGTATAATTTTTATTTATTATTTATTTATTATATCAGGAGATTGAATACGACAAATCATGATATCGTTTGTAATTATGCACGACAATCGGTATCACAGAAAGAAAACAAAATGCAATTATTGCAATAAAAAAAATTCCGATGAAAGTGTAACACGTATAAAAGAACATTTAGCAGCAATAGTCTGCGATGTTGCACCATGTCCAAGCGTTCTTAAAGAAGTCAGATAAACTTGTACGGAAACAACTAATCAAAAAGAGAAACAAACGAAGTTATGGGAAACTTGAAAAACAACACGTGCAAGAAAAATTGATGAGCATGCATGAACAACAATACTCAGATGCTGAAAGTGATAGAAATGAAGATGATAAAGATGTTCAACATGTCTTTTGAGCAAGTAAAGAATCTTATATTAGCGATGAAATACAACGTTCTGATGTAGGATCTAACAGAGTAAAGCACGCTGATCGTTCTAAATCATTAAGAGTAGATAATGATTTTGAGATACATACAACTTTCAGAATATATTTATATGTTCAAGGACGAGAAGGTAGATCTCAACCTTCAATTAAAACTACAATAAAAGACATTACAGATGCCAAAAAGCACATAGAACCTGCAAAATCTAAATTATTATTTATTTTAACCATATTGCCCATAATGCTGCAAGTAGTCCTTATTATCAAACAATGGTTGATGTCATTGCAAAAGCCGGCCCTACAATTAAAACACCCACCTTGGGTAAACATCTGAAAACTTATTTAGATTTAAAGTGTTCCGAACCCACCTTTGGTAAACATTTGAAACCTTATTTAGATTTAAAGTGTTCCGAACCCACCTTTGGTAAACATATGAAACCTTATTTAGATTTAGAGTGTTCTGAAATCAAATATACTTAAATTTTTGGAATGAGTATAGTTGCACGTTGATGTGTGACGGTTGAAGCACACAAAATTGAAGAAAAATCATAATTCTTGTGTGCTCTTCCCAAAGAACCGTCTTTCTTAAATCTATAGATGCTACTGACAAATTTCAAAGTACTGAGTATATTTGTGGTCTAATAGACAATGTTGTTAATTTTATTGAAGAAGACAGAATTGTGCAAATAGTAACTGATAATGGAGCAAATTATAAAGATGCTGGTCAACTACTGATGGATAAAAGAAGACTACTATGTTGAGCATGCTATGCAACACATTAAATCGATTTGCTTCTAGAAGATACTTAAAAAGAAATCGAGAGGTGGGGGAGGAGGCGGGATAGAAGGTTGAGCGGGAATAGGGGCATTACTCTCTAAATCTTCAATCCCACCACAATCGGCCCCCATCCGTAAAACCGCCGGTGCCAGGCCGGTCCTTAAAAAATCGTACGCCCAGGTGACGGCTTCCTCCCCTCAACCTCCCCTGCTTCCTAACCCTCCAATCAGCAAGCGTCACAAATACCTACCCATATTCAGATCGACTTTTTCGACAATTGAATTTCTGAAGTTAAACCGTCGTTGTCTCCGTTGTGCAGGAAAAGACCACGTGGCAAGATCATGTAGGCAAGTAATATTTGCTTCTTCTGTGGATTTTTCGGTCACTCACAATCGCTGTGTCCCAAGAAGAAAAAAAATAATTCCATCGCTTCGTTTTCTGCGCGTGTTTTGCCAGCTCCCCAGAATGTTCAAATCACGCAGACTAAAAGGGTCCCACCTTCTACTCCTATTGGCAATCGAGACAACATATCTCATACTAATATTCTCACTCAGCCTCCCTCCCAAAACTCTCCCACAAAATCCTCCTCTCCTCTTCATTTTCCAATGGAAGATCCTTCCAGATATTTCACTGCAACCATTATCGACGGTTTCTAGACCGTCGAAACACTCTCCATTGTCCTAGAAGCCCATCTACAGATCCACGAATGGCCGATATGGATTTTATCTGATAAACGCTTTCTGGTTTATTGCCCCTCAAAGGTCGTTCGCGAACGAGCTCTGAGTCTCAGATTAATTTCCAAAAGCTCTGGATCAATTTTAATTGAACCCTGGTCTGACTTCGTGCCGCCGTCTGCACCTAGCCTAGAACCTCCATCTTGGGCTAGGGTGCAAGGCTTCCCTGAGCTATTGCAGAACAATCTTGATGCGGTGAGTACCGCCTTGAATTCTATTGACAGAACTATTGGTCTAGATGAATGCGACTGGGCTTACTTCGATCACCATTTCCTATACCTGCAAATTCAGTTCTTTGAAGGCATAACCACCCCATGTTCTTTTGTAACCCGCCTCAACAACGCAGACCATTTGCTCACCGTTGAACGATGCAACCATGATCATCCCAATAGACGTCCGGAGACTTTCATCCTTGGCACAGACTTCGAGAGAGACTGGCGTTGCTTCACTGAACCTCTCTTCATCCCGTCCGACCAATCTGACCCAGACGCACCCTTCGACGCCATGAATTTTGAAGCGACTATGTCGCCGCCCAATCTCCCTCCTGCCCCGCAGCAATTTATTCCGGACAACTCCCCGAAGGTGATGGGACATCGCATTGATGCTGATTGGCCTAACTTGGAGCCTCGCTGGGACCCGATGGCAGATTTCGACCTCTATATCCCAATTCATCTTCAGATCCCTCAAGCTGAGTCGCCTCCCCCGCCTGCGAGCCATCCTCCACCCCAGGTCTCTGCTCCAGCCCCTCAACAAACACCTTCACTCTCCCCAGCTCCGGTTCGCCGAAGCAATAGTGTAACGATCCGGATTTTTCACGTTCGAAAATCGACATCCATACTTTACATCGTACTCGAATGCTCCAAGATAAGCAACGTCAGTCCATGAACTCCAAGAACTGAACTAGCTCCAGATAATCTACTCAACCTGAATAGCTGAAAAACCCAACTCTAGACTGCCCGTGTGGAAAATAGTGGGCACCCAGAGTTTAGAAAGGGAACAATAAACTCCGGATCAGTCATGGGACTGGTGTGAGCAACAAAAACAGTTCATCTTTAAACAAACACAAAAGGCTTTTAACATTGAAACCCGCAATGCTTTTCGAAAATGAAACTACCATAAGACCTCCCACCACACACACAATGCAAACGCAGAATTGGAGGAGATTTCTTCTTATGATAGTCAAAAATGCTTACTACACAAAAATCATTCGATATTATTATCATTAGTGCATAGTGTCGAAAACATTTCGAAAATATAATATTAATCTTAGCCAGTATACAACATTTCATCGTATGCCTACTATAGCTACTACGTTCAATAGCAGGTTACCGCCACATTCCATAGCAGGTAATACAACTAAAACCGTACAGGGTTCGTATTGTTTCTTTGGATTTCCAACAAATGATCAGGCTAAGGAACTTCCTTACCGAAATGGAAACGCCTCTGGAAAGACGCCCCGGATCCTAACTGGATCTCTGCAAACACAAGGCCGACGCTACCTCACGCTGTACAGCTGTAACTAGATAACTAACACACAAGTATGCCATCCCCCGGTCGTAACCAACCGTTATCCGAGGATCCTCAATCATAAAGCAACAGCCACAAAATATAATCAACATAGGTAAGATATCTGGGCTCCATACCATGATACCACCTTTTATCCAGAAGGAAATGACATACCCTAGGGGCGCTACTCCTACAAACCTTTGTCGCAACATTCCTGTTTCGACCATTACCGGGTTGTGAGGCTCGATGAAGTCTCGTCCACAAAACTACGCTTTTTCACAAAGCCACGCTTTTTCACAAAGCCACGCTTTGATCAACCAATGATCAGCAGCACTTCGTATGCCACATTACCAAATTGGGAATATATCACTAGTAACCATCAACTACATAACCTCTGAGCTCGTACGTCTCAGAGAAGGGTGTTAAGCTAAGAGAATAAATTCTCCGCCACCAACAGAAATGTATTTGATAGAAACCAGCTTTACATCTCAAAGTGTAACGTCAGACACACATCCATACAAGTCTGTTCCGGGTTCGAACAGAACCGAAGGCACTTCCAAAGAAGCCCTTGCAATCCGGGTATTCACAATCCTGATTGGACTTCCAATCACTTAGGAAATCTCTATACCGTAGCTACTCAGTGCAGAGACAATCGATAGGTCATCCTATCGCTCTCACAAATACCCGGTCTTCACCACCGGTCTTCAAATGCTATCCATATCGTCGTATCACTATTCGGAATGGGATATATGACACAAAGGTCCTCTCCCAGCTAAACCGAATAACGAGCGCAATTAAAAATCATATGGATACTGGGGTCTCAGTTAAATCACAGCTTAAAGCTTAAAGCTTTTCATTCGAATGGTAAAACAAATTAACATGTAACGACCCGTATTTTTACGGATCGACAAGTTCGTCAAAATCTGGAATTTTAGCATTTTTAAGTCATTTCAGATTTTTAGGCAGATTTGTCTAAGTCCTAGGTCGTGAACGACCTAAGAGCTAAGTCGTGACCGAGTTAAGGAATTCGGCGAGTTAGTGTTAGGTCGTGGGTTAGTTGGAGCGACCTATAGAATTATGCAACCTAGGATTTAGTTAAGTATTAGGTCGGCAGGGCGAGTTAACGACCTAAAGAACTGACCGACTTAAGGATATGGCGACTCAAGGGTAGGCAGACCTAGTGGAGTAAGCGACCTAGTGGTTACTGGGTTAGTGTGGTTAGGTCGGCAACGACTTAGAGCGTATAGAAGTTAGGTCGGTTGGACGAGTTAGTGGGTTGACCGACTTATGATTGTAGACGACTTAAGGTTAGAGTTAGGTCGTAGTGACCGAGTTAAGGGATAGGTCGCTATGTGTTAGGTCGTCTGGTAGCTTGGTTGGTTAGGTCGTAAGCGACCTAAGGGTTAAGTTGTTACCAAGTTAAGTCGACTGGGTGGGTTAGCGACCTAAGGAGTTAACGTGTTGGCGACCTTAAGAGAGAGCCTGTGTTAAGTCGTAGACGACTTAGGGGTTGAGTCGTAACCCAGTTGTTTGTTAAGTCGTAGAAGCACAGATCTGTTAAGTCGTATCTTCTGCCAAGTTATAAGTTGTGACTAGTGGTAAGTCGCTAGAGGCGCATGAGTCTTAAGTCGTAGGGGATTTGGGTTTTGTTGAGCCGTAGGCGCGCATGCTATAAGTCGTGACCGACTTAGGAGATAGCAGTTGTTAGGTCGCAGATGCTTCTGGTTAAGTCATAGGATGGCAAAGCTTTAGGTCGTAGGTCGGCATAGTGTTAAGTCGGCAGCGACTTAAGAAGATAGCCGAGTTACGACTTAGGGTATTTTCTGCTATAAATAGGAGAGCTTCTCTTCATTTTTGGGATCCGGATTTTGAAGCGACGAAGTGCTGCCATTTTGAGAGCTCGACTTCTACACTTCTTCACTTCTTTTCTCCACTCTAATCTAGTGCTTCCATCCATCCAAGTTGAAGATCAAATTGAAGATCCAAGAGTTTAGATTGAAGATCTTTATCTTTTCAAGAGAGAGTTCTTCGTTTGAAGCGGATTCGTGATAGATCAAGCTTCATCCTTTGCTGTCCAGATCTGAAGCGTGTTGATTTGGGTTGGTTTAGGTGATTTGGTGAGTGGTGATTATCTCTCACACGGATCCAAAGGAGTATATCGGATTGTTGGCCGATTTGGTGTTAAAATAGTGATTTCCATGCATTTTCTTCATCCTAAGTGTAGATCCATATAGATCCATTGTTCATGATGATGTTACATCCATTTTATCATATGTTAACCTATGCAAGTTCATTCATCAAGTTTGTAGAGATATAATCCATGTTTTCATGCTTATTGGACTTTCAACTCTTTAATTACGAAAATGCCATTGTTGTTATAATTGTCTACTTAGATCATATTTGAATGTTTGATTGCTTGGATTGATGTTTGATTTGATTGATTGTTATGAACTAGATGATTGATGATTAGATTTAGATCGAAGGTGATTCAAAAGCTAAGGGAAAGGCTCTTGAATTGGAAAAGCTGCTCGTGGCATATGTAGCGGGATGATGAAGCTCTTATGCATAGATTTGATGATGTGATGTTGAGATGAGGCTTTGCGAGGATGTAATGAAGCGAGGCAATCATGTGATGAAGACTTGGTCTAATCCAGACGGGATCATTCCAAGCATGTTGATAACTCGGTGATATGATTCGAGTTGAGGATAATGAATGGATATGAGAATAGTCGTCGAGGAGGATGACTAGGAGGCTTGGATAGCATCGTTGTTGAAGGTTCTAGCATGCTCTAAGCAAGAGTACGTTTGGGCAGATTCGATAGTCCCAACGGCTAACTGTTGATGGTTGAGTACTCTGGGCAGATTCGATAGTCCTAGGCACGGGCTGCGACGACGTGCGGGAGTTATGTCTAGAACCGGGGTTTCCATTAGCCCTTGACGGACGGCTGAAAGAATGTGCCGGTCATTCAATTAACGGTGATATCGAAGCAATGATAACAGTGATAGCCAGAGTCATGGATGTTTGGTTGTAACGTCATTTCAGACTCAAGAGCGGTATTTTCTGGGTGCTTATCTGATTTAGGCCTTGGTACTTGGAAAACATCGCCCTTGACTCGAGTGATAGTAGCTTTACTTTAAATTGTATGCTCTGCTATGTTTGCTTCTGCTTAGTGTGTGTCTAGAGGCTATCACTGTAGAATGAGGTTGGAGTGGGAGGGTTGTATTCCTGTTCCTTTTCCTTTATGCTCTTTTGGTATGTTGTTAGTTAATTTACTGCTCACTAAGACTGTTGTCTGACTCAAGGCTTTATGTTTTAATTCTTATTGCCTTGGGCTGTTCGTCCATTTTGGAACGGGCAGACTAGGTAGCGGGTGACAGGTGCTGTTCTCTTCTCACGATGCTGATATCGAAGACGAGCTAGAGGGTTGCATATTTTCTTCTTATATGTACTGGATATTCCGCTGTTTTGTATTCTCTGAGAGATATGTAGTGAGGCTGGATGTATTGACTATGTGGATGCTTGTATTCAACTATTATGGAGTTTTATATGATGTCATTTTGTTCTGTAAAGCTTCACTATACATATGTTCTATTGTATTTTGTCCATGCGCTGTGAGTAATACGATAGATTCTGTTGTTTTAAATCTTACCTTGACAATCGTCCATGGTCGCCTGGCACACTTTACAGCGCTCTATCTCTAGATTCGGTGCAGGGGTCATGGGCGGTCGTCACATAACATTTCCAATCTTTTAAACAAAAAGATTCATTTCAAAAACCTTCAATGGTTTAAACAATTTCCACACTTTTAATCTTTTAAACAAAAAGATTCAATTCACAAAGTTAACCCCGTTCACAAAGATTCATTCATGGATTTCAAATCGATTTCCATTTTAATTGAATTAACTCATTAAATCTTTAAATCAAGATTTAACTTATATCTTTCAAAACAATTCTATTTCAAGTTGGATTAACTCATCCGGTCTTTGAAATCAAAGGCTCATTTCATAGTTTTCAAAACATTTCAATTCCATTTCAAACTTGAAATTCTTTCAACACAAATTGGAAGTTCATTACTTTTGTGAAAGCTTTTACTATTTGAAAACAAATAGTTTCGTTTTCAGAAAAATCCAGTTATATTTACACGGGTTAAAACCCTTGAATTAAATTCAAATTCCCAAATCAATACCTTTAAAATGGTTTAACCCATATATAACTTGTACAACATCTTTAATCCCTAGTTTCAAATCAAAGGATTCAATTTCAAACTTGAATTCAAATTTAAATCAAATTATTTAAATTTTCAAAACTCGATTAAGTTATTCGAAATAACTTTTATCTTTGAAATTCCATTTCAAAAGCTTTTCACTTTACCCAAATTTCCAATTTCAAAATCAATTGAAATTAAAATTTCAATTTCGAAAACATCAAATTTAAATTATCTGTGACTTAACCGATTTCCACGTGAAATCCATATTTGTGTGTGTATAAGTGTGGTCCAGGGGTTTTACACAATAGTGCAACATCATCAATCATCACAGATCAAATACAGAAATATAGTTGATAAGCGGTATAAACTATATCGCTTATCTTTCATATACAGATCACAGATATATATATATCACAGATAATAAATTTCAGATCACAACATAAATCAGGATGTATCACAAAGCATCATATATCAGGGATATTAAACAATCAAATCATCCAATAGAATCCAAACATCCATAAGTAAGGTCAGTTAATTGTTTGATTTATTCAAATTAGATTAATTTCTTATGAATTACTAATCCTGGTTAATCAACATCGATAAATTACAAATTATCTTGATTAATTATTCTTAAATTAATTATCCTTAATTAATCACATTGATTAATTAGCCCTTAATTTATTATCTTTCCTTAATCACCTTCATTAATTTATAATTCCTTAATTAAACTGGGTTTTAAATTTGTTTCAGATTTTACACTATACTTTTGAAATCGAGAAAACTGCCAGGCTTATTTTTAAATCCTGAAAACCCTCATTTTAAGAAATTTAAATTAAATTTAAATCTGAAGATAATCAGGTTTTCAAAAACTGAAATCCACCTTTAAAAACTTTACACTTTTATTTTATTTCAAATTTGAATTTAAAAATAAACTTGAATTCAACTTGTAAACTGAATTTAAACTTGAATTTATACCTTACTTTTTAATTTAACTTAGTTATAAACTTAAAGTTAAGCTTCAGGAGTTTTTAACAGGTTCAGGAACCTGTAACAATCACTTACTCGAGCCCATTACCCAGTTTTCACGAGATCGCTTCGAGACGAACTCTTCCTTCCCAACTCTATGAACTGATACCAGTTCAATCGTTGTGCACGTGCACATGTCGTTCCCGCCGCTGCTACCTCTGGTGATCCTTTAGCCTCATCGACGATCCACCACCAGAATGATTCCGACCCACGAAACTGTGCCACGAAGCCCCAAATGAAATCGAGTACTCTCGAACTCCACTGGTAAAACAACTCCGGTCAAAACATCCTCGTCCAGACGACCCCGACCATCAGATGATGAGAAAATTCATGCGCACCTCGACGAACTCCCCTGCCACCATATCCCAACGTTTCGTTACACTCGATCAATCCATGGTTTCGAACGAGACGAAACATCACAGCACTCAAAAACTAGGTCAAGATTTTAAACACTTCTCGCCGCCACCACGTTGACCTGCCGACTAGTCCACTATTTTTCCCCAGTTCCCCCATCGCTCCTCTACCTCTCGACCAAACCACGGCGTCTCCGGTCAACTACAACGACCACGACAACCCAATATGCTTGAAACAGTGAAACTGGAACTGCTCTTCAACCCAAGCTTTAAAAATTATAATTCTTGTCTTAAAAATCATGGTTTTGTATGATGTTTCGATTTATACTCCTAAATCTTTAAAACCAGAAGTTTGATTTTTAAACTTATTGAAGTTGAGCTGTGTTCTTTAGTTTCCAGAGTCATTTACAAAATAATTCAACTTAAATAAATTTTAATACTTGGATTATAGTTAAACAATCAACTATTGTTTACATCTTACCTTCAAACAAAAGATAGATTTTGAGAAGAAGGTTTATTTACAGAACTACTAAAAAAAACAAGGAGTAGGTAACAGAGTGTAGAAGAACAGATATGCCAGACTTACATCAACATATATACACATATAAGATATATGTCATCACAGAGGGAAGCATACCAGATTTACTTAAGTTATAAGTTTAAATAAAAAGTTACTCACCTGTAAAGAAGATGTACAGAGCACATTCTTGCTTTTGAAAACTGAAATCCCTATTGCTTTAAAACTGGAATTTGAACTTGCATATTTTTTTGTTGTTGATTCCAGAAAACTTGTATTTTGAAACATTCGAATCTAGAATATTTTAGGACTTTGGAATTATTTTGGTTTGCTGTTGTGATAAACTAATGAAAAAGATGTATATGTATAGAGAAGAGAAGTCGGCAAGGTAGCTGATTATCTGGGTTTGTAGACTGGTACACTATCTTTCCTTTTTATATTTTCTTATCTTCAATCAGAGATTTGGAGGCTGAAAGGATGTTAAAACAATTTGAATTTGACTTAGTTTACTACTTAGAGATAGAGGCATTAAATGCTTAAGTACTATATGTCTCAACCTTAACTTATTTTAGTACATAGATATTTTTATAGATATTCTTATTTTACTTGTTTATGTTTTGCATATCTACTCTCAAGTTTCATTCATATTCCATTTTGCCTAGTTTGCTATATATTTTCCTTTCTAATATTTATTATTATCACTTATTATTAAACAATTTATTTACAATTCAAATTCAAATCAATTGTACATACATATACAAATTTTTACTCATATATGCACGTATACGTATATATTCACATATATGTACAATATTTACAATATTATTAAATTTAAATGATTTATACAAAATATATTTGGATATCGGGGAAACTCGCATCACCGCATTGATTATTTTCACAAATTTTATTCAAAAATTCAATAAATTATCAATTTAAATAAATAAAAATCTAGGGTCGTTACAAATAGGCTCAACCAGGAGGCGGTCACCCTTGGAAGCTGTGGTAGTTTTTTCCTCTGCTAACTCTAAAATAAATAAATAAATGGGTCATTGCATGGGCATAAATATATCTAATGAACAATACACAGCCATGCAACTTCTAGAAACTGAGCGCATGTCCTTATCCCAATGAGAATAATCTCATGGAATGTTCGGGGTTTGTGGGACCCCTCTAAATGTCATGTCATCAATCTTCTTTTGGCCCCCCACAAAATTGATATCCTCCTTATCCAAGAATCCAAACTATCAGACCCCTCCCCATCCCTCATTAGACTTATAGGTGGCCCCTTCCTATCGGGTTGGGCCCACATAGATGCAATTGGCTCAAAAGGTGGTATAATCACTGTCTGGAACGAATCGAATTGGGCCTTGTGTCAATCTATTCACCATCCCGCTGCCCTACAAATAATCCTTCGTTACCTTCAATCAGGCATACTATATCTCTTCTCCAATGTTTACGGTCCTCACAACTCTCAAGAGCGAGAGGCTCTTTGGTCGAACTGCCTTCAAACTGCCTCTCTTTTTAATGGTCCCTGGCTTATTGGGGGCGACTTCAATACAACCAGATCTCCCTTTGATAGAAATAGGTAACTATTCTCAAGACTCTGTAGCTTTCAATGATTTTATCAATTCATGTGCCCTCATCGACCCTCCCATCAACAACCGCCTCTTCACATGGTCAAATCGCAGATCTTCTCCATCTCTAGCAAAACTAGATCGCTTCTTATTCAATCTCGCTTGGGATAATCTCCACCCACTCACGCTCATTAATGGCCTTGGCTTGACTGTAACAACCCCGGATTTTATATATATTTAAATTTATAATTAATTAATTTTTGAATTAAAATTTGTTAAATTAAATGATGAAGAGATGCAAGTTTCCCCGGATTCTAATATATTCTATATAAATCATTTATAATTAAAATATTATGTATATGTATATATATGTATTTGGGCATATACGAGTGAATTCGAAAATAATAAATATATAGATATATATTTTACTTGAATTTAAATTGTAGAAAAATGGTTTTAAAAACAAATAAATAAACGATATAAGGTAAACATGTTAAATAAAATCTAACAATATAATAATAAAAGAAACTCCATTAGATTTCAAAGTATATGACCAAACAAAATATATCAACATATATATACTTGCAAAACAAGAAATATACATGTACAACCGAAGTCAGGAAGGAAATGTAAAGCAAAGTAATAAGCAAAATATCTATGACAGATGAAACATACAATAATCTAAATTGGAGACATAAGTACTCAAAGCATTTAATGCTTCCATCTCTTAGCATCAAATAGGTCATTCGAAATGTTTGAAGTATCATTTCAGCCTCCATTCGAAAATTCTCTGATCAATAAGTAAAAAAAATAATATATACCCTTGTACCTGTATTTGCTTAAACCAGACATCACCCCTCTGTACAAACTCTTCTATATCTACCTTCTTATTTTCTTTTATTCAAAACTTAGCAAACCAGAGATAATAACAATACTTCTATTTATACAAACTGAAGCATTTTAACAACAAAGCAAGGAGATTCTAAGGAAAATCAAAGAAAACCAATTCTTAGTCTTTTAAAAAGTTCAAAGCTGTTGTTTTTCCAAACCTGGTTGCTCTTTCCATCTCCTCTAAAATGGTGAGTAACATCACACTTTTGAAAACTTCAATTTGATTTTGGTTGCATGTCAAGTTTTGGAATTTTGTTTTCTTTGTGAATATATTTGTGTGGTGATCTCTGCATATATATGGATGTATTGATATGTGAATATGCTTATTACCTGTATCACCTCTGTCACTAGTTTGTTTCAAGCTAAAGACTTATTCAAAAACTAGTATCTCTTGATCCACCCTATATTTGGATTTAAGTATTAAACAAAATTTGTTTGTTTGGTCCTAGAGTAGGTTTAAATTTTTTAATAAAGTTATATAAAACTGAAAAGGGTTTGGAAATCCAAGAAGACAGTCATACTTCAGTTTTGTCAAATTTTCAACATGTTAATTTAACAACTCAGTAATATAAACTGAATCTTTATGCCAAACACTGATTTTTAAAACAAAAATCACATTTTTTAGTAAGGGTTTGCAAGAGCATTTCTGGGTTGACTAGAATTGGAGTTTTTGGGAATCACTGGTGATTCCAGTAATTGGAGAGATCGAGTTCCTCTCTGATGATAGTGGGATGTATGGAGAGTTGGGGAAAAATAGCTGGAAGGTGGTCAAGCCTCGGTGGTGGCAGCGGCGAGCAAAGTATGTTTTTAAACCTAGTTTGGGGTGGTCGGGAAATTAGTCTCGTTCGTCGTCGTCAAGCGATCGAGTGCAATGAGGTTTCGTGAGGAGGAAGCTCGATCGTAGTTGAGTTCATGGTCAGAGCAGTTGACCATCAGGTGGTTGGGGTTGCGTGAATGCGATGATATCAGGGTTCGACTTTGTTCCAGTTTTTGGGTTGAAGCTCGATTCTTGGTTTTTGAGATTTGGTCGAAGTTGGATGAACGGAAATGGATGTGGGTAGGAACGTCGACTTGTTCGACGACGTGGGGTAGGCTGGAGATGAACGTCGGTGAAGTACACGTGCATGTGCACGTTTGAGATCTGGAGAACTGGGTTTGACAGGAGAATGCTCTCGGGGTTGATTCGAGTAATTCGAGTATTTTACTCGAAGGGATTCAGGATTGACTCGAAGTAAATAAAGTTTGGCTCGAGGGCAAAGTGTTAATGTCTTGGTCATTTATTTTGGTGACAGGTTTACCTCCCTGTCAGTTTAAAATTTTACAGTGATTTTAAATTATTAAGCAAGGATTTAAAATATGTTTAAATCAAAATCTGATTATAGATTACAGTTAAATATAAATCTTAGCTGGAATGAATAAAGTTTTTCCCTTAGTCAAATTGTTTTAATAATTTAAAAGTATTTAAGAAGTAAAATATATTCATAAGAATCTGAATTTAAAATGGAATTAAAAAAAAATATAAGGAAGAATTTAAAAATCCAGTTTAATCAGAATTTTAAATCTGAATTCAAATTGAATTTGAATCTTAGGTTTTGAAAATAAATAAAGTATATAACTTTAAATAATGTAAATAAGTTTAAAAGTAAAGTATACTTTAATGATTTGAAAATTTAAAAGGAATTTAGTTTAAAATCTGTAAATTGGAATTTAGTGATTGGATTCATTAAATTAATAAGTTAATTAAAATGGATTGATAAATTTAATTGATAACTGGATTTATTAAGTAATTATGAGGTTTAAACTCATAAATTAAGTTTTAAGTAAATTAATTAGGAATAATTAATTTGGAGTTAAAGATCATTAATTTGATAAGGTTAGACTTTAAATTAGTGATTAAATGTTAATTAATCAAGTAATTAAAGGTTAATTAAGTTACGGTTAAAAACTTAAATTAATTAAATAATTAGTGGTTAATTAATAGGTGGTTAAGGATAAATTAAATTGTAATTAATATTGATTAATTAAGGTTAATTTCTTAAGAAAGGAAATTAAGAATTGTAAATAGTTAATGAAGGTCCTTAACTTAAGACTATTAAATAATTGATATATTAATGTGATTTATTTTAGTAATTAATTAGATAAACTAATTAAAGATAAACATTTATGAAAATGTTTAAGTGTAATTACTAAATGAAAGTAATTAAGAAATTAATTACTTAATATGATTAATTGAGTTAAATAAGATTTGTTTAAGTTGATTAATTTAGTTTAATTGATTTAAATTAATCATAGGATGATTTGATAAGTATAATTACTTAAATGTAATTAATGAAGTATAATTACTTAATGAAGTAATTAATGATAATTACTGTATGTAATTGGTTGGAGATGATTTGAGTATGATAGTAATTTGGATTAAATTACTTTGTGAAATTAATTAACCAAGATTTATAGTTTATTCATAAGTAATTAACCTGGTATAACTTAATTATAATCAGATATAAATTGACCTTACTTATGAATGTTTGAATGGTATTGAATGTTGAATTGTTTGATATCCCTGATATATGATGCTTTGTGATACACCCTGATTTATGTTGTGATAAATTATCTGTGATGTAATTTATTATCTGTGATATTTATATATCTATGATGTGTACATGAACGATAAGCGTTATGGTTATATCGCTTATCAACTATATCCTGTATTTTGATATGTGATGATTCATTGTGTTGCACTATTGTGTGAAACCCCTGGACTACACCTTTACACACACAAATATGGATTTCACGAGGAAATCGGTTAAGTCACAGATAATTTAAATTTGATGTTTTTAAAATTGAAATTTTAATTTCAATTGATTTTGAAATCGGAAATTTTGGTTTAAAGTGAAAAGCTTTTGAAATAGAATTTCAAAGATAAAAGTTATTTTGAATAACTTAATCGAGTTTTGAAAATTTAAATAATTTGATTTAAATTTGAATTCAAGTTTGAAATTGTATCCTATGATTTGAAACTAGGGATTAAAGATGATATAAATGTGTTTGTATGAATTTAAACCATTTTAAAAGTAAAATTTTGGGAATATGAATTTAACCCAAGGATTTCCACTCGTATGAATGAATCAGATTTCCAAACTGAAACTGTTTGTTTAAAAGAATAAAAGCTTTCAGATAAGAAATGAAATTCCAGTTTAATTAAAGGAATTTCAAGATTGAATTGAAAAAAATGGTTTTCCAAGTTTTAAATGAATTCTCTTTGAAAGCTATGAATTAAATCTGTTTATTTTTAACAGATTTAAAAATGATGATTTGTTTAAACCATTTGAAATGGAATTGTTTTGAAAGCTATAAGTTAAATCTTTGATTTAAAGATTTAACGAGTTAATCAAATTGAAAGGGAAATTAATTTGGAAAATCTGTGAATGAATCTTTTGTTTAAAAGATTAAAGTGTGGAAATTGTTTAAACCATTGAAGGTTGTTAAAATGAATCTTTTTGTTTAAAAGATTAAAATGGTAATTTCTTAAACCATTTGAAAAGAAAGAGTTTGGGTTTAAGTTGTGACTTAATTGAAATCCCAATATCCATATATTTTTAAATATTGCGCTCACTATTCGGGTTAGCCGGGAAAGGACCTTTGGGTCGTATAACCCATTCCGAATATGTGATTCGACATTATGGATAGCATTTGAAGACCGGTGTTGAAGACCGGATATTTTTCGAAAATGAAAGGACAACCTGTCGAATGTCTCTGCACCGAGTTGCTCCGGTATAGAGATTTATATCACTCTTTTTGTGATGGGAAGTCCGGACGTGATTGGAAATTATCCGGATTTGCAAGGGCTTCGTAAGAAGTGCCTTCGGTTCTATTCGATCCCGGAACAGACTTGTATGGTTACGTGTCTGACATTACACTTTGAGATATAAAGCCGATTTCTTTCAAATACATTTCTGTTGGTGGCGGAGAATTTATTCTCTTAGCTTAACACCCTTCTCTGAGACGTACGAGCTCAGAGGTTATGTAGTTGAAATTTATCAACGATATATCCCAATTTGGTAATGTGGCATGCTGAGTGTTGCTGTGTGATGATCATCGTTTGATCATTTGTTTGATCATTTATCTTTGTGATCATAGGTTGATCATCTGTTGACCCAAAGCGTGGCTTTTTGAAAAACCGTAGCTTTGTGGACGAGACTTCATCAGGGCCTCACAACCCGGAAATGGTCGAAACAGGAATGTTGCGGCAAGGTTATGAGGGTCGCGCCCTTTAGGGTATGTCATTTCCTTCTGGAAAGGGTGGTATCATGGTATGGAGCCCAGATACTTACTCATGTGGACACACTTTATTTATTACGTGTGATGTTGGTTATCGAGAGCTCTCGGATAAAGGTCCCAAAGGACCGGGAGGTGGCGTATTCGTGAGTTACCTGTTACAGGGGTAACCCGGCCTTGTTGGCAGAGAGCAGTTTGTCTCTCGGAGCGTCCCGCCAGAGGCGTTTCCTTCCTGGCATAGGAAGTTCCTTAGCCTGACCATTTGTTGGAAATCCATCTTCCAATACGAACTTTGTACGGTATTAGTTGTAGAACCTGCCATCTAATATGGTAGCTATAGTAGGCATAGTATAATGGTACCTATGCTGGCTAAGATTAATATTATACTTTCGAAATGTTTTCTTCACTATGCACTAATAATAATATCCAATTGATTTTGCGTAGTAAGCATCTTTGACTATCATAAGAAGAAATCTCCTCCAATTCTGCGTTTGCATTGTGTGTGTGGCGGGAGGTCTTATGGTAGTTTCATTTTCCAAAAGCATTGCGGATTTCAATGTTTAAAAGCCTTTTGTGTTTGTTTAAAGATAAACTGTTTTTGTTGCTCACACCAGTCCCATGACTGACCTGGAGTTTATTGTTCCCTTCCTAAACTCTGGGTGCCCACCATTTTCCACACGGGCAGTCTAGAGTTGGGTTTTTCAGATAGTCAGGTTCAGTAGATTATCTGGAGCTAGTTCAGTATTTGGAGTTCATTCATCGGAGTGCTCATCTTGGAATTGTGGATTCATTCTGTCTGAAGATCATTTTGGAGTTATCACTTCTATTGATATTGTTCCGCTACTGATGTTATCTTTTCTTTCCGCTGCTATTTCTTGTATCTCTGATATTGTTGTATCATATTGATATTATTGTTGTATATCATTCTGGATATTGTATTCATTGGAGTTGTATATGATATCATTGATTTCTTTATTCCGCTGTGTTGTTATACTTAATGGTGTTATAAGCTCCGGAGAACCAGATTCGACGTTTGAATCTACGGCATTTTGAGTACAAGCGAAGTACGGATGCCGATTTTCGAAGGTCGACTTTTGGGTCTCTTACATCGACCCTTTCGGACCATTGCCCCATCCTCCTCAATTCTGGATCCACCCCGACCCCCCTAGACAATTCAGATTTGAGCGTCTTTGGCTTCTCGAGCCTTCTTTCGATGACTTTATCAAACTTGCTTGGTCCCAACCCTCCCAGCCCCTATCGGCCACTGCGAGAGTGGTTTCCAAACTCCGTTCGCTCAGAAGGCTCATTAGACCATGGGCAAAACACATCTGGGGTTCGATCCACACTCGCATCGCGGAGACCCAAGATACCATCTTACACCTCAACATTCTAGAAGAATCCCGCCCCTTGTCCGATCCTGAATCTGCCCGCCTGCATGAGCTGGAACTAGAACTTGACAGACTTATCATACAGGAGGAGATTGGTTGGAAGCAGCACGCCAAAACCAAGTGGATTGATGAGGGAAACAAGAACATTGCTTACTTTCATCGAATCGCTAATGGTCGCCGCCGATCCACGTTCATCTCGGAAATCCTCCATAATGATGCCAGCTTCACCAACCAATCTAACATC
Organism: Allium fistulosum; assembly: GCA_030737815.1. Classification (NCBI taxonomy): domain Eukaryota; kingdom Viridiplantae; phylum Streptophyta; class Magnoliopsida; order Asparagales; family Amaryllidaceae; genus Allium; species Allium fistulosum. The sequence goes on along the minus strand of CM060904.1, from coordinate 265,516,397 downwards.
CTTCGCCTTTTCACTGAATACTACCGCAACCTCCTTGGTAGAACCTCTCCTCGGCTCTCTCCTATTGACTGGAATCTCCTTTACCCCAACCCTTCCCACATCCATGTTGATTCCCCCTTCAATGAAGAAGAAATTTGGTCGGCTTTAGATGGCATGGCTGATGATAAAGCTCCTGGGCCTGATGGCTTTGGACCGCTTTTTTTCAAACACTTCTGGACAACCATCAAGTCTGACATTATTGATATCGTTTTTGATAATCAAATATTTGTTGATTTGAAATTTGATTATCGTTTTTGATAATTGAATATTTGTTGATTGAAATTTGATTATTGTTTTCTGACTATCGTTTGGATAATTGGATGTTTGCTGATTTTGTTGGATTTCTGTTTTCTATCTATCTTTGTTGATAGTTAGAGTTTGCTGATTATGAAATTTGTGTTTTCTAGTTAAGTGTTGGATAACTAGATATTAGCAGTTTTGCGAATTGCGATTTGTGTTTTATAGTTATCTTTGGGGATAATTGGATTTTGTTGTTTTCTAATTATCATATTGGTAATTAGATATTGATGTTTTGTGATTTCTGTATTCTAATTATTTATTGGAAAATGGAATATTGCTAATGTTTGCATTTATTCAGTTTTGCTGTCTTCTGATTATCTTTTGATAATTGGACTTTGTTGAGAATTTGTAAATTTCTTTTATGAAATTGAAAGATTTCTTTGGCGTTTGTATTCCCGACTTTTGTTTTTCTAGCTTAACCAGTTTATGTTAGAAAAATGATTGTCATTGACGACCTTAATTATGGAAATTGCGGGGATGCAATTTTTATAAGGAGGGGAGTCTGTAACAACCCGGAATTTCGCATTTTATTAAATTATCGTCATTTCGACTAATGGTGGTAGTTATTGCCGTTGGAATTCGATTGGGTTGAAATTCTTTTAATAAATGGTTAAAAGTGAATGCAGGCTTTAAAATAATTTTTGGCCCATGTTTTTCTTGGGGCCGTGATGCTTATCCATTGTTAATATCGTTCCCTCCTTTACTCAATTTCATTTTCGCAACCCTAAACCTAAAATAGACGAAGAAACAAAAATGGCGACTTCTTCGTTGTTCCTCCTCCTCCAATTATTTTCGTGTCGCAAGCTAAATCAAACGAGTGTGAGAGTGGCCACTTGGTAGAGTTTCGATTTCGACCTCGGTTGATTTGAGTTCGTCTCCGCTTCGACAAGCACGGTCGGTCTTCGATTCGTGCTGGGGGAAAACAAAGGTGAGTGAACTAACACTCACATTTAATTCATTCTCAGTATCATGCGTAGGTCGTTCGATTTTATTTCGTTGTTGATGATTTCTATCTATTTGGTTCGATTCACGTTTTATTGATTTTGTTCTTCCTGACTGAGACTCTGCTCGAATTCGTGTATTTTGGGATAGTTGCCTTGGCTAGTGATTTAAATTGTTTTTATTACTGGTTCCAAACTGTCATTTATGTAAAACGACATTGATTTGGGGTTGCGATTCCTAGATGATTTTCATTGTTTCTCTGATAGTTTTAAAATAGTCTTCGACTTTACTTTGTTCACATCGGCTTTGATACTGCTGGGGGTATTGGCTTCGGCCATTATACATTTGTTTACTTGGGGCTTTTGACTTGAGTCTTCTGCATATTGAACTTTCATTAACCATGACTTTGAATTGTTATTTGATATCTCTGTAACTTTGGCAACATGTATTCGTGTTTACCTGATTTTGATTGCGTTGTTGTTTATGAGATGATTTTGGACTCTTCAAGGTTGAACTTGCTGTTATAGGTTTTCATGACTTCGACTTTGACTTGGTTGTTACTTTACCACCACGTCTCTGACTTGTTCAACTTTGATTTCGATCTGTGTATTCATGTCTCTATTGGCTTCGGTTGTATCTAGTGACCATTGCAGTTTGATTTTCATTGACTCCGGTCTTGATTTATATTCGAACACTTTGTTGAGTTCGTATATATTTGTTTGACATTGATAAATCGCTTTAATATATCATTGATCCCTTGGTTCACTTGTGATGTTGATAAATTGCTTTGTTATGGCATTGATTTCTTTACTGAACTGTAGTCTGTGACTTCGGCATCTGGTTTTGAGAATTCAAATCCGTGAATTTTAATCCCACTGCATTGATATTGAACTACAGTAACATTACTGCACTGTTTACTGTTTGTCGAACTTGCTTGATACTAAATTCTGGTGGCTTCACCATCTTGTTCAAACCTGATACTTTCATTTGCACTTAGTTGCATTCCTGTATATGCTTCGAGTCATATTGCATTCCTTCAGTTTCATCCACTGTGTTGCATTGCATGTATCACTCTGTTGCACACTCCTGATTCATGTTGATACTGTTTTGTGCTTGATGCATGTTGCACAGTGTTGGCTTGATGATTCCATTTTGTTGTTACAACTGTGGTTGATTCATGTATCGACCTGTTTTGCTGAAGCTTTGCATCCTCTTTGATTTGTAGTCTATTTGTTGTCTGCATCATTCTGATTGTTTGAATGCATTAGTTTGTCTGGTGCATTTTCATTTTTGATGCTCACCATATCTTTTGACTTGTGTCTGATACTTCATATTTATGTTGGGGTTACTGTGCTTGGTTCAGTTGCTTTTGTTGTTGGTCTTGTTTGTCTTGTATATAGTTGCATTTTCTTCCGGCTTGTTTCACTTGAGTTGTGAACTGATGTTGAATTCATTTGTTGTCTGTTGTTTGCATTGTTGTTCTGCCTCCATACATGAATTCCCTGTTGCTTGTTGACTTGCAAGTTGACACTCTGTTCTGGTGTACATTCATGTGTCTGCACCCAGTCTTTGCCTTGTTGAGCATTTCTTTGATTGCTGAACATAAGTTTTACTCTGTGCTTAGACACTTCTGCATTGTTGAACATTGGTCTGTATTTCATATAGATTTGAAATCTTTTGCTGTCCAGTTGATTCACTGATTTTCATGTGTACATGTTGATTTTGGTCGAGGCCATTTGTACTTGTTCATTTTACTAGTATCACTTGGGTATCACTTGACACGTGCTGGTTGACCTATTTTCTATGGGTCAACTATCTCTTTGAGTTGGATTTGATTGCTGGAATTAGTTGAGCTTGGGTTGCTGGTTCTTGATTGTTTCAGATTGATTTTTGAGATTTTTACAGCGAGTTGAATCCGGTCTCGAAGACCCGGGTTTGACCCTGTAAGTTTATTTATGTTGACTTCTACCGTTTTGATTGCTGTTAGTTTTCACCGTCGTGATGATTTCACGTACTGTGTGGCGAGGCAGTGCACGCGTGCGTGTGCTGCAGCCACACAGAAATTTGAGGTGTTTGATCATTTTGAGATTTCTGATTTGTTGATTTACACTGCTTAGTGTTATATCTGCCGTTGTCCGATTCTCTTATCGAGAAGTTGGATATACGAGATTTCTGTGACTATCGTCTATTTGATGTTGATTATTATTGCTTCTATGCACTAATAACTGAGTTTGAATTAGACTGACCCGTGTATTATTTTCTTTTGAATTTAATACTCGGGTCAGATCCGAGTTATTTCAGGTTGTAGATTTCCTTTTTTGAGTTGCTGTTCGGGATTTGAAGACTTTTCACATCTTCTGAAGTTGTCAGTGTCATTTTGTAGTAGTCGTGTCATTGTATAGAACGATATGTATTCATGTATATTAGTCGATAATGTACTTGTATATATAATTTCTAGAGTCGACAGTTGTAGTTGTATCATATGTATCGTGTCAACTATATTGTAACTGACATCGGTTATATATATGAGATTTTTGTTAATCTGTGTTCCGCATTTATTTCTCTGTGTTATTGTTATATCTAATGTCCTAAACTATTATGAACTATCGTAGTTTGTTATATACTGATAATTGGATATGTCGATGGGAGTAAATAAATAATAGATGAAAAATAAAAAGTATATACCACTCCTATCGAGATAACCAATATTAGTGTAAGGCCAATTACGGATGGTCGCTCCTATCCAGCCTTATTCTTCGTAATAATAGACAGTATTTCTTTTAATACTCTTTGTTATTATGAGCATAGAGGTGGGGCGTCACAGTTGGTATCAGAGCTTGGGGTTTATGGACATAATATAAAACATAACTTGGATGGAACATATGTTACAACTATTGGTCGATGTTTTATCTGTGATTTGAGTCAAAATTAAAGTTTTGAAATTTTGATGAAATTTTTAAATATCTTTATTTAAAAATAAAAGTGGAATTGTGCTTTGTTGTTTTGATGAAATTGTGTTCTGATGATTTGATTGATTTGTGTTCTGTTTATCAGAGTGCGCAGCGGAAACAATGAAACTGTCTTCGCTAAATACAACTAATAATCTTTTTGATTTAAAAATCAAAATACGAAATTGAAATAAATTTCATTGGTTGTTTACTTAGCTGTAATTATTTTGTTTCTTTGAGAATTTCGAATCCGAATTGAGGATTCGAAGAAATTACAGATATGTGATTTTTTGCTGAAATTTCCGCTGGCTTTCTTTTGTACTAATCATCTATTAATTAGATTTCGCTGTTTTGATTTGTCTTCATTCAAGATACATTCGAGTAATTTCTTTGTTTATATTGTAGTGTGCGTGCAAATATGAATTGCACGTTACTGCATTTATTTTACGTTGAACCGATGCTTGGTTATGAAACGTATTTTGTTGCCGTTGTTTTTATAACGGGATTTTTACACCAATGCTAAATTTTTGAAGCACGGTGTTTTGTGGCATTTTGATGAATGAAAATTCACTGATATTACATTTTGATGTAAATTATTTTGATGAGATTTTGACGTTTAAAAATTACTGTCGCTTTGGCTTCAGTAACCGTCAAGTTTTAAAAGTGGATTTCCAAGCAGTTATTCCGCAATACTGATTTGTGACCGTTTTTACGGTATTTTGAGAAGTACAGTTTCTTTATCGAAATTGTTATTGATTTACTATTTTAATCACGTGACTGGAAAATCGTTTTAAAAATGAAAATTGTTTTATAAATTTTTAACAGTTTGCGCTTTCAAAAGAATGAGAAAACGACTTAAACGATTCAGCAAAATCGAGGATTATGATCCCTTTCTTTTACTGTTTCGCTTAACTCCGGACTTGTCCAGTTGAGAATGCGAATTGTTATTTTTACAGAATAAATAAAATTGTTTTCAGGAATTTTAACAGTTTGCACTTTCAAAAGAATGAGGAAGCGATTTAAACGTTTCAGCAAATCGAGGACTATGACCCCTTTTTTTTTACTGATTCGCTTAATTCCGGACTTGTCCGTTTGAGAATGTAAAGTGTATTTTTACAAAATACACAATTTTGCACTTTCAAGGAAACGATGAAGAGATTTAAACGATTTAACAAAAGTGCGGAGTATGGAACCACACTTTTACTATTTCGGTTAATTCCGGACTCGTTAATTGAAATATCTGTCGTTTTGATGATTTTTATGATTTTACACTTTCAAGGAAACGATGAAGAGAATTAAACAATTTAGTAAAACTCGTGGTTATGGGACATGTGCGTTTGCTATTTTGGTTAATTCCGGACTCGTTAATTGAAATATTTTGATGCTTTCGTGTGCTTTCAAGCCACTATGAGGACCTTCGGGTCATTTGTTGGACCTTCGGGTCATTTGTTGGGCTTTCGGGCCACTCTGATGGACCTTCGGGTCAAATACCAGTACTAGACCTTCGGGTCACTTTGCGGACCTTCGGGTCAATCTGATGGCGCCAAAATTATGTTGAGTACTTGGTAGGCTTCGGCCATTTGTTGATGCACGTGGGGCGAATTAAAAACTCGCCATCTGATGGGATCGATCCAAGCTTTTATGTTGATTTTCTAGTCTTCTTAATTGATTTCTAGATATTTGTTGTTTCCAATTATCTGCAGGTAATTGGATATTTGTTGATATGAGTTCTGATTATCGTTTTTGATAATCAGATATTTGTTGTTTCTAATTATCGCTTGTGATAATTAGATATTTGTTGATATGAGTTCTGATTATCGTTTTTGATAATCGGATATTTGTTGTTTCTAATTATCGCTTGTGATAATTAGATATTTGTTGATATGAGTTCTGATTATCGTTTTTGATAATCGGATATTTGTTGTTTCTAATTATTGCTTGTGATAATTAGATATTTGTTGATTTTAGATTTAATTATCGCTTTAGATAATTAAATATTTGTTGAATTTGAAATTTGATTATCGATTGTGATAATCAATTATTTGTTGAATTTGAAATTTGATTATCGTTTGTGATAATCGAATATTTGTTGAATTTAAAATTTGATTATCGTTTGTGATAATCGAATGTTTGTTGAATTTGAAATTTGATTATCGTTTTTGATAACCGAATATTTTTTGAATTTGAAATTTGATTATCGTTTGTGATAATTGAATATTTGTTGATTTTAAATTTGGTTATCGTTTTTGATAATCAAATATTTGTTGATTTGAAATTTGATTATCGTTTTTGATAATTGAATATTTGTTGATTGAAATTTGATTATTGTTTTCTGACTATCGTTTGGATAATTGGATGTTTGTTGATTTTGTTGGATTTCTGTTTTCTATCTATCTTTGTTGATAGTTAGAGTTTGCTGATTATGAAATTTGTGTTTTCTAGTTAAGTGTTGGATAACTAGATATTGGCAGTTTTGCGAATTGCGATTTGTGTTTTATAGTTATCTTTGGGGATAATTGGATTTTGTTGTTTTCTAATTATCATATTGGTAATTAGGTATTGCTGTTTTGTGATTTCTGTATTCTAATTATTTATTGGAAAATGGAATATTGCTAATGTTTGCATTTATTCAGTTTTGCTGTCTTCTGATTATCTTTTGATAATTGGACTTTGTTGAGAATTTGTAAATTTCTTTTATGAAATTGAAAGATTTCTTTGGCGTTTGTATTCCCGACTTTTGTTTTTCTAGCTTAACCAGTTTATGTTAGAAAAATGATTGTCATTGACGACCTTAATTATAGAAATTGCGGGGACGCAATTTTTATAAGGAGGGGAGTCTGTAACAACCCGGAATTTCGCATTTTATTAAATTATCGTCATTTCGACTAATGGTGATAGTTATTGCCGTTGGAATTCGATTGGGTTGAAATTCTTTTAATAAATGGTTAAAAGTGAATGCAGGCTTTAAAATAATTTTTGGCCCATGTTTTTCTTGGGGCCGTGATGCTTATCCATTGTTAATATCGTTCCTCCTTTACTCAATTTCATTTTCGCAACCCTAAACCTAAAATAGACGAAGAAACAAAAATGGCGACTTCTTCGTTGTTCCTCCTCCTCCAATTATTTTCGTGTCGCAAGCTAAATCAAACGAGTGTGAGAGTGGCCACTTGGTAGAGTTTCGATTTCGACCTCGGTTGATTTGAGTTCGTCTCCGCTTCTACAAGCACTGTCGGTCTTCGATTCGTGCTGGGGGAAAACAAAGGTGAATGAACTAACACTCACATTTAATTCATTCTCAGTATCATGCGTAGGTCGTTCGATTTTATTTCGTTGTTGATGATTTCTATCTATTTGGTTCGATTCGCGTTTTATTGATTTTGTTCTTCCTGACTGAGACTCTGCTCGAATTCGTGTATTTTGGGATAGTTGCCTTAGCTAGTGATTTAAATTGTTTTTATTACTGGTTCCAAACTGTCATTTATGTAAAACGACATTGATTTGGGGTTGCGATTCCTAGATGATTTTCATTGTTTCTATGATAGTTTTAAAATAGTCTTCGACTTTACTTTGTTCACATCGGCTTTGATACTGCTGGGGGTATTGGCTTCGGCCATTATACATTTGTTTACTTGGGGCTTTTGACTTGAGTCTTCTGCATATTGAACTTTCATTAACCATGACTTTGAATTGTTATTTGATATCTCTGTAACTTTGGCAACATGTATTCGTGTTTACCTGATTTCGATTGCGTTGTTGTTTATGAGATGATTTTGGACTCTTCAAGGTTGAACTTGCTGTTATAGGTTTTCATGACTTCGACTTTGACTTGGTTGTTACTTTACCACCACGTCTCTGACTTGTTCAACTTTGATTTCGATCTGTGTATTCATGTCTCTATTGGCTTCGGTTGTATCTAGTGACCATTGCAGTTTGATTTTCATTGACTCCGGTCTTGATTTATATTCGAACACTTTGTTGAGTTCGTATATATTTGTTTGACATTGATAAATCGCTTTAATATATCATTGATCCCTTGGTTCACTTGTGATGTTGATAAATTGCTTTGTTATGGCATTGATTTCTTTACTGAACTGTAGTCTGTGACTTCGGCATCTGGTTTTGAGAATTCAAATCCGTGAATTTTAATCCCACTGCATTGATATTGAACTACAGTAACATTACTGCACTGTTTACTGTTTGTCGAACTTGCTTGATACTAAATTCTGGTGGCTTCACCATCTTGTTCAAACCTGATACTTTCATTTGCACTTAGTTGCATTCCTGTATATGCTTCGAGTCATATTGCATTCCTTCAGTTTCATCCACTGTGTTGCATTGCATGTATCACTCTGTTGCACACTCCTGATTCATGTTGATACTGTTTTGTGCTTGATGCATGTTGCACAGTGTTGGCTTGATGATTCCATTTTGTTGTTACAACTGTGGTTGATTCATGTATCGACCTGTTTTGCTGAAGCTTTGCATCCTCTTTGATTTGTAGTCTATTTGTTGTCTGCATCATTCTGATTGTTTGAATGCATTAGTTTGTCTGGTGCATTTTCATTTTTGATGCTCACCATATCTTTTGACTTGTGTCTGATACTTCATATTTATGTTGGGGTTACTGTGCTTGGTTCAGTTGCTTTTGTTGTTGGTCTTGTTTGTCTTGTATATAGTTGCATTTTCTTCCGGCTTGTTTCACTTGAGTTGTGAACTGATGTTGAATTCATTTGTTGTTTGTTGTTTGCATTGTTGTTCTGCCTCCATACATGAATTCCCTGTTGCTTGTTGACTTGCAAGTTGACACTCTGGTCTGGTGTACATTCATGTGTCTGCACCCAGTCTTTGCCTTGTTGAGCATTTCTTTGATTGCTGAACATAAGTTTTACTCTGTGCTTTGACACTTCTGCATTGTTGAACATTGGTCTGTATTTCATATAGATTTGAAATCTTTTGCTGTCCAGTTGATTCACTGATTTTCATGTGTACATGTTGATTTTGGTCGAGGCCATTTGTACTTGTTCATTTTACTAGTATCACTTGGGTATCACTTGACACGTGCTGGTTGACCTAGTTTCTATGGGTCAACTATCTCTTTGAGTTGGATTTGATTGCTGGAATTAGTTGAGCTTGGGTTGCTGGTTCTTGATTGTTTCAGATTGATTTTTGAGATTTTTACAGCGAGTTGAATCCGGTCTCGAAGACCCGGGTTTGACCCTGTAAGTTTATTTATGTTGACTTCTACTGTTTTGATTGCTGTTAGTTTTCACCATCGTGATGATTTCACGTACTGTGTGGCGAGGCAGTGCACGCGTGCGTGTGCTGCAGCCACACAGAAATTTGAGGTGTTTGATCATTTTGAGATTTCTGATTTGTTGATTTACACTGCTTAGTGTTATATCTGCCGTTGTCCGATTCTCTTATCGAGAAGTTGGATATACGAGATTTCTGTGACTATCGTCTATTTGATGTTGATTATTATTGCTTCTATGCACTAATAACTGAGTTTGAATTAGACTGACCCGTGTATTATTTTCTTTTGAATTTAATACTCGGGTCAGATCCGAGTTATTTCAGGTTGTAGATTTCCTTCTTTGAGTTGCTGTTCGGGATTTGAAGACTTTTCACATCTTCTGAAGTTGTCAGTGTCATTTTGTAGTAGTCGTGTCATTGTATAGAACGATATGTATTCATGTATATTAGTCGATAATGTACTTGTATATATAACTTCTAGAGTCGACAGTTGTAGTTGTATCATATGTATCGTGTCAACTATATTGTAACTGACATCGGTTATATATATATGAGATTTTTGTTAATCTGTGTTCCGCATTTATATTCTCTGTGTTATTGTTATATCTAATGTCATAAACTATTATGAACTATCGTAGTTTGTTTTATACTGATAATTGGATATGTCGATGGGAGTAAATAAATAATAAATGAAAAATAAAAAGTATATACCACTCCTATCGAGATAACCAATATTAGTGTAAGGCCAATTACGGATGGTCGCTCCTATCCAGCCTTATTCTTCGTAATAATAGACAGTATTTCTTTTAATACTCTTTGTTATTATGAGCATAGAGGTGGGGCGTCACAAGTTCATTCATCGGAGTGCTCATCTTGGAATTGTGGATTCATTCTGTCTGAAGATCATTTTTGAGTTATCACTTATATTGATATTGTTCCGCTACTGATGTTATCTTTTCTTTCCGCTGCTATTTCTTGTATCTCTGATATTGTTGTATCATATTGATATTATTGTTGTATATCATTCTGGATATTGTATTCATTGGAGTTGTATATGATATCATTGATTTCTTTATTCCGCTGTGATGTTATACTTAATGGTGTTATAAGCTTCGGAGAACCAGATTCGACGTTTGAATCTACGGCATTTTGAGTACAAGCGAAGTACGGATGCCGATTTTCGAAGGTCGACTTTTGGGTCTCTTACATTTGGTATCAGAGCTAAGGTTGAACTTTAGCTCAGGAGTATAACACGTTAAGTAGCTCATTAGAGATAGAGAGAAGTAAACTCTAGAATGAGTAATTCTCAAATATCTGTCCGTATGCCTCAGTAAATTCTCTTGCTATCCAGTGATAGTAAGTATGAGTGCGAGAAGAGGATGAGATAGGGGACAGGGGAATACGACTATAGATAGTCAATACTCTGTAACAACAAGGAAATAATCTTTTCTCTATCAATCTCTTTTGTTCGTCATCTTTTCTCAATTCTTCGATAATTTCTGGTAGATCCAGGAAGAAGATTCGATATATGAATATGGGACATAAACTCCGGATAGACCAAAATTGTTTGTATGGATGAATTAGTTGCTTTGATTGCTATGGTTGATAGGTATACTTTAGCTTCTAAACTGAAAATTCTGAAATCGTATCCATATATCAATATTTATTCTTTGGGTCCGGATATATTCTACGAATGGTTAGTTATCCTTTCAAACTGACCGATGCCACTGCATATTTCGTAGATCTGGATAACCTGAGTATCTTGTGAAGTGTCAAACAGATTCGTTCTTGTATCTATTGTTGATATTCTGATTTGGTAAGCCAAATGAAGAATAGATATTTAATTTGATTTGATTTGATGAAATATTCTTCATCCATCTTTGTGTCTCCTTGGTAATTTCGAGGACGAAATTCTTTTAAGGGGGGAAGTCTGTAACGACCCCGGATTTTATATATATTTAAATTTATAAATAATTATTTTTTGAATTAAAATTTGTTAAATTAAATGATGAAGAGATGCGAGTTTCCCCGGATTCTAATATATTCTATATAAATCATTTATAATTAAAATATTATGTATATGTATATATATGTATTTGGGCATATACGAGTGAATTCGAAAATAATAAATATATAGATATATATTTTACTTGAATTTAAATTGTAGAAAAATGGTTTTAAAAACAAATAAACAAAAGATATAAGGAAAAGATGTTAAATAAAATCTAACAATATAATAATAAAAGAAACTCCATTAGATTTCAAAGTATATGACCAAACAAAATATATCAACATATATATACTTTCAAAACAAGAAATATACATGTACAGCCGAAGTCAGGAAGGAAATGTAAAGCAAAATATCTATGACACATGAAACATACAATAATCTAAATTGGAGACATAAGTACTCAAAGCATTTAATGCTTCCATCTCTTAGCAGCAAATAGGTCATTCGAAATGTTTGAAGTATCATTTCAGCCTCCATTCGAAAATTCTCTGATCAATAAGTAAAAAAAATAATATATACCCTTGTACCTGTATTTGCTTAAACCAGACATCACCGCTCTGTACAAACTCTTCTATATCTACCTTCTTATTTTCTTTTATTCAAAACTTAGCAAACTAGAGATAATAACAATACTTCTATTTATACAAACTGAAGCATTTTAACAACAAAGCAAGGAGATTCTAAGGAAAATCAAAGAAAACCAATTCTCAGTCTTTTAAAAAGTTCAAAGCTGTTGTTTTTCCAAACCTGGTTGCTCTGTCCATCTCCTCTAAAACGGTGAGTAACATCACACTTTTGAAAACTTCAATTTGATTTTGGTTGCATGTCAAGTTTTGGAATGTTGTTTTCTTTGTGAATATATTTGTGTGGTGATCTCTGCATATATATGGATGTATTGATATGTAACGACCCGCAAAATTTAATGGTTTTAAAAGTATATTTAACTGGAAATTTGTGAAATTTTAAACAATAAAATTTGAAAATAAAAATTTATTATTTGGAATACGTCTATTTTAATATAGCAACTGGTAAATTTTCATCTGATAATATTAAAAATTATTTTCTTGTGAATTATATTTCAATTTAAGTCAGTTAATTATTGATGAAAATAAAATGTTTTTCAAACTTGAATACTTTTATACAATAAATTTCTAAATCATCATCTGAGTGAAACATCAGTCTTCGTTTCGTCAAATTTGGACTTCTACTGCTCCGTTTATCTTAATTCTGGCAAAATAGCAGCATTTTCAGTACCGATTATCGACTTTTGATCGGACGATCATACCACTAATATCTGTATACCATTTTGATCGTCTCGTCGTGCTGATCTCAGCGATATATTTATTTCTGTATTTTGAGGTCCGGTACGCGACAGAAACAATAAACTGTTCGTCGTATCGGTACCTTAAATTTTGACTTTATTTCTTCCTTCGGTTTCAAAATTTAAAACGTAAAGGCTGGACCACATTATTACTTTGCTTTAATGAGTCAGCTCAATTGGAGGCACCGTTGAAAAATTCAAATTCACCTTATATTTATGTACGTTTTCATTTTACCAAGTCTGTTCATTCACTTTTGAATTTCCTTTTTCTCCTCCCACCTTTTCGTTTCTCAGCCAATTGATATCCTCACGAAACCCATTCCCATGGATTTCGCCTCATCTCTAAAACCCTGAAGCCGCCATTCTTTCGCATGAGACCAACAAGCTCCACCATTCACCTCTCCTCTGTGACAATAGCCTTGTACTCGTCCACCTTCCCTAGCCTTCACCATCGAGACACCAACAGCATTCCCCTTTTTTTTCTTCACCTGCGTGCATCTGCCACCACCCAGGCCTCACGCCTCAGTCCAAACCCACCCTCATCTCCCTGACCACGGCAACCACAATCCAACCTTCCCGGATCTGCCCACCGTTCCGCCTCCACCACCAAACCCAGTAGCTAGAGCCGCCACCGTCCACTCAGCTTTCCCTTAGCTCAGGCCAAGACCTGTTCCTTCTTTTCCCCTTCTTCGTTTGTTTTGCACAGGTACATAAATTATTGTAGTATATGTGTATGTTATATGTTATAGGGTAAGTTGGTTACTTTATATACAAATATGAACAAAAAGCTGTACGTGTACTATAGTAGTTACATTTTATGTCTAAAGTATTTACATATATATATATATATCTTCTAAATTTTTATCTACTGTAATAGTATTATACATATCTATTTTATAAGTCTACCATGTAGATAAGTCTGTTAGTTATACAAAATTTTAAGTATATATATATTTGTCGGTTATGTTCTATAGTTTATATTCATGAGTGTATAAGTGGGATAAACATATTGGTATTCTGTAAGTATACATTTGCTTAATTATACAAGAGTATGGGTTGTCTGCATTATATGTATGTATATATGTAAAGTCTGCACATAGCTATTTCATTTGCTGTTTATATCACTCACATATATTATATCGTGCACGTGATAGTTTGAAAACAAATGATTTCGCATACATGTATATTTTCATATAAATTTTAGGTTGAGATAATTACGGTTCATATGTGGGATTTTATAGCCGTCTATCAATTTTTGATTTGTGTATATAGTATTAGTATAAGTATGTAAGTTTTATAAACTGTATATGATATTGTTATGTATGTTAGCATGTACCAGGATTATCTATTACCTGTTAGTATAAATTTTATTATATTTATATTTATATTTTAAGTTTTCACTTACTTTTAAAGTAACAGAATATAGATTTTGAGACTGCTTCCAATTGAAAAGTTATTTTGCATATTTTGGGTGAAAACTATATATATATATACATTGATTTGGTATATAGGTGCTTAACTAAGAATACTGATCTGAAAAAGTATATTTTATGTTTTAGAAAAATTTGACTAGAGAAAATTTATTATTATATATATAGTAGTTCCTATATATGCACCTGAGTTCTGTTTTTATACATCAATTATATATAGATATTTGTGTACTGGATATGTATGTGTGAAATAACAGTTTTATTTTATAATATATTTCATTATTTTGAAATATATATGTCATTTTGAAAGGGATAAAATATAACCTAAGTATTTTCATTTATATATATATATATATTTAATTTAATATGTGTGAAAAAAAAATTTATATTTGATTTTTTTTGTAAAATAATATGTATATAGTTATACATATAAGTTCATTCATACCATTTATCTTCATCGATGCCGTTCTGATTTGATCCTATATATCAGCTTTGTCCATCCAACTCGTGTCCATCGTGCTTTGCTGCGAAATTCATGCTTGGATCCGAAATCCATCTCATTGTCTATCCTATCTAGCCTCGAAAGGTGAGCAACCACTCACGATTAACATTCTTGTATTTATTAAATTTGATTTCAATTGAAACGACAATTGAAATATGATGCTGTAGTTATTTAAATTGGTATATATGCTATTATCTGTATATGTTCACCTGTGACATCTGACACCAGTATCTAGTATTTATATGCCTGTTATTACTATTGTCAGTATATGTTCACCTATGACATCTGACACCAGTATCTGTTATTTATATTGATGATATATGCCTGTTGTTATATTTTATATTATCTGTTATCACTCTGCAAGTTCCCTGTTAGTATAGAATTCACTATGGGTTGAAATGATACATACCCGAACGGACTTTAGAATAGGAGAAAATCGTTATGGGTTGAAATGATAAACCCAAGCGATTTTCATTTGAATTGAAATTGGGATTACGGGTCGAAATGATATCTACCCGTATATATTTAAATTTCGGATTGAAATGATAAATATCCGTATCACTTAACCATATGATGAATATATATACAAACACCGTTGGTCCATATATATATAAATATTTTGAAAATGAATTCTATGGTTTTGGAAAGAAATATATTGTTTTAATAAATGTTGAGCCTTAAATTATTATATATAAATGAGAATGATTGATTTAAATACATATAATATGTTGAGTATTTAAATATATTTCAAAATAGATTTTGGTAATAATTTGAATAAGTTAGGGTTGGGAAGATAATTTGAATTTAGTTGAAATTGTATTCAATAAAGAATTTTATTTAATTAAACCGATTTGAAACTTATTGAAATTGAGATGTAAGATATGATTTATAACTTGAGTTTGAATTATATGTAATCTAATGAATATTTCTTGTTTAAAACAAAGTTTAAGGAAATATTTAGTAAAATGTAATTTAAGGCTAGTTAAATGATATTGAATTTATTAAATGAATATTTCCTGATTAAATAATAAGTGAACTTAAATTTAGAGCTATATGAAACTGTTAAATTTAACTTTGAAAATGTTGAATAATAAAGCTTTGAAATATATTGAAAAAAAATTAAATAGTATATTTAGAACTGAATTGATGAATTGAGCTATGAATAAATTTGAATTGGGAATTTGAGTTAATTTGAATCGATTTGTGAGACTTGAGGAAATTATAAATACTTTACTTTATAAATTATTTAATAAACATACACTATTTTGGAGAATAGATATATTTGAAATGGAAATGATATTTTGATTTTGAAGTAAATAAATTTAAAATGACCATGGTGTTATAATGTATATTTCCACCTTGTAGATAGTTCTGAAGATCCTTAGAGGATGGTTATCCCAAACATCCCTTAAGTTACTTGTATTTCAGTTGATATTTCACTTGAGTTGGATTTATTAGTATAAGAATGTTAATCCTGACTCGAGTGTTTTGTGTTTTGCTTTACGCTCGGGTCAGACCGAGTGATACAGCATTTGAGACTCACCTTTGGAGTTTGGAGCTTCATTTGGAGATCCAACTATCGCCTCAGCTTTCAGCTCTTCTAGTTGATTTGTTCAGAGAAGTTGTCTGTTGTACTGGAGACTTCACTACATTTGAGATTTTCTGTTGTATTTTATTTTTAACTCTGATGTTCATATAGTAGCTTCATGAACTACTATTTTATCTATTCCGCTGCGTATTATTGTATTACTCTATGTCTGTGATTCTGTGATTGATTTATTTACTGCATATGCTGAGTTTTTGCCAAATTTAAATTAACAATCTGATATTTTGAATTATTCAAGTTAGACATGTGTGGATTTATTGTCGATTTGAATGGTCCAAAATACCTGGTATCACCTCTGTCACTAGTTTGTTTCAAGCTAAAGACTTATTCAAAAACTAGTATCTCTTGATCCACCCTATATTTGGATTTAAGTATTAAACAAAATTTGTTTGTTTGGTCCTAGAGTAGGTTTAAATTTTTTAATAAAGTTATATAAAACTGAAAAGGGTTTGGAAATCCAAGAAGACAGTCATACTTCAGTTTTGTCAAATTTTCAACATGTTAATTTAACAACTCAGTAATATAAACTGAATCTTTATGCCAAACACTAATTTTTAAAACAAAAATCACATTTTTTAGTAAGGGTTTGCAAGAGCATTTCTGGGTTGACCAGAATTGGAGTTTTTGGGAATAACTGGTGATTCTAGTAATTGGAGAGATCGAGTTCCTCTCTGATGATAGTGGGATGTATGGAGAGTTGGGGAAAAATAGCTGGAAGGTGGTCAAGCCTCGGTGGTGGCAGCGACGAGCAAAGTATGTTTTTAAACCTAGTTTGGGGTGGTCGGGAAATTAGTCTCGTTCGTCGTCGTCAGGCGATCGAGTGCAATGAGGTTTCGTGAGGAGGAAGCTCGATCGTAGTTGAGTTCATGGTCGGAGCAGTTGACCATCAGGTGGTCGGGGTTGCGTGAATGCGATGATATCAGGGTTCGACTTTGTTCCAGTTTTTGGGTTGAAGCTTGATTCTTGGTTTTTGAGATTTGGTCGAAGTTGGATGAACGGAAATGGATGTGGGTAGGAACGTCGACTTGTTCGACGACGTGGGGTAGGCTGGAGATGAACGTCGGCGAAGTACACGTGCATGTGCACGTTTGAGATCTGGAGAACTGGGTTTGACAAGAGAATGCTCTCGGGGTTGATTCGAGTAATTCGAGTATTTTACTCGAAGGGATTCAAGATTGACTCGAAGTAAATAAAGTTTGGCTCGAGGGCAAAGTGTTAATGTCTTGGTCATTTATTTTGGTGACAGGTTTACCTCCCTGTCAGTTTAAAATTTTTACAGTGATTTTAAATTATTAAGCAAGGATTTAAAATATGTTTAAATCAAAATCTGAATATAGATTACAGTTAAATATAAATCTTAGCTGGAATGAATAAAGTTTTTCCCTTAGTCAAATTGTTTTAATAATTTAAAAGTATTTAAGAAGTAAAATATATTCATAAGAATCTAAATTTAAAATGGAATTAAAAAAAAATATAAGGAAGAATTTAAAAATCCAGTTTAATCAGAATTTTAAATCTGAATTCAAATTGAATTTGAATCTTAGGTTTTGAAAATAAATAAAGTATATAACTTTAAATAATGTAAATAAGTTTAAAAGTAAAGTATACTTTAGTGATTTGAAAATTTAAAAGGAATTTAGTTTAAAATCTGTAAATTGGAATTTAGTGATTGGATTCATTAAATTAATAAGTTAATTAAAATGGATTGATAAATTTAATTAATAACTGGATTTATTAAGTAATTATGAGTTTTAAACTCATAAATTAAGTTTTAAGTAAATTAATTAGGAATAATTAATTTGGAGTTAAAGATCATTAATTTGATAAGGTTAGACTTTAAATTAGTGATTACATGTTAATTAATCAAGTAATTAAAGGTTAATTAAGTTACGGTTAAAAACTTAAATTAATTAAATAATTAGTGGTTAATTAATAGGTGGTTAAGGATAAATTAAATTGTAATTAATATTGATTAATTAAGGTTAATTTCTTAAGAAAGGAAATTAAGAATTGTAAATAGTTAATGAAGGTCCTTAACTTAAGACTATTAAATAATTGATATATTAATGTGATTTATTTTAGTAATTAATTAGATAAATTAATTAAAGATAAACATTTATGAAATTGTTTAAGTGTAATTACTAAATGAAAGTAATTAAGAAATTAATTACTTAATATGATTAATTGAGTTAAATATGATTTGTTTAAGTTGATTAATTTAGTTTA
Organism: Allium fistulosum; assembly: GCA_030737815.1. Classification (NCBI taxonomy): domain Eukaryota; kingdom Viridiplantae; phylum Streptophyta; class Magnoliopsida; order Asparagales; family Amaryllidaceae; genus Allium; species Allium fistulosum. The sequence continues at coordinate 265,497,819 of CM060904.1, read as the reverse complement.
ATTGATTTAAATTAATCATAGGATGATTTGATAAGTATAATTACTTAAATGTAATTAATGAAGTATAATTACTTAATGAAGTAATTAATGATAATTACTGTATGTAATTGGTTGGAGATGATTTGAGTATGATAGTAATTTGGATTAAATTACTTTGTGAAATTAATTAACCAAGATTTATAGTTTATTCATAAGTAATTAACCTGGTATAACTTAATTATAATCAGATATAAATTGACCTTACTTATGAATGTTTGAATGGTATTGAATGTTGAATTGTTTGATATCCCTGATATATGATGCTTTGTGATACACCCTGATTTATGTTGTGATAAATTATCTGTGATGTAATTTATTATCTGTGATATTTATATATCTGTGATCTGTACATGAACGATAAGCGTTATGGTTATATCGCTTATCAACTATATCTTGTATTTTGATATGTGATGATTCATTGTGTTGCTCTATTGTGTGAAACCCCTGGACTACACCTTTACACACACAAATATGGATTTCACGAGGAAATCGGTTAAGTCACAGATAATTTAAATTTGATGTTTTTAAAATTGAAATTTTAATTTCAATTGATTTTGAAATCGGAAATTTTGGTTTAAAGTGAAAAGCTTTTGAAATAGAATTTCAAAGATAAAAGTTATTTTGAATAACTTAATCGAGTTTTGAAAATTTAAATAATTTGATTTAAATTTGAATTCAAGTTTGAAATTGTATCCTATGATTTGAAACTAGGGATTAAAGATGATATAAATGTGTTTGTATGAATTTAAACCATTTTAAAAGTAAAATTTTGGGAATTTGAATTTAACCCAAGGATTTCCACTCGTATGAATGAATCAGATTTCCAAAATGAAACTGTTTGTTTAAAAGAATAAAAGCTTTCAGATAAGAAATGAAATTCCAGTTTAATTAAAGGAATTTCAAGATTGAATTGAAAAAAATGGTTTTCCAAGTTTTAAATGAATTCTCTTTGAAAGCTATGAATTAAATCTGTTTATTTTTAACAGATTTAAAAATGATGATTTGTTTAAACCATTTGAAATGGAATTGTTTTGAAAGCTATAAGTTAAATCTTTGATTTAAAGATTTAACGAGTTAATCAAATTGAAAGGGAAATTAATTTGGAAAATCTGTGAATGAATCTTTTGTTTAAAAGATTAAAGTGTGGAAATTGTTTAAACCATTGAAGGTTGTTAAAATGAATCTTTTTGTTTAAAAGATTAAAATGGTAATTTCTTAAACCATTTGAAAAGAAAGAGTTTGGCTTTAAGTTGTGACTTAATTGAAATCCCAATATCCATATATTTTTAAATATTGCGCTCACTATTCGGGTTAGCCGGGAAAGGACCTTTGGGTCGTATAACCCATTCCGAATATGTGATTCGACGTTATGGATAGCATTTGAAGACCGGTGTTGAAGACCGGATATTTTTCGAAAATGAAAGGACAACCTGTCGAATGTCTCTGCACCGAGTTGCTCCGGTATAGAGATTTATATCACTCTTTTTGTGATGGGAAGTCCGGACGTGATTGGAAATTATCCGGATTTGCAAGGGCTTCGTAAGAAGTGCCTTCGGTTCTGTTCGATCCCGGAATAGACTTGTATGGTTACGTGTCTGACATTACACTTTGAGATATAAAGCCGATTTCTTTCAAATACATTTCTGTTGGTGGCGGAGAATTTATTCTCTTAGCTTAACACCCTTCTCTGAGACGTACGAGCTCAGAGGTTATGTAGCTGAAATTTATCAACGATATATCCCAATTTGGTAATGTGGCATGCTGAGTGTTGCTGTGTGATGATCATCGTTTGATCATTTGTTTGATCATTTATCTTTGTGATCATAGGTTGATCATCTGTTGACCCAAAGCGTGGCTTTTTGAAAAAGCATAGCTTTGTAGACGAGACTTCGTCAGGGCCTCACAACCCGGAAATGGTCGAAACAGGAATGTTGCGGCAAGGTTATGAGGGTCGCGCCCTTTAGGGTATGTCATTTCCTTCTGGAAAGGGGTGGTATCATGGTATGGAGCCCAGATACTTACTCATGTGGACACACTTTATTTATTACGTGTGATGCTGGTTATCGAGAGCTCTCGGATAAAGGTCCCAAAGGACCGAGAGGTGGCGTATTCGTGAGTTACCTGTTACAGGGGTAACCCGGTCTTGTTGGCAGAGAGCAGTTTGTCTCTCGGAGCGTCCCGCCAGAGGCGTTTCCTTCGTGGCATAGGAAGTTCCTTAGCCTGACCATTTGTTGGAAATCCATCTTCCAATACGAACTTTGTACGGTATTAGTTGTAGAACCTGCCATCTAATATGGTAGCTATAGTAGGCATAGTATAATGGTACCTATGCTGGCTAAGATTAATATTATACTTTCAAAATGTTTTCTTCACTATGCACTAATAATAATATCCAATTGATTTTGCGTAGTAAGCATCTTTGACTATCATAAGAAGAAATCTCCTCCAATTCTGCGTTTGCATTGTGTGTGTGGCGGGAGGTCTTATGGTAGTTTCATTTTCCAAAAGCATTGCGGATTTCAATGTTTAAAAGCCTTTTGTGTTTGTTTAAAGATAAACTGTTTTTGTTGCTCACACCAGTCCCATGACTGACCTGGAGTTTATTGTTCCCTTTCTAAACTCTGGGTGCCCACCATTTTCCACACGGGCACTCTAGAGTTGGGTTTTTCAGATAGTCAGGTTCAGTAGATTATCTAGAGCTAGTTCCGTATTTGGAGTTCATTCATCGGAGTGCTCATCTTGGAATTGTGGATTCATTCTGTCTGAAGATCATTTTGGAGTTATCACTTCTATTGATATTGTTCCGCTACTGATGTTATCTTTTCTTTCCGCTGCTATTTCTTGTATCTCTGATATTGTTGTATCATATTGATATTATTGTTGTATATCATTCTGGATATTGTATTCATTGGAGTTGTATATGATATCATTGATTTCTTTATTCCGCTGTGTTGTTATACTTAATGGTGTTATAAGCTCCGGAGAACCAGATTCGGCGTTTGAATCTACGGCATTTTGAGTACAAGCGAAGTACGGATGCCGATTTTCGAAGGTCGACTTTTGGGTCTCTTACATCGACCCTTTCGGAACATTGCCCCATCCTCCTCAATTCTGGATCCACCCCGACCCCCCTAGACAATTCAGATTTGAGCGTCTTTGGCTTCTCGAGCCTTCTTTCGATGACTTTATCAAACTTGCTTGGTCCCAACCCTCCCAGCCCCTATCGGCCACTGCGAGAGTGGTTTCCAAACTCCGTTCGCTCAGAAGGCTCATTAGACCATGGGCAAAACACATCTGGGGTTCAATCCACACTTGCATCGCAGAGACCCAAGATACCATCTTACACCTCAACATTCTAGAAGAATCCCGCCCCTTGTCCGATCCTGAATCTGCCCGCCTGCATGAGCTGGAACTAGAACTTGACAGACTTATCAAACAGGAGAAGATTGGTTGGAAGCAGCGCGCCAAAACCAAGTGGATTGATGAGGGAAACAAGAACATTGCTTACTTTCATCGAATCGCTAATGGTCGCCGCCGATCCACGTTCATCTCAGAAATCCTCCATAATGATGCCAGCTTCACCAACCAATCTGACATCCTTCGCCTTTTCACTGAATACTACTGCAACCTCCTTGGTAGAACCTCTCCTCGGCTCTCTCCTATTGACTGGAATCTCCTTTACCCCAACCCTTCCCACATCCATGTTGATTCCCCCTTCACTGAAGAAGAAATTTGGTCGGCTTTAGATGGCATGGCTGATGATAAAGCTCCTGGGCCTGATGGCTTTGGACCGCTTTTTTTCAAACACTTCTGGACAACCATCAAGTCTGACATTATTGCTATGTGTGTAGAATTTCAATCCAATCCCTCTCTGATTGCAAGACTGAATTATGCCAACATTATCCTCTTACCCAAATCCCCCGGTTCCACCACCCTTCCATCCTTTCGCCCAATCAGTCTCCTCAACACAACATTCAAAATTATCACTAAACTCCTCGCTAATCGTCTGCAAAAGGTCATCGGTTCTCTGGTTGGAGTGGAACAATCGACGTTCATCTAAGGTCGAAGCATCTTAGACTGTGTTGCAACTACTCAGGAAGTTATCTCATTCTGCCATCACTCCTCCACCCCAGGAGCCCTTCTTAAATTAGACTTCTCCAAGGCTTTCGATTCTGTTAACTGGAATTTTGTGCTTGACCTTATAAATCACAGAGGCTTCTCAGACACTTGGTGTAGCTGGATCAAAAGTATTCTAGACGCAAGTTATTCAGCTATTTCCATCAATGGCTCCTTAGGGGGGCACATAAAGCGACCCACTCTTGCCACTTCTTTTTGTTCTCATCTCAGATGTCTTTAATCGTATGGTCAAACTCGCAATCTCCAATAACCTTCTAGCCGGCATCAGTCACCCCAACTCAGAGTTGTCTGTCTCCAACCTCCAATTTGCTGACGACACCATATTATTGATCTCCCCAAAGCCGGACCACCTCCACTGTCTCAAGGTCCTATTATATATCTTCGAACTCATCTCCGGTCTATCCATCAACTTTTCTAAGAGTTCCATCATTATGCTTGGCAACGCTCACCACCTTGGCCCCTTTTCTGCCTCTTTGCTTAACTGCAAACTCGATCACTTCCCTATCACCTATCTTAGAATCCCCATTCACCCTACCAAGCTCGCTCGACAAGACTGGCTCCCTCTAACCTCCAAGATCGAATCTCGACTGTCAACATGGAAAGCCAATTCTCTATGTGCTGCAGGCTGCCTTGTCCTTGTCAAATCAGTGCTATCCGCCCTCCCCACATACTGGATGTCGTTCCATGTACTACCGAAATGGGTTATAAACAGAATTGATTCCACTATGCGCTCTTTTCTCTGGAATGGCACTAAAGGGAAATGTTTAATCAATTGGGAGACTGACTGTCTCCATAGAGATCATGGTGGTTTAGGGCTAGTTAATCTCCGCTCTTTCAACATCGCCCTCTTATCCAAATGGCTTTGGCGTATCATCACTCCAGGCAGTTTCAGCTGGAAAGACTGGATCCTTCAGCGTCACTACCAATCCAACCATCATCTCGTCCTTCACACACCCCCGCGTCTATCACCCTCTCCCTTCTGGATAGGTATTTCAAAATTCATACCCCGAGTCAAATCTCTATTCCATGTATTAGTAGGCAATGGTCACAATTGCGTTTTCTGGCTTGATACCTGGCAAGATCAATTACCCCTAGCCCGCTCTCTCACTTATTTATTTCCCCTTACCTCCCTCCACAATAGTTCTGTCGTTGATCTATCCTCTCTCGGCCCAACCAGCCTATGCCCCCAGCTCTCTTCGACCTCAACATGCTGAACGACCTCAACTCTGCCTCTAACATACTCCTTTCCATCCGACTCACGGACACACCAGACTGCTATATCTGGGCACGTTCCCTAGAGAAAGGATTTTCGGTTGCCTCCTGCTATGCATTCCTCAACCATCCAGGCAGGTCCTTCTCTTTTGCAAGACTTTGGAAATGCAGACTCCCTCCTCGCATCCTTTTTTTCCAATGGTGCCTCGTTCACGCTCGCATTAATACTAAAGAAAGACTCAGACGCTGGAACACTCAGCTTGACCCTTGCTGCGTCTTCTGTTCTTCGCAGGAAGAATCTATTGTTCACCTTTTTTTCGAATGTGACTTCTCATACTATATTTTAGCCTTAGCCAGCGCCAACCTTATTGGCTACATCCCAACCATACACTCATTCTTCGAATACTGGCAATATGGCAAACCGGATAAAATCCTTGATTCCTTCATCGCTATATATAGTTGGTGCATTTGAAAAGAAAGAAATGCTTATGTATTCAACAAACCCACTGTAAGTAATGCTGAAATTTGTAACAGAATCTCCTATTTGTTTTATCTGTGGACAGGCTCAGTGCATAAGCGCCCCTTCACTTGGCGCCTTCCTTCCAGCAGCAATGAATCTTCAGATGATTAGTTCTCAATCGAGCCTGACAAGCGGACTGGGCTGTACGTCCATCATGCACCCTCAGTTTGTCTGAATACTTTATAACTCTACTTCTAAAGTTGTATATAAGCTTGACTGCGTTTGTTCTTTTGGGTTTTTACTTTACCTGCAAATTATCGTTTTGGCTACCGACTAGGCTTGTTGGTCGACCCAGACTTCTACTACTTATAATATATGTCTTCTAATCGGCTGTGTAGCAATGCGCTACACACCCGTTCCTCTCAAAAAAAGAAATCGAGGTAAAAATTATTATCTCAAATTGTCAATCAATAACAGAATTCATATACAATCATGATTAGGTACTTACCATAATGAAAAAAAGAAAGAAAAAAAACAATAGTAAAGAATTGATTCGGCCAGCGGTAACCAAATTGCTACTCACTTTATTGCATTACATTACATTCATAAAGAAAATTTAAGAAGAATGATCTATTTGAAGGAGTGAGTGCAAAGATTACAAAACTCGGTCCTAAAGATTAAATAACAACAATCCTTGTCTATAACATGATTCATAGTAGTAAATTTTAGGCTAACACTGCTGCTATTATTCTCGTATTTGATCCACTTGTAAAGTTTTAAGAATGGCGGACAATTGATGATAAAGCAAAGATGAGATATTTATACGAAATAATGGATTGAGCGAAAAAATTAATTAAGAAAAATGTTGGTGCGAGAAACAACTTCTCCGCTAATCCTTTTTAAAACATTTGTCCATCCATTTATAACTTCATTATCATTTGTTCCTTTATCTCTATATTGAATATGGGGATTGAAAAATAACCTAAAATAACTTTATAGTTCAAAGAAGTATCGACATGATATATACTTGTATAACTGTATAATAGCTAAAAGAATTTCTTGGTGTATGAATAAATTGATGCAACTGTCTTTCCCACCTTTTATCGATTATATTCCACCTTTGATATTGTCTCACACCAACATTTTTCTTAATTAATTCATCACTCGATCCATTACTTCGTACAAATATTTTATCTCTGCTTTATTATCATTGTCCACCATTCTTAAAGCTTTTATAAATGGATCGAATACGAGAATTACAGCAACAATGTTAGTCTAAAATTTATTGTTATGAATCAAGTTATAGACAAAAATCGTTGGTTTTTATCTTTAGGACCGAGTTTTGGAATCTTTGTGCTCCACTCCTCGAATAGACCATTCTTTTTAAATTCTCTTTATGTATGTATATATATTGGATTCTAATGCAATAAATTGAGTAGCAAATTTGGTTATCGTTGGTCTAATCAATTCTTTATTATTGGTTTTTTTCTCATTATGGTAAATAACCAACCATGATTTTATACGAATCATGTTATTGACTTGCAATTTGAGATAATAATTTTTACCCTGATTTCTTTTGAAATATCTTCTAGAATCAAGTCGATCAGTAATTGACCAACAAATTTATAATTTACTCAATTATTAGTTACTATTTGCATAATTTTATCTTTTCCAATAAAATTAACAACATTATTCATTAAGCCACAAACATATTCAACACATAGAAATTTGTCAGTAACATCCGTTGATTTAAGAAAGACGGTTCCTTGGTGGAGTAGACAGGAAAATTTATGGTTTTTCTTCTATTTTGTGTGCTCCAACCGTCAAACATCAACGTGCAACCATACTCATCCCAAAAATTGGAGTAAGTATTAATAAGTTGTTTGATTTTAACACACTCTAAATCTAAATAAGTTTTGAAAAGTCCACCCGGGATGGGTGCTTTAATTCCAAGACCGGCTTCTGCAATGTCATCCGTCATTGTTTGATAATAAGGACTACTTGAAGAATTGTGAGCAATATGGTTAAAACAAAAAAAATATTGTACATCCTATATGCCTTTTGTTATCTTTAATACATTTTATTGCAGTTTTAATTAAAGGTTGAAATCTACCTTCTCGTACTTGATCATATGAATCTATCCTGAAAGCCGCACGTATCTCAAAATCATTATCCACTCTTAAGAATTTAGAACGATCGGTGCGCTTTACTCTGTTGGATCCTACACCAGAACGTTTTCTTTTGTAGCTAATATAAGATTCTTCACTTGCTCGAAAGACACCTTGAACATCTCTATCATCTTCATTTCCATCACTTCTAGCGTGTTTTTTTGTTCGGCATGCTCCACAATTCTTCTTGCACGCGTTGTTTTTCAAGCCTCTGACTTCGTTCGTTCCTCTTTTTGATTAGATGTTCCTGTATAGGTATTTTGACTTCTTTAGGAATGCTTGGACATGATGCAACATCGCGGCCATTGCTGCCAAATGTTCTTTCATACATGTTACACCTCCATCAAAAATTTATTTACTCCAATAACTGCACTTTGTTTTCTTTTTGTGATAATGACTCTTGTGCAGTAATTCTAAATGATATCACAATTTGTCATATTCAATCCCCTAAAATTATAAATAAATAATAAACAAAAATTATACAAATTATATAACATAAATTTATTAATATCAATTTTAGTTTAACCAAAAAAATTATAACTAAAAACAATGAATTTCATGTTAACAAAAACCGTAAAATTATGACATACATTAAATTTATTTCTAATTATATTTTGTTAAAGAAAATAATAATCTTTTATAAAAAAAACAATCTAGTTACATATACATACGCGCGCGCGCATACACACACACATATATATGTATGTATATATATGTATGTATTTGTATTAAATCAATTAAACATTATAAAAAATAATCTAATTACATATACGTTTTGAATTGTCCAAGTAATCAAATACTGCCTAAGTTATAGAATAATCTAACCCAAGTTATAAAAAATCTAATTGCCAACTAATCCATTTCTAATTAGCCAAGCACATTTTAGCAGCACGTACTAACACGTCTCCAAACAATTGCACCCAAATTCATTACCGCTCAAAAGTCATAACTATTCACGTCGATTTCAATTCATGAATTTAGAAGAAAAAAAAATCAAATACCTGCTTCAAGCTCTAATGCCTTTGAATTTGATCGTATGGAGTAAACTGCGATTTCGATTATGGGTTCCTAGAGTAAGCTGCGATTGCACACGGCTTTGCGTTTGTAAGTTTTTGTGTATTATTCTGATGATTGTTTTGGATTTTATATCCAAATACTGATTCTTTTGCGTATGGTTTCGTTACTTAAAAGTTGAAACCACGATTTCTCATCTGTTTTTTTTTGGCAAAATTTTAATATGAAATTGATTGAAGCATGATGAGATTCTTGCTCACTGAAGTGATATGAGTTAAAATTGTATATTTTATTTTTTACCCTACTGTAAATTCTTTTGACCTTAGATAACGGAACGGGTTTTTGAACGGATTCCGTTCGGGTCACCGTTGGAACCGGGTCAAAATGACCGAAGTTCCAACATGTCGGACAGAATTTGGAACATTGGTTTGGAGTAATATCCTATAAGCTCTACCAAATTTGGATAATGCAAGCGTGAAATGTCAGAAACAACATTAATGGAGGCATTCAATGAATTTTTGTTGGGTAATGCTGAGGAGTTTTTTTTCCTCACAGCCAGAATCTATCCATCGTTGAACTGAACACTGAAGACACGTCTGATGAAGTTGTCTGCACTGAAACTCAGTGGCAACTTGAAGATCTTCTACTAAGTATACAGTTGCTTTTATTGGAGAAACTGCTTTTGATTTCAACGCATAAATAATCCTTTTTTTTTTAAAAAAAAACTAGAATTATTATAAAAAGGAGAAACAAGCCTTTCTCCAACGGCTCACAAAACACGGCAAGACATACAAAATATGCCTCCCACAATTCGAAAAAAACAGAAGAAAATCACAGATGAAAAAGAAAAAGCTAAGCTAACAGCAGCACCATAAGACAATGCTGAAGAAGAAGTAACTAACAACCGCTCAACCATCATCCCCGCTACACCAAAAAAGGTGTAGGCCAGTCCACCAGATAGAAAACCACCCACCGACAGAGGAAGATAATACCAGTAGTGATCCGCAAGCCAAAACACTGTAATCCTAGAGACCCAGAACAAGCGGCCTCAAGCAAACCCAACCATCCAAACAACAAGACCCAATGAGCTTCGAATTCCAACAGCCGAAAAGAAGATCGGAAAACTGAAGTGCAACCGAAGGAAACAACCCCAGCCAAAGATAACGACCAAAACTCCCTACAAAACCTGAACCTGAAAAAACTAGCAACCACATCAAAACCAACAGGGGGGGGGGGTGAGAGAGTCAAGAACGTCGGATGAGGACCAACGCTCCGATTGGATCAATCACTCAACCAACACCAGTTCTAGCGGAACTCAGCGCACAAGTAATAGACAGGAACCCACTAGATGATGGATACCGGGGCTCAAGCGCCCCCTGAAAGGCCGACCTCGGAAAGCAAGGAATACGTCATTCCTGACGCGCCGAATAATGACCACGGGATCCATAGGAGAACTGTCGAAGATAGCCTTGTTCCGAGCACACCAAATGTGCCAGCAAAGGAGACAAGGAATCAAGCGATGAATGATCGAACGAAGAGATTTCCTGGAGTTCCCAGACCACCAGGTTGATGGTAGATCGTTAACAGATCTGGTAATTCCTCGAACACCAACCAAATTTCCGAAGAAGTTCCAGCAAGATCTGGCTGTGGAACCAGCGAAGAATAAATGGTTCAAGGATTCTGATTCCCCACTGTCGCAGCAACTGCAACGGGAAACTAAGGAGATGCCTATCCGTTGGAGATTCTCGTCTAATGGAAGGCCATCATGGAGGATACGCCACATCAGGGTCGAAACTTTTGGAGGAGAGCGAGAATCCCAGATGAAGGAAAACAAAGGACGGATGGGGGAAGGAATTCTAATCGAAGTCCAAGCTCTGAGAATGGAAAACGGGGCACCGTCCCAGCCTAAAAGACCGCCATGGGAATCAGATAAAGATTTCACTGACTGCATGTGCTTCCAAGTCTCGCTAGCATAGGACGGACAACCCGAATAATTAGAGCCCGCTAGCCTACGGTACTTAGCGTGAAGGAACGAGGACCATAAAGAGTCGTTAGTACCAAATCTGTACCACAGTTTGCAAGCGAATGCAGAGCAAATATCCTTGGGGTTGCACAGCCCCAATCCGCCCTCGTTCTTGGGGCGACAAACCGTGTCCCACGAGATCCAGTGATGGCGACGATCGTCTACCTTGTTGCCCCAGAAAAAGGAAGAGGCCAAAGAATGATACGTCCGAAAGAAAGAGGAGGTTTGGGTCATAGTCGCAAAGACATGAGTTCCCATCGAATCTAACACAGACTTTATGAGAACCAGTCTGCCAACCTGAGAAAGAAGAGCCGCATTCCAACGAATGACCTTACCCCTCACCTTGTCAGCTAAAGGGTCGAAATAAGCGTTAAGCTTCCTACCACGGTACAGAACGATACCCAGGTAGGGTAAAGGAAGCGTGGCTTCGTTGAAACCAGAAGTTGTCTCAATCCAGGATGATCGAGAGGCGGAACAATCCTTCGCACGGACGAAACAACTTTTAGAAGCGTTAACGAGCTGACCGGAGGATCTCTCGTATAGATGAATGAAACTAAGGAGTCTCCGAATAGAGGAGCGACTACCGTTAGAGGAGATTACAATGTCATCAGCAAACGACAGAGACGAAATGAGAGGACAGCCCCTAGGAATCCCGAAACGCTGAATCTGACTATAAATCGTTAAGGTATGTAGGCCGCGAATGAAAGCCTCAGCCGCAATCACAAAAAGCGAAGGCGAGAGCGGGTCTCCTTGGCGCAGACCTCGCCCAGCCCTGAAATACCCATTAGCCGAACCATTGATGAGCACAGAGAACCAGCAGTTGGAGATAAGCCTCCAAACAAGGTCAATGAAGGTTTCCGGGAAACCGAAAGTTCTCAAAACCTTTATGACGAAAAACCACGACATACGATCGTAGGCCTTAGCCATGTCCAGTTTGAAGACAACATTAGAGCCCCGCACTTTCCGGTCAATCTGGGAAATAAGTTCCTGAGCCAACAGGACATTGTCGGAAATTAAGCGCCCTTTAACAAAACCTGCCTGAGACGAAGAGATAATACGCTCAAGGAAAGGGGCCAAACGGCTAGCCAAAATCTTGGAAATAACCTTATTTGAAAAGTTGCAAAGGCTGATGGGTCGAAAGTCGCCACAGGAACGTGGCAGGTCGCATTTAGGGATGAGAAAAAGGTTGGTGGATGACCAGCTAGAGGGGAGGAAACTACCGGCGAAAAAAGACTGGACAGCAAGACAGAAGTCAGCCTGGATAATTGGCCAACAACAACGGTAAAAGGTACCGTTGAACCCGTCAGGGCCGCTAGCACTATCCTTACTAAGAGCAAAAACGCTAGCTCGGATTTCCTCAGGCGATGGGAATTCCGCAAGGATATCACTTTCTGGCGTGAGAACCAACCTGGGAATGAAAGCTAAAAGAGAAGGGTCGGTTTCGGCCACCGAAGGCGATCCTAGGAAGGATTGGAAGTGAGTCACAATTGTATCTTTGACTTCCTCAGGCGAGGATGCCAAAGATAGATCAGGGCGCAAGATCTCCCGAATGGAAAGAAGGTTGTTTTTCTTCCGAATAAGAGAGTGGAAGAACTTGGAGTTCGCGTCGCCCTCTACCACCCACTTGACCCTCGCCTTTTGGCGAAGGAAGTCATTCTCAATACGAAGTTCCGAAGCAAAGAAGGATTGAGCAGAAGCCCACGCCTCCTTGTTGGATAAAGACGGAGACTCGTCTACCAATGATTCAGCAATGATAAGAGATTCTTCGGCAGACCGAACACGATCGAAAATGTTCTTGAAAACGTTCGTGTTCCAAGCCTTAAGACTGCACTTGAGGCGCTTCAGCTTGCGACTGAAAACAGAACAGGGAGGGCCAACGATGGGAACGGACCAAGAATCAGCTACCACTTGATGAAAAGTATGGTGAGATCTCCACATACTTTGGAAGCGAAAAGAAGAGGGCCCCGACAGAGAGAAAGGAGAGCATCGAACTAACAGAGGAGAATGGTCAGAAAAGGTCCGATGAAGATGAACAACCGAGAAGGAGAAAGGTAAGCGAAACCAATCCTCCGAGCCGAAGACCCGATCTAGCCTGGATAGGATACGACTAGGTCCAACATGGTTATTAGACCAGGTGAACGCCGATCCCACGAACGGGAGCTCGGAGAGACCAGATCCGACAATGAACGAGTTAAAATCCGCCATCGCAAGACGGTTGATGGCTGCTCCACCCCGTTTCTCTGCCTGGCATGCGACGATATTGAAATCGCCGCCAACCACGGAGGAAGAAAAGCCCAGTGAACCGAGACCTAAAATGTCCGTCCAAAGAGATAGCATCTCCGAACGGACACATTTGGCATACACAGCCGAAAACAGAAAAGGTGAAGCAAAATAAGAAGAAGTGCAGGCTACCGAGAATAGTTGAGACGAGTCAAAAATAGAGTGGACCGAATAGGATTTGGACCATAAAATCCAAATCTTACCCGAGACGTTGGCAGACCCCCCGCCAAAACCTAAAGATAAAACGGTACTGTTTATGCCCACCGGATCTAGAAAAGGTTCCAGAATAGCAAGCAAACCCACCGAATGTTTCCGGACAATGCGTTTAAGCCTAGCCAAAGATGCATCATTGCCAATACCGCGAACGTTCCAGAAGAGAAAGTTCGACATGACGAAAATAGCAGAAAAAGGAAAAAGCAGACCACAACAAGCAGGATGACCGAGGTAGCTCAGACAAGATACAGAGAGTGTCGAGTAGATCTGTCGACCTGCTCGGACGCCGCTATAGAGCGTGTACGGATGGTGCGAGGAGTAGAAGGAACTCTACGAAATCTGCGACGGGACGGACGAACAGAAGAAACCGTGGGCTCAAAAGAAGCTACAGAGGACTCCTCACTATCGGTCGAGGCCGACCGAGAAGCCCCAGCAACCTCCGTAAAAGAGTTCCTGGACAGACAGTCAAGGCGCGCGTTCAGAAGCGCAATTTCTGCCTTACTCATCATCGGGATGGTAATGGACAGAGAGCATGAAGAAGAGAGGAGGGAGCACTCTGCTGAGCAGTAAGAAGAAGATGGACCCGAAGGAACAGAAGGAGCAGAAAGAGTAGAAGAAAATCGTAAGCAGTAGGGAAGGCGAATCAGACGAACTGTATACTGCCACCTGATCCGATCAGTAGCGGGGCAGATAGGAGCCGCTAAAGAGTGGATGTAGGAGGAGGAAGGGATAACAGCATCTGGTACCCCCGACTCAACAAACTGCTGGTCTTGATCCGGGTGAATACGGAAAGGAAGAACGACACGGGGGTGACAGAAATAAAACCGGTCAAGTGTAAGGGAGCAATCTGGATGCGTCCCATCTTGCTGTGGGAATCTTACCAAAACGAGACTGTCACTAAGAGTACAGTCCCGCAAAGTAGGTAAGATTCGCGAGGCGCACCAAGCAGCGGGACCAGAAGAACGGAGCGTCGAAAGCTGACAGTATCCCATGCTGTCCGTATAGTGATCACAGACGATCAAAATAGAACTTTTTTATCAGACAGCCTTCTTCATCATAATTTAATACAAATGACACAAGCAAGGATAAGTAAATTTATGTAGGTAAGCATTCAAAATAGAACTTTTTTATGTACATGGAAAGATTCAAGATGTCTCCTAAAATCAGATGATGAATTGCTTCAGATGATAAATTATTTCATAATATGGGTAGTTTTATTTATTATTATATGATTTAAAATATGATGTTGCGTGAGCATTTCTAATATGTATATTCATTTTAGGATGTAAATTTGTTATCCTTTCAGTATGTACATACATTATTCTCATAGAACACCATTAGTTTATTTTTTAATATCTTGCAAAATTCTTTTGATGGTTCAACATAAGTTGATAAGCAATTCGAAAATCATTCATAATTACAATTACATCGCACAAAAGATATCAATGTTAAAATTCTCAAATAAGCTAAAGAGACAACAACAAAATAAAAATAGGCGCTGAACATATAGTTAATAACTTTTCCATCGCTTCCCCTATAAACCAATATACCACAATGCGGAACAAATATAACTATTAATATATTGATATAGATATATCATGTATCGTTTCCTAAGTAAATTACATGAAAACTGAAACTTAAATACAATATCATCTCAATACATAACAGCCACAACTTTTAAATGGTTCATTATTGTGTGTTTTTGATTAATTTACTCCTAATTTTGTCCGTTACAAGGTAAAAATTATGTTCTTTTTCATAAATCAAGTAGAACTATATATTGCTAATGTTTCCGAAGCACTCAACTAAAAATGAATTCATGAATATAATTAATTATAATAAACTGAAGTTAATGTGATAATCTACAAGTCTACTGGAAATAGTATGGTGGTCAAAGTGTCTACAAGTTTACTGCATGCTTACCTCCAGGATGTTCTCAGGTAACAAAAATAAACTGAACATCCAAGCTTCCTATGAATACTTACCGATATAAGTAGCATTTAACTTCTTATCGTATTCTGCAATTTTTAGATGGTAAAATCATAACAAGGATTTATGATCAAGTTATGAACACTGAAAGCCAGCAAGAATGATATTTTATTGATGAGAAGCAGTAAATTTCACCACCTATAACTATCTTTCAGTTAACAACGCTAGGCTTTACTGCATTGAGTGGTCTCAAGATGAACTTGCCATTCGACAATGATTTATCCTGAAAGAAAGAACGGAAATATATACAAATAAAACAATCATTCAAAATGCATTAAAGCAGATAACAAAGAGGTCAAGAAATTACACCTTAAAACTCTCCATTTGGGAACTTCTTCCTGACTTTATCACTTTATTGTTCGCCAATTTAGGATATCAGTTTCTGTTGTTTCTTTTCCTAGAGAATGACCTAGCAAAATTTTGAAATGTTGAAGAATTTTGAACTGCATCAATTTCCATAAGAAAGCTAAAGAACAAAAAGCATAACCAATAAAAGGTTTTGTTTTTTAATATCTAAACAAATAAAGATGAGTTTACAATGAAGAAAAGTAAGTTGACTCAATTCAGTTAGAGTCTGAAAGATCATCTTACGACCTTTTCCTTATTATATGTAACACATGTCCACATACTGTATTGGTAACGATTTAATCGTCAAACAAAAAAAATTAGAAGTTACCAAATAGTACCACAAAAACACCAAATAGTACCAAAAAGACACTGAAGTTATCAAGTATAAGTTGAACAATTGCTTGACAAAAGTAGTTTATGAATATCCACATATTTCATTTTTACATTTAGACCATGGGTAAACTTTGAATTAGCTGTTAGGATATTTTTGAACCAAGATACTAATAGATTATTTACCGGGATTGAGTTTTGTATTTCCTTAAAAAATGTCATTCCCCAAAACATTAACTGAAAAATTCAGTGTTTTCACAATCCCTCTAACTTGGTTGTAGTTTACTACTTTCCTAAATGGCATTGCGATTGGAGATTTGCACGCTTGCTTCCGATTAAACGATCTTGGATAAACTTTGTCAAGCACTTACAAAGTACCCGCCTGAAAAAAGTACTTATTATTTATTTAATTCACTAATGAACCTAAAATTGCTAATTGTTATTGCAAACCCTTAGTATGTATAGCTAATTGCTTTAGGCTATTCAGAAGAAGAAAAATGTAGCTTGAGTTTAGCACATATTATTTCTTTCCTAATTCAGGTGAACCTTGTTGAGTATTTAAAACGTCACTGTTTCCTGGAGATTTGACCAGGCAACTAGTGCTCGGCATCAGGTAGCACTCGGCGTCAGAGAGTGTTCGGCATCTAGGAGTGATCGGCGAAGTACTCGGCATCCAGAGGGACTCGGCGTCAGAGAGTGTTCGGCATCTAGGAGTACTCGGCGAAGTACTCGGCATCCAGCGTACCCGGCATCCATGACACTTGGCATCAGATAGTACTCAGCGAAGTACTTGGCATACCAGGCTACTCGGCGTCAACTAGCACTCGGCGTCAACCAATGCTCGGCGTCATCTAGCGCTCGGCATCGATAGAACTCGGCAACAGGAGTGCTCGGCATCCAGAAGGCGCTCGGTGGACATAACTACTCAACATGACACTATCGTTCGGCCAGCATGCATCATTCGATCAAGAGCTTCAGATAGAGTTACAATCGGCTTCAACTGCAACCATCCTGCACTTCCCACACATCAAACGAACCATTCAGCATATAAAGGACTGTTCGGCATGGAAGGGACCGTTCGGCATGGAAAGGACTGTTCGGCGTCAAAGCGTTCGGCATACCTGGTTCGGCATGCAGCGAACACTACACCTGGGCTAGAGCGTTCGGCTACCAAGCCCACTTGGGAAGTCCAGCCCATCTTTGTCTATAAATAGAGGGGCAGGGTCACAGTGAAGAGGGGCCTTTTTTGAGGAGAAAACACCGGGGAAACTCTGCCATTTTTGAGACTCATCTCCTCCACTTAACAACTTCATTCAAGTGTTTGATTCACGAATTGTATTTGTAATCATCAACTTAGAGGATCAATAAAAGTTAAAGTGGACGTAGGCAATTACGCTGAACCACTATAAATTTGGTGTTCTTACTTTCAGCATTTAAATTAGCATTGTCTTCTCTGTTTAATTTGATTTCATCACTTATATCTCTACACAATCTTTCTCTACGAGGTTAGTGACCAATTTTGGTGCTAACACTTTGGTGCTTTCACTGAGAATTGAATTCTCAGACCTCAAGGATCTGCTTTGAAGCTACTGGATTGAACAAATCCCCCAAAGAAGATCCGACTCACTGATAGGACATCCGTTGATTCTACTCAGAGTTCATACCAATAACTCTACAATGGCAGGACCACATACCAGGTCAGCTTCTCATAATGCGGATGCCCGCGAGACTGCTAGCGTGCAACAAGCAGGACCTAGCAACCAACTAGCAATTCCGGGTGAAGGGATTGCCGCCCAGGACCAAACTCCAGTTGTCACCAGAATAGAGTTCAACGACTTGATGAGAGAGCTCAGGGAAAGCAGGAGACAACTAGGAGAGCAAATGCAAGCTAACGCCAACCTGATGGCACAGCTCACTCAACAGCAGCAACAGAATGTTGGGGCAATCCCGCTCCTTATTCCTCATCTGACAGCTCTACTTCCTCTGATGAACCTCCCAGGCGCAGACGCCGTAAGACTGAAGCTGCACGAGCAGAAGCTGCTGTTCAAACAGCTGGAGACCGTGACCAAGCAAGAGCTGGAAACTTCAGGACCGGAGTACAAATGGAGGATGGAGGCCCAGATCATCAAAACGCTAACGATGTCGAACCTCAAGACGCACGATTGGTAGATCGCCAGGAGAGGAGGCATCAGCATGGACAGGCACGTAGAACAGACTCTAACCTTCCGCCTTCCATACAGACACCAGGTCTGACAGCCATGATCAGGCAATTGATGAAAGAAAATCAGGGCTTATCGAACGATGATTGGGGAGTGTCAAGAAGTCACACTCTGTTCACGGATGTTGTGTTACAGGCGGCGTACCCAAGAAAGTTTAGTATGCCAACTATCCCTGCGTACGAGGGAAAGACTGACCCCAGACAACATGTCATGAGGTACGAATGGATGATGGATTCAGCTAGAGCAAATGATGCCACCAAGTGTAGATGCTTTCCAATTACTCTATCTGGGATCGCTACTATGTGGTTTACCCGACTTCCTCCGCGGTCTGTATCCAATTTCGAGGAGTTGGCAAAGAAGTTTATTGAGTAGTTCAGGATACACACTACTCGTCCGAAGGACGTAATGTCTCTGTCAAGTGTAATCCAAAGTCCCGGGGAATCATTGAAGGAATATTTACAAAGGTTCCATGTCGCGGCAACTGAAGTCAGTAATCCCAATGATCATGCAATTCTAATGGCTGTGATGAGAGGTGTGGATCCGGAGTCTGAATTTGGAGACTGGTTGGCAGGAAAGCCTCCGACCACGCTAGAGCGTTTCTACTCAAAGGCACACCAGTTCATAAGAAGAGAGGAAGCTAGGTGGGTACGACGAGATAAGGCACCAGGGCCTGTCCAAGAGTCTATGAAGAGCAACATTGCTGTGAAGCAGTCCGGAGACAGCTCGGGAAAGGTCCAAGTCAATGTCCAAAACAAGCCTGGACAGCCTAAGGAGTCTGGAGGAAGAAATCAAGGGAAGAAGAGAGAAGCGGGGAAGTGGAAGTCGAGAATTCCAAGCTACAGCGAATATACTCCGTTGAACGCGCCGCTTGAGAACATCTACCTATCCACCTGCAATACCTTTCAGTACAGAAAGCCACGTCCAAAAGAATCAACCGAGGAACAGAAGCGGACCGGGAAATATTGTCGCTTCCATGAGACTTATGGGCATAATACGGAAGAATGCAGACACCTGCATGACGCTATCGAGAAGTTGATCAGGCAAAAGTAGTTGCAAGAATTTGTGAAGGATCCACAGGAAGGAGGACAGGGAACGTCCAACCCAGGTCGTGCACCAGCTCCGCGTCATCCTGAGGAGCCTGCCCGAACCGTAGGCAGACTGGTCATAAATACAATTATCGGCGGACCTCACCCCGCAGATAAGAATTGGCAAGAGATGGAGCGGTATGCAAGCTCCCTAAAGCATGCAGATTTTGAGTGCTGTTCGAACGTGGATGATGGGACCCCTGCTAAGCAGCAGCGCGTAATGACGGACGTTATAGTGTTCAGAAACAGAGATGCTGATCAAGTAGAGGCCCCAACCATCTACCCGATGGTCATATCTGCGACGATCGGACCAGCATATGTGAAAAGAATTCTGATTGATTGCGGAAGTTCAGTCAACATCATCTTCAAGAAGGCTTATGACCAAATGAAACTGGAAACAAAAGACCTGAAACCGTCCAAGGCTCGTATACACGGCTTTAACGGCGTAGCGACCGACGCCGTGGGGTACGTTGAGTTACCAGTTGAACCGGGACAAGGCGAGCGTCGGAGGGTGTGAATTCTACCCTTCATAGTTTTGGATGTGGATTCTCCATACAATGTTTTCTTGGGCCGGCCGGCCCTGGCTGAGTTTAGGGCAGCGTTAGCCCCGTGGTGTTTAACTTTGATGTTCCCAACTGACAAAGGAGTAGGTATTGTTCATGGCGACCAAGCAGCTGGTCGTTCCTGTTATGTGGCTGAGCTCCGAGAGGCCCATCGGAGGGAGAAGGGAAAGGTTGCGGACAATCCTGTCCGCATCCTTAATACGGATGATTGACAAGTAGTGCCCGAGCCCTGGCTTGGTCATAGTTCTCGGATCTTCAGAGATATAGATCCGAGAGACGACGATGAGAAACCCAGGGAAGAGAAGGCAGCGCCGGCTGAGTTAACAATTGACATTTCAGTTAGCCGTGACGACCCTTCGTGAATACTAAAGATCGGATCACAGCTTATCCCCGCGATAACTGAAGACCTTAGCGACTTCCTCCGGGCGAATCTTGATGTTTTCGCCTGGACGCATTCTGATATGTGTGGGATCTCTCCCGCCATCACGAGTCATATGTTGAACATAGACCCGAAATACGTCCCTGTTAAACAAAAAAGGAGAGGAATGGACCCGGAGAGGTCCGCTGCTCTCGGAGAGGAGGTGGACAAACCTAAATCAAATGGGTTCGTTCGCGACGCCCTCTACCCTGAATGGGTATCCAACCCCGTGCTGGTAAAAAAGGCGAATGGGAAGTGGAGGACTTGCGTAGATTATTCCGACTTGAACAAAGCATGTCCAAAGGACAGTTTCCCGTTGCCTAGGATCGATCAGTTGGTCGACTCCACCGCAGGACACGAGCTGTTATCATTCATGGATGCATACTCCGGGTACAACCAAATCCCGATTCATATTCCAGACCAAGAACACACCAGCTTCGTTACGAATGTCGGGCTTTATTGCTATGTAGTGATGCCCTTTGGATTGAAGAACGCAGGAGCGACTTACCAGCGTTTAGTGAATCGAATGTTCAAGGACCAACTGGGTAGAACGATGGAAGTCTATGTGGATGACATGCTCGTGAAGTCACGACGGTCAAACGACCACATTCGAGACTTGGCTGAAATGTTCGACATACTCAGGTTTTATGGGATGAAGATCAACCCTCTGAAGTGTTCCTTCGGCGTTGCATCGGGGAAGTTTTTGGGATTCATCGTCAATGCTATAGGAATCGAAGCTAACCCAGAAAAGATCCAAGCTATCCGAGATGTGCAAGTGCCCAGGACTATAAAGCAGGTGCAGAGCTTAAATGGAAAAGTAGTTGCGTTAAGTCGATTCATATCCAGGGCAACTGACAAGTGCATCCCATTTTTTGACATAATAAAGAAAGGAAAGAGGAATTTTGAGTGGACGCCTAGTTGTGAGGAAGCCTTCCGGGATCTGGTGAGGCATTTGGAGAGTCCACCAATGCTGTCAAAACCAGTAAACCACGAGATGCTATACGTATACTTGGCTGTATCCCCGCATGCGATAAGTGCGGCTTTAGTTCGTGAGGAGGATCGAGTCCAGAGGCCGGTGTATTATGTTAGCAAGCGTTTAACGAGGGCGGAGAGGAATTACCCTAAAATCGAGAAATTGGCTTATTGCTTGGTGATTGCATCACGTAAGCTGCGCCCATACTTTCAAGCACACTCAATCAGTGTTTATACCGATCAACCCCAGAGGCAGGTATTCCAACGGCCGGAAACTTCTGGAAGATTGCTAAAATGGAACATCGAATTGAGCCAATTCGATATCGCCTACTTACCACGAAGAGCCATCCAAGGGCAAGCATTAGCAGATTTCATCGCTGAGTTTACCATTCCCGTCGAACCGGATAATCACGACGCCATTCCCCTATCCGGTGGAAATTATACACTGATGGGGCATCAAACGACCGTTGCTCCAGCGCAGGCGTAGTCCTTATTACTCCAGAAAATCGATCAATCTGTTATGCTTTGAAGCTCGATTTCCCAGCTACAAATAACGAAGCAGAATATGAAGCACTGATTGCGGGCTTGAAGCTCATCGGAGAACTCGGGATTAAATCAGTTGAAATCTTTTGTGACTCACAGTTGGTGGTTTATCAAGTGCGGGGAGACTACCAAGCGAAGGGACGAAAGCTTGCTCCGTACCTTGTTCGCTTCCAAGAACTACTATCAAATCTTGAGCCTTATGACATTTCGCATGTCCCGCGCGAACTAAACAAAGAAGCCGACTTATTGGCTAAGTTTGCGAGTACCGGCGATGCACATCAAATGGGATTGTATCCCGTTGAAGCCTTGCATGCCCCGAGCATAGACGAGATGAAAGTCGATCGTGTGTTGGAAATGGAGATCGAGAAGGAATCGTGGATAACCCCATTCAAACTGTACCTAACGATCGGAGCTTTACCAGAAAAAAGGAGCGAAAGACGGCAGGTCCTTCGAAAGGCCGCGCGATACGTAATGCAGGATGGGTCAATGTATCGAAAAGGATTCTCATTCCCATTATTACGATGCATCGCTCATGATGAGACAAAGCGGGTCTTAAGAGAGGTTCACGAAGGGGAATGTGGCGACCATACTGGGAGGCAAACGCTAGCAAAGAAGATCGTCCGCTATGGATATTACTGGCCCACCGTAAACCGGGACGCCGCGGACTACGCAAGAAAATGCGACAAGTGTCAAAGATATGCGAAAATCCCGAGGGCTCCATCAACGGAACTCACAAAAATGATTAGTCCCTGGCCATTTGCGATCTGGGGAATCGACATAATCGGCTCTTTGCCTATATCCAAAGGTGGCGCGAAATATGCGATAGTTGCAGTCGACTATTTCACAAAATGGGCTGAGGCAGAACCTTTGGCCACAATCACCTCTAAGAAGGTCATTAACTTCGTTGTACGAAACATTATATGCTGCTTTGGCCTTCCACGCACCATCATTACGGACAACGGGACGCAATTTGAAAGCAGAGAGTTCAAAGAGTTCTGTTTAAAGTATGGCATCGAGAAGAAGTTCGCCGCCGTGGCACACCCGAAAGCTAACGGGCAAGTCGAGGCCGTCAACAAAATTATCAAGTCCATACTGAAGAAGCGTCTGGAGAAGGTTGGAAGCAAGTGGGTAGATGAACTCCCTACAGCATTATGGGCATATAGAACCACCCACAAGTCCGCGACCGGCCACACTCCATTCGCCTTGGCATACGGCTCTGAAGCCGTTATACCCGTGGAACTTGAAGTTCCATCGCACCGAGTGACATACTATGATCCCAAAACGAACCAGAACCTCTTGCTGGAATCACTGGACTGCATCGATGAGAAGCGTGAAGAAGCCGAATTAAGGGCGGCAGCGCATAGGCACCGAGTCAAGCGCTACTACGACGGCAGGGTCCGCCCAAGAATCTTTGAGGTGGGTGATCTCATTCTGAAACGAGTTTTCCTGGTACCATCACGTATGAATCCTAGCTGGGAGGGTCCGTATGCCATTGAACGGAAGCTTGGAGAGGGAACATTCAAGCTAGTGACCGTCGATGGCTCGACACTACCCCGAGTATGGAACAGTGAACATCTGCGGCACTATTACATTTAGCATGTTTTCTTTCTTGTCTTAGGCACTGTTATTTCCTGCATGTTTCCATTCAGTCATAACTTATTTTCTTTTTAAAGTTGTAATCGAGCAGTTTAGTTGATTTTCATTAATAAAGGCTTGAAGCCGTATTTTCCATGAATCACTAACGTTTCTATATCTCATAATTGAATGACAAACTACATTATCTTGTACGACGTACAGACTCGTATAAACAATTTCAAATCTCCGAATCCCCAGAGCGCGGATCGGAGTACTCTAAGTCCCTGGAGCGCGGACTAGAGTATAAACGATTTCAAATCTCCGGATCCCCAGAACGCGGAGCGGAGTACTCTAAGTCCCCGGAGCGCGAACTAGAGTATAAACGATTTCAAATCTCCGAATCCCCAGAGCGCGGATCGGAGTACTCTAAGTCCCCGGAGCGCGGACTAGAGTATAAATGATTTCAAATCTCTGAATCCCCAGAGCGCGGAGCGGAGTACTCTAAGTCCCCGGAGCGCGGACTAGAGTATAAACGATTTCAAATTTCCAAATCCCCAGAGCGCGGATCGGAGTACTCTAAGTCCCCGGAGCGCGGACTAGAGTATAAACGATTTCAAATCTCCGAATCCCCAGAGCGCGGAGCGGAGTACTCTAAGTCCCCGGAGCGCGGACTAGAGTATAAACGATTTCAAATCTCCGAATCCCCAGAGCGCGGATCGGAGTACTCTAAGTCCCTGGAGCGCGGACTAGAGTATAAACGATTTCAAATCTCCGAATCCCCAGAGCGCGGATCGGAGTACTCTAAGTCCCCGGAGCGCGGACTAGAGTATAAACGATTTCAAATCTCCGAATCCCCAGAGCGCGGAGCGGAGTACTCTAAGTCCCCGGAGCACGGACTAGAGTATAAACGATTTCAAATCTCCGAATCCCCAGAGTGCGGATCGGAGTACTCTAAGTCCCCGAAGCGCGGACTAGATTATAAACGGTTTCAAATCTTCGAATCCCCAGAGCGCGGATCAACTTACTCTAAATCCACGGAGCGCAGATTTAGGGAAAAGTCCAAGTACACGAGAGATGTAGAACAAGAAATATGCCACGTCTGGAGATGTTCGAACATCACGAAAATGGACCGGGAGATGATGCGACTCATAAGAACATGAGCTGCGACTACAGTTAATCAGCAGACAAAATAAAAAGCAAGAGAGTCATTCAAACAAAAAGAAACTAAACTTCATTCAAATAGTTCAAAATGGGGTTACATAGTTACTCCTACAAAACTCAGAGTTGAGAACTTATCTATACAAGCTATAGGACTTAAGCAAGAAGCTCGTTGAACGAGTGTATTAATTATTTCTTCGGTTTCTTCTTCTTGTCTTCCTTTGTTTTTTCCGACGACTCCTCTCCTTCACGCTTTTTCTTGGATTTCTTGCTTGCTAAAGAAGCGGAGTCAGGAGTAGGAGACGGAACATCTAGTGGTTTGGACCTGCCCGGGAGAATGATTTTCAAATGTCTGTTCCGCGGGTCGGTAAGTTCCAGGATTCCAGGTTCAACTTTGACCTCGGCCTTTTTCTTCTCCTCTGCGGCGAGGCGGTCCTTCATGCTCATCTGTGAAGTATGCTCAGAGGTGCCAGTGATTTCAATTTCATCACTACCTTCGGCAGGAGATGAAGTGTCAAGCTTATCATCATCTAGCGCCCCAATCACTTGAGCATCGGGACCAGGAATTACTCCCGCATGGACAACGTCGCTAGTTTTCTCTGCCTCCTCCTTGGCATCATCGCTCCTTGGAGTCGGCTTGGCGTCAGAACAGCCTACATGAAAACATAAAGAATGAGCGTTAGAACGAATAACCACTGCTGAAAAATGACGGGATCTTTCAACTTCTAGAAAAGAAGAGTTTCCTACCGGGTTCTGGTTGGCTATCGGTTATGCGTGGGGTTTCACCCTCCAGAATAGGAGATAGCACATGAACACCAAGCCCGGGATCTTCAGGGTCGTAGCCGGCGTGCTGCTCGAACGGGTCAAGTGTCGGCCGACCGGCCGGTTGAGCAGCGGGAGGAGCAACAGTGTGAGGAGCCATAGTCTCAGCCCCAGACGGGCCTGCTTCATCATTTTTCTCTTTTGGAAGGGGAGAACCTTTGCTATAAAGCGTCAATGCTGCGGATAAATCCGCTGGCTCATTCCCCCTAAGGAACTCCTTCACCAAAGCATCCTCATCGACCTTTTCAGAGCCCGACTCGATTTTCCTGATCTTTATCAAAGTTTCCCAGGCCTCGGCTAGGGATTCGAGGTAGCCGTCGCCCAAGAATGTTAAGTCGCGATGCATAAGGACGCGGGCTCCATATTCAGCGATCAATGGGTCAAACATGCATTTGACTTCTTCCCTGCCGGCTTCTGCGGCCGCCTCGAGGCGAGAATCAATCTCCTCCGCAGCCTCTCTTTTGCCCTCCTCACGGGCCTCATCCTTCATTTTCTCAACCCCGGCAAGTTCTTCATCGAGCTTCGTTTTCAGGAGACGAGTAGCAACGATTTCATCACAGTATCGCTGTGATTCTTCTTGAGCAGCTACCTTGTCCTCCTTCTCCTTGGAGAGTAATTCTTTCAGCTCTCTGACTTGCACAACGAGCGCGTCCCTCTCTTTTTGGACAGAGTCTTTTTCTAGGGCAAGGGCACCGCTGCGCTGGACTGCCTCATCAAGCTCCTTCTTGTGAGCCATCTCTAAGCGAGTAACTGCCTCAGCAGTATCTTTTGCGCTTTGTTCAGCGGCTTCCAGCTTCGACTTGTACGAAGCGAGCTCTACGTCTTGGTGCTCGATGATGTTTTTGTCGCAGCCAGCCTCCAGTTTCAGGCGATCAATCTCCTGTTGACGCTCAACGGACACCTCTGAGATCTTCTCTACCAAGTGCACAAACGCGTCATGTTGAACATAGACGTCGTTATTGCAGGCAATGGCACTCTACTTCACGTGCCCAGGAATATGGTGAACTGGGAGGAACTTCAAACCGTCAAAGCAAATTTTCGGAAACTTGGCCCAAAGATCGACCATCTTTTTTGCGACAGTTGGATCAACCGTGGGAGTAGGGGGAGGAGGCTTTGGAAGTTCTCCCCTTTTTCGTTGTTCCCGAACTTGCCTCGTACTCGATGAACCGGAGTGTTGTTCTCGAGGAGCATCAGAGTGGTAACCCTTCTGTGAAGTTTTCTCTTTATCCAGCACAGTTGGAAGAAGAGGATCACGGGACTGCGAAGATTGAGAATTTGCCTTCTTGTGGTGAGACGACTCACGGGGACGATTGTCTCTATCTTCATAATCGTCTCTGTCTCTGCGTCTGCCTGAACCAGAGTCCTGTCCAGAGTGATGAAATATGGAAGAGCCATGAAGGCGATCGAGTCCGTGAGTACGCCCCATATCACCTGCAAAGAATGGAGATAACAACGAGTTAAGAAAAATCCGTGAGATAAGAAAAAACTTGAAGTGTATGATGGAATGCGTATGTGCGTGTGTGTCCCAGTGTCTCCCCCGACGGACCAGTTCTTTTGTCTTCGAAGGGGAGTATTGTCTCCTTGGGTCGGGAGTTGAACTCTCGCGTTGCCTTTAGCGGGCGAAGAAAACTTGAGGGCTTTAGGATCGTCAAACCCGTAATTTAGAATATCATCGGGAATAGACAGGTTTGACAGACCCCTCAGGGAACTTTCCAGGTGCTGCGAGGAAGCCTCTTTCTCAGGCGGGATAGGCATGACTTTTGAAGTGCCACCAACTTTCTCCTTCTGAACTTTATATTTTAACTTCTTCTTTCCCTTCGAAGGGGAGGATGACGTTTCAATGTCTTGGACTTCGACTGCCAGATTCCAAGCGGGACCCATATTCTCGCCTTGAGTCTTAAAAGCTTCGTCTTCTTTGCGCTCACCTTCTTCATGTGTATCGGGAGTGCGGCGCGACGACGATCCGGCCTGTTTTTTCCCTTTACCGGACGAAGGTTTGGGAATGATGACACCTTCTGGAAGGCTGATCCGACGACCAGGGGCTAGCAAGCCAAGCCCCGACAGTGATTCATTTGAAATGATAGTCCGGATGTCTCGTTCCTCGACAGGAAGAGCTCTAATGGCTTCAACAGCCTCAGAATATCCTCGGCCTTCCGGACGTGGGTTGATACCTGAAAAGATGAAACAAAGAGTTAGGAAAAGCATGACTCCGGTTGAATGAGAATAGTGACTCGGCAGAGAGACTTACTGCCTTCAACCCATCTCCTCGCAAAACCAGGAGGGCAGCGCACATAAAACCATTCCTGTTTGTACAGGGCGAATTTACTGCACGCCCCTATCAAGATTTGGCATTTGTGATACGGCTCGAGGAACATAAAGGAAGGACTGTCTTTTAATCTCTTGATTATATAAATGTATCTGATATCGCCAGCGGTTGGAGGTCTGGAGAAGACGGCCATGAAAAGTAAATAGGTCCCGTATAGAAACGCATGGCCGTTCGGGTGCAGCTGCGACGGAGCTATGTCAATATACTGCAATACATCCCGGAGAAATAAATTGAACGGAGGCACGCTGCCCATCCAACACATGAACTTGTTATAGGCGGTATACCCACTGGGGGCAGATGAGGACGATCGTGTCGCGAAGGGACCAACATGTCGGCGAAAGGGATCCCATGAATGGAGCATATCCGTCGGAGAGCGGCTTCGTTGATCTTCGAAGCTTGTGAATCGATCGGATTGTCTAGAAGAATTGCTGCCTCCAAGGCATCAGGTGCTAAGTTGTGAGCAGGAGAAGTCGACGGATTAGAAGTATCAGCAGCTTCTGGCCTTGATGACGGCCCAGGCCTGTCGGATATAGTGGCGGAGCTAGACTTTCTTGACATCCTCAATAAATAACGAACCTGGCAAAGTGCTTGAGAAAGCTATACTCAAAAAACGTTGAACGTTAGAGTTAGCAACACGAGTTTTCCCCCCACATGGTGTGTGAACTAGTTCAAGCAATTGTGTACAAGCAATAAAAATCTAAAGATTTCAAAGATATAAAAATGAGCTTCGAGTCGTCGCCTTCGAAGACCGTCATCGCTGACCGTCTCAAAAAGCCCGCCTTGAGGTGATTACAGTTTCAAATTCAGAAAACGAGTGTTAATCAAACCCAGATTTAAGTCTACTAAAGCTAGGGAATTAATGATCCGGGTCAGTGTCATATGATGGTGTGCTTAGATCTTTTGACCTTGTGTAGATTAGGCAAGGCAATTGTTCGTTCGACATTACGGTGTTCGGCCTAAGTATGGTTCAACATTTATCATTGGTCGGCATTTATAATTGTCCGGCATTTGCATTGCTCGGCCTTGATATGGTTTGGTTAAGTTTTGTTCGGCATTTGGACTGTTCGGCCTAAATATAGTATTCGGCATGTATGTTTGTTCGGCAGGTCAGTTGTTCAAAACGTATACTGTTCGGCATGTCAGTTGTTCGGCAATTATGTGGTTCGGTCTAAATTCTGTTCGGCGTGTGTGTCTGTTCGGCATGTCAGCTGTTCGGCGCATATCCTGTTCGGCATTTGGGTAGTGTTCAGCCTTAGTTTGTTCGGCTAAAGTAGCGCTCCACCCTCGATTACAATTCCACCCTACTCCTTCTCCATCTGCGCCGAACGACGGGAACAGATCGCTCGGCGAAGATTACGCCGTTCGACACCCCATCTTTCTTTTTCTCCCAGTCTTGTTCGGCGCGAAGGAGCTAGGCCCAACTACCATGCACCATTCGACGACTCCAAACGTGCGAGCCATTTCTACTCGCCACACATTATGCAACCGTAGAAATGTCCCATTTTCCACGTGATGAACCTAAACCTCGTGTTGAAGTAATTTAATCGTGGAAGGAACGATACCTAGTTCGAAGATCGAACTTGAGGAAAGATCAATTAGGCTTTATATCTGATTGGCTGGCGAGAATTTCAAGTCTCTTGGGAGTGACAGATATGAAGGTGTAAAAGGAAGATAGTGGAAGGACGCCTAGTTTTATAGGGAGAAGATGGAAGTTGAAAAGGCTATATCCGGTAGAACCGGTCAAAGTCGTAGCGTTCGGCTTCAAAGCAAAGTGTCGCTCGGCACATGAGGATTGTTCGGCTTCGAACGCATCGTTCGGCGTCCAAACCATGCTCGTCTCACACCTCCTTCACTAACATTCTCGAGAAGGCACCTCCGAGGTAAGCTGAACTAGATTCAAAGCGCATCACATTCGGTCACATAATACACTTTGGGGGGCAAGTGTTTCCTGGAGATTTGACCAGGCAACTAGTGCTCGACATCAGGTAGCACTCGGCGTCAGAGAGTGTTCGGCATCTAGGAGTGATCGGCGAAGTACTAGGCATCCAGAGGGACTCGGCGTCAGAGAGTGTTCGGCATCTAGGAGTACTCGGCGAAGTACTCGGCATCCAACGTACCCGGCATCCATGACACTTGGCATCAGATAGTACTCAGCGAAGTACTCGGCATACCAGGCTACTCGGCGTCAACTAGCACTCAGCGTCAACCAATGCTCGGCGTCATCTAGCGCTCGGCATCGATAGAACTCGGCAACAGGAGTGCTCGGCATCCAGAAGGCGCTCGGTGGACATAACTACTCAACATGACACTATCGTTCGGCCAGCATGCATCATTCGATCAAGAGCTTCAGATAGAGTTACAATCGGCTTCAACTGCAACCATCCTGCACTTCCCACACATCAAACGAACCATTCAGCATATAAAGGACTGTTCGGCATGGAAGGGACCGTTCGGCATGGAAAGGACTGTTCGGCGTCAAAGCGTTCAGCATACCTGGTTCGGCATGCAGCGAACACTACACCTGGGCTAGAGCGTTCGGCTACCAAGCCCACTTGGGAAGTCCAGCCCATCTTTGTCTATAAATAGAGGGGCAGGGTCACAGTGAAGAGGGGCCTTTTTTGAGGAGAAAACACCGGGGAAACTCTGCCATTTTTGAGACTCATCTCCTCCACTTAACAACTTCATTCAAGTGTTTGATTCACGAATTGTATTTGTAATCATCAACTTAGAGGATCAATAAAAGTTAAAGTGGACGTAGGCAATTACGCTGAACCACTATAAATTTGGTGTTCTTACTTTCAGCATTTAAATTAGCATTGTCTTCTCTGTTTAATTTGATTTCATCACTTATATCTCTACACAATCTTTCTCTACGAGGTTAGTGACCAATTTTGTTGCTAACAGTCACCAACCATAATTATATTTTAAAGCATAGTAATGCCCTGGAGTTTGGAAATAAAACAAATGAAATTCACCCTGCCAAAATAACGTTAAAAGGTCAATTACCCATTCCTAACATCCTCAAACAAATGATTAACATATGTAGCGATGCCAAGACTATCAATCCACATATAGAAGGCTCTTTCCTCTCCTGTTATTGAAAAGTCTCCAGGGGTGACCGAGGCAGTTACTGCTATTTTGTTTGTGTTGGTTGACAAACCACTCCTGTGAAAAAAATCATAATCACTAATCACAAAGTACACTGGTAACCATTGAAAGAAATATACAGGGTATATAAAGAACCATATATACCTATGTTGGAAAACTTGTGCAACAAATGCAGGGTTGAGATTTGTTGAACCTTCAACGATATCTTTTGGAGTCAAGTAACTTTTACAATCTAGTTTCTCAACTTTCTCAATTACCATCTTAGCTCTTTCAGTAGGATCTTTAGCATCTAATGTTGCAACAGTGTTATGTTTAGGTGCTAGAGCATTAAGAAGATATACGTATGCTTCTCCATCCTAAGAGCAAAAAAACATGTGTAATAACAGACACGAATGAAACTCGTTTATAGTTTACAAGTAAGCACCACGCTTTCTTTCTTATATAATGAAGCATGCAATGACAGACAGTGCTTAACTTACCTTAACATCAGATGGGAAATTAGTTCCAATTTCCTTGTAGCTTACTTTTTGAAGATGAAAATTGAACCACTTCAATAGCATCTTTTCAAGCTGTAAGCTAATAAGCTCATCCATATCCTACATACATTAAAAAAACATCGATTTACAATGATGTATTTATACCTTTTTTTTTAAATCGCAACCAGAAACTGAAATCTAGGGAAGTAACCAGAAATAGTAGCAGGGTCGAAATAGATTGGGTAGTGGAAAAATGAAAACGCAAGCCAATAAATTACTATAACTATACAATGAAATTTTACACTACCGAAGATGAGAAATACCTTAAATTCTAATATAACGCAGAAGAAGAAGGCAAAAATTGCATTGAAGGAGGATTCAACTATACGTAACGATAGCAATTGGAGCTGAATTGAATCGCACTGGAATTGGTCGTTGGAGGTGAGTCGAGCAGCCTCGTCGAGCGGGAAAGTAGTATAATTTTGGGAAAAAACAATTTCTGAAAATTAATTATGGAGAAAATTTGATTAGGTTTAGGATTCTGAGTGGATAAGAACTGTTGGTCAACACAATCAATTGACACCACTACCGATGGATTAAATTTAGGAAAATGGGTTGATTTGACTTTACACTACCGGCTCGGACCTGGTGTCCGGTTGTAAGCCGATTATTATTATTTTTGAAACAGGAAAAAAAATGGCCCAAGGCCCAGAATTAAGTAGGCAGGTTAAACAACCCTACCCGAAACAAAACTCAAACAAGCCCTCGCCGCTACTAACCATACATTTAGAAATAATATGAAACCCTAAAAACTCCAAAGCTAAATCATAACATGGCGATTCATGGCGATTTTGAAACAAATCAGTGAAATCATGGTGGCTTCCATGCAAAACTCTTTCCCTTGCTATCTTCATCGTTAATAATGAGTGAATCACGTATTGTTGTTCGCAAAAAAGGCGAAACCGAGGCTCTCTGCTTCGAATGCTTGTTATTTTCGATGAGTAGCTCAGATGAAAGCCGATCTCTATTGTTTGGGAGATCTCGAGTAGTAAGCTCATCTCTAAAATAATAATGCTTGCTGGATTCACCTTTGTCCCAAACAGATAAGTGATAGATATTATTATTGATTTTGCTTTTGTAGAAATCTGTCGAAACTCTATGATTATTCATATCCAGTTGCAAAATCCTGTCTTTATGCAGGAGATGCTCGGAATTTGCCTTGCGCTTGAGTGTGCGGTAGCCTCCGCCCCTACGAGGTAAGTTAGAAAAGGCATCAGTGTTTACATTATTATAATTGTGAACATCATGATTATAATAAAATGTACTTCCCTTTCCCTTTCTATTGTAGGATGTAATACTGGTTTGTTGGTAGAGGTGGCCGCCACCAATATGTGCAAGCTCTGATTTGGATCTACTGAGACTACTAGATTTCTTCATCCAGTGAAAGCCACTGTGGTGAAGAGATTTGTCTCCAGAAAAGACAGAATCCTTTTTCTCATTTTTTAAGAAAATTTCTAGCTCTTCCTCATAACATTCTACACTCCAAAGGGTTTGATTGAGATTTTCTGAGTATTTTTGCCGAAATTCAGATTTTTTGGGGAGAATTTGGCTCTCCATATCTATTGTTTTCCATAATTGAATGCTTCCTGTCTCCTTTTGAGTATGAAGTCTTTGATTTCTTTCTTTCCAAATGTGAAAGATGGTTGCTGTGAGAATAATGCTAGCATTTCTGAATTCCTTTGATTTTTCTTTGAAATTTCCCTGTATGTATTTGAAGCTTTCTCTGATGCTTTGAACAACCTAATGCTGATTAATTTTAAGTTTTGACTTGGCTATGAACCAAATATGCTTTGAAAAGACACAATAAAAAAAATGATTTATGCTTTCAGCCTCCTGTTTGCAAAGTAGACAAACCGTTTCACCATTTTTATTCCATTTCAAGCAATTGTCCCTAGTAGGTAATCTGTTAATAACAGCAAAGAAAGCACAGTGAGACATTTTTGGGCAATTCGATTTATTCCAGATAACATTGTACCAATCTACTTCACTTTCATGACCCCGAATAAATTTCCAAGTTTTTTTAAAAGAAAATTTCCCTTTTTTTGAAAGTCTCCAATCCCATGTGTCATTTTGCAGATTTGGGTTAATAGTAATTTTTTTAATGGCTTCATTAAAAATTGAAGTAGCTGGGTGACTAAATGTATTCCAAGAATTATTTTGAATAATGGTGCTAACTTTGTCAAAAGTCCCACCAAACCTAAGCAAACTATCCCAACCCAAAAGACTAACCAGAGATTTCTCATGAATCCATGGGTCAAACCATAAGCTAGTCTGGTTACCATCCTTAAATTTCCTATCCAAAAGTTTTAGACCAATATCCCTGCAACTCAAAATATTTTTCCAAGAGAAAGAGTAATGGTTTTCAGATTTTGCAGTCCAAAAATTCTTATTTTTAAGGTATTTTGTTTTCATCCATCTAGCCCATAATGAATTCCCATTGACAAATTTCCAAAAAAGTTTAAGGTTACAAACTTCTCTCAAATCATTTACATTCCTAAGACCTAGACCACCAGATTTCTTTGGTTTGCAGACCATATCCCATGCAATTTTATGCTGTTTTCCTTTCCAAATGAAATTAGCATAGGCTTTTTCTAATTTATGAGTAGCCTTAACTGGGATATTGTGGGCTTGAATCCAATACATTATGATTGCTATGATGACAGTATGTGTTAATTCCAACCTACTAGCTAAAGACAGAAGCTTACAATCCCAACCTTCAAATTTATTTTGAATTATGTCCAAAAGTCTAGTGCAGTCTGTATCATTAATTTTATTTACACTCAAAGGCAAGCCCAAATATTTTACTGGTAATTTTCCCTCTTTGAATTTAAGGATATTAAGAATTTCAGTTTTTCTGTTATATCCTTTACTAAAATAGATTTTACTTTTAAAATCATTTACTTTCAGACCAGCTTGTTCTTCCAATTTCATAAAAAAATTGAGATAGTTTTAGCACTGTTAGAGTCTGCATGTAAAAATAAAAGAAGATTATCTGCATATAGCAAATGAGTACTAGATGGTTTGATTCTATTAATGGGTTTAATATTTCCCTTAATGGACTCAGTTTCCATAAGAATAGGGAAATATTCCATAGCAATAGTGAATAAATAGGGAGAAAGTGGATCCCCTTGTCTAATATCTCTATTGCTATGAATAAAACCCTTAGGAGAACCATTAACCAGAATTGAGTAAGAGACATTGTTGATACATTCTTGTATAAGAGCGCAGAATTTTTTATCAAAACTCATTTGTTGCATCATATAAATAATAAAGTGCCTATTAATTTTATCAAAGGCTTTGTGTAAATCAATCTTGACACACATAAGATTTCTATTATTATTATTAAAGTTTCTAATTAACTCATGAGCAAGAAGAGTATTTTCCACAATAAGTCTGTCAGGGATGAAAGCGCATTGATTTTCAAAAATTAAAAATTTTAAAAATATTTTTATTCTGTTGCATAAAATATTAGCAATGATTTTGTAAATAAAGTTACAACAAGCAATAGGTCTGAAATCATCCAGGTTGTTTGGAATTTGAACTTTTGGAATTAAAGTGATAAAAGTATGATTAAATTTTTTAAAAGCTTACCAGTTCTAAAAAACTCAAAAATAGAATCAAATAAAAAACACTTTATATCTTACCAATGAGTTTTATAAAATTTAGCACCAAACCCATCAGGGCCAGGACTTTTATCATTATTAGATTGAAAGATAATGTTTTTAATTTCCTCTAAGCAAATAGGGGCAAGAAGAATGTCTTGACTATTAGAATTCAGATTATATTTAGATTCAATGATAGGAAAATTATTAGAGTAGCTATTAGTTTTGTATAGATTAGTAAAACAATTAATATCTTCTTTTTCAATGATAGATTCTTCATTAATAACATTACCTTTAACATCTATAATTTTACCAATATCATTTCTAAATTTTCTGCTAGACATCCTAGCATAAAAAAATTTACTAGCTTCATCACCTTGAGTGAGCCAATCTGCTTTAGCTTTTTGCCTCAAATTTATAGACTGCACTTGAAGGACATGATTAAATTGTTTTGGGCTTCAAAAAATTTGTTGACATTTTCAATGTCCGAGCAATCACAATCCAAGAGATTATGCCTTAACTTACATTCCTCTCTAAAATGAGAGACATCATTTTTATTTCTGAGTTTGTTCCAGTTTTTCTAGTTTCCTTTTGCAATTTGAAGGAAATTACAAAATTTGTACTGGGCAGTGCCCTGTACCTTAAACGACAAACTGTTTTTGATGATATCTTTGTAATTGTTTTCATAGACCCACCCATTAATAAATCTAAAAGGGAAATTTTTCTTTGAAAAATTATTTTGAGTGAGAAAAATTTGGATTGGGGTGTGGTCACTAGAGGCTTGAGGAAGAGTGTAACATTTAAAATCTTTGAAACAGTTAGTGAAGCTAAGATTAAGTAAGATTCTGTCCAGTTTGCAATGAATGTTTTTGAATTTTCCAGATTTCCAAGTATATTTGTTACCAAAAATAAATGGTTCATAAAGACCAGTTTTGAGTAGGAAATTGTTTAAAAAATCCAGTTTTTTAGAAGGAAAAGGGATCCCCCCTCTTTTTTCATGAGCATGCATAATAGTATTAAAATCACCAATAATAATCCATGGGGAATGCATATTAGAATTAATTTGATCAAGATTTTCCCAAAGATTTAGCCTTTCAAACTCACTATTTGATGCATAAACAAAGGTAATTTCTATATGAAAACCACCTTTATTAATACATTTGTAGTGAATAAATTGGAAATTAACAAAGTATTGGGTGATATCCCAAATATTGGGATCCCAAATGACCATGATTCTACCATCCCCCCATCTGATTATTATTAACAATATTCCAATTATTTAAGCTTTTGATATGATAATCTTTTATCTTATAATCATCTAATTTATGTTCAAGCAGACCAACCATACTAGGGTTTTCAGTCTTAAGAAGATAAGACAGGTCCAATCTTCTTTCAGAAGAATTGAGACCTCTGACATTCCAAGAGATTATAGACATAATGGAAAAGATAAAAATAAAATATAAGGATACGTAAAGGATACATGAAGCAGCAGCAACTAAGCACTGTGACTGCTCTCCTCCTCAAAGGTTTCTATCCTTTTCCATTTCTTCTTCTATGTGGTTTTGCCGATTGCTTTTAACTGATCTTCCCATTTGAGATTTTTGATGATGTATTTCTTTCTGAATTCACTGTCTTCTGAATTTTCAGAGTTTCCATTGTCAACTATTTCTTTAATACTTTTCATTTTGCCTTTCTTCTTATCTTTGCTGTATTTTTTGTTCTTCCTTGAGACTGAGACAGAATTTGCAATCAGACTAACTGCCTATTGAATATTGCCTTCTGAATTGGAATTTGAATTTTTGATAATTGGGGAAAGATGAGAGGAAAGGTGACTAATATTGGGGTTATCAGATGGTTCTTTATTTAAGATGCTATTAATGTAAGGACCATCATCCAAATTCATAACCTTTGTAGCAGTTGAAACCTCATTTGCTTGTAAATTTGTGACCTTAACTTGAGAAATTTCAATGCTTTTCTCTGGACCTACATATGCTTCAGAAATGATTTCAGATTCTTTGCCTTTATTTGACAGATCTTTGAAACCTTCTTGTGAATCATTTTCAAGGGGGGAGTTTTGAATGATAAGAGATTGTTCAATATTTATATTTTTCCCCGAAGTAACATTATAAGAATTTGTATTCTTTTTGTTGTAAAGATCTATTAATGAATTTCCAGCAGTATCATTTCCCTCCACAGCAAAGGTGCTGCCATTGACTTCAGTATTTACTTGATTGCTTTGCTTTACTTTCCAAACCAAATTAACTTCACAACTTTCTATTGAATGTCCAAAACAAGAACATGTTTTACATCTGGGAGGAACCCATTCATACTCAATGTTTTGAATTAAATTTTCCCCATCGTGCAAAGAAATAGTAACATCATTTGGTAGGTCTGAATCTGCATTAATTTCAACCAGTATTCTTGCAAAAGAAAGTCTATATTCTTTTGCAGTGTGTTCATCTAATTTGAGAGGAGTACCCACCACACTGGCAATAGCACTTAAAATTTCACTGTCCCACAATTTGAGATTTAATCCAGGCAGTTTAATCCATATAGGCATGGTAGAAAGTAAATCCCTTTCAAGATTGATTTTACTGCTCCATTTTTTCATGATAATAAGCTTTCCATTGATGAAGAATGGACCTCCATTAATTGCATTATCACAGTCTGTAGCATTAGAGAATCTGATTAGGAAGAAACCATTATTGCGAGTAAAGATGTCGAAATTTCTAGTGGGATTACATGATCTAATAATAACTGCCTTGAAATGATGATAAGCAGGTCTATTGCCGAATACATAGGCAAGAACAGAGAAACTCCACTTACTCTTAGCCCTTCTACTGGCCTCCGCGCTCACCACCGCTATTTTCTTCTCATTGATGGATAAAGGCGCCACAAATTTCAGGTAAAAATCAGAATTTGAACCACCTTTTTTGATCATTTCTGCCCATGAAGAGGGTTTGATCAGGTTAGAATTAGATTGGGATGCAATTCCATTATTTTGAATGCTTCTTGCATTGATTCTTGAATTTTTGAATTGATTTTCTGAGTTTGGAACATGCTGGTTGGTTCTAGTCATATTTTTTGCAAGATTTCCTCCATATACTGCATTTCTTGAAATGGAGAATCCATGATTCGTACTTGCATTTCTGTAATTCTGTTTAGGAAATTGTTTCAGGTTGGGTTGATGAGAACCTTTATCTACAAAATGCAACGCAGATTCATTTCTCATCTGTTTAAATTTCCTGCTTTGGACGATCTGGAAACCCTCTGAATCAATAATAGGCGCCTTCTTTGGCAGAGGTGGTTCTAGAGGCAATGGATTCGGTAGAGGTGGAGGAGAGTGAGATGGAGAAGTATTAGGAGACCTATCAGTCTGATCAAGGCCATAGATAGGATTATTAAGAAGATTTGTATAAGCAGCCATGGCTGTAGAGCTTTTCAAGATTTTATTTGTAAGCCGATAATAATAGCAAACTCAGTCACTATAAATTTGTGCGTGGGCACTTAATTAGCCAAACCAATATTTTCTTGTCGATTTTCTATTTCTTACTTCATACTTCATATTTCTCGTTAAATTTTGCATTAGGATGTTTGTCCATTTGACGTACAAATATTTTTTGGTATTTTCATTTAAACTAAAAGATTAAAATCAGATCTATATTAAATTTTTTAGAATTTGAAGAAAATCCCAAACCAAATCTCAAAGGAATGAAACTTAGAAAGGAGCTACTAGATTTGGAGTGAACACTGAAGAGCGTGAAAGTTTAGATCACGGTGCTTATACTGAAGTAAATGAGCACAACCTAGAAGGAACTTCGATGCAACAAAAAGTTGTGACGATGCAGGAGTTAGATCGCATGATGACTGACGTGGATAGAGTGGTGATGCAATGTTTGATACCCATCATGGAGGAGATGAAAAAGTAGTCGCTTAGTTGATGCAACCCTCACAGCAAGGAGGATCTCACAAGCGTCGCAGAGATAGAAATTTAGACGAAGGAAGTTCATTGGATTGGAGCCACAGAGATGAAAAGAAGAAAATTGTAGAAAGGGGGTACTGGAGCGTCAAGGAAACATAGTAGAAGAGTTGGAGCAACTGCGCTAACTCGACCATCAATCGGTACTAATCGATATGGAAGGATCGGTACCTATCAATCTGAGCATCAGGTGGATTTGGGTAATTCTGAATGAGTTGTAGGAATTCGTTTCAGATGATGACGGACAGGAAGCTAGTCCTTGAGATGATGCTACTAAAGTGAATGCGGCTGGAAATTTTAGGAGAGGACGTAGTCTGCACCAAATTTACTAGAAACTGGATGAATGAACTCCCGGTGGTGGGTAGACCAGGCCTCGTCATGCTAACCGTGAACGTTCGTTCAGTTGAACACATGGTGATGCACACGACAATCGCCACTCAGGGCGAAATGTAGGCAATGATGAGTTGATAACTAAGATGATAAAGAGGTCGTTACAACAGAACTAGCAACAACATGATAATGGATGGCCTCACAGCTAGTCGAAGCTCATTTACAAAAAAAATTAGAGCTGCTACATATTCGATGAAATTTGTCATGCCGACGATGCAAAAGCTATAACGATAGACTCAATGCAGCATGTAATGAAGTATTGATGGCACATGGATAGTGGCCTTGCCGATTGAATTGTGAGGTGTAGGTATTTCCCCTTCTTCGTAAAGGGACTGACCATTATGTGTTTTATAGGCTTAAGCCTAGGTCCATATCGTCGTATGAAAAATTGGTAAAGAAGTTCCTAGAGCAGTTTTGAGTGCATTTAATGCAGCCAAAAGATGTGATATCCTTGGCAAACTTGCATCAAAGGTCTGAAGGGACCTTGAAATTTTTTTGAAATGATTTAACGCGGCCATGACAAAGGCGAAGAACCCTAGAGAGGAGATTGCATTGATGGATTTGGTGGGTGGAGTCCACGATCAGACTGATTTTAGTAAGTGAATAATGATGAAGAAGCCTCCTACCTTGAAAGAGTTTTATCGAAGGCGAATCAATTTGGAAGAAGGATTAGGTGTTGACGGTCGGGCTAGACTGAGTAGCATCATTCAAAGTAACATGGCTATCAAGAAAGATGACGATAGTAAAAAATAATGTTAGAATTGGTACCAACCGAGAGAACGCTAACAACATTGGTGGAAGAAGCAAGACCAGGAAAAGCGTTTTAGGTTCATTCGTGATGGGAAGTACGCGAAGTTGATGGACTCTATAAAAAATTATACCTTAGAATGCAATGTACTAAGAGATACAAAATGCCTGCCCTAAGGGAGGCTACTAAAGAGGAGAAGAGCTTCAGAAAATATTGTTGTTTCATGAGACTCAATGACACAATATGAATGAGTGTCGACATTTCTATGATGTGATAGAGTAATTGATCAAGAAGAAAAGACTCCAATGGTATGTGAGGAACCTATAAGTGGATGGGCAAGGAAACAATGAACCTTAGAGGCAACCGCCTCAAGGCAATGTGGTTGGTCCAATGGAGAGGGGCCAAGACCGTCGAATAGAGATTTTGTAATAAACACTATTTCTGGAGGTCTACATCCAATAGAACGAAGTTGAAATGAGATTCATCATTATGTAAGTTTTTTAAGGCATCCGCCATAGGAGATGTGTTATACCATAAAAGAAGGAGCTCCTACTAAGAAATAGTTAATGCGATGATAACATTGTCTTCCGCAATCAAGATGCAAATGTGTTGGAACTAGGTCAGCCCGTAATGGAAGTAATGAGTGAATTAATAAAATACCATTTTGGATCTCTATTGGGCCTTAAAGTCTAATTAATTTAAAACATTTTAAAATCTTATTTAAACTAAATTTTTGATTTTACTTAAATTTATAAAATGATATTGTCTTATTTAATTTATATTATATTATATATACACGGGTATCATATACATATATATAAAAGCGCGCATGTGTAACATATCAACTCGTGCAAGGTATAACATGCATGTATATAGATGTCAGGATTTACATCGCAACGGACACGTTAGCTCATTCAATATGCAAATATATTGTGTAAATGTATGTACGTCTATATATTCTTTTATAAATAAAATATTACAAAAACATATAAATATGTATTTATGTATGTATAAACTAAAATTTGTTTGTATATAATTTTATATAAATATATATATATATAAACATAACTTTAAAATATTACCAATATGTATATATTTGTAACTATATAAATATGTCTAAATCATTTATAAAATATATTAAATATTGTTTTTGCTGCAATGCCAAAACTAGTACATGTATAAATATAATATAATTTTTTAAATATATATACACATATATATAAATGTAAATATTAAATACTTATATATTTATATAATAATAAATATATATATTAATACACATAAAATCATAGAAATTTATATTTAAATATATATTTATAACCTAATCTTGCACATGGCTCAAGATTTTTTTAATTTTTAATCTTAAATATATATACAAATATTAAATAAAACCGTATTAAATAATTAAAAATTAATAAAATATTATTTTTTAAAATCAAATTTGAAACTTAAATTTCCAGCAAAATTTTAGATAAAGTTTATAATTTTAAAATTTATCGTATAATTTTATAACTTAAACAATTTAAAATCTATTTTCTATTTTTTAGTTTATATTTAAATATTTAAAATATAAAAAATGTTTTTCAATTTTAGTCGAGATTATAATATGTATTCATATAATTTTATAAAATATAAAACATATTTTAAAATACATATATGAATTTATATAATTATTTATATGACGATTAATTGATTTAAATATTATTTAAAATAATATATAAATAAAAGAATATTTTCTTCCTGTCGAAAATATTATACTTATTAAACATTGTATATAAAATTATGTTTTTGTATTTTACATATGTATAATGTAGTATTTAAATTTTAAAGTATATATATGTACAATATAAAATTATTTAAATAATAAAAAAATTGTTTGTAACGATCCGTCCTTTCAACTCTCAAAAGTCGATACTAATACATCCACGATATTCACTTACCGAGCATCCAAGTGCCGGAAAGATATATTGTTAGGGAAAAAGGAAGAAGAGACAAAACATAATCTCACATCATGCCAAGTAATATATAATTTACAACATATCTTTGCAAAAGAAAACTGTAATATACATACATCAAAATTAGATTAAACTAAATTACAATCATTGGCTTGGACAATTATAACAACATGTCCTCACAAATGCTGATGAATATAAACAACCATTGCAGCAGAATATAAATATACGAGAATACGTCTTGGAGGCATCCAACTCGTCTCCTGAAGCTCCAAAGCATCCAAACTAAATTTGAAAATATGTTGTCTGACTTGAATATTATAAGAATAACACCCGGATTAGTCTGGAAAACCGGCGTGAGAAACACATGTCAATTTGATTTTAATGTTATAAAAAAGTTTTGAAAATAAAGGTATCTCGTAAGACCATGCCGCACATAAACACGGATGGGTTTTTACCTTAAGATAACCAAAATATTTCATAGGAAATCTTCTAATATTATAATAGTGTCTAGGGTTTAAAATAAATATTTAATGTAGCCGAAATTGTTACATTAATTAAATTCCAACGTAATATGTATACAACTAAGTCCAAAGGCACTTATTGGAGAATGGATTCCATAAAATGACAAGGCACTGGAGTACCACCTACCACAGTACACCTCTAGAAAATGTACCCAAAGCCGCACATGGACTCCTTACAAACACAAGACTGGCCTACCCCTTACTGGATAGTATTGAATATTTCATCACCTTGGTTTCTTTTCCAACCTTTCCGAGAGCTCTCATGCACAACAAAATTCATAAATGTATACATCTAGAAAGGTGATGACAATACCCTAATGGGTGCGACCCACTTAGCTCTCCTGCATATCATGTTTTTATCATTCCTGGTTGTTAAGGCTAAAGGCTACATTTTACCTTCTGAATAGCAATTCCATTTGGAATGCTAACACTACCGTTAAAGCAGAAATGCAATGCCAGCGCTAATCCATACAAGTTCATTCGGGTCTGAACGAAACCGAAGGCACTACTTCTACTACATTCATCTTGGAATCTCCCTCAGGATTGATAGCAAGTATCCCTTGTATATCAAAGAACTCCACCTTCGAAACCATCATCAAGATGTCTTCCATTCGAATACTTATGCCGATTCAAAGTGGCCTTCGGATAACATATCTGATCCTAGTCTCCTCGTACCTACAATGATAGTTTAAAACTGGCCAAGTTTGATGGACGTTTATTTACCTATCAAATAAAAACAATAATCAAATCAAGGAT
Organism: Allium fistulosum; assembly: GCA_030737815.1. Taxonomy (NCBI): domain Eukaryota; kingdom Viridiplantae; phylum Streptophyta; class Magnoliopsida; order Asparagales; family Amaryllidaceae; genus Allium; species Allium fistulosum. Next base: position 265,454,330 of record CM060904.1, on the reverse strand, counting down.
TTGTTTCCATAGGGAAACCAACATTGATTAAGCACATAAGCAATTATTAACTTGTTTGGTTAATCCTTTCGTTGATTAAAATCACTTTGTACATACTTGTATCAAAATAATTTTACAAAGATATATTCACAAACCCTTTATACTCCTTTCAATACTTAGAAAAATATCTATATATTTATTTCAATGGTATGTTCACAAAAACACTACACTTTTCCTACTTAGAAAATGTATTCATATACTTATCTCAACGGTAGAAGTATATTCACAAAAACACTACACTTTTCCTACTTAGAAAATGTATTCATATACTTATCTCAATGGTACAAGTATATTCACAAAACATTATAGAAGATTTTATTTTTGTAAATCATATCAAAGGATTAAAATAAATATCTTTTTAAAAGAAACAGAGATAAGGATAAACCTAAACACTATTCCTTCGGTCTAAAGCATGAAAAGAATGACCATACCACCAAAAATAAGAAGGTCAATTGGGAAATCCAATCTCAGTATCTTTTATAAATTTCTTTGGTAAATCCTTTTAATAATTCTCTTTCATTTATGAGCATCTCCTTTCTTAAAATTCCAAATCCGCTTATAAAACTCTTAATAAATCTCCAAGTTTATTTATAAAATTCTTCTATAAATATCCAAAGCCATTTAGAAAACTCTTTTGCAAATACCCAAAATCATTTATAAAACTTCTTTTATAAATATCCAAAAATCCTTTATAAAAATTCTTTATAAAAATCTGTAACGACCCGTATATTTTATTGGTTTTATTAACTTATTGAATTGGATTTTTGTGAAATTTTAAACAATAGAATTTTGAAATAGAAATTTAATATTTGGAATACGTCTATTTTAACATGGCAACTGGTAAATTTCCATCAGATAATATGGAAATTTATTTTCTTGTGTAATTTTATTTAAATTTATATCAGTTAAAAATTTATGGTAATAAAATGTTCTCCAAACCTAAATATTTTTACATAGAAATTTGTAAATCATCTTCTGAGTGAGACGTCACCTTTCGTTTCGTCAAATTTTAACTGCTATTGCTCCGTTCATCTTATTTCTGACATTTTGCAGCATTTCGATACCGATACCGACTTTCAATCGGATGATCGTACAACTGATACATGTATACCGTTTTGATCGTCTCGTCGATCTGATCTCTGCGATATGTTCATCCGTACATTTCGAAATTCGGGACACGATGGAATCAGTGAATCGATCAGTCGTATCGGTTCCGTTTTTTTTGGACCAGTGCCTTTTCGTTGCTCCCTGAGTTAACGAATAGCCACCAGCAATTATCGTTTCAACTTTGCATGTTCATTCACTCCCACAAGTTCAGTTCGAGATATACGTATAAAAGAAAACGTGCTTGGCTGTTCATTTCCTCTACTGTCTATTTCTTTTGTAAACCTTTACATCTCCTCACTTGTTCTTCTCTTCAACCAGATCTGCCTATTTGCAAAGTCACCCATCAGGTTTTCCTCCTCCTAAATATATACATTTTCATCCGAGCACATGCTCTGCTCCACCATAGCAACCGTTTCCCCACTTACCAACCATCTCTCATGCGTGTCTTCCCATCAACTTCCTCTTCTCCACGCGTTTTCTCTTTTAGAAGCCGAAACTCTAAGCTTCCTCCACCGAGTAACCGTGAGCACCCACCCTCCTCCTCAGTTCGACCGGACAGAGAACCGAGAACCCATCAATCTTCAACCCGATGCAGTCCTGCCCCTCATTGGCTCGGCCTCGCTCACCCTCAAACCCAATCACCTCCAGCAAAACAGCTTCGCCGCCTCTACACCTTCCCAGTCGAGTCATGACAGCCACCATCAGCCACGTTCTCTCTCCATAGCAGCCCACTTCGCACACAAAGCCAGGTTTTGACTTAAACATATGATATATACTTTGATTTTAATATATATGATTTAAAATATAATAATATATGCAAACTGTTGATGTGCGTGAGTTATATTTATATTTGGGATATATGAAGTATGTTATATAAGTTATATATATATATATATTATTTTGAATATAAAGGTTAGTTTGTACGCATAGGGTTGTATTACATGTTTCGATCTTCTTTGTACAATATTGATATTATAAAATTTATATAAAAATTTTCTATATGGTCCAAACAATGGTCTGCGTTTACTTATCTGCTCATATATAATATGGATGTATGTTTTGATTTTGAAATGTATACAGGTTTTAAGTGTAAGTTTATATTTTATAGTATATATATATATATGTTCCATGTTATATATATACACAAGTATATGATTCGCATATGTCGGTAACCTGTAGGTAAGTATTCGTACTGTTGTATACTAGCTATATACTAATTATATGTATACTCGTATACGTATTTTATATCATAGTGTATGGGTATTGTTTATATATGTTATGTACGGATTTAAAATTGATTTTTACATACAGATGTATATAGTTTTGGGTCAGTCAGTTTATTTAAATATTTAAGTATAGAGTTAAAGTATCTCATATATTCTAAAAGTAATATACATTACTTTATGCGGTTGCTCTGTTTTAAATATGTGTCAGTCTATATTTTTGATATAATATGTAGTACAGGTTGGACAATATATATACATATATGTTTATCTTTTAGCTGGTTACAGCTGGGTTGGGTTTTATATTTGGTTTTAATATGTGTAGCTTATAAATTAGCTGATATATATAGTGGACGTGAGATCTATATTGATTTGAAAATTTTATATATATATAAAATTTTATTTTAGTGTAAATGAGTTTGTTATGTTTATATACTTATTTATAGGGAGATAAGTATACAAACGTTGGGATTTTATTTAATGGACTGAGACTTTATTTATTGGTGTTGAATTTAGTGTTTATTATATATATTAGTTTCAAATAAATATTGGTTTAAGAAATATATAAACTAAATTTTATTTCGTTTCAATCTATCAAGCAGATTCTGATTATTTCATCAATTTCTTATCTATCAGCTTTGCCAAATTCGTTCCAATCTAGATTGATTTGGAATTCGTCCCCGGATCCGTAACACATTTCATTGTCTATTCCTCTAGCCTCGAAAGGTGAGCAATCACTCACGATTAATGTTCTTATATTTATTAAATTTGATTTCAATTGAAATGTCAATTGAAATATACTGCTGTTAGTTATTTACATTTTTATATATATGTCATTATCTGTATCTGTTCACCTGTGACATCTGACACCATTATCTGTTATTTATATTGTTGATATATGCCTATTGCTGTTGTTATTTTATTATCATATCTGTTATCACTCTGCAAGTTCCCTATTAGTATAGAAATCACAATGGGTTGAAATGATACATACCCGAACGATCTGTAGAATAGGAGAAAATCGTTATGGGTTGAAATGATAAACCCAAGCGATTTTCATTTGAATTGAATTTGGGATTTCGGGTTGAAAAGATATATACCCGAATATGTTTTAAATTGCGGATTGAAATGATAAATATCCGTATCACTTGACCAAAGGATAGAAAATTATATACAGGCACCGTTGGTCTATATATATAAATGTTTTAAAAATGATTTCTTTGGTTTTGAAAAGAAATATACGGTTTTGATAAATATTGATTTTAAAGATTCATTAAAGTTGATTTAATAAAGTTGATAAATAATATGTTTAAGTATTTATTTAATATCTATATTTTTGAAATATAGAATTTATAATGATTTGAAATTGATTGAAATTATATTTATTTAAGAATTATACTTAAATAAGTTTGATTTAAAATGTATTGAATTTGAAATTTAAATAAGTGTTTTACAACTTGAAATTTTAAAAGGTGACTTAAAGGGATATTTCAGACTTATATATATTTAAATGGGATATTTTGTTTATTTAAATTTGTAAATTGAAATTGTATTTAAATGTTATGGAAATGATTAAGTTAATATTTCAAAACTATATAATTGTAAAGTGAATCTGATATGAATATTTAAAGCTTTGAAATATATTAAAATTGAAATGGCTTATTTTATGGTTCAGATATGTATTTGAAATCGATAATTTGAAATGGTTTATTTAGAAGCTGAATCGAGTTGAAACTGATGATTTAAGATTTGATTTAATTAAATTTTTGGAATTCGAGTTAATTTGAATCGATTTGTGAAATTTGAGGAAACTATTTTATTTTATAAAGAAACTTTAAATTATATTTAAAACTATTGATACTTTACTTTATAAATTATTTTAATATAAACTATTTTAATATAAATCATTTTCAATATAAATCATTTTATTTTAAACTATTTTTAACTTATAACTATTTATATAAACTATTTTATTTATAAACTATTTTATTATATATACTGATTTTAATATCTAAATTGTTTAAAAGGAAAGTGTTATGATTTCCAAAATACTATGATTTCAAAGCTGTGATTTCCAATGTGTTTTTATTCTTAAAAAAAAAGACTATGATTTCGAAAGCGTTGTAACTTTGGAAAGTGATATGATTTTTGAAAATGGATATATTTGAAGTGAAAATGATATCGTATTAAATTGGGTTTTGAAATGATAGTGATATTTTGGTTTTGAAGTATAAACTATTTTGAAATGACCACGGTGTTATAATAACGATTGGTTGTTAAAGAGACCGGGATCGGATATGGGCATACTCTCTGTCGATTCCGAAAACCACTTTGACAACTGTGTACGCGATGGAGTTTCCAGAATGAAGTAGGATGGTGGCGACGATCCTAAGGTATATACGTGGACCCAACTCCCGTGAGTTGGCATAAGGTGGCTAAAACAGGAGCGATCTCGGACCAGTGAGGTAGCACCTCGTATCGGACACACTTCTTCGATTTCATTCTATTACTTGTTGATTTTGGTGGCCACCCTTCGATTTGGGAGTGTTGTTCGAGGTGGAACGGTAGTGGCTGCTATGCGTATCCATCAGTCCGTGTGCGTAATTGGTATATCTACCCTGGCATTGCCTAGTTGTGCCGTGTCACCTACCATATCGAGCTTTACTACGATTATGATTTTAAGATCCGACCGCGTTAAGGTTCTCCATCCCCTTAACGCTATTTTCTATATGATTATACTTTACTAATTAGACTCTACTGTATATAGCGTATATTACTACATAGTAAATAGTTTAACGGACCCTTAGAGGATGGTTATCCCAAACATCCTTTAAGTTACTTGTATTTCAGTTGATATTTCATTTGAGTTGGATTTATTGAATATAAGAATGTTAATCCTGACTCGAGTGTTTTGTGTTTTGCTTTACGCTCGGGTCAGACTGAGTGATACAGCATTTGAGACTCACCTTTGGAGTTGGAGATTCGCTTGGAGATCCAGCTATCTATCGATCCTGCTTTCAGTTATTCAGTTGATTCCAGTGATGTATTCAGATCTTGTATTTGATTATTGTATTGAGACATCTATTGTATTCGAGACTTCTGTTGTATTTTGTCTAACTTTGTTATATATATATATAGTAGCTTCATGAACTACTATCCTTTTGTTTCCGCTGCATTATTGTTATATTACTCTGTGTCTGTGATCTGTAATTATTTTATTTATTGTATATGCTGAGTTTTGCCAAATTTTATTTACAATCCATTGTTTTGAATTATTCAAGTCCGACATGTGTGGATTTATTGTCGATTTGAATGGTCCAAAATACTGGGTCGTTACATGTGGTATCAGAGCTCTGGTTTTAGGCAAAACTCAGCATATGTAGTAAATTCAATTACAGAATCACTTTCGTTCGAGCTTGAATTCCTTCTTCTTTGACTCGGTTCCTTTGAATTTTGGAACGTTCACTTCGGTTCCAAAGTCCATTCGTGTCTCCCCATTCGTGTCTTTTGATTCTGGAGTATCCCATAATTCCACTTCGAATGATCTCTATAATAAATCGACGGTCTCGCCAATCTTCGAATAATTTGTACTGGGGTGAAACTCCTTTACAATCGGTATTGATTCACCGGAGATTTCTGTATCCTCAGTTTACGATGCTGCTATCTTATGCTATACCCGAATTCTACCTCTGGTAATCGAATGTCGATTTGCTTCAGAATTCTACATCGATCTTATCTATGAAGTCACGGTTGACCCGGTTAAGGTTGCCCGCGATTTATACAACTTTATCCACCTTCCTGTTTGAAATGCAATCATCTAACCTTCGTTTCGAGCCTATCTATTTTAGGTTAAAAATTCTCTTTGATTAGAGTCCCTCTATATTTGGATCTCTATCCTTGAGTTGGAATCCAATTCTGGAATCATCGAGTGAGGGAGTGTAATTGTAATTAATATTAAAATGTTTTATATATTGTGTTGTTTGAGTTGTTGATGTTGATTTGGATTTTCGATCGATTCGTTTGATCAACGCTATCGATAGGATTTCTAAAACACTTTAACAGAGCAAACTGACATAATGTTATTTTCAAATTTGGTAAATGAAATAAATTGGTATGATTATATCATGTATATAAGTAAAATTTTCTGGAATTAAAAGTTAAATAATTTGGTTGTTGAAAATGATAATATTTGATTTTCATTTTATTGTTTTGTAAGTCATTGACTATTGCAAAATGACTATTGTTTATAAATTTATTTGGAATTGAAAGGAATTTAAATCAAGAATTTGAGAATTTAATTTCCGATGATTTTGAACTTTGGTTTTTAAGTTTTAAAGTGTATATTATTTAAAGTATTTTCGAATAGAAATGGTTTTCAAAGAATTTTAGATGTTCAAACTAGTGATCTTTTCTTTTGTCGTTGGAAAATAATTTCGGTGATGGCGGCCGCATCATCGACATTCATTTTCGAGTTTCGAAGTGGAGAAACTATTCTGTAGCCTTGCTACGGTTTTGTTTTGAAAAAAAAATACTTTTGATTTGAATTTCTTCAGTATAATTTGATTTATATATATATATATATATATATATAGGTATCTTATTTTAAAATTAAAATTTATATAAATATATTATATATATCTCTAAATTGTTTGAAGTAAATCGGAGATTTAAATTCTTAAATTTTAGGTTTAAAGATGATTTCAATTATAAATTGAAGTCAAAATTCTTGGATAAATATTTAACTAGGAATAATTGAATTGTAAAATCTTACTTATATAATACTCAATTACATTCTAATACAACTTACCTAAAACATTCAAAAGTTGAATATGTAATTGGATAATATACAATATAAAATGACTTTTATAAATAGAATTTGAGTGGTTATAATAAATGTTATACACTTAAATTTTATTATAAAGAGGTTAATGGAGATAAATAGAATAATAAGTTAATTGAATATTAGATGAGACAAATAAAATCTGTTTTGAAGGAAAAAAAATTGAAATTAGATTAACCTATGGAAATACCTTGAATTTAAAATCAATTATTGAATATAAATTAATTTAAATTGTAATTTATATGGTTTAAATTAATTTATATGGTTTAAATATACGTAATAAGATATATATTAAGTGGAATAAACTTAATAATAATTTGGAATAAAAGAATTAAATTTATTGAATAAATACGATTTTATTAAAGGACTATGCAAAAATTTATGATTTTAGAAATTGTTAATTTAGATAATTGGATAATAAGATAATGAATTTAGAAATAGTTCAGATTTATTTTAGTGAAATCAAATGGATTAAATCAATTATTGAATATCAATTAATTTAAATTGAAATTTATATGGTTTAAATTAATTGTTATTTTGTATTTCAATTCTGTTTTCCTTCCGGTTGTTTCTATTCTCCTACCTCCTTCCTTTTCGGGGACGAAAAGTTTTGAGTGGGGGAGAGTGTAACGACCCGTATATTTTATTGGTTTTATTAACTTATTGAATTGGATTTTTGTGAAATTTTAAACAATAGAATTTTGAAATAGAAATTTAATATTTGGAATACGTCTATTTTAACATGGCAACTGGTAAATTTCCATCAGATAATATGGAAATTTATTTTCTTGTGTAATTTTATTTAAATTTATATCAGTTAAAAATTTATGGTAATAAAATGTTCTCCAAACCTAAATATTTTTACATAGAAATTTGTAAATCATCTTCTGAGTGAGACGTCACCTTTCGTTTCGTCAAATTTTGACTGCTATTGCTCCGTTCATCTTATTTCTGACATTTTGCAGCATTTTGATACCGATACCGACTTTCGATCGGATGATCGTACAACTGATACATGTATACCGTTTTGATCGTCTCGTCGATCTGATCTCTGCGGTATGTTCATCCGTACGTTTCGAAATTCGGGACACGATGGAATCAGTGAATCGATCAGTCGTATCGGTTCCGTTTTTTTTGGACCAGTGCCTTTTCGTTGCTCCCTGAGTTAACGAATAGCCACCAGCAATTATCGTTTCAACTTTGCATGTTCATTCACTCCCACATGTTCAGTTCGAGATATACGTATAAAAGAAAACGTACTTGGCTGTTCATTTCCTCTACTGTCTATTTCTTTTGTAAACCTTTACATCTCCTCACTTGTTCTTCTCTTCAACAAGATCTGCCTATTTGCAAAGTCACCCATCAGGTTTTCCTCCTCCTAAATATATACATTTTCATCCGAGCACATGCTCTGCTCCACCATAGCAACCGTTTCCCCACTTACCAACCATCTCTCATGCGTGTCTTCCCATCAACTTCCTCTTCTCCACGCGTTTTCTCTTTTAGAAGCCGAAACTCTAAGCTTCCTCCACCGAGTAACCGTGAGCACCCACCCTCCTCCTCAGTTCGACCGGACAGAGAACCGAGAACCCATCAATCTTCAACCCGATGCAGTCCTGCCCCTCATTGGCTCGGCCTCGCTCACCCTCAAACCCAATCACCTCCAGCAAAACAGCTTCGCCGCCTCTACACCTTCCCAGTCGAGTCATGACAGCCACCATCAGCCACGTTCTCTCTCCATAGCAGCCCACTTCGCACACAAAGCCAGGTTTTGACTTAAACATATGATATATACTTTGATTTTAATATATATGATTTAAAATATAATAATATATGCAAACTGTTGATGTGCGTGAGTTATATTTATATTTGGGATATATGAAGTATGTTATATAAGTTATATATATATATATATTATTTTGAATATAAAGGTTAGTTTGTACGCATAGGGTTGTATTACATGTTTCGATCTTCTTTGTACAATATTGATATTATAAAGTTTATATAAAAAATTTCTATATGGTCCAAACAATGGTCTGCGTTTACTTATCTGCTCATATATAATATGGATGTATGTTTTGATTTTGAAATGTATACAGGTTTTAAGTGTAAGTTTATATTTTATAGTATATATATATATGTTCCATGTTATATATATACACAAGTATATGATTCGCATATGTCGGTAACCTGTAGGTAAGTATTCGTACTGTTGTATACTAGCTATATACTAATTATATGTATACTCGTATACGTATTTTATATCATAGTGTATGGGTATTGTTTATATATGTTATGTACGGATTTAAAATTGATTTTTACATATAGATGTATATAGTTTTGGGTCAGTCAGTTTATTTAAATATTTAAGTATAGAGTTAAAGTATCTCATATATTCTAAAAGTAATATACATTACTTTATGCGGTTGCTCTGTTTTAAATATGTGTCAGTCTATATTTTTGATATAATATGTAGTACAGGTTGGACAATATATATACATATATGTTTATCTTTTAGCTGGTTACAGCTGGGTTGGGTTTTATATTTGGTTTTAATATGTGTAGCTTATAAATTAGCTGATATATATAGTGGACGTGAGATCTATATTGATTTGAAAATTTTATATATATATAAAATTTTATTTTAGTGTAAATGAGTTTGTTATGTTTATATACTTATTTATAGGGAGATAAGTATACAAACGTTGGGATTTTATTTAATGGACTGAGACTTTATTTATTGGTGTTGAATTTAGTGTTTATTATATATATTAGTTTCAAATAAATATTGGTTTAAGAAATATATAAACTAAATTTTATTTCGTTTCAATCTATCAAGCAGATTCTGATTATTTCATCAATTTCTTATCTATCAGCTTTGCCAAATTCGTTCCAATCTAGATTGATTTGGAATTCGTCCCCGGATCCGTAACACATTTCATTGTCTATTCCTCTAGCCTCGAAAGGTGAGCAATCACTCATGATTAATGTTCTTATATTTATTAAATTTGATTTCAATTGAAATGTCAATTGAAATATACTGCTGTTAGTTATTTACATTTTTATATATATGTCATTATCTGTATCTGTTCACCTGTGACATCTGACACCATTATCTGTTATTTATATTGTTGATATATGCCTATTGCTGTTGTTATTTTATTATCATATCTGTTATCACTCTGCAAGTTCCCTATTAGTATAGAAATCACAATGGGTTGAAATGATACATACCCGAACGATCTGTAGAATAGGAGAAAATCGTTATGGGTTGAAATGATAAACCCAAGCGATTTTCATTTGAATTGAATTTGTGATTTCGGGTTGAAAAGATATATACCCGAATATGTTTTAAATTGCGGATTGAAATGATAAATATCCGTATCACTTGACCATAGGATAGAAAATTATATACAGGCACCGTTGGTCTATATATATAAATGTTTTAAAAATGATTTCTTTGGTTTTGAAAAGAAATATACGGTTTTGATAAATATTGATTTTAAAGATTCATTAAAGTTGATTTAATAAAGTTGATAAATAATATGTTTAAGTATTTATTTAATATCTATATTTTTGAAATATAGAATTTATAATGATTTGAAATTGATTGAAATTATATTTATTTAAGAATTATACTTAAATAAGTTTGATTTAAAATGTATTGAATTTGAAATTTAAATAAGTGTTTTACAACTTGAAATTTTAAAAGGTGACTTAAAGGGATATTTCAGACTTATATATATTTAAATGGGATATTTTGTTTATTTAAATTTGTAAATTGAAATTGTATTTAAATGTTATGGAAATGATTAAGTTAATATTTCAAAACTATATAATTGTAAAGTGAATCTGATATGAATATTTAAAGCTTTGAAATATATTAAAATTGAAATGGCTTATTTTATGGTTCAGATATGTATTTGAAATCGATAATTTGAAATGGTTTATTTAGAAGCTGAATCGAGTTGAAACTGATGATTTAAGATTTGATTTAATTAAATTTTTGGAATTCGAGTTAATTTGAATCGATTTGTGAAATTTGAGGAAACTATTTTATTTTATAAAGAAACTTTAAATTATATTTAAAACTATTGATACTTTACTTTATAAATTATTTTAATATAAACTATTTTAATATAAATCATTTTCAATATAAATCATTTTATTTTAAACTATTTTTAACTTATAACTATTTATATAAACTATTTTATTTATAAACTATTTTATTATATATACTGATTTTAATATCTAAATTGTTTAAAAGGAAAGTGTTATGATTTCCAAAATACTATGATTTCAAAGCTGTGATTTCCAATGTGTTTTGATTCTTAAAAAAAAGACTATGATTTCGAAAGCGTTGTAACTTTGGAAAGTGATATGATTTTTGAAAATGGATATATTTGAAGTGAAAATGATATCGTATTAAATTGGGTTTTGAAATGATAGTGATATTTTGGTTTTGAAGTATAAACTATTTTGAAATGACCACGGTGTTATAATAACGATTGGTTGTTAAAGAGACCGGGATCGGATATGGGCATACTCTCTGTCGATTCCGAAAACCACTTTGACAACTGTGTACGCGATGGAGTTTCCAGAATGAAGTAGGATGGTGGCGACGATCCTAAGGTATATACGTGGACCCAACTCCCGTGAGTTGGCATAAGGTGGCTAAAACAGGAGCGATCTCGGACCAGTGAGGTAGCACCTCGTATCGGACACACTTCTTCGATTTCATTCTATTACTTGTTGATTTTGGTGGCCACCCTTCGATTTGGGAGTGTTGTTCGAGGTGGAACGGTAGTGGCTGCTATGCGTATCCATCAGTCCGTGTGCGTAATTGGTATATCTTCCCTGGCATTGCCTAGTTGTGCCGTGTCACCTACCATATCGAGCTTTACTACGATTATGATTTTAAGATCCGACCGCGTTAAGGTTCTCCATCCCCTTAACACTATTTTCTATATGATTATACTTTACTAATTAGACTCTACTGTATATAGCGTATATTACTACATAGTAAATAGTTTAACGGACCCTTAGAGGATGGTTATCCCAAACATCCTTTAAGTTACTTGTATTTCAGTTGATATTTCATTTGAGTTGGATTTATTGAATATAAGAATGTTAATCCTGACTCGAGTGTTTTGTGTTTTGCTTTACGCTCGGGTCAGACTGAGTGATACAGCATTTGAGACTCACCTTTGGAGTTGGAGATTCGCTTGGAGATCCAGCTATCTATCGATCCTGCTTTCAGTTATTCAGTTGATTCCAGTGATGTATTCAGATCTTGTATTTGATTATTGTATTGAGACATCTATTGTATTCGAGACTTCTGTTGTATTTTGTCTAACTCTGTTATATATATATAGTAGCTTCATGAACTACTATCCTTTTGTTTCCGCTGCATTATTGTTATATTACTCTGTGTCTGTGATCTGTAATTATTTTATTTATTGTATATGCTGAGTTTTGCCAAATTTTATTTACAATCCATTGTTTTGAATTATTCAAGTCCGACATGTGTGGATTTATTGTCGATTTGAATGGTCCAAAATACTGGGTCGTTACATGTGGTATCAGAGCTCTGGTTTTAGGCAAAACTCAGCATATGTAGTAAATTCAATTACAGAATCACTTTCGTTCGAGCTTGAATTCCTTCTTCTTTGACTCGGTTCCTTTGAATTTTGGAACGTTCACTTCGGTTCCAAAGTCCATTCGTGTCTCCCCATTCGTGTCTTTTGATTCTGGAGTATCCCATAATTCCACTTTGAATGATCTCTATAATAAATCGACGGTCTCGCCAATCTTCGAATAATTTGTACTGGGGTGAAACTCCTTTACAATCGGTATTGATTCACCGGAGATTTCTGTATCCTCAGTTTACGATGCTGCTATCTTATGCTATACCCGAATTCTACCTCTGGTAATCGAATGTCGATTTGCTTCAGAATTCTACATCGATCTTATCTATGAAGTCACGGTTGACCCGGTTAAGGTTGCCCGCGATTTATACAACTTTATCCACCTTCCTGTTTGAAATGCAATCATCTAACCTTCGTTTCGAGCCTATCTATTTTAGGTTAAAAATTCTCTTTGATTAGAGTCCCTCTATATTTGGATCTCTATCCTTGAGTTGAAATCCAATTCTGGAATCATCGAGTGAGGGAGTGTAATTGTAATTAATATTAAAATGTTTTATATATTGTGTTGTTTGAGTTGTTGATGTTGATTTGGATTTTCAATCGATTCGTTTGATCAACGCTATCGATAGGATTTCTAAAACACTTTAACAGAGCAAACTGACATAATGTTATTTTCAAATTTGGTAAATGAAATAAATTGGTATGATTATATCATGTATATAAGTAAAATTTTCTGGAATTAAAAGTTAAATAATTTGGTTGTTGAAAATGATAATATTTGATTTTCATTTTATTGTTTTGTAAGTCATTGACTATTGCAAAATGACTATTGTTTATAAATTTATTTGGAATTGAAAGGAATTTAAATCAAGAATTTGAGAATTTAATTTCCGATGATTTTGAACTTTGGTTTTTAAGTTTTAAAGTGTATATTATTTAAAGTATTTTCGAATAGAAATGGTTTTCAAAGAATTTTAGATGTTCAAACTAGTGATCTTTTCTTTTGTCGCTGGAAAATAATTTCGGTGATGGCGGCCGCATCATCGACATTCATTTTCGAGTTTCGAAGTGGAGAAACTATTCTGTAGCCTTGCTACGGTTTTGTTTTGAAAAAAAAAATACTTTTGATTTGAATTTCTTCAGTATAATTTGATTTATATATATATATATATATATATATAGGTATCTTATTTTAAAATTAAAATTTATATAAATATATTATATATATCTCTAAATTGTTTGAAGTAAATCGGAGATTTAAATTCTTAAATTTTAGGTTTAAAGATGATTTCAATTATAAATTGAAGTCAAAATTCTTGGATAAATATTTAACTAGGAATAATTGAATTGTAAAATCTTACTTATATAATACTCAATTACATTCTAATACAACTTACCTAAAACATTCAAAAGTTGAATATGTAATTGGATAATATACAATATAAAATGACTTTTATAAATAGAATTTGAGTGGTTATAATAAATGTTATACACTTAAATTTTATTATAAAGAGGTTAATGGAGATAAATAGAATAATAAGTTAATTGAATATTAGATGAGACAAATAAAATCTGTTTTGAAGGAAAAAAAAATTGAAATTAGATTAACCTATGGAAATACCTTGAATTTAAAATCAATTATTGAATATAAATTAATTTAAATTGTAATTTATATGGTTTAAATTAATTTATATGGTTTAAATATACGTAATAAGATATATATTAAGTGGAATAAACTTAATAATAATTTGGAATAAAAGAATTAAATTTATTGAATAAATACGATTTTATTAAAGGACTATGCAAAAATTTATGATTTTAGAAATTGTTAATTTAGATAATTGGATAATAAGATAATGAATTTAGAAATAGTTCAGATTTATTTTAGTGAAATCAAATGGATTAAATCAATTATTGAATATCAATTAATTTAAATTGAAATTTATATGGTTTAAATTAATTGTTATTTTGTATTTCAATTCTGTTTTCCTTCCGGTTGTTTCTATTCTCCTACCTCCTTCCTTTTCGGGGACGAAAAGTTTTGAGTGGGGGAGAGTGTAACGACCCGTATATTTTATTGGTTTTATTAACTTATTGAATTGGATTTTTGTGAAATTTTAAACAATAGAATTTTGAAATAGAAATTTAATATTTGGAATACGTCTATTTTAACATGGCAACTGGTAAATTTCCATCAGATAATATGGAAATTTATTTTCTTGTGTAATTTTATTTAAATTTATATCAGTTAAAAATTTATGGTAATAAAATGTTCTCCAAACCTAAATATTTTTACATAGAAATTTGTAAATCATCTTCTGAGTGAGACGTCACCTTTCGTTTCGTCAAATTTTGACTGCTATTGCTCCGTTCATCTTATTTCTGACATTTTGCAGCATTTTGATACCGATACCGACTTTCGATCGGATGATCGTACAACTGATACATGTATACCGTTTTGATCGTCTCGTCGATCTGATCTCTGCGGTATGTTCATCCGTACGTTTCGAAATTCGGGACACGATGGAATCAGTGAATCGATCAGTCGTATCGGTTCCGTTTTTTTTGGACCAGTGCCTTTTCGTTGCTCCCTGAGTTAACGAATAGCCACCAGCAATTATCGTTTCAACTTTGCATGTTCATTCACTCCCACATGTTCAGTTCGAGATATACGTATAAAAGAAAACGTGCTTGGCTGTTCATTTCCTCTACTGTCTATTTCTTTTGTAAACCTTTACATCTCCTCACTTGTTCTTCTCTTCAACCAGATCTGCCTATTTGCAAAGTCACCCATCAGGTTTTCCTCCTCCTAAATATATACATCTTCATCCGAGCACATGCTCTGCTCCACCACAGCAACCGTTTCCCCACTTACCAACCATCTCTCATGCGTGTCTTCCCATCAACTTCCTCTTCTCCACGCGTTTTCTCTTTTAGAAGCCGAAACTCCAAGCTTCCTCCACCGAGTAACCGTGAGCACCCACCCTCCTCCTCAGTTCGACCGGACAGAGAACCGAGAACCCATCAATCTTCAACCCGATGCAGTCCTGCCCCTCATTGGCTCGGCCTCGCTCACCCTCAAACCCAATCACCTCCAGCAAAACAGCTTCGCCGCCTCTACACCTTCCCAGTCGAGCATGACAGCCACCATCAGCCA
Source organism: Allium fistulosum (assembly GCA_030737815.1). Classification (NCBI taxonomy): domain Eukaryota; kingdom Viridiplantae; phylum Streptophyta; class Magnoliopsida; order Asparagales; family Amaryllidaceae; genus Allium; species Allium fistulosum. The sequence continues at coordinate 265,438,316 of CM060904.1, read as the reverse complement.
CGTTCTGTCTCCACAGTAGCCCACTTCGCACACAAAGCCAGGTTTTGACTTAAACATATGATATATACTATGATTTTAATATATATGATTTAAAATATAATAATATATGCAAACTGTTGATGTGCGTGAGTTATATTTATACTTGGGATATATGAAGTATGTTATATAAGTTATATATATATATATATTATTTTGAATATAAAGGTTAGTTTGTACGCATAGGGTTGTATTACATGTTTCGATCTTCTTTGTACAATATAGATATTATAAAATTTATATAAAAAATTTCTATATGGTCCAAACAATGGTCTGCGTTTACTTATCTGCTCATATATAATATGGATGTATGTTTTGATTTTGAAATGTATACAGGTTTTAAGTGTAAGTTTATATTTTATAGTATATATATATATATGTTCCATGTTATATATATACAAGTATATGATTCGCATATGTTGGTAACCTGTAGGTAAGTATTCGTACTGTTGTATACTAGCTATATACTAATTATATGTATACTCGTATACGTATTTTATATCATAGTGTATGGGTATTGTTTATATATGTTATGTACGGATTTAAAATTGATTTTTACATAAAGATGTATATAGTTTTGGGTCAGTCAGTTTATTTAAATATTTAAGTATAGAGTTAAAGTATCTCATATATTCTAAAAGTAATATACATTACTTTATGCGGTTGCTCTGTTTTAAATATGTGTCAGTCTATATTTTTGATATAATATGTAGTACAGGTTGGACAATATATATACATATATGTTTATCTTTTAGCTGGTTACAGCTGGGTTGGGTTTTATATTTGGTTTTAATATGTGTAGCTTATAAATTAGCTGATATATATAGTGGACGTGAGATCTATATTGATTTGACAATTTTATATATATATAAAATTTTATTTTAGTGTAAATGAGTTTGTTATGTTTATATACTTATTTATAGGGAGATAAGTATACAAACGTTGGGATTTTATTTAATGGACTGAGACTTTATTTATTGGTGTTGAATTTAGTGTTTATTATATATATTAGTTTCAAATAAATATTGGTTTAAGAAATATATAAACTAAATTTTATTTCGTTTCAGTCTATCAAGCAGATTCTGATTATTTCATCAATTTCTTATCTATCAGCTTTGCCAAATTCGTTCCAATCTAGATTGATTTGGAATTCGTCCCCGGATCCGTAACCCATTTCATTGTCTATTCCTCTAGCCTCGAAAGGTGAGCAATCACTCACGATTAATGTTCTTATATTTATTAAATTTGATTTTAATTGAAATGTCAATTGAAATATGCTGCTGTTAGTTATTTACATTTTTATATATATGTCATTATCTGTATCTGTTCACCTGTGACATCTGACACCATTATCTGTTATTTATATTGTTGATATATGCCTGTTGCTGTTGTTATTTTATTATCATATCTCTTATCACTCTACAAGTTCCCTATTAGTATAGAAATCACTATGGGTTGAAATGATACATACCCGAACGATCTGTAGAATAGGAGAAAATCGTTATGGGTTGAAATGATAAACCCAAGCGATTTTCATTTGAATTGAATTTGGGATTTCGGGTTGAAAAGATATATACCCGAAATATGTTTTAAATTGCGGATTGAAATGATAAATATCCGTATCACTTGACCATAGGATAGAAAATTATATACAGGCACCGTTGGTCTATATATATAAATGTTTTAAAAATGATTTCTTTGGTTTTGAAAAGAAATATACGGTTTTGATAAATATTGATTTTAAAGATTCATTAAAGTTGATAAATAATATGTTTAAGTATTTATTTAATATCTATATTTTTGAAATATAGAATTTATAATGATTTGAAATTGATTGAAATTATATTTATTTAAGAATTATACTTAAATAAGTTTGATTTAAAATGTATTGAATTTGAAATTTAAATAAGTGTTTTACAACTTGAAATTTTAAAAGGTGACTTAAATGGATATTTCAAACATATATATTTAAATGGGATATTTTGTTTATTTAAATTTGTAAATTGAAATTGTATTTAAATGTTATGGAAATGATTAAGTTAATATTTCAAAACTATATAATTGTAAAATGAATCTGATATGAATATTTAAAGCTTTGAAATATATTAAAATTGAAATGGCTTATTTTATGGTTCAGATATGTATTTGAAATCGATAATTTGAAATGGTTTATTTAGAAGCTGAATCGAGTTGAAACCGATGATTTGAGATTTGATTTAATTAAATTTTTGGAATTCGAGTTAATTTGAATCGATTTGTGAAATTTGAGGAAACTATTTTATTTTATAAAGAAACTTTAAATTATATTTAAAACTATTGATACTTTACTTTATAAATTATTTTAATATAAACTATTTTAATATAAATCATTTTCAATATAAATCATTTTATTTTAAACTATTTTTAACTTATAACTATTTATATAAACTATTTTATTTATAAACTATTTTATTATATATACTGATTTTAATGTCTAAATTGTTTAAAAGGAAAGTGTTATGATTTCCAAAATACTATGATTTCAAAGCTGTGATTTCCAATGTGTTTTGATTTTTAAAAAAAAGACTATGATTTCGAAAGCGTTGTAACTTTGGAAAGTGATATGATTTTTGAAAATGGATATATTTGAAGTGAAAATGATATCGTATTAAATTGGGTTTTGAAATGATAGTGATATTTTGGTTTTGAAGTATAAACTATTTTGAAATGACCACGGTGTTATAATAACGATGGGTTGTTAAAGAGACCGGGATCGGATATGGAAATACTCTCTGTCGATACCGAAAACCACTTTGACAACTGTGTACGCGGTGGAGTTTCCAGAATGAAGTAGGATGGTGGCGATGATCCTAAGGTATATACGTGGACCCAACTCCCGCGAGTTGGCATAAGGTGGCTAAAACAGGAGCGATCTCGGACCAGTGAGGTAGCACCTCGTATCGGACACACTTCTTCGATTTCATTCTATTACTTGTTGATTTTGGTGGCCACCCTTCGATTTGGGAGTGTTGTTCGAGGTGGAACGGTAGTGGCTGCTATGCGTATCCATCAGTCCGTGTGCGTAATTGGTATATCTACCCTGGCATTCCCTAGTTGTGCCGTGTCACCTACCATATCGAGCTTTACTACGATTATGATTTTAAGATCCGACCGCGTTAAGGTTCTCCATCCCCTTAACGCTATTTTCTATATGATTATACTTTACTAATTAGACACTACTGTATATAGCGTATATTACTACATAATAAATAGTTTAACGGACCCTTAGAGGATGGTTATCCCAAACATCCTTTAAGTTACTTGTATTTCAGTTGATATTTCATTTGAGTTGGATTTATTGAATATAAGAATGTTAATCCTGACTCGAGTGTTTTGTGTTTTGCTTTACGCTCGGGTCAGACTGAGTGATACAGCATTTGAGACTCACCTTTGGAGTTGGAGCTTCGCTTGGAGATCCAGCTATCTATCGATCCTGCTTTCAGTTATTCAGTTGATTCCAGTGATGTATTCAGATCTTGTATTTGATTATTGTATTGAGACATCTATTGTATTCGAAACTTCTGTTGTATTTTGTCTAACTCTGTTATATATATATAGTAGCTTCATGAACTACTATCCTTTTGTTTCCGCTGCATTATTGTTATATTACTCTGTGTCAGTGATCTGTAATTATTTTATTTATTGTATATGCTGAGTTTTGCCAAATTTTATTTACAATCCATTGTTTTGAATTATTCAAGTCCGACATGTGTGGATTTATTGTCGATTTGAATGGTCCAAAATACTGGGTCGTTACAAAATCCTTTATAAAGCCTTTTAAAAATTCTAATAAATCCAAACCCCATTTTCATTTATAAACTCTTTAATAAACCTTTTTTATTAAATGAGATTCTTTTTATAAACCTTTTTTGGATAACATATCCGACCCCAGTCTCCCTGAATCGACAACGATAGTTTAAAACTGGCCAAGATTGATAATTGGTTATTTAACCATCAAATAAAAACAATAATCAAATCAGAGATTTATTTCCATAGGGAAACCAATATTGGTTAAGCACATAAGCAACCACTAACCTCTTTAATTAATCCTTTCATTAATTAAAATCACTTTGTAAATGCTTGTATCAAAATAATTTTATAAAGATATATTCACAAACCCTTATACTCCTTTTAATACATGGAAAAATATCCATATATTATTTCAACGATATAAGTATATTCATAAAACACTACACTTTCCCTACTTAGAAAATGTATTCATATACTTATCTCAATGGTATAAGTATATTCTATGAAGGATTTTTTTTCAAAATCATATCAAAGTATTAAAATATTTTTTTAAAGAAATAGAGATAAGGATAAACCCAAACACTATTCCTTCAGTGTAAAGCATGAAATGAATGACCACACCACCAGAATTTAGAAGGTCAATTGGGGAAGTCCAATCTCAATTTCTTTATAAATTTCTTTAAATCCTTTTAATAATTCTCTTTCATTTATGAACATCTCCTTTAATAAAATTCCAAATCCGCTTATAAAACTCTTAATAAAGTTCTAAGTTTATTTATAAAACTCTTCTATAAATATCCAAAGCCATTTAGTAAACTCTTTTGCAAATACCCAAAATCATTTTTAAAACTTCTTTTATAAATATCCAAAAATCCTTTATAAAACTTCTTTATAAAAATCCTTTATAAAGCCTTTTAAAAATTCTTATAAATCCAAACCCCATTTTCATTTATAAACTCTTTAATAAATCTCTTTTATTAAATGAGATTCTTTTTATAAATCAATTTATTATTTATAAATACAATTAATCGGATAAATTAATTTACTTTAAATATCCTAAATAAATAATACATTAATTTTCAACATCATTAATAAACTAATTTATTAACTCCAAAACATTATTAATATAATAATTAATAGCTTCAAAACATAATAAATAAATAATTATCACTTACTTCAAAACATTATTATAATAATAATTATTAAGAGCAAAACATTACTAATAGATAATAATTATTAACTTCAAATATTATAAATATAATAGCTAATAATTTCAACATTATTAATAAAACAATAATATTTAGTCTTCAAACATTATTATAATAAATAATAATCAACTTCTAAAAAATTATTAATAAATATTAATTATTAATTCCAAAATTATTAATCAATAACTATTATAAATTCCAAAACATTTATAATAAATAATAATAATTAATTATCTTCAAACAAGATTAATTATTCAAAGAAATAACTTTTTACAATATTAAAATATGGGTAAATAACTTCAAATAATCAAATATAAATAAACAATTTTTTAAACACTATTAAATAATAGTTAAACAACTTTAAAACATTTCTAAATGGTTTAGAAAAGTCAGATAGAAAGGTTGGGGTAAAATAGAGAAGTTCAAAATCCGCTTAGACAAAAATATTCCAGAAAACCCAAAGGTTAGATTTAAAATCATTCTCCGAATCAAAAACCAATTTCAAGCCAAACGACAATTAATAGTATTTCAAAATACTAAATTGAGGCCAATAGCCATCAAAGCACTTAACCAATGTTGTTATTGATTTTTATCACGACAAGGGTTAAGTTCTAAACATATAACAATGTTATAACTAATAGTGCGAAACAATCAAGATTCAGCAATTAACAATCCATATAACAGGTTATAACTGAAATAAAACATGAATATAACTGGAAATTAATAATTACAATTTTGAGAAATCCGGATTTCTCTACAAATTTTCCTGTACTTCAATTTTTTTTAAAAACACTAATTTTCTTTTCAAAGCAGATATTTTAACTAATTTGTCAATAATTTCAACCAAATACAAAAAGTAAAATTCTATCTATTATATAATATACTGATTTATCTAAAGAGGTGAGTTTTACTCGTCGAAATTCTAGTTGGCGCCGAAGCATTTCGGTTTAAAATAAAATCAAATGGCGTCCGATTTTAGTCTAAATTTCCACTTACTCCAAATTCTACCAAACTTGTTCCATCAAGTAGATATCGCAATTACGAGTGCAACACAAAAAGTTTCGTCTCGATTTGACCTCATATGAAAAAGATATACAATATATAAATTTTTGATTTTCAAATATAAATTAATTTCTCTTTAATTACATTTAGTTACCTAATTTCCTATTACTGATCTATCTTCTTCAATACAAAACTCCCACCTAACCCAGTAACTCCCTTTCCCATGGCCACCACTTTCACCTCCAAATACTTCCTCCACCATCGACGAAATTTCAATCTGACAATGCCAACGGGCTCTCCATCAAAATCTCTATCTCCACGTCCCCCTAACCCCACGCTCGGTCAAGCCGCCTGATTCGCGACCTGCACCCCAAACGTGTGCGTTCATGAACGTCGCCCCTACCTACACTGCCATGGATACCCCCAAAATCGGCCCCTAGGTGCCTTCCGACCTCGCAAACTCAAATACAATCACCGTCTAGCCTCCCATCGCCCGAATCGTCCAAAACTTCTAACCCTAGTTTTGCCTACCATTGCTCCAAACTGCCAAACCCCCTTAAACTCGTCCAAAAACTCATCAGCATGAAGATTAATCCATAACAAACTCAAAGACACCACTTTTTTATTTTTTTTTATTTTCACTTGATTTGTTTTTGAATTATATAGGAAGTTGGTTACTATGTTTTTTTCTTGTTTTGATTTGGATAGAACAATACAAAGGAAAGAGGAGGAAATGTGTGGAATGAATTGGCTAAGTGTTGACTTATAATTATATTGCAATTTCCCACATCTTGTTGCACAGATTTTCATTCACGTATGAACCGCGAATGACAAAACAAAACTATGGTCACGCTCAAAAAAGCAATGTGACCCCAAAACAATAATAATATACACTGGTTATCTGATTCTATAAAATCACAATAACATTGTCGTCTGCCAATAACTCGTCAAACGAAAATTTCAATATTTTCCAGTTTAAAAATTATGGAAAAATACAATAAATTAAATTAAAAATACGTAAATAAAAATTGAGTCATTATAAAAAAATCTCTGATTAATTATTCAAACTATTTATCACTGCAAAAAAATTTACAAAATAAATCACTGTTATTATTTATTTAGTAAAAGGAGTTAAATAAGACCATTAAATCCATTAAATTAATATTCAATTGAAAATCCAGATATTTAAATCCTTATTCAAATATTAAATTCGCTATTCAAATATTTTAAATAGTCTCTATATTTGAATTCCAGTTATTAACTTAAAAACCAATTATTCCATATTTAAAATTAATTCAATATTCAAAATCAAATGACCAAAATTCCGAGTCGATGCATTCTTCCTTCCTTAAAAAGAATTTCGTCCCTAAAATTCATAAGGCAAGAAAAATGTCTCCAAAGCCTTAAACTTTTCAAAATCATTTTGTTGAGAAGGATTATTAAATCTCTAAGTCTTCAAAGTTACGGAAAATTTCGACAGCGTCTCCTTTGCACGACTCAATCGGAAAAACTATAAATCGCCATTACAAGCCCAATCCAACAAAAGAAAACAAATGCCAAGTGGTCTCCCATATCTGGGGCATAAAACCATCAACCAAAATAAACATATAAACATGTACCTATTAATCGAGCAACTAATCCCTACTCATAAAACCAAAAGCATCAAACTATCATTTGTTTCCATGAACCTGCATCATACTTACAATTGTCGTCTAACCATATAACTTGCATTTATAAATGTCAAACGCATATAATTTGCATTTTCCAATGTTAAACATATAATTAAAATAAAGCTCCTACGATGTACATATACCATCCGTACATTGTATTAAATTTGATTGCTCGCTCGATTACAAAGATTTCATTTTCGAACTAGTTTCGTTTACTCGATCACTCTAATGTGGAATCCAACTAGATTCATTCATCAGAAACCTCTATTCTCCTTACATAGCCATATATTATGATAGGAAACTTCAAAATCAAATCAAAATCATGTATCAAGTGCTCATCTTTCAAGAATCGAGTGAACAAACCTAGCTCGGACATGTGTAAATCACCTCGAAATCATGTACTCGAATCTGGATTAAAATAATTATGTGAATAAGATGATCTATGTACAACCTACATATTTATTCAATTGGTTTCATAATTATAACAATTTCTTTTTATTCACATTAAATTTTTAATCATAGTTTATTATACCAATAGTATTTCACTTAATACTAAAATTACTTGCTAACCATTTCATACAATTTATACCTAGGTTAAATTTCATTTTTCTTTTTTAGTCAAGTTCATATTCATACAATACCTTTTTACATCCTAAGAGTATATACATAAAATTAAGGTTTGTTTTACTTAACTAGGATGTCTTACAAATTAAAACTTGTTTAATTTACTAATTTCTCCAATTTATAAGTTACGAAAACGTATTTTCTTACGATTTCAACAAACACACTTAGCTTCAATTTTAATATCCATTCGGAAGTTTTCAACTCTCCAAAATCATAGAAAATTCATTTTTATTTCCACAAATGAAAATTTTCAAGCAATATCTCAAAACGAGATGAACAAACCCACTTATCCTAAGGGATTGGATGCACGAGTCGATAATATCACTTAACTGAGAATTTTCAAACTAAACAGTCTGATTTTATTTCAAATCATTTTGAAATAATAATAATATACATATCTCCTTTGATCCCAAATCATACCTTTGGAATTTAAAATGAAATTTGTTTTACCAAAAAATTCGATAACCACTTACCATTGTAGCAACCCGACATTTAGAAATTCAAAAATGAATGTCGATGATGTTGCAGTCATCGGTCGAATTATTTCCCAGTGATTTTGAAGTGAGTTCAGTGCTTTTTATTTCTTTAAAATTCCTTTAAAATATTTCCATACATCAATACTTTCAAATAATGCCATTTTTATTTTTCCAAAACTTTGAAAAACAATTTTCGAAAACAGTGGAATTTAAGTTCTCATTTACAATTTAAATCCATTTTTATTTATAAATCATACTTATATAATTTTACTTCTTATATAAGATCATTTCACAAATGTTTATCTTTGTTTATACTATAATAAACAATCTTTATTAAATTTAAAATTTAAAATTTTTAACCCAACTTTATCACTGAACGCCTTATATTTAAATCATGAAACTGAATTCACAAGATGTTCGTATTTAATTCAACCAAAACAATAAATGGTAATAATAGAATATTATCATTTCCTAGCAACAAACACACTAAAGACAACTATGTAATTCTTTTAGGAATTTATTCTTTTCATATATAAAATATAATTTAGGTAAAATTATTTCGTTTACCCATTTTCAAAACAATACTATGTCGGTTTACCTTGTTCAAAAGTTTAGAAACTCCTATCGATACAATTGTTCCTTCTATACCGACCATAATTCATAAACCGCTCAACTGGTAAATCAACATAATATAAAACACTTTTATATCACTAACAATATGCGCTCATTTATAATACATCCAAACTCATCCTAGGGTCTCGCTTATCCTCTCAAATGAGTCTACCCTACCGAAGCCTAGGTGCTCGCTCAACTTAAGCTCTAATACCAACTGTAACGACAAGCCCTTTTGACCCTCAAAAGTCGACACAAAGATCCACAGTATTCACATGCTGAGCATCCAAATGCAGGAAAGACAGATTGTTGGGGAAAAAGAAAGAAGAGACAGAATAGAATCTCACATCATGCCAAGTAGTATATAATATACAATAGATCTTTACAAAAGAAAATTGTAATATACATATATCAAACTCAGAGAACATTAAATCACTAATCACTGGCCTAGACGGTTATAACAACCTATCCCCAAAAATGCTAATAAATATAAACAACTAATGCAACAGAATATAAATATATGTGAATACGTCTTGGAGGCATCCAACTCATCCCTTGAAGATCCAAAGCATCCAAACTAAATATGAAAATATGCTCGGTCTAACCCGAGCATTATAAGAATAAAACCCGGATCAGTCTGGAAAACCAGCGTGAGAAACACAACTCAATTTGATTTTAATATTATAAAAACCTTTTGAAAATAAAGGTATCTTGTAAAACCACGTCGCATATATACACGGATGGGTATTTACCTTACGATAACCGAAACATTTCATAGGAAATCTTCTGATATTATAATAGTGTATAGGGGTTAAATAAAATATTAAATATAGCCAAAATTATTACATTAATTAAATTCGAGTGTAATAGGTATACAACTAAGTCCGAAGGCACTTATTGGAGAATGGATTTCATATAATGACAAGGCACCGGGGTACCACCTACCATAGTACACCTATAGAAAATGTATCGAGAGCCAAACATGGACTCCCTACCAACATAGGTCTAGCCTACCCTTTACCGAATAGTACCGAATATTTCATTATCCCGGTAGCTTTTACAACCTTTCCAAGAGCTCACATGAACAACCAAATTCATAAATGTATATATATAGAAAGGCGATGATAATACCCTAATGGATGCGATCCACTTAGGCCTGCTGCATATTCCATGTTTTTGACATTCTCGGTTGTTGAGGCTGGAGGCTACGTTTTACCTTTTGAATAGCTATCTCACTTGGAATGCTAACATTTCCATCTTGGAAGAAATGCAATGCCAACATTCATACATACAAGTTCTTTCTGGATCTGAATGAAACAAAAGGCACTACTTCTACTACATCCATTTTGGAATCACTCTCAGGATTAGTAGCAAGTAGCCCTTGTACATGTCTTCCATTTGAACGCTTATGCTAGTTCGAAGTGGTTTTTGGATAACATATTCGACCCTAGTATCCCTGAATCGACAACGATAGTTTAAAACTGGCCAAGATTGATAATTGGTTATTTAACCATCAAATAAAAACAATAATCAAATCAGAGACTTATTTCCATAGGGAAACCAATATTGGTTAAGCACATAAGCAACCACTAACCTCTTTAATTAATCCTTTCTTTAATTAAAATCACTTTGTAAATGCTTGTATCAAAATAATTTTATAAAGATATATTCACAAACCCTTATACTCCTTATAATACATGGAAAAATATCCATATATTATTTCAATGATATAAGTATATTCACAAAACACTACACTTTCCCTACTTAGAAAATGTATTCATATACTTATCTCAATGGTATAAGTATATTCTATGAAGGATTTTTTTCAAAATCACATCAAAGGATTAAAATATTTTTTTTTAAAGGAACAGAGATAAGGATAAACCCAAACACTATTCCTTCAGTGTAAAGCATGAAATGAATGACCACACCACTAGAATTTAGAAGGTCAATTGGGGAAGTCCAATCTAAATTTCTTTTATAAATTTCTTTAATAAATCCTTTTAATAATTCTCTTTCATTTATGAACATCTCCTTTAATAAAATTCCAAATCCGCTTATAAACTCTTAATAAAGTTCCAAGTTTATTTATAAAACTCTTCTATAAATATCCAAAGCCATTTAGAAAACTCTTTTGCAAACACCCAAAATCATTTTTAAAACTTCTTTTATAAATATCTAAAAATCCTTTATAAAACTTCTTTATAAAAATCCTTTATAAAGCCTTTTAAAAATTCTTATAAATCCAAACCCCATTTTCATTTATAAACTCTTTAATAAATCTCTTTTATTAAATGCGATTCTTTTTATAAATCAATTTATTATTTATAAATACAATTAATCAGATAAATTAATTTACTTTAAACATCCAAAATAAATAATACATTAATTTCCAACATCATTAATAAAATAATTTATTAACTCCAAAACATTATTAATATAATAATTAATAGCTTAAAAACATAATAAATAAATAATTATCATTTACTTCAAAACATTATTATAATAATAATTATTAAGAGCAAAACATTACTAATAGATAATTATTATTAACTTCAAATATTATAAATATAATAGCTAATAATTTCAAACATTATTAATAAAAAAATAATAATTAATCTTCAAACATTATTATAATAAATAATAATCAACTTCTAAAACATTATTAATAAATATTAATTATTAATTCCAAAACATTATTAATAAATAACTATTATAAATTCCAAAACATTTATAATAAATAATAATTATTAATTATCTTCAAATAAGATTAATTATTTAAAGAAATAACTTTTTACAATATTAAAATATGGGTAAATAACTTCAAAAAATCAAATATAAATAAACAATTTTTTAAACACTATTAAATAATAGTTAAACAACTTTAAAACATTTCTAAATGGTTTAGAAAAACCAGATAGAAAGGTTAGGGTAAAACAGAGAAGTTCAAAATCCGCTTAGACAAAAATATTCCAGAAAACCCAAAGGTTAGATTTAAAATCATTCTCCGAATCAAAAACCAATTTCAAGCCAAACGATAATTAATAGTATTTCAAAATACTAAATTGAGGCCAATAGCCATCAAAGCACTTAACCAATGTTGTTATTGATTTTTATCACCACAAGGGTTAAGTTCTAAACATATAACAATGTTATAACTAATAGTGTGAAACAATCAAGATCCAGCAATTAACAATCCATATAATAGGGTTATAATTAGAATAAAATAGGAGTATAACTGGAAATTAATGATTACAATTCTAAGAAATCCGGATTTCCTTATAAAATTTCCTGTATTTCAATTTTTTCTAAAACTCTAATTTCTTTTTATAGCAAATATTTTAACTAATCAGCCAATAATTTCAACCACACAAAAAGTAAAATTCTATCTATTATATAATATACCAATTTATCCAAAGAGGTGAGTTTTACTCATCAAAATTCTAGTCGGTGCCAAAGCATTCCAGTTTGAACTAAAATCGAATGGCGTCCGATTTTAGTCCAAATTTTCACATGCTTCAAATTCAACCAAACCAGCTCCATCACGTAGATTTCAACATTACGAGTGCAACGCAAAAATTTGTCTCGATTGGACCTCATATGCACAATATATACAATTTATAATTTTCGATTTTCAAATATAAATTAATTTCTCTTTAATCACGTTTAATTACCTAATTACGTATTACTGATCCATCTTCTTCAATGTAAAACTCCCGCCTAACCCTGTAACCCCCTTCCCATGGCCATCACTTTCACCTCCAAATAATTCCTCCACCATCGATGAAATTTCAATCCGACGATGCCAACAGGCCCTCCATCAAAATCTCTATCTCTATGTCCCCTTAACCCCCATGCTCGGTCGAGCCGCCTGAGTCGTGAACTGCACCCCAAACATATGCATTCATGAACATCACCCCTACAATACACTGCCATGCACACTCCCAAAATCGGCTCCTAGGTGCCTTCCAACCTCGCGAACTCAAATATCATCACCGTCTACCCTCCTGCCGCTCGAATCATCCAAAACTCCTAACCTTAGTTTTGCCTACCACTGCTCCAAACTGCCGAGCCCCCTTAAATTCGACCATACCATCCAAAAACTCATCAACATGAAGATTAACCCATAACAAACTCAAAGACACCACTTTTTATTTTATTTAATTTTTACTTGTTTTTTTTGAATTATATAGGAAGTGGGTTACAATGTTTTTTTCTTGTTTTGATTTGGATAGAACGGTACAAAGGAAAGTGGAGGAAAAGTGTGGAATGAATTGGCTAAATGTTGACTTATAATCAACCATCAAATCTCAAGTCTACTTATCCAATCAAAGTGAATAATAATCAAATCCATCTCATGTTATAAATGTAGATTATGAGTCTTAATGATTTTGATTTGTGGTTTGATGTTTGAATGCTATGCCATATTGAAGATGCCATGTTTTGAATTTATGATGAATTATATGGATTTTTATGAAACTAATGCAATAGGTTTAAGAGTAAAACCTTAGTTAATGGTCTCCAAATGACTTAATTTTGGATATGTTATGTAAAACATAAAATTAAAAATGTGATTTTAATTTCATACTTATTCAAACTAATAGGAATAAATTACAAATTTCCTAAGGCTAAATGGGTATTTAATTCGGGTTTAATTTATTAACGGTAATTAAACATTGATTTTGGACCCTAATCATTTATATATATCAAGGAATATGTTATTTTGGACTTTTAGAGAATTTTGGGATTTTTCCCATGTATATATGAATTATTATGAATTTTATGAGCTAGAAAAGCTTATGATAAACCTTAATTAAATAATAAGTAATTAAGGGTTGTTAAGTATTTTGAAAAAGAAACTGTTCTTGCTGCTTTAAAAACTAAAAAGTGAATTGTTAACCAATTAGATTTGGACGAAGCTAGAGGAGTTGGTAAAAAGTATGTGATTTAGTTAGCAATAAAACAATTATTACGTTAATTATTAAACTGCCATGCCAACATTCATCCACACCGCCCCTAATCAATATCGCATAGTCATGGGCGTCGACGTCGACGAGGAGGTAAGCATAAGATAACTGCTTGAGTAGTTTTGGAATGTTTCCAACCCCGTCAAAGTGGACAACAACGACAAACTATATATGGCGGCATTGCATCTTCGCGATTTATCTAGGTCGAAGCCACACCTCTTCGCCTATGTGTTTTTAAATGATGCTGCATATAAATATTTTGAATGCTTTCGTACTCAGCTATATATATTTGGCGGCATAATAGTCGAAGTGAGTTAACTAAACTATTTTATAAAGGCGATGAGGTCCTTGTCACCGCTATTCAACAAGATCGATGACATTATATTATTTGGCAACTATGCCGCAATTCTTTCTTTAGCACCGAAGAGGCTCACTTCGGCATAAATTAAAACAGTTTTAAAGGAGCGAAGAGGCCTAAGTTTTAAAGGGTCGATGAGGCCTATGTTTTTGGTAGTTGATCATATAATTTATAAAGGTCTTAAGTTTTTGGTCTTCAACCTTGATGGAGGTCGACGAAAGTTTTAACGTTGCTTGTTTTCAAAAGATAAACCTATCCTTACTTATTTTAGCGATACACCCTATAAGGATGAGGGGCGAAGTCCGCATACCCTCATCATAAACATCCATGGTAATATGAAATGGCAGAAGACTTTGGTAATATGAAGAGCTATATATTTCCTTGTATTAAATATGGATTAAGGGGATTAATCATATATCATTATGAAAATGTTTTCAAGGAATTTAATAATGGAAAAGGCCAAGTTTTTAGCTAAATTTACCAAATGGAATATTACTTAAGATTAAGTAATTATGAGACATGAAAGATTATTTATTGAACATAATTGAATGATTGATGCATTATGTTCTTATGTTTATTTGATCGGTTACTATGCACATTGTTATTATCATACCCATATCATTTATGACCCATAACTGCATTTTGGGGTGTTAAAGGGTATAATAACCAGTTAGGTTGACCCTATAGCGAGTATAAATAGAATTAACTCCCGAGTGAGTAGAATTGCATCCAGTAGATCACGTAGATTAGAAGTATAGGATGCCCAGAACTGACCAAAAGATTAGTGATTTAAACAGCCTATTGGAAGGGTCTAATATGTTCATAGTCATCCCATAAAACTATGTCATGGGAAATGTTATTGGAAGGGTCCAATATGTTCATAGCCATTCCATAAAAACTATGTCATGTGAAATGTTATTGGAAGGGTCCAATAGGTTCATAGTCTTCCCATAAAAGTTATGTCGTGAGAAATGTTATTGGAAGGGTCCAATAGGTTCCTGGTGATCCCATGAAAACTATGTCGGAATGATGTTATTGATAGAAATCAATAGGTTCACAATGATCCCATGAAAACCATGATTTGAGAGATGTTATTGGAGATTCCAATAGGTTCATAGTAAGCCCATGAAAACTATGATTGGAAGGTTATTGGTAGAAACCAACAGATTCTTAATGATCCCATAAAAACTATGAAGTTGGACAGATTGTCCCTAATAATTAAGATAGGTTATTAATCAGCCCATGAAAACTGATAGGTTCATAGTGACCCTAGATAACTATAAATTTGGACAGATATTTAGATAAACTAGGATGGGTAGTTGTAACAACCCGCATATTTATCGATTTTATATTTAAATATTTTATTTAAATATTTTATCGTTAATCAGATTTTGGTCCGAAAAGCTACTTTTTTCATACGGTCAAATTAGGACTCGAGACCACCTCCATTGAGTTCAAAATGACGTTTGCGATCTTTTTGAGTGTAAACTTCGATATGTTTGGAGATAGTGAAATTTTCATCACTTTTTGGCTTAGGATTTTGGTTTGGGCTGAACACATACTAACTCAGCCCAACCCCCTCTCCTCTTCATTAATTCACAAACACTTCAAGCTTCTTCAAATATGGTGGAGGGAATGGGAAATTAAAATTCCTAGCTCAAGTCTTCATTGCTAATCCAACATCTACTCCAAATTCTAGTGAAGAACATAGATTCAAGCTTGTGGTTGATTCTTGCTTTGCTCTTAAGCTCTCCATCATCAATTTCATGGAAAAGGTGAGATTTTTAATCTCACATCTTGCCTATAATCGCCGTTGGACTGTTGGGGATGAATTCCTATCACTTTAGCATGTATATTTGCTTTTGGTTTGGATTGGATTGGCGAAAAACTCCAAATTTTAGTGTTTTGGTGAATTTCCTGGAGTTAGGTCGTTCTGCCTCGGAACTGGCTCGTCCCACTTAGGTCGCTGGGCCATAGGTCGCTCTAGCGTGGAGAAGGCTCTGCCTGCATTTAGCTTGCTCTGGACTTAGGTCGTTCGTCCCTAGGTCGTAGGTCGCTCGATCATCTTAAGTCGTTTGCGTGCTTAGGTCGTAGGTCGCTTAACCATTATATTGCTAGGTCGCAAGACTTTAGGTCGTGTACACAGTTAGGTCGCGCCCACTTTAGGTCGCGTACACAGTTAGGTCGTGCATTTCCTTTAGGTCGCTCGACCTCTCCACCTTAGGTCGCTTGGACCTTAGGTCGCATCTCCTATAGGTCGCTAGTCCTATTGCCTTGATAGGTCGCTCGGCCACACTGAGTCGCTTGGGTTGATAGGTCGCTCAGCCTCCACCCCTTAGGTCGCGAGCTTAGGTCGTTCACCCCCTAAGTCGCAACCCATTAGGTCGTTTGACCTGCTCTTCCATAGGTCGCTTGGCCTTGTTTTCCTTAGGTCGTTAGACCTTAATTTCTTTAGGTCGCATGACCCCTTAAATTGCTCAACCTCTTGGTTGTAGCACGTTAGGTCGCATGGCTTTGTTAAGACGTTAGGTCGCTCGCCTTTTTACACTTAGGTCGTTTGACCTGTATTTCACTAGGTCGCTCGACCTGTTCTTCTGCTAGGTCGCACGGCATTCTACCCTTAGGTCGTTCGACCTATCTGACTTAAAGTCGTTGCACTTTAATTCGACCACGTTAGGTCGCAAGTATATGTCTACTATGATGGTTTTGGAACTGATTTCCTTGGATTTTTCTCACGTCTTCGAATGTGAAATTTTGTGATGCGATTTATTTCAACAATCGATTTGTGACTTGTCACTTTAAAAATGTGAAGGCTTCAATACTAGTAGTAATATCATAACTCTTTCATCAAAGCGATTTCAACACTGTTTTACTACAAAGCTCTTTTTCTCAAACCGTTTTCCAATCTACTAGTATATACAAGCCTTCACTTCACTCGGATGAGAAATCGACTTAAAAGACTTAGTAAAACGAGTGGTATGAAACGCTCGCGTTCACTTCGTCGGTTAGCTCTTGGACTTGTTCGATTGAACCCTTTTGTGACAATTTTCTAGTGAAGATTCACAGCTTGTTCGTAAATATTTAAGTTAAGCAAGTGGTTATGGGACATGAAGCTAAACTCATATATTTACTAGCTTGGTGTGATTGACACTTCTTGATGATCATGATGATCATTTTTGTGATTTGGTTTAGACTAGCAATTGTGCGATGTCTCTTTGTCTACAAGGGAGACTAAACCCCGTTTGTGTGATGTTTCACCATCACATATGTGGGGTAGCGCCCCACGGTCTTTGGGCCATTCTTGTGGAGCTTCGGCTCAAATATTAATGGTTAGCTACCATGAGATAGCATCTCGTCTTGTGTTACACGTGTTGGTGAGTTTTCATACTCCCGTTTTGTGATAGGCCTCCCCCTTCTTGTGATTTCTGGATTTCTTGTGATGATTTCTGGAATTTTGTGCTTCACCAATTTTCGTGATTTCCATTGATAAGTTTTATCAATTTTTGTGCATTGGTGAATTTGTGTGTCATTGACTTGTTATGAATACAAGTTTAGGGTATGATATCCAATTTTATCTTTGAGAATATTCTTGTGATGTTGATTAATCTCTTGTTGATTTTCAATTACATACTTATAGTAGTATGCCATTATGGTAATTACATGTTCATGCCATGTCTTTTACTTTATACCATATCATCTGATATTTATAGCTAGACTGATCCGTTTATTATTTTCTTATAAATAATACTCGGGTCAGACCGAGATGTTACAGGTGCTTCTGCTTGACTTCTCTTCAAGATTATTCTGACTTTTGGCACTGCTTAGATTAGTAGTTTTTGGACGTACACATTTGAGATATAGACTCTATGTTGTGTACTTATTCTTTTGCATAGCATGTGTTGCTATTCTTTTGTATTATCGTGGATCTTTCCGACCACTACTTTGATGTTCACTTTCATGTGTTATATATATATTCATATCTTTTTCCGCCTTTGTGATATGGATGTCTGTGACTGATTTATGTTATGTTTATTTCTATGTTTGTTTCCGAAGATTATATATAGCCACTGTGTGATAGCTTTGAGTTTGTATCGGTATGTCGGATTTCCTCCTTAAATGATGTACATGCTATACTATCTGACATATCGGTGATCGCACAAAGAAGTTACATGGATGGTCGCTTCTCAACAGCCTTATTCTCCGTGCTAGTTGACAGCATTACATCGTAGTGTTCTTGGCTAGCGTGGGTATAGAGGTGGGGCGTCACAGCTTGGTATCGAAGCCAAACTTCGGAACAATGTAGAATAACTTAACAAGGATCATCGTCCTAAGTCCAACTTAGGAGTCGTTCCTTAGGATTTAATTCGAGTCTTCGTACCGATTTATCCTATTTCCTTCTATGTATCCTTGTTTTATCTATCAAGATTTGCTTGATATTTAATTGGGGAATAACTTTTCTTCTTCTTTCTTTCTTAAAGAAGAGAATGTCTAGACCAGGTCGTCCTAGAGCTGGACCATCTACTGTCACTCCCCAGGATGGAGTTTTTATGACTGCTCAACAGCTTCTTAAATTAGTAAATGCTCAGGCAGCCGGTCCTAATCAGGAGCCTACTCATCCTAAGTCTGGATTTTCACGTTTGTGCAACGATTATACCAACTTGGGTGGGAAACCATTCAAAGGTTCCGAAACTATTATTGAAGTCCAGGCTTGGTTAAGAGTATGCGATCGAATCTTTTCTCGCATGAATCTTATCGATCTTCACCGTGTTCAGGTGGCCTCTAGTATGCTCCAAGAGAGAGCATTGGATTGGTACGAACTTCTTATTTCTGAAATTAATGAAGCAGATCTCACCTGGGAGCAATTTCGGGAACGCTTCGAATTAAAATTCGTACCAGAAGCAAAGAAGGTGACATTGGCTCGTCGTTTTATAGACCTTGTTAAAGGTGAATTCTCTGTGACAGATTATGTCGCATCCTTCGAGTCACTGTCCAAATATGGGGTTGAATACATCAACACCCCATTAAAGAAGAACCAGAGGTTTGTCTATGGCTTAAACAAGAATCTCAAGAAGCCATTACTTCTAAAGTTAGAAATTCCTTTTGACTAACTCATT
Source organism: Allium fistulosum (assembly GCA_030737815.1). Lineage (NCBI taxonomy): Eukaryota > Viridiplantae > Streptophyta > Magnoliopsida > Asparagales > Amaryllidaceae > Allium > Allium fistulosum. The sequence continues at coordinate 265,418,460 of CM060904.1, read as the reverse complement.
GATATCGCTCTTCGTCTTGAAGAGGCTGATAAGGACAGTGATGTTGAAGTGGTGGCTTCCAAACCAAACTTCAACAACAAGAAGAGGCCAAACAAATTCAGAGGTCCTTATCCCAACAAAAAGGGTAAACCTACACCTCCGGCAGTAAAGACTTCTACCCCTAGTAATGGGCAATGCTATAACTGTGGTGCTAAGGACCATTTTGCGAACAAGTGTTCAAAGCCCCGTTCTTGTCGCTATTGTAAGAGCCCGGATCATTATATACATTTATGCCCCAGACTTCAGGGCAAGAAGGAGGGAAAGCTTAATGTAGCTCAAGCCCCTGGCAATACATCTCGCGGTCAAGGTATGTCTCATTCCGTCCTTGATGGCATTATTATATTTCATGATCAACCTATTAGAGTTCTCTTTGATATGGGTGCATCCCATTCTTTTATATCAAAGGAACTCGTCGATACTTTTTCTTTAAGTGTTGTTGCTTTAATGAATTCTTTAAGAATTGCGAATCCGGTTGGTGGATCCGCAACTCTTAGTTTGCTTTGTAAAGATGTGGAGATTATTTTGTTTGATTTTCCTTTTCTAGTCGATTTGCATGTCATGCGTTACTTAGGCTTTGGAATGATTTTGGGTATGGATTGGCTTAACCGTTATGAAGCTCATATCCTATGTCCTGAGCGGACTATTTATCTCCGACATCCGCAATATGTTAACTAGATTTCTATTATTCTTAAAGATTCGGATTCTGCTTTAGTTGCATCTTTATATTCTTTAAATCCTCGTGATAATGACAATGATGACGAGGAAGATGTCATTTCTCTTATTCGCATCGTTCGTGAATTTTCCGACATATTTGAGCCCGTTTTAGGATTACCACCTAAGCGAGCAATTGAGTTCAAAATTAATCTTATACCTGGAGCTCAACCTATTACCCGTCCTCCTTATCGCATGTCCAATAAGGAGAATGAAGAGATGCGCAAACAACTATCCGAGTTGGAGATGAAGCAACTTATTCGCTCTAGTTCCTCGCCTTGGGGAGCTTCAGCTATTTTCGTAAATAAGTCCGATGGTACACTTAGGCTTTGCGTCGACTACCGCAAGCTTAACGATCTAACTATTAAGAATAAATATCCTTTGCCTCGGATTGATGATCTATTCGATTAGCTTAGTGGTGCTAGAGTCTTTTCACAATTGGACTTGGCTACCGGTTTCCATCAGCTTCGTATTGCAGAGGATAGTATTCCTTTGACTTCTTTCTGTACTCGATATGGATCTTATGAGTGGCTAGTTATGCCATTTGGTTTGACGAATGCTCTGGCTTATTTCTTTGACCTTATGAATCGAGTTTTCAAAGATTTCCTCGATCGGTTCGTTCTCATCTTTATTGATGATATTCTTGTGTATTCTAAAACCGAGGAGGAACATGAAAAGCATCTTCGGATTGTATTGGAAACTCTTAGGAGCAATCAATTAAAGGCAAAATTTTCTAAATGCCACTTTTGGCAATCTAGTGTGAAGTTTCTCGATCATATTATTTCCGAATCTGGAATATCTGTGGATCCTTCAAAGATTGAAGCGATTCAAAATTGGAAGAGACCGGAGAGCGTGACTAAAATCCATAGCTTTCTCGGATTGGCAGGTTATTACCGCCGTTTTATAAAAGACTTTTCTAAGATTGTCGTGCCTCTTACTGGCCTAACGAAGAAAGGTGTTAAATACATTTGGTCGGGCAAATGTGAAACTTCTTTTCAGAAATTAAAAGAACTCCTTTCTGATGCTCCTATTCTTGTTTTTCCCGAAGGGAATCAAGATTTTGTCGTTTATACCGATGCCAGTTGCGTTGGTTTGGGTGCCGTTCTTATGTAAAAAGAACGTGTAATTGCTTATGCTTCTAGGCAATTGAAGCCGGCTAAGACTAGATATGCCACACATGATTTAGAACTCGCGGCTATTGTTTTTGCCCTTCGAATTTGGCGACACTATCTTTTGGGAAAGAAATTTATACTTTATACTGATCATAAGTCTTTGAAATATTTATTTTCTCAAAAGGAACTTAATTTGCGTCAACAACGTTGGCTCGAGTTCCTTGCCTCTTATGACCTTGATATTCTTTATAGTCCCGGAAAGGGAAATCGAGTTGCCGATGTACTTAGTCGCAAGCAACAAGCGGTTGTTTCTATGATGATATCTGAATGAAAGGATCTCGAGGTTTTATCCACTTGTGAAATTCGAGATCGTGTCTCCGATTTATGTTCATCTCTTGTTTTATGTAGCCTTGAGGGTCGTCCTTCCCTTTTAGACCGCATTCTTGAAGCTCAACAGCTAGATCCTGAATTGGCTTTGCTTGGCCAAAATCTTAGGGATAAAACCGATATTGAAGGTTTGAAAGACTTTGATATTGATTTTCGTGGCGGCATTCGAAAATTAGGTAGACTTATCGTACCAAATATTAGAGATCTTCGTAAAGATATTTTAGAAGATTCTCATCGTTCCAAATTTTGCATTCATCCCGGTAGCAGTAAAATGTACGCAGATAAGAAGCGACTTTATTACTGGGAGGGAATGAAATCTGATATCGCTAACTTTGTTAAGTGTTGCATGACTTGCCAACTTGTTAAGGCTAAACATCAAAGGCCAGGTGGGTTATTGCAACCATTGGAAATTCCAGTTTGGAAGTGGGATCAAATTTCCATGGATTTTATTGATGGTCTTCCCCGTTCTCGTTCGGGTCATAATAGTTTATGGGTGATCGTTGACAGACTTACTAAATATGCCCATTTTATTCCTATTTGGTCGAACCGAACCATTCCTCTTCTGGCCAAACTTTTTATCAAAGAAATTGTTAAACTGCATGGAGTTCCTTCTTCCATTGTTAGTGATCGTGATCCATTGTTTACTAGTGGATTCTGAAAGAGTCTTCAAAAAGCTTTGGGAACGAAGCTTAATTTTAGCACCGCTTATCACCCCCAGTCCGATGGACAAACCGAGCGTGTGAATCAAACACTTGAAGATCTTCTTCATGCTTGTGTTCTTGACTTTGGTGGAAGTTGGGAAGATCATATTTCACTCGTTGAATTTTCCTATAATAACAGCTTCCAATCTAGTATTGGTATGGCACCTTTCGAGGAACTCTATGGTAGGCCATGCCGACCTCCTTCTTGTTGGCTTGAGGCCGGTGAGAATCTGGTCTTAGGTCCAGATTTTATTTGGGATTCCACAGAAAAGATTGAACTTATTCGTCATAGGATGAAAGAAGCTCAGAGTAGACACAAGTTCTATGCCGATAATCGAAGAAGGAAATTAGAATTTTCTGTTGGAGATCTTGTATTTATTTGTGTTTCACCAATGAAGGGTGTTGTACGCTTCAGTCGATTGGGAAAGTTAGCGCCTCGATATATTGGGCCATTTCCTATCACTAAACGTATTGGTTCCGTGGCTTATCGCCTTTCATTACCGGCTCAGTTTTCTGCCATGCATGACGTGTTTAACGTTTCTCAATTACGGAAGTGCCTTCGGGATTCCGACTCTATTCTTGAGCCCGGTGTTGTGGAAGAGATTGAAGTTTCACCTAATTTAACTTATGAGCAGCATCCTATTCGAATTATTGCTTCGGAGGTTAAACGACTCCGAAATAAAGATGTTCCCCTTGTAAAAGTTCAATGGTCCTCAAATCCTAAGGATTGCTCTTGGGAAACTAGAGAATTCATCGAGCGAACACATCCGGACTTACTTTCTCATGCTCTGTGAGGTAAACTTCTTATTTCAAATTTCTTTTGTGTTAATATGCTTTTATGGTTGTTACTTTTTATTTCCATCTTATATATTGCGAGGACGCAATTTCTTTAAGGAGGGGAGTCTGTAACAACCCGCATATTTATCGATTTTATATTTAAATATTTTATTTAAATATTTTATCGTTAATCGAATTTTGGTCCGAAAAGCTACTTTTTGCATACGGTCAAATTAGGACTCGAGACCACCTCCATTGAGTTCAAAATGACGTTTGCGATCTTTTTGAGTGTAAACTTCGATATGTTTGGAGATAGTGAAATTTTCGTCACTTTTTGGCTTAGGATTTTGGTTTGGGCTGAACACAGACTAACTCAGCCCAACCCCCTCTCCTCTTTATTAATTCACAAACACTTCAAGCTTCTTCAAATATGGTGGAGGGAATGGGAAATTAAAATTCCTAGCTCAAGTCTTCATTGCTAATCCAACATCTACTCCAAATTCTAGTGAAGAACATAGATTCAAGCTTGTGGTTGATTCTTGCTTTGCTCTTAAGCTCTCCATCATCAATTTCGTGAAAAAGGTGAGATTTTTAATCTCACATCTTGCCTATAATCGCCTTTGGACTGTTGGGGATGAATTCCTATCACTTTAGCATGTATATTTGCTTTTGGTTTGGATTGGATTGGCGAAAAACTCCAAATTTTAGTGTTTTGGTGAATTTCCTGGAGTTAGGTCGTTCTGCCTCGGAACTGGCTCGTCCCACTTAGTTTGCTGGGTCATAGGTCGCCCTGGCGTGGAGAAGGCTCTGCCTGCATTTAGCTCGCTCTGGACTTAGGTCGTTTGTCCCTAGGTCGTAGGTCGCTCGATCATCTTAAGTCGTTTGCGTGCTTAGGTCGCTTGACCATTATATTGCTAGGTCGCAAGACTTTAGGTCGCGCCCACTTTAGGTCGCGTACACAGTTAGGTCACGCCCACTTTAGGTCGCGTACACAGTTAGGTCGCGCATTTTCTTTAGGTCGCTCGACCTCTCCACCTTAGGTCGCTTGGACCTTAGGTCGCATCTCCTATAGGTCGCTAGTCCTATTGCCTTGATAGGTCGCTCGGCCACATTGAGTCGCTTGGGTTGATAGGTCGCTCAGCCTCCACCCCTTAGGTCGCGAGCTTAGGTCGCTCACCCCCTAAGTCGCAACCCATTAGGTCGTTTGACCTGCTCTTCCTTAGGTCGCTTGGCCTTGTTTTCCTTAGGTCGTTAGACCTTAATTTCTTTAGGTCGCATGACTCCTTAAATTGCTCGACCTCTTGGTCGTAGCACGTTAGGTCGCATGGCTTTGTTAAGATGTTAGGTCGCTTGCATTTTTACACTTAGGTTGTTTGACCTGTATTTCACTAGGTCGCTCGACCTGTTCTTTTGCTAGGTCGCACGGCATTCTACCCTTAGGTCGTTCGACCTATCTGACTTAAAGTCGTTGCACTTTAATTCGACCACGTTAGGTCGCAAGTATATGTCTACTATGATGGTTTTGGAACTGATTTCCTTGGATTTTTCTCACGTCTTCGAATGTGAAATTTTGTGATGCGATTTGTTTCAACAATCGATTTGTGACTTGTCACTTTAAAAATGTGAAGGCTTCAATACTAGTAGTAATATCATAACTCTTTCATCAAAGCGATTTCAACACTGTTTTACTACAAAGCTCTTTTTCTCAAACCGTTTTCCAATCTACTAGTATATACAAGCCTTCACTTCACTCGGATGAGAAATCGACTTAAAAGACTTAGTAAAACGAGTGGTATGAAACGCTCGCGTTCACTTCGTCGGTTAGCTCTTGGACTTGTTCGATTGAACCCTTTTGTGACAATTTTCTAGTGAAGATTCACAGCTTGTTCGTAAATATTTAAGTTAAGCAAGTGGTTATGGGACATGAAGCTAAACTCATATATTTACTAGCTTGGTGTGATTGACACTTCTTGATGATCATGATGATCATTTTTGTGATTTGGTTTAGACTAGCAATTGTGCGATGTCTCTTTGTCTATGAGGGAGACTAAACCCCGTTTGTGTGATGTTTCACCATCACATATGTGGGGTAGCGCCCCACGGTCTTCGGGCCATTCTTGTGGAGCTTCGGCTCAAATATTAATGGTTAGCTACCATGAGATAGCGTCTCGTCTTGTGTTACACTTGTTGGTGAGTTTTCATACTCCCGTTTTGTGATAGGCCTCCCCCTTTCTTGTGATTTCTGGATTTCTTGTGATGATTTCTGGAATTTTGTGCTTCACCAATTTTCGTGATTTCCATTGATAAGTTTTATCAATTTTTGTGCATTGGTGAATTTGTGTGTCATTGACTTGTTATGAATACAAGTTTAGGGTATGATACCCTATTTTATCTTTGAGAAGATTCTTGTGATATTGATTAATCTCTTGTTGATTTTCAATTACATACTTATAGTAGTATGCCATTATGGTTATTACATGTTCATGCCATGTCTTTTACTTTATACCATATCATCTGATATTTATAGCTAGACTGATCCGTTTATTATTTTCTTATAAATAATACTCGGGTCAGACCGAGATGTTACAGGTGCTTCTGCTTGACTTCTCTTCAGGATTATTCTGACTTTTGGCACTACTTAGATTAGTAGTTTTTGGACGTACACATTTGAGATATAGACTCTATGTTGTGTACTTATTCTTTTGTATTATCGTGGATCTTTCCGACCACTACTCTGATGTTCACTTTCATGTGTTATATATATATATATATTCATATCATTTTCCGCCTTTGTGATATGGATGTCTGTGACTGATTTATGTTATGTTTATTTTTATGTTTGTTTCCGAAGATTATATATAGCCACTTTGTGATAGCTTTGAGTTTGTATCGGTATGTCGGATTTCCTCCTTAAATGATGTACATGCTATACTATCTGACATATCAGTGCTCGCACAAAGAAGTTACATGGATGGTCGCTCCTCAACAGCCTTATTCTCCGTGCTAGTTGACAACATTACACCGTAGTGTTCTTGGCTAGCGTGGGTATAGAGGTGGGGCGTCACAGCTGTCCAGGATGTATTACATTCTTGCATCTCATCATATATTATTGTATTTTAACCATTGTGGATACAACAGTATAGTATATGGTTAATATACTATGGTTAAGATACCAATGAGGGGAAAAACCATTCCGCTCAATGGCGTAGTCTCACTAGATATATATTGGTTTGAGATGGTAGGTTATTATTCACACAAGACTTTTTGTCTGATCCGAAATTTTTGTTTTCCCCCTTAAACTCTCAAATACTCAAGGTCAAGAGTAAGGGATTTCAAGTTTCCCTTTAGATGAATAAACTTTTGGAGACGTAGAGGAGGCAAATTAGCTACTAGGAGCTTTATCTAATTCTACCGTGCTATTTGGTTTTGTCTAATTGGATGTAATGGCAAAGTGGTATAACTGCCAAGTATTTGGCTCTGATCAACCCAAGAGGCATCTTCATATGTCGCTCTTGAGGTATTTTGTATAGTTATATATTCTCTGAACGTGGAATCATAAACGGGATTATGTAATGAATATGAAATTATATTTTAAAATCGAATATAAAAGTTATTTTTGATTTGAGTTTGAATTTTTTTCATATTCGTGCACTTCTAATTATTGATACGATTAACATAGCCACATTTTGTCATCAAGAATTAATAACTATGGACTGCAACATCCGTAGCAGTTAGTTTTGGGTCTCAGAATAGGGGATATTACAAGTTGGTATAGAGCATAGGTTTATGATTAAAAGAAATTTAATGAAAAAGTTTTGAAAACATAATCCAAACAAATACAAAATAAGATTGGGGTATGAGATAATGCTATAGTAACGTACTTTAATTTGCTATATACAAGTATACGCTTTATCTCTATCTCCCTCTCTCTTAGACCATTCTTCTGTATCTTACTAAGGTTCATATATAGATTGATGAGAAAGAAAGATATGGAGGCTGGAAATGGAAGAGTGAATTTAGGTGGAGGAAGCACCAGAACCAACGAAAATGCTCAACCCACTACTATAAGGAATCAGGGTCGATAGGAAAATGCTAATGAAAATGCAAATGCCAATGAAGGTGTTGTGACCCCACCAGTGGATATGGGGACTATGTATCAGTTCTTCGTGAACCTGATGCAAGCTAGAGCAGTTGCAGGAGTAGTTGGAGGAAATGCTATTAATGCGGGAGGAGTCAATCCTATAGCGCCAGTTGGTAATAACTGTGCCAAGCTAAGCCGAGATTACACCAGTTTGGGTGGAAAGCCTTTTCTGGGGACTAAGGATGCAATTGAAGTGGAGAACTGGTGTAACATCCCCTATCTAGAGGCCCAAAGTTAATCGCTACAAATGTTGTAGTCATCTATTGTATTAACTTCCGATGACTAAATACGACTATGTTAATAGTATCTATAATATCAGAAGCACTTGAATATGAAACAAATCACAGATTTCAAAATAGAATTTTCCATTACATTTAAAAACATATGTTCCATATTCAAATTACACAATCCCACAACATTTTACAGGCGAAGATCAAATATAATTATTACAAAATACGCCAAGACCAACATATGAAGATGCCCCTTGCTTGATCAGAGTCATAACTAACTTAATACATAGCAGAAATAAACACAAAACAAGATCTGCCACTCCTAAATAGCTATCCGTTAGCCTCATGCTCGCCTCCGGTAGCTTTATTCCTCATCCTACTAAAAACCTTAAAAGCCTCAACCCTCAGCCTCCTCAAATCAATTTTTTAGCACCCGAGAGTTTAAGGGGAAAAACATAAACTTCAAGTCAGACATAAATCCTGGTGTGAATAATACTATAAATCTCCGTTATTTAATGTTAAGTGAGACCATGCCGCTTAGCGGAATGGGTGTCCCCTCACTAACATCTTTTTAAAACATATCTTTTGCAAATGTTTTCCTGCGACCAAAATTGGTTAAATACTGTAAAGCATCATTATGTAAACATACATATCAGGAAATAAAAGAACTATCTATTCAAACACTTTAGTTTTGTTTGGCTGACTATTAACCTTTGGTTGAGTTGGGCCTACTAAACAAAATAACAAAATAATCTAACATCTGTTAGACACACTTTTTCTGGATGGTCTGTCCTTAACTATATATTAAATACTTCTCTTTTGGGTGGTCCATCCCTAACTTAACATCTCTTAGGGTCACCTAATGCTAATGGTTTTGCGGGCTCACCAATAACCTATCTGTATACAAATATATATTCCCTTCTGTGTGTAATCATAATTTTAGTCTTACTTGTCACAAAGCGCTACACACTGGAATTTTGGACTAAATTATCTGGGGCCAATAGCTAATGTATAGGGCACGACCTTATACCAGTCCTATCTAGTATTCTAATATCCAAGTCATTTTACTTAGGGATACCTTCCCATAATTTTCCATGAAAACCTCTCTATTTAAAATTGATTTGAAACCTTTTAAACCAAACTTAAAGAAGGAAAACATTTGTACTCTATGATTTACTCAAAATCACCTTGCCATGTTATATATATATACTTTACTCAAACTTTAGTTGATGAAAACATTTAAACACTTGAAAGTACACCTTTCGAAACCCATTGAAAACATCTCTTTCGAAACTAAGTAAAACCCTTCATTTATCTTAGGCCGAAATGCCAAAACCTTCCTTTCGAAACCATTCTTAAAACCCTTTAGAAACCTTTGAAAACCTTCCTTTCGAAAGCTTTAAAACCTTAGACATCATATCATAAAACACTTCAAAACATTGCCTTTAGAAACCCTTGGAAAAACCTCCCATTTTAACCCTTTCGAAACCATCAGAAAACATTACCTTTTGACTCCTTCGAAACCCTTGGGGAACCACCCCTTCGAAACCATTTTTAAACCTTTTGAAAGCATTAAACCTTTAAAAACTCAAACCTTTCGAAAGCACTTAGGTTCAATTTAAAACATGTGGAAAAACACCTTTCGAAACCACTTAAATCATCTCTTTCAAAACCATTGGGTTATACTTCAATCAGAACAAAAGGGTCAATAAAATCATTTAAATCGAAAGCCTACCTTTCGAAGGCTATCACTAAGTAAAGAAGTGATGGTGTCGACCATCCCTTCAAAAGCATTGGAGAAGTGGCTAATTTTTAAAGGCTAAATATACCTTTCAAAACCATTGACTTCGAAAGGTAGAAAGGTGGCAGCTAGGGGTTTCAGCCCCTTTGAAAACATTACTTAAAATATATGAGTGCAACCCATTCAAAACCTTTTCTTTAAAAACACTTGACTTAGTCAAAAGCCAACCGAGTCGAAATCTATCCTTTCGAAAGCAAAGCAGGCACTGTTTTAATTTAAAACAAAAGGCTTACTCGAACCCCTTCGGAACCCAACATTTCAACTACATACCTTCCGCCTCTATCCAATACGCTATGTACTAAGTAACTTAATACCAGGCGCATTAGTTTCGAAAGCATGGTGGCAAAACGTCCTAGTTGAAACCCCTGGTGCCGAAAGTAGCAGAATATGCTAAAAACATGTTATTTTTGTTTTTAACTTAAAGGAGAACACCTTTTAACTAACCTGCTATTGTTTGTCAAATTTTCATTGGTTGCTAAATATCTTTTTCAAAAGTGCTGCAAATTTTTTCGAAAATAAACAATGATTTTATTTTACAAAATACCCCTTCTCCTTAATTAAATATATAAAACATTTAAGTCCCATGCTTAAATAATTTTATATATTCATCAAAACACTTAGGAAAAATCTATAAAAATTCTAGAAAATCATTTTCAATATGTTTTCCAACATATATAACAGACCCAATTAATTAATTATTCAGCCGTAAATAATTTATAACCCAATAAATCATTTTCAAAATTAATATAAAATCCATATTAATTCGGAAAATTATCAAAATTGAAACCCATCTCTAAATAATATTTCTAACCATTCGCAAGGCAATTGGTTGTCATTTAATAGGGTTTTCATATGAAACATATCATAAAAATCAATATGAACATTCATAAATCATCAACAAGTATATATAAACATTTAATAATTCAAAACATGGCATTATCATGCAAAAACGCTTTGGATTATCCTTAAAACCGAAAACCATATGAAAATGAGATGTAGTAATAATTCACCTTAGCTTTGTGATTAAGGATATGAGATTTGAATGAATTTGATGTTGATTAAGCTTCCTCTTTATCTTTCTTCTTCTTACTCTTGAAAATGGTGGTTGGCCTCTCTTTTAGTTTATTTTTTTTCAAAATGAAATGAAGTGATACTTACGGCTAAGGGTTTAGGGTATTAGAGAGCCCATTTTCCTATTTTACCCCTCCCTTATAACACTTATTTTCCTAATACATTTTATTCATGCTATCTGATTTTGATTTACACCCTAATATGGCACGGCTACCATTGATTGTAATCAAATCTCAATCCATTAATCATCTTACATTATTTTATTTTATTTAACTAATTAAATATCCTAAATAATGTTACTAAAAATATAGGGTGTTACAATCTCCCCTCCTTAAAGAATTTCGTCCTCGAAATTACGATAAGGTACACATCAAAACAATCAAAGGTAAATCATACCATCAAACAAATCAGGATAAACGTATCTAATCCTGTTCTCAGCTTCCCAAGTACAGTCTCTATCATGGTCACTCTACTAGACCTTTACTAATCTGACTGTCTTGTTCCTCAATTTCTTCTCATCTCTCACGACTATCCGGATAGGCTTCCTTACTATAGTCTCTATCATCGTCACTCTACTAGACATTTACTAATCTGACTGTCTTGTTCCTCAATTTCTTCTCATCTCTCACGACTATCCGGATAGGCTTCCTTACTATAGTCTTGTTTGGCTCCACGACTAAATCTTCTAACACAGTTAGTGCTATAGTAGTATCTAGATCCCTAACATACTTCCTTAGATGAGATACATGGAAAACATCGTGGACTCCTGCCAAACTACTCGGTAACTCTACTCTATACGCGAGTTTCCCGATCCTCTTTAAAATAGGAAATGGTCCTACGAACCTCGGTGCTAACTTCCCCGTAGTCCCGAACCTGATAACACCTTTCATTAGTGATACTTTGATGAAAACATGATCTCCAACAGAGAACTCTAAATCTTTTCGTCTTCTATCTGCATAGCTTTCCTGCATAGACCGAGCTTCCTTCATTCGCGCCCTTATCAGCTCAATCTTTTCTGCTACTTATTTTACCAAATCAGGGCCAAGGACTAATCTATCTCCGGTCTCTAACCAACATGCAGGGGATTTGCATGGTCTTCCATACAAAGCCTCAAATGGTGCAATTCCTATACTAGTCTGATAATTATTATTATACGAAAACTCGATTAGGTGTAGGTGGTCTTCCTATGATCCCCGAAGTCTAATACACAAACTCACAATAAGTCTTCTAAGATCTTGTTAACCCTTTCCATTTTTCCATCTGTTTGCGGATGGTAAGCGGTACTCATCTTGAGCTTGGTTCCTAAACTTTTTTGTAGACTCTTCCAGAACTCGCTAGTGAAAGGAATCTCTATCACTAACACTACTACTAGGAATTCCGTGCAGCCTAACCACATTCTTCATAAACAACTTAGCCAATACAAGTGTCGTCCTATTTGACTTAATTAGAATGAAATGGGCACTCTTGGTCAATCTGTCCACTATGACCCATATACTTTCATTCCCTCTATTAGATCTCAGCAACCCATCTATGAAATCCATAGAAATTAATCCTACTTCCATACTGGAATATCTAACGGCTAAAGCAACCCACTTGGCTTCTGATGCTCGGTTTTCACCTGTTGACAGTTCAAACACCGTTTCACCCAGAAGCCAACATCACACTTCATGCCTTCCCAGAAGAAATTTCTCTTCATATCATGATACATCTTCGTTCCTCCTGGATGTATAGTGAATTTCGAACGATGGCATTCCTCCAAAACTTCCTTCCCTATGTTTCGCACATCTGGAACACATAATCTACCCTTCTTTCTCAACCATCCACTTTGGTCAAGATTGAAATCTTTCAAGTCATCGCTATCCTTTCCATCCTTTAATTTCCTGATCCTTTCAGCTAAGACTGGATCCTCTTCCTATTTAGAAGCAATCTTCTCAATCAATATCGGTCGGACTTCTAAACAAGATAATATAGCAGATCCTCCAATAGATCCAGCCTCGATCTCCACTGCACTCTGCAACTCGAAAATGCTTCCAAGTCTTTCCATTCTGCGATCATAGCCAACACTACATTCTGATGCTTCCTACTAAGTGCATCTGCAACCTTGTTGCCTTTCGCTGGTGTGTATTCTATTCAAAGTCATAAGCAGCTAAAAACTCCAACCACCTCTGCTGTTTCATGTTCAGCTCCTTCTGAGAGAACAAGTACGTCAATGAATTATGATCTCTATAAAGCTCGAACCTCTCTCCGAACAGGTAATGCCTCCACACCTTCAACGCAAATATAACTGCAGCTAACTCCAAGTCAGCGTTGGATATCTAACCTCATGCGGTCTAAGTTGTCTACAAGCATAGGCAATCACTTTACCTCTCTACATTAGTACAACTCCTAACCTAGTACCACATGCATCTGTATAAACTACCAAGTCCTGATTCCCCTCTGGAACCACTAACACAGGTGCATGGATCAACAAGTGTTTCAAGCTCTGGAATGCTTCCTCACGCTATTGGTCCATACAAACTTCATATCCTTTCGTGTTAGCTTGGTCATCGGCGCTGCTATCCGCGAGAAATCCTTTATGAACCTCCGATAATACCTAGCCAATCCAAGGAAACTTCTTATCTCAGTTACCATTTCTGGTCTTTTCCAATTATTAACAGCTTCGATCTTCTCTGGATCGACTGACAATCCTTTCTCCGAAACCATGTGACCAAGAAACTTCACTTCCTTCTTCTAAAAATGGGACTTCAAAAACATTGCCTTCAACTGATGCTGCCTCAACATCTCAAGCACAACTCTAAGATGAACTTCATGCTCCTTCTCATCCTTAGAGTATACAAATTATCGTGTATAAAAACCAACACGAACCTATCCAGGTGCTCTCAGAAAATCCAGTTACTTAAATCCACAAAGAATGCTGGCGCATTAGTGTGTCCGAACGACATAACTAACCATTCATATGACCCATACCTCATTCTAAATGTCATTAAAGGTATACTATCTTCTGCTACTTTAAGCTGATGAAAACTTGTAGCTAAATCTAACTGAGAAAATACCTTGGCTCCACTCAGCTAACCGAAAAAATCATCAATACTAGGCAGTGGATATCGGTTCTTTATCGTCCTTTCATTCAACTTATGATAATCGATACATAGTCTCAACGATCCGTCCGGCTTCTTAGCAAACACTACCGCTGCTCCCCAAGGTGAGCTACTTGGTCTAATAAAACTCTTGCCTTCCAAATCTACCAACCGAGCCGTCAACTCCTTCATCTCCATAGGTGTCATCCTACTCGACAGCCTACCTACCAGTTCTGCTCTAGACACCAAATCTATCCGAAACTCGATGGCTCGTTTCGGTGGCAATCCTACTACTGGATCGAAGACATCAGCGAATTCTCTAACCACGAAAACATGATTCAACTCATCTTATAACTCCATAACACCCAACAAAGCATTCATCTCACAGCTAGGGTTTTCTACGGTATAAACTATCCGATCACTACAATCCGGGTGTCTAAGTGATATTTTCCTATCTTGGCGAAATGTCTTAGCATCGTATTTACTTAACTAATCCATGCCCAATATAATTCCTAAACCTACAAAATCAAATACATGTAAACTGCAAACAAAGGTGTAACCTAGCAAGTCAAACTCTAAGTGGTCACACTTCATCCTAAGTGTCGCATAACCACCTATCGGATTTGCAACTCTTAAGGAAGTAACTAAATATGTGGGTTCTAGGTTAAACTTATCTACCAAACATCGAGATATAAAAGAATGCGATGCACCGGTATTAAATAAAACGCTAACAAATATATCATGGATCTGAATTACCTCCCAATACAACTTTTCCTTTCTCCTGCACTGTTGGCTTCGAAGTAGCAGGCTCCAATGCAAATACTTGACCTTTATCTCCTTTAGCTGGCTCTTTGCACTGGTTCTTGTAGTGCCCAACTTGATCACAATTGAAACACCTAATGTTCTTCTTTCCAATCACCTCCTTTCATTTTCCTTTTCCAGTACGACACTCAAGAGCATAATGTCCTTTCTTGTCGCACTTATAGCAGACCACCTCAGACTTTCCTTTCTTCGCTACTCCTTCTTTCTAAGCATTCTTCTTATGGAAAAACTTCCTCTTTGGTCCTTGTCCGACCCAGACCTCCTTTTCCTTCTTCTTCTCCAAACAAACTAACATCTCTTCGTGTCTCTGTGCCATCTCCACAAATACATCACATGGATCTCTAATGTGCGGTAAAGTAGCCCTAGCTAATTCTGGCTTCAAACCTTTAATGAACTTCTCATTCCTTTTCATCGCTGTATCAACAGTGGCATACCCATATCTAGCTAACTCTTTAAACCGGCTAGCATACTCTAGAACTGACATTTCACCTTGTTCTAACTAAGCAAACTTCATGATCAAAATGGACCGCGCCATTACTGACATGAACCTCTCCTGGAATCTTCTCCTAAACTCAGCCCACGTCATTTCCTCTTCGTTTACTCCAACTGTCACACTATTTTACCAAAATAAGGCTGCCCATTAAAGCTGTCTCAAGGCAAGTCTTCTCTTTCGCTCATCATTGAGCCCTAAATCAACAAATATCCTTTCACCGTGCAACAAACAGTTTTCCACTTCTATAGCATCTTCGGTTTCGATAAACGGCTTCCCTCCAAGCGTAGCATAGTCCCTACTCAAGTTAGCATAATGGTTGACCATTGGAGCTTCCTGAACTCCTCCCGCAACATTTCCTCCAACAACCTTAGTGGCAATCCCATCTTGCATCATGTTTATGAAAAACTGATACGTAGCCCCCATATCTACTTGTGGGACTCCAGCACCTACGTTTTTAGCTTGTGCCTGACCTTGAGTCCCCCTTGTGTTTGGTCAGGCATTTCCATTTATGGTGGTGCTATCTCCTCCTAGGTTAATTCTGCCTCTTCTTCCGTCCATATCTGTATTCAAGCCTAGTGAGATACAGAAGAATAGCCTAACAAGGATAGGAGTCTAGAGATAAAGCGTATACTTATATATATATATATATATATATCAAATACAAGTACGTTACTATGGCGTTATCCCACACCTCATGCTTAACTCCAATTCCTAAGGATTATGTTTTCGAAAATCATTTTTAGTTCAAGTATTTCATAAACCTATGCTCTGATACCAAGTTGTAACATCCCCTATCTAAAGGCCCAAAGCTAAGCGCTACAGAAGCTGCAGTCATCTATAGGATTAACTTCCGGCAACTAAATACGACTATGTTAATGGTATTTATAATATCAGAAGCTCTTGAATATGAAATAAATCACAGATTTCAAAATAGAATTTTCCATTACATTTCAAAACATATGTTCCATATTCAAAATACACAATCCCATAATGTTTCCCAGGAAAAGATCAAATATAATTATGACAAAATACGCCAAGAGCGACACATGAAGATGCCCCTTGGTTGAATATAATCAACACTAATTTAATACACATTGGAAATAAACACAAAACAAGAACTACAACTCCTAAATATCTTTCCGTTAGCCTCCTGCTCACCTCCGGTAGCTTTATTCGTCATCCTACTAAAAATCTGAAAAGCCTCAACCCTTAGCCTACTCAAATCAATTTTTGAGCACCCGAGAGTTTAAGGGGAAAAACATAAACTTCGAGTCAAACCTAAAGCCTAGTGTGAATAATATTATACATCTCGGTTATTTAATGTTAAGTGAGACCATGCCGCTTAGCGGAACGGGTTGCCCCTCACTAACATCCTTTTAAAAAACATCTTTTACAAATCTTTTCCTACAACCAAAACTGGTTAAATACTGTAAAATATCATTATGTAAACATACATATTAGGTAATAAAACAACTATCTGTTCAAACACTTTAGTTTTGTTTGGCTGACTATTAACCTTTGGCTGACTCAGGCCTACCAGATAAAATAACAAAATAATCTAACATCTGTTAGACACACCTTTCCTGGACGGTCTGTCCTTAACTATTAGTTAAATACTTCTCTTTTGGACGGTCTGCCCCTAACTTAACATCTCCTAGATCACCTGATCCTAATGGTTTTGCGGGCTCACCAATAACCTATCTTTATACAAATATGTATTCCCTTCCGTGTGTAATCATAATTTTAGTCTTACTTGAGACAAAGCCCTACACATTAGAATTTTGGACTAAATTAGCCTGGGCTAATAGCTAATGTATAGGGCGCGACCCTATACCAGTCTCATCTGGTATTCTAATATCTAAGTCATTTTACTTAGGGATACCTTCCCATAACTATCATTTAAAACCTCTCCATTTGAAATTGATTTAAAACATTTTAAACCAAACTTTAACAAGGAAAACATTTATACTCTATGCTTTACTCAAATCACCTTGACATATTATATATATACTTTGCTCAAACTTTAGTTGATGAAAACATTTAAACACTTGAAAGTACCTGATGCAGGCCAGCCTGAAGAAGTCCTAGGTCGTGACCAACCTAACGAACCAAAACTGGAAAATAAGTTGTTAAAAGTTGAAGTCTTAGGTCGCTCACGACCTAATGGGTTTTTAGGTCGCTCACGACCTATGGAAGGTCGGCTACAAGCTAACGGAATCAACACTCAGGAATGCGAACTACCTAATGAATTCCTTAAGTCGCTCCAACGACTTAGTAAAGGCGTACGAGCTAACGAAGGAGGCGCGCAAAGTTGTTCAGGAAGAGTTTTAGGTCGCTCACGACCTAAGTTAAGTCGTTCGACGACCTACGACCTACTTAGGTCGCATAAAGATGGTTCAGAGGCCGGGGTTCTTAAGTCACGTGAAGACTTAGGTCGCGGAGTTATGTTTCGACCTATGATAGGTCGCAAAGACGAGATACGACCTACGATAGGTCGCTGATGTGGTTGCCGCTTTATCTTAGGTCGCTCGACCGTATGTGCTGGAAAGTTAGGTCGCTGAAGCTTGTTGCCGTTGATTCTTCTGCCGAGTTAATCTCTACCGCTGATGGAAGCTGGAGCATTGAAGTAAGGTCGCGAGAATTGTATGCTGAGCCGTAGACGATCTATATGTTGTATTGTTTCCTTTGTACATTTTGTTAAGTCGTAAGTCGTGTATCGAGTTATTGTGTTGTAACTGTTTTGCTGTTAGGTCGCTGCCGACCTATACTAAGTCGCGTCTATTCTTAGGTCGCACCATTTTAGGTCGTAGGTCGTTCACGACCTAAGTGTTGTTGAAATTTTGTTCTGTTTTGGGCGTGTTGAGTTGTAGCCTATAAATAGGCAAGTGGTGTCATTTTGTAAAGTTTAGTTGATTTGAAATAAAACTCTTGTTTTGTTAGCTTTGTGCTTTCACCAAATTGGTAGTTGAGTGTAATCTCCTATCTCCTCTTTCGGTTAATCGAGTGCGCTCGATTCAACGACTGTAGAAGCCGATTCACGGAATCTAGTGCGCTAGATCAACGTGCGAAGAATCGCAGATCTCTCCTCACGGTATCGTGCGCGATCAACGTGTCAGAGATAGATAGAATTCGGTATCTTCGGATCAACGAATTTGGGCACTTCAGTATTCATCAATCCACTGATTACTACATTCATCGATCTACATTGTTTTTGATTAATCCGCTGCGTCAGTTTGGTATCGAAGCTTGTTTTAGCCAATCATAGCTAAATCGAGTCTTGGAGCCGATTTGTTTGAAGTGTTGAAGTTGTTGTTCATCGTGTTCATCGCAAATTGCAACAAAGGGGGAGTTTTCGATCCACATCAATTTGGATCTAAGTTCGAATTGTGTTTGAGTTTGAAGTGTGAAGAACTTCGGTCGAGATAAGCAAGTGAAGGCTGTGTGCATCATTTGACCGAGAATTGAAGAATTTTGTGAAGTTTTCAAGTATGCCACCGAGAAGAGCTAATCGTCAACAAAACATAGAAGCTTTGTATCGAAGAGAAGAAGCTGATGAGATGGAGCAAAGAATCAATGAAAATTTTAGTGAAAAGCTTAACGAAGGAATTGGACAATTAGAGAAGATGATGTTAGAGATGAATCAGAATCGGAGAAGGGTATCACCTGAATCTAACCAGGGAGGAAGTAGAGTCTCACCACAATCCAATCGAGAAAGAAGTGTTGATGATGATCAAAGACGTGGGAGGAATGTGAATGATTGAGAATGGAGGAATGTAGATAGAAGGGATGATGGTGGAAGACGCAAAGGGAGTAGAGATGTTGGTGGTCAGGATTGACATTGATATACATCTGATTTTGAAGAGGAGTATGATGGTGGTAGTGTTCGAGGACAAGGACGAGGACAAGGAAGAAATCACTCTGAGTATGATCACAAGTGGGAGTCGGGGATGAAGACTGAAATTCCTGAATTCAAAGGTGGTATGCAAGCGGAAGAGTTTTTAGATTGGGTGGCTAATGTTGAAGAGATTTTTGACTTCAAAGAAGTTCCAGAACATCGTAGAGTGAAGTTGGTTGCTACGAGGTTGAGTGGTAGAGCTTTGGCATGGTGGTAGCAAACCAAACTTACACGTGAACGGATGGGGAAGTCAAAAGTTGAGTCTTGGGAGAAGATGAAGAAATTGATGAAAGCAACGTTCTTACCTTACAATTATCAATCTTTGATGTATCAACGTTTGCAGAATTTGAGGCAGGGCACAGAGAATGTTAATGATTACGCGGATGAGTTTTATCAGCTTATTGCGAGGAATGATATTATGGAAACAGAAGAACAACTGACATCTAGATTCATTGGGGGATTGCGAATGCAGATTCAGGATATGGTTAACATGTTTGATCCCAGATCTGTAGCGGAAGCACATCAGAAAGCGTTGGCTTGGGAGAAACAGGGACGACGAGGAGGTGGTGTGTTTACAAATTCCAATAATCAAGTGAAGGGTGTTAGTGGAAGTTCTAATGTTTCAAAAGTTGTTGCAAAACCATTTGTGAATGAGGTTGGGAAGGCGAAAGTCAATAATGGTTTCAAGTGTTATAATTGCCAAGAAATGGGCCACAAAAGTAGCGAATGTCCAAAGCTGAAGAAGAGAGCTATGATAGCGGAGGTTGAGGATGAGGATGAAGAAGCTGAATGTTCCAATTCACCACCTGATGAGGAGGAAGAAGAAGTGTCAGGAGACGAAGGTTATAATCTAATGATGAAGAGGTCATGTTTAACACCAAAGCAAGAGGAGGATTGTAGTTGGTTAAGGAGCAATATTTTTCAGTCAACATGTACCATTCTGGGGAAGGTTTGCAAATTTGTTATTGATGCTGGAAGCTGTGATAATATAATTTCTTCAGAAGCCGTGAGGAAGTTGGTGTTGAAGACTGAGAAACATCCGAAACCGTACAAGCTAGCTTGGTTGAGGAAAGGCGGGGAGGTGAAGGTTGGACGAAGGGCTTGTGTGAAGTTTTCAATTGGAAAGAAATACAAGGATGAAATCTGGTGCGATGTGGTAGATATGGATGTCTGTCATTTGTTACTGGGGAGACCGTGGCAGTATGATAGGGCGGTGCAACATGATGGGCGTACCAACAGTTACAGTTTCATGTTTGAAGGCACAAAGGTTACTCTAGTTCCAAAGAAGCGACAACAGGAGGAAAACAAGTTGGAGGAGATTGAAGAGCTTAAAACTTTGTTATCTTTGAAGGAGTTTGTGAAGGAAGTAGAGGAGGAGCCTGAAGTGTTTTTGTTGATCGGGCGAGAGAGTAGTGAAGAGGTTGAAATTCCGGAAGAAGCGAAGCCAGTTTTGAAAGAATTTGACGATGTATTTCCAGAGGAGTTACCAACGGAGTTGCCACCGTTGAGGGATATACAACGTCAGATAGATCTTGTTCTAGGTGCTGTGTTGCCACACAGACCACATTATCGAATGAGTCCAAAGGAACATGAAGAATTGAGGAGGCAAGTGGAAGAATTACTTGAACAGGGGCGTGTGCAGGAGAGTTTAAGTCCTTGTGCTGTACCAGCTTTATTGGTACCCAAAAAGGATGGAACGTGGAGGATGTGCACAGATAGTAGAGCGTTGAATAAGATCATAGTCAGATACAGATTTCCGATGCCAAGACTTGATGATTTATTGGATCAAATTAGTGGGTCCGTAATATTTTTCAAAGATTGACTTGAAGAGCGGTTATCATCAGATTCACATTAGACCAGGGGACGAATGGATGACAGCGTTCAAGACGAGGGAAGGATTGTATGAATGGCTGGTAATGCCGTTTGGTCTATCAAATGCACCAAGTACATTCATGAGGGTGATGAACCAAATTTTCAGGCCATACATTGGGAAATTTGTGGTGGTTTACTTTGATGATATTCTGATCTACAGTGCTAGTACAGAAGAGCATGTTCAGCATTTGAAGAAAGTGTTAATTATTCTTCGTGAAGAACAATTCTATGCTGCTACAAAGAAGTGTGTTTTTATGGCGAGGAGTGTTTTATTTCTGGGGTATGTTGTGTCAGAAGAAGGAATACAGGTTGACCAAAGTAAAGTCGAAGCTATCAGAGATTGGCCGCAACCCAAGACGATAACGGAAGTTCGTAGTTTTCACGGGTTGGCTTCATTTTATCGAAGGTTTATTCCACACTTTAGTAGTGTGATGGCGCCTGTGACTGATTGTATGAAGGGTAAACAGTTTGCATGGACGGAGGAAGCCGGGGTTGCTTTTGATCGAATCAAAGGACTCTTGACGTCTGCACCAATTCTAATATTACCAGATTTTCAGCTAGTGTTTGAACTACATACTGATGCATCCAAGGTTGGGATTGGAGGAGTGTTGAGTCAGAGGGGACGTCCAATTGCGTATTTTAGTGAGAAGTTATCAGGAGCGAAGATGAGATACGGTACATATGATGTGGAATTTTATGCTGTTGTGCAAGCTATTAAACACTGAAGACATTATCTATTTCAGAAAGAGTTTGTTCTATATACTGATCATGAGGCATTGAAGCATTTACAAGGGCAAGACAAGATTTCAGCGAGACATGCATCATGGATTGCATATCTGCAACAGTTTACATTTGTTGTGAAACACAAGTCGGGAGTGACGAATCGTGTTGCGGATGCGTTGAGTAGAAGAAATCATTTGTTAACTACATTGAAGGTTGAAGTGACGGGGTTTGAAGAACTACCAGAATTATTTGTCGATGATCCTTACTTTGCAAAGTTTGTTGATAAAGTTAAGGAGGGGAAGACGGATGAGTTTATGATGGTAGGCGGGTTTCTGTTCAAAGGAAATCGATTGTGCATACCTGATTGTAGTTTGAGAATGAAGATTGTAAAAGAGCTACATGAAGAAGGACATGTTGGGAGAGACCGCACCTTACAGTTGATTTCACAGTCTTACTTTTGGCCATCGATGAGGAAAGAGGTGGAGAGGTTTGTGGAGCGATGTCATATCTGTCAGGTTTCGAAAGGAACTGCAACTAATGCTGGGTTATATATGCCGTTACATGTACCAACTAAACCATGGGTTGATGTGAGTATGGACTTTGTGTTGGGATTGCCGAGAACGCAGCGTGGTAAAGATTCCATTTATGTGGTGGTTGACCGATTTTCGAAAATGGCACATTTTATTGCTTGTAAGAAGACGACGGATGTTGTTCATGTTGCTCAATTATTTTTCAAGGAGATATATCGACTTCATGGATTGCCAGAATCTATTGTGTCGGATAGGGATACTCGTTTTCTGAGTCATTTTTGGCTAAGTTTGTGGAAGATGGTGGGAACAAAGTTGAACTTTAGCAGCGCTTATCATCCACAAACGGATGGACATACCAAGGTTGTGAACAGATCATTGGGAAATTTGCTGAGATGTCTTGTGCAAGACAATCTGAAGAGTTGGGATGTGAAGTTATGCCAGGCAGAGTTTGCTCATAATCATGCAGTGAATCGTAGTACGAGGTTCAGTCCATTTCAGATTGTATATTCTAGTTTGCCAAAGGGGCCGTTGGAGTTAACAGTCATATCACAACCAAAGAAGACAGTCAAACGAGCTGTAGATTTTGTTGAAGGATTGACCGAGTGTCATAGAATCGTTCAAGAACGATTGGAAAAGGCGAATGAGAAGTACAAACGTGCTGCAGATCTGAAGCGAAGGAGTGTTGAATTTAATGAAGGTGATTGGGTTTATGCAGTGCTAACAAAGGATCGTTTTCCGGTGGGAACATACAATAAATTGAAAGCGCGTAAAATTGGTCCAGTAGAAATTTTGAAGAAAATCAATGAGAACGCATACCGGTTGAAATTACCGGATGATGTTCATACTTCTGACGTTTTTAATGTCAAATATTTGATTCCATATCATGGAGAGGAGCTTGTAGTACAAGAGGAAGGAGCAAATTCGAGGTCGAATTTTTGTCAACCAGGGGAGGAAGATGCAGGCCAGTCTGAAGAAGTCCTAGGTCGCGACCAACCTAACGAACCAAAACTGGAAAATAAGTTGTTAAAAGTTGAAGTCTTAGGTCGCTCACGACCTAATGGGTTTTTAGGTCGCTCACGACCTATGGAAGGTTGGCTACGAGCTAACCGAATCAACACTCAGGAATGCGAACGACCTAACGAATTCCTTAAGTCGCTCCAACGACTTAGTAAAGGCGTACGAGCTAACGAAGGAGGCGCGCAAAGTTGTTCAGGAAGAGTTTTAGGTCGCTCACGACCTAAGTTAAGTCGTTCGACAACCTACGACCTACTTAGGTCGCATAAAGATGGTTCAGAGGCCGGGGTTCTTAAGTCGCGTGAAGACTTAGGTCGCGGAGTTATGTTTCGACCTATGATAGGTCGCAAAGACGAGATACGACCTACGATAGGTCGCTGATGTGGTTGCCGCTTTATCTTAGGTCGCTCGACCGTATGCGCTAGAAAGTTAGGTCGCTGAAGCTTGTTGCCGTTGATTCTTCTGCCGAGTTAATCTCTGCCGTTGATGGAAGCTGGAGCATTGAAGTAAGGTCGCGAGAATTGTATGTTGAGTCGTAGACGATCTATATGTTGTATTGTTTCCTTTGTACATTTTGTTAAGTCGTAAGTCATGTATCGAGTTATTGTGTTGTAACTGTTTTGCTGTTAGGTCGCTGCCGACCTATACTAAGTCGCGTCTGTTCTTAGGTCGCACCATTTTAGGTCGTAGGTCGTTCACGACCTAAGTGTTGTTGAAATTTTGTTCTGTTTTGGGCGTGTTGAGTTGTAGCCTATAAATAGGCAAGTGGTGTCATTTTGTAAAGTTTAGTTGATTTGAAATAAAACTCTTGTTTTGTTAGCTTTGTGCTTTCACCAAATTGGTAGTTGAGTGTAATCTCCTATCTCCTCTTTCGGTTAATCGAGTGCGCTCGATTCAACGACTGTAGAAGCCGATTCATGGAATCTAGTGCGCTAGATCAACGTGCGAAGAATCGCAGATCTCTCCTCACGGTATCGTACGCGATCAACGTGTCAGAGATAGCTAGAATTCGGTATCTTCGGATCAACGAATTTGGGCACTTCAGTATTCATCAATCCACCGATTACTACATTCATCGATCTACATTGTTTTTGATTAATCCGCTGCGTCAGTACCCCTTTCGATTCTATTGAAAATACCCCTTTCAAAACCCATTGAAAGCATCTCTTTCGAAACCAAGTAAAACCCTTCATTTATCTTAGGCCGAAAGGCCAATAACCTTCCTTTTGAAACCTTTGAAAACCTACCTTTCGAAAGCTTTAAAACCTTAGACATTACATCATAAAATACTTCAAAACATTACCTTTAAAAACCCTTGGAAAAACATCCCATTTCCACTCTTTTGAAGCAATCAGAAAACATTACCTTTCGACTCCTTAGAAACACTTGGGGAACCTCCCCTTCGAAACCATTTTTGAAACCCTTTCGAAAGCTATAAACCTTTAGAAGCTTAAACATTTCGAAAGCACCTGGGTACAATTTAAAACATGTGGAAAAACACCTTTTGAAACCACTTAAATCATCTCTTTCGAAACCATTGGGTTATACTTCAATCAGAACAAAAGGGTCAATAAAATCATTTAAGTTGAAAGCCTACCTTTCGAAGGATATCCCTAAGTAAAGAAGTGATGGTGTTGAAACTATCCCTTCGAAAGCATTGGAGAATCGGATAATTTTTAAAGGTTAAATATACCTTTCGAAACCATTGACTTCGAAAGATAGAAAGGCAGTAGCTAGGGGTTTCGACTGCTTCGAAAGCATTACTTAAAATATATGAGTGCAACCCATTCGAAACCTTTTCTTTAAAAACATCTGACTCAGTCGAAAGCCAACCGAGTCGAAAGCTATCCTTTCGAAAGCAAAGCAGGCACTATTTTAATTTTAAAAAAAGGCATACTCCAACCCCTTTGGAACCCAACGTTTCGACTACGTACCTTCCGCCTCTATCCAATATGCTACATACTAAGTAACTTGATACAGGGCGCATTGGTTTCGAAAGCATGGTGGCAAAATGTCCTAGTCGAAACCCTTGGTATCGAAAGTAGTGGAACATGCTAAAAACATGTTATTTTTGTTTTTAACTTTGAGGAAAAAACCTTTTAACTAACTTGCTATTGTTTGTCAAATTTTCATTGGTTGCTAGATATCTTTTTCAAAAGTGCTGCCAATATTTTCAGAAATAAACAATGATTTTATTTTACAAAATACCCCATCTCCTTAATTAAATATATAAAACATTTAAGTCCCATACCTTAAATAATTTTATATATTCATCAAAACACTTAGGAAAATCTATAAAGATCGAGAAAATCATTTTCAATATGTTTTCCAACATATATAAATTTCTGACCCAATTAATTAATTATCCTGCCATAATAAGTTATAACCCAATGAATTATTTTCTTCACTAGAGAATTAATATAAAATCCACATTAATTCAAAAAATTATGAAAATTGAAACCCATCTCTAAAACATTATTTTTGACCTACATTTAAATTCGCAAGGCAATTGAATGTTATTTTATAGGGTTTTCATATCAAACATATCATAAAAGTCAATATGAACATTCATAAATCATCAACAAGTATATATGAACATTTAATTATTCAAAACATGGCATTATCATGCAAAAACACTTCGGATTATCCTTAAAATCAAAAACCATAAGAAAATGAGATGTAGTAATTATTCACCTTAGCTTTGTGATTAAGGATATGAGATTTGAATGAATTTGATATTGATTAAGCTTCCCCTTTATCTTTCTTCTTCTTACTCTTGAAAATGGTGGTCGACCTCTCTTTTAGTCTATTTTTTTTCCAAAATGAAATGAAGTGATACTCACGGCTAAGGGTTTAGGGTATTAGAGAGCCCTTTTTCCTATTTTACCCCTCCCTTATAACACTTATTTTCCTAATACATTTTATTCATGCTATCTCGTTTTGATTTATACCCTAATATGGCACGGCTACCCTTGATTATAATCAAATTTCAATCCATTAATCATCTTACGTTATTTTATTTAACTTAAATATCCTAAATAATATTACTAAAAATATGGAGTGTTACAACTGGCTGTTACATTATGAGAAGATTTTTGCTGATTTGGGATTAAATGATAAGAAAAAAAGGAAATTGGCTTTTAGACAGCTTCAGGGAGCCACTTTATTCTGGTGGAATGGAGTTACCGTAGGAGTGCGAGAGGAGGAGTTGACTTGGGTAGAATTTCGAAGGAGATTCGAGGAAAGATTTTTGTCTATATTAGCTAAGTCCGCTTTGCTTAGGAAGTCTATGGAATTGGAGCAAGGGACATGGCGGTATTGGAATATTCTGCTAAGTTTGATAAGCTATCTAGATATGGATATACTACTATTGACACCGTGATTAAGAGAAATGAGAAGTTTATTCAGGGGTTGAGCCCGGAGATTGCTAGGGCGACAATGCCACATCTCACGGATCCATCAAATGTAGTGGTGGAAATGGCTATTAGAAATGAGGAAATGCTTTCAATTTTTAGGAAGGATAAGTCGGTGGAGAACTAGAATTCTCAGAATAAGAAGAGAAAGTACTTTGAGAAGAAGGGAGCTCAGAAGGACGGAGCTACCAAGAAAGGGAAAGCTGATCTTATCTGCTTCGAGTGTGACAGGAAGAGACATTTTCTCATAAGTGTCGAACCGGTAAGAGGAAGAAGGTTGCGTAGAAGAAAGGTGTGAAATGTTTCAGTTGTGACCAGATAGGGCACTGCACGAATCAGCGTTCAGAGCCGGTCAAAGTTGATAAAGGAAAAGTTTTTGCTTTGGAACCGTCATCTTTTAGACCGACTTCTGCTGAGAAAGAAAAGTTTGTGATGGAAGGTATTATTTTTATTCATAACATACCAGTTAGGGTACTATTTGATACTGGTGCATCACATTCATTTATATTACAGTGTTTCGTAGATAAGTTATGTTTAGAACCATTATACTTTGTTACTTCTTTAAGGATAGTTAATCCAGTAGGAGGGTACGCAACTTTAGAGATGAGATGTGACTATCTAGAATTTGAATTGCTAGGTTATACTTTTGTCTGCAGTTTGTATGTATTTGATTTTGTAGGTTTTAGGATTAATTTAGGTATGGATTAGTTGAGTAGATACAATGCTAGGATATTTTTCCAGGATAGGAAAATATCATTGAGACACCCTGATAGTAGTGATGGAATAGTATACTCAGTTGAGAATTCAAATCAAGGAATTTGTGATTTAATGGGTGCCACAAAAGTGGAAGACGAATTGCATCGGGTTTTAATTATAAGAGAGAATTCACGGATGTTTTTAAGCTGTTACGGGAATACCATTGAAACAATCTATTGAGTTTCGAGTATATCTTGTACCAGGAGCTGAACCCATAAGTAGACCACCTAGCAGGATGATACCTACCGAGATGAAGGAGTTAAAGTTGTAGGTAGTGGATTTGGAAGGAAATAATTTTATTAGATCAAGCAGTTTGCCTTAGGGAGCGGCCATGGTGTTCGTGAAGAAACCTAACAGGTCATTGAGACTATGTATCGATCATCGTAAGTTGAATGAAAAGACGGTAAAAATCGATAACCTTTGTCGAGAATCGATGATTTATTTGATTATTTAGTGGAGACAAAGTATTTTCCCAGTTGGATTTGGTGATAGGGTTCCATTTGAGAGTGGCGGAGGATAATATTCCTTTGATGGCATTCTGAATGAGATATGGTTCGTACGAGTGGTTAGTGATGCCATTCGATTTAATTAATGCACCTACTTTCTTTGTGGATTTAATGAACCAGATATTCCGAGAGCACTTGGATGGGTTCGTATTAGTATTCATTGATGAATTTCTGTTGTATTCTAAGGATGAAAGAGATCATGAGATTCATCTTAGAATAGTTCTAGAGACGCTGAGGCAGCATCGACCGAAAGCGATGTTTTCTATGTGTCATTTTTGGAAAAGAGAAGCGAAGTTTCTTGGATATGTCGTTTCAGAGAAAAGGTTATCAATCGATCCACCAAAGATTAAAGCTGTTAACAGTTGGAAGAAGCCCGAGACGGTGACCGAGATAAGTAATTTTCTTGGATTGGCTGGCTATTACCGGAGATTCATTAAGGATTTTTCGTAGATAGCAGCACCTTTGACTAAGCTAACCAGAAAGGACGTGGATTTTATTTGGTATGATAAATGTGAGGAAGCATTCCTTGAGTTGAAGCATTTATTGACCAATGCACCTGTGTTAGTAGTTCCAGATGGGAATCAAGATTTGGTGGTGTATACAGAAGCATGTGGAACATGATTAGGAGTAGTATTGATGTAGAGGGGTAAAGTGATTTCCTACGCTTCTTGACAGCTCAGACAACATGAAGTTAGATATCCGACAATGATTTGGAGTTGGCAGCGGTGATTTTCGCATTAAAAGTATGGAGACACTACCTCTTAGGAGAACGATTCGGGTTGTATACGAATCACAAGTCTTTGAAGTACTTATTCTCTTAGAAAGAGTTGAATATAAGACAACAGAGGTGGCTAGAGTTTTTAGTCACTTATGATTTCAATATTGAGTATACCCCAGGAAAAGGAAATAAAGTTGCGGATACCCTTAGCAGAAAAAATCAGAATGTACTCTTAGCTTTGTTGGCAGAATGGGAGGATCTAGAAGCACTGATTACTTATAGTGTGCAGTGGAGACTAACTGCTAGTTCTAGCTAGAGTACCGCTATGTTATCCTACTTGGAAATTCGGCCAATATTGATCGAAATGATTGCTTCTAAGTAGAGAGATGATTAATTATTAGCCAAGACGGTTAAAAGGTTGGAAGGAGGAACCAAAATCGATGATATGAAGGATTTTAGTCTTGACCAGAAGGATGGTTAAGGAAGAAGGGACAATTGTTCGTTCCAGATATTGGTGACCTAAGGAGAGAAGTTCTTAGGGAGTTTAATCGATCAAAGTTTACGATTCATCCTGGAGAAATCAAGATGTATCAGGACACAAAGAGATGTTTCTTCTGGGAAGATATGAAAAGGGATGTAGGCTTATGGGTAAAGCAATGGTTGGATTGCCAGTAATTAAAAGCCGAACATCATAAGCCGAGTGGTTTGCTTCAGCCTTTAGATATACCGGTTTGGTAATGGGATTCGATATCCATGGAATTTATTGATGGGTTTCCAAGGTCGAACTGGGGAAATGAAAGTATTTGGGTCATAGTGGATAGACAGACCAAGAGCGCACACTTCATTCCCGTTAAGTCAACTGGGATGACACCTCTATTGGCTAAGTTGTTTAAAAAGAATATTGTCAGACTGTATGGGATTTCTAGTAGTATAGTCAGTAATAGAGATTCTTTATTCACTAGTGAATTCTGAAAGAGTTTACAGGAGGTATTAGGTACCAAGCTTAAGATGAGTACCACTTGTCACTCATAGATAGATGGGCAGACATAGAGAGTCAAGAAGTTACTTGAAGATTTGTTGAGAGCTTATGTACTAGATTTTGGTGGGTCGTGGGATTATCATTTACACTTGGTTGAGTTTTCCTATAATAATAGTTATCAAACTAGTATAGGAATAGTGCCTTTCGAAGCTTTTTATGGAAGGCTATGCAAATCACCAGCACGTTGGATAGAGACCAGAGATAGATTGGTCCTTGGTCTAGATATGGTAAGAGAAGCCACAGAAAAGATCAAGTTAATTCGATATAGGATGAAATAAGCTTAGTCTAGGCATAAAAGTTATGAAGATAAGAGGCATAAAGATGTAGAGTTCTCAATTGAAGATCGTGTTTTTATTAAAGTATCACAAATGAAGGGTGTGACATGATTCGGAAAGATAGGAAAATTAGCACCAAGGTATGTTAGACCATTTCCTATTATAGAGAGGATTGGAAAACTCACATATCGAGTAGAGCTACCGAGCAGTTTGGTCAGAGTCCATAATGTGTTTCATGTTTCTCATCTTCAAAAATATGTGGATAATCCAAAGACTACTATCGCTCCAATTTCATTAGAAGATTTAGTAGTGGAGCCGGATCTGATTTTTGTTAGGCAACTAGTTCATGTTATGACCAGAGATGAGAAGAGGTTAAGGAACAAGACAGTCAAGTTAGTAATAGTCCAGTGGAGCGACAACGAGAAAGACTATACTCGGAAGACAGAGGACATGATTAAAGAGAATTATCCTGCACCTTTGAGGGTATGTTCTATATTTATTGTATATAGACTGTTTGCTAGTCAAATAGGCTAGTATTATTGTTATATTATGTTACAAACATTTGCATGTTTGATATGCTTAGTATATAGTCCTTACTAGATTTCAACGACAAGATTCTTTAAGAAGGGGAGCATATAACATCACTAATTTTAATAACATTATTCAAAAGATTTAATTAGATAAATTAAATAGAATAATGTGGTGTGTAGTGTGATAAGGGAATTGAGATTTGAAAATTAACTAGATCAGGCCATAATTAATTAACCAGTTGGAAAATATGATTATTTTATAACTTAAGATAAAAGAGAATACACGAGATAGGTAAAATAGGAAGATCCATCCTTTTATCTCTTAAACCCTCTCCCCTTCATGTTATTCTCACTTTTATAACTTAAAAACAACCAAATAATACAAGGCTGACCATTAAACAAGAGGAGAGGAGGAAAAAGCCCAAAGATTCAAGGGGGAAATCTTAATCAAGCATCAAATCTCAAGTGTACTTATCCAATCAAGATGAATAATAATCAAATCCATCTCATGTTATAATTGTTGGTTTCGAATCTTGATGATTTTGATTCATGTATGATGTTTGAATGCTATGACATGTTGAAGATGCCATGTTTTGAAATTATGATGAATTATATGGATTTTTATGAAATTAATGCAATAGGTTTAAGAGTAAAACCTTAGTTAATAACCTCCAAATGACTTGATTTTTGAATATGTTACGTAAAACATAAAATTGGAGATGGATTTTTAATTTCATAATTATTCAAAATAATAGTAATTTACTAGGAATTTCCTAAGGCTAAATGGGAATTTAATTCGGATTTAATTTATTAACAGTAATTAAACATTGATTTTGGACCCGAACCTTTTATATATCAAGGAATATGTTATTTCGGACTTTTGGAGAATTTTGGGGATATTTCCCAAGTATATATGAATTATTATGAATTTTATAGGCTAGAAAAGCTTAAGGTAAACCTTAATTAAATAATAAGTAATTAAGGATTGTTAAGTGTTTTGGAAAAGAAATCGTTCTTGCTTCTATAAAAACTGAAAAGAGAAATTTTAACCAATAAGATTTTGATAGAGCTAGAGGAGTTGGTAAAAAGTATGTGCTTTATTTAGCAATAAAACAATTTTTATGTTAATTACTAAACTGCCATTTCGACATTCATCCACACTGCCCCTAATCATTAGCGTACAGTCATGAGCGTTGACAAGGAGGTAAGCATAGTGTTTGTACCAAAATTGGGGACAACACTCTTCGGATGTGTTTGAAGAGATAAAATGAAGAAAGTAAATGTAAAATGAGGCAGATCTAACAAACACACCAATTAACAGATAAGAAAAAAGTGCCGAAACACACGAATTTAGAGTGGTTCGGCGTATGGCCTACGTCCACTATGGAATGATGATGTTTATTGATTATAACTCGCTGGTTACAAAAGATTTACAACAGTACAATCGTAGTACAATAGCAATTTTGGCAGAGTACCGGCGTAGAGAGGTAAAAAGTCCATTTTTTGTAGGTCCAGGGTCATTATTTATAGGTGTAGGTAGTAAATATCTCGCCCAGATCTCGGAGGACTTCTTCTCTCATGTGGGTGGGCCCACGGGATCGAGTTCAGGTGATTTCGACTCGATATCAGAAAGATACGAATGGAATTCGTATCAATCAAGAATTGATCCTTTTTGGCTGAAATTGATCTGGTACATTCTTGATGTTGTAGGCAAGCTCCTATGAAAATTTGGTGGCATTTGCACTTATAGATCTTGAGATATGATCGATGCAAGGTTGGATTTGTATGACATTATCGTCTTCGTATTGATACTATTTCGTATCGGTCATGCGTGGCTCTGTTTGTATCGATGCTTGCATGCTACTTCGTATCGATGGTTAGAGGCTGCCTTCGTATCGATGCTTCATGTTGCTTCCTTTGTATCGATCGGTGGTTGTTGCTCTTCGTATCGATGGTAGGAGATCGATACGAGATGGATGGAGGGAGACCGATACGAAATAGACATTTGTTGATGGATATGAAGTGTTGTTAACATGATGGATACAAAGTAGCATCATTTGATGGATATGAAGGAAGTCAGTGGGCGATGGATACGAACTGAATCTCTCTTGGGGAATGGATACAAAATTGGATTGATACGAATAGAGTTGGTTTTCTCAACCTTGATCGATCAATATCTTGAGCAGTCGAACTCCGATTGACTTGAAATTTGGAACGTTGGCTTTCATAGCTTTGCTTGTCATGTCATATCAATTGTAGCTTGATCCGGACTCGAGAAAAATTTACCAGTATCCATAGTGAACCTATGT
The DNA here is from genome assembly GCA_030737815.1 of Allium fistulosum. NCBI lineage: Eukaryota > Viridiplantae > Streptophyta > Magnoliopsida > Asparagales > Amaryllidaceae > Allium > Allium fistulosum. Next base: position 265,385,518 of record CM060904.1, on the reverse strand, counting down.
ATAATCGATCTCCAGGATGAACTGTCCTTGGTTTCTAGTCAAGTTCTTGGTGTCACGGCCTTGCCAAAAGGCGGGATAACATTTTCCCCCCAAAGTACGTCTTGTGTGAACATGACTTGCTTTGAAAAGCTGTATCCTTCATTCTGAAAAATTTCTATCCTATTCACTAAGTAGTTGCTATCTTTTCTTCAAAAGATGTAACCTTTGATTGATCTTCAATGATGTAGATGTCGAACTGTTGATTGTCAATGATCATGCAGTGTTTTGTTGTAACTAAGTGTTAAGCGCTAGCGATATATTGTTCATTGTTCCGATCGTCACCAGGTAAACATTCAATTCCTGTTAACTTCGAAAAATTGAATGTTAGTTTGGCATACATTCACATATGTTAACCAGACTCATGTTCATGTTTGCACATTTCGGGTCCTTATCAAGTTCTTTTGATCGAGTTTCGTATCCATCCTCTCCTGGATCGATGTGGAATTCGAGTTGCAACAACGGTCGATGGTTGTTTTTGATCCATTTCTTTGTATCGATCCTCTCCTAGATCGATCTGGGATGCATTAAGATATACTTCGTATCGATGGTTATCGATACAAGATGGGCTTACATAATGTGTGCTTCATATCAATAGATACGAAATTTACAAGTGTTAACTCATAGGATAGCTTCGCGAAGGATATGCCATTTCTCATTCCGCTGTTCAAGAGGGATGCCTTATTGTAGATAATCTTTGATAGGAGTCATCCGTGACTCCTTTCTGGCTCCGTCTCTAAGATCTAATCGATCTTCATCCGTCAATGCTTGGAATAATAAGCATTTCAACTGGGACAAAGATTATTTGTCGCGCATCCCCAGAACTGGTTAACTTGGCCAGTGACTTGGCTTTTTCATTTTGTTCTCTGAGGATGTGCGTAAGCTAGTAACTCTTGGACCCAGCTGAGAAAAGGAGCAAGACGTTTGCCCCCTAGTTAGATAATCTTCCCTGACTTGGCATAATACTAACCAAAAATCACATAAGACATGTAAAGTTTCCACTCCTAGTTTTCTTGCAATTTTGAGCATGGTGATCAAGGCTTCATACTTAGCTTCGTTATTTGTTGCAGTGCAGTTGAGTTTCAGGATGTAGCAGATCGATCGTTCCTCAGGAGTCATTAACGCAACTTCGACGTTAGAAAGCCGATTATCGAAAGTTCCATCTATGTATGTTCTCCATTGGCTGGACGGTTCTCCACTGTTCTTCGGATAATCGTCTGATGCAGTGAATTCAGATATAAAGTATGCTAATGTTTGACCATGGATAGCTCTCTGAGGGAGATAAGTGATATCAAATTGGTTTTTCTCAATATTCCATTTGAGTAACCTTCCAGACATCTAAGGTTGCCATAGGACCTATCGTAACAGCTGGTCGATATAGACGTTAATGGGGTGAGGTTGTCAATAGCTAGCTTTCATCCTACACTGATCTTTGGATTAGTTTCTCTTCACATAGAAATGCGATGCTTATGGCATGTGTTGACATGGCCGAATTGATATATAAATCTTCACGATCCAACGGCTCAGATAAAATTCTCTACGTGATCTATCAGAGCTAGAACTGCATCACGCAGTTGTTGGTCCATTCAAAAGTTCTCTTCACTCTCTTGGTAAGGTTGAAGAAGAGAATACACTTGTAGATAGCCTTAGAGTTGAATCAGCTTGGGATGGTAATCTTCCGACTTAGCTCTGTACCTGCTTGGTTTCCTCGATACATGGATGACTCTAATCTTTGGAATTTTCTAACATTAGCCTCAATCCTACGAGAATTGATGACGGAACCCAAGAATTTTTTCTTACACAACGCTGAAAGAGCATTTCAAAGGACCAAGTTTCATTCTGTAGTTGTTGGAGAGCACTGAATATCTTTGCCAAGTCATCGATGTGGTCGTTTGATGATCGTGATCTCACGAGCATATTAACCACATATACTTTCATCGATCGACCAATCTGATTTTTGAATGATCTGTTAATCGTCCTTTGGTAAGTAGCATAAACGTTCTCAAGTTTGAATCCAGGGATTGCAGCATAGCACTATCAGTAATGAAACAGTTGTATTCCTGGTCTGGGACATGCTTCAGTATTCGATTGTATTTGGAGTTTGCGTCCATGGATGTGAGTAATTCATGTCTGATGGTCGAGTCCATCAGTTGGTTGATCATTGGAAGTGGAAGACTGTGTTTCTTCATGCCTTGTGCAATTCTGATTAGTCGACGTACGTCCGCCACTCTCCGTTTGTTTTTCCTGTAAGCAAAGGACTGGATATTCATTTTGGGTAGAGGGTATCGTGGATAAACCTATTGGTTTTGAGTAGATTCGCCTCCTCTTTAAGTGCAGCAGATCTCTCTGGATCCACGTCGCTTCGTTTTTATTCACCAAGACATGCCTCGGGTCGACATTTAATGCAGGGTTCTCAAAGGTTGATGAGAGTGAATATATATATATATATATATATATATATATATATGAGATCGAGTCCAAGCGAACACATCAAGATTCACCTGAAGTAAAATAGTTGACTCTTTCATCATCTTGCGCCGAGTTGTGATCTGATCTACAATACTTGTGATGGGTTGTAGGCACTTCATGTGCTTATTTTCAATGGTAAATGATCAGGCTTGTAGGGACGTTGAATCAAAGGATTAGTAGAACTTAGCCTTGTACTGCATGCTGCTACATAGCTGGCTCCAGCTTTGAGATTGAATTTACTTGTGTTTCTGAATGATGAGCTTTTCTTTCAATGTACTTGCGATCCACTGCTCGTTGTAAGGGTCAGAATAATAATCAGCTGCCATAAGCCCGGGCATCGATCCGATGATTCTATCCCTAGGCATCCTTTCGACCGTAACCTTGAGTTATTATGAATATAAGGCACGGGTCATAGGATTGAATTGTCATAGTCAACTCTTAGATAATCACTCTTTTGCCCCCAGTCTTGGGTTGACGGACGTATTGTGCGAATGGTCAAGCTTAGCCCCTGTTGTGTTTATACTATAGTCCAAGTTATAAGAGCCAGAGTTGTTTGATGAACGATCAAACCATATTCATCTTATCTCTTGCACATGCCCACAAGTCTAACTGATATGTGGCAAGGTAAATCATGTCTACTTCAATTTTGTATTCTATCCCATTGAACCATAGGTTCGAGTTAACTGATGGAAGGCTGAGTCATGCCTATCCTACATTATGTTCTAGTTCTTTCCTCTAGGCGGAATGCATTGTTGCTTTCCCGACATTCGAACATGAGCTGGTTCTGGACGGTCAATGACATTCACTTCGCTGCTTATGTCGCCATACTCTGGGCAAAAACTGAAGAGTGAATCGTCCAGTCAGATCCAACGCAGGATTGATGCTTCCCTTGGCGAATCTAGGGTAAGGATTGGTGCGCGGACATTTAGGTTGCACTTGTTGTGAATTGCTCGTTTAGTCGGATCGTGGTAAGAGTCAAAGAATGAATGGTCGCATTGCATTCTTTTGGAGTTCGACGATCCACCACGTCCATTGCGATTTACGTTCTCCCATTAGATCTAGGGATAAAGTCAGCTTAAATGCAGTCATGTCATGCTAATCTGGTCTCATGCTCTTCCTGACGGATCGAAGGAATGCGACGGAGGATAAATGGTCAAGTCACACTCATTCGTGGTTTATTCTTCTATCCATGCTCTGTTGGTCAAAGGTATTCGATGGACGTTCGGGTCACATCGATTTGTAGTCGAAGAAGATCGATATTGACTGTCGATTAAATGGCACGATGTAGAGTGCTCGGACTTCATTTCCTGTCGATCCAATGGTATGATATGAAAGGTGTAGATCGATATTGCCCGTCGATCCGACGGTACGATATAATTGGTTGCCCGTAACTTCGGGCATCATTCTGATTGGTTAGCATTAAGGCCTCCTTGTAGTCATTGCCTTAAGTTGTAAATGACGCTAAGCTGGAGATGTAGCGAGTCACCTTTATCTTCTTTTAGCGATTTGTGCCTCTGCCCCCAGTCTTGGGTTAGTAGAGTGAATTTGTGGACGGTTTAATTGCATCTGTAGTGAGTTTTATACTCCTCATGTCAAGTTTAGGTTAGAGTTGGCGAATGAATGGTCGAATCACATTCATTTGTCTGTCTATGCTTGTAGTCGAACCTTGGGAATTAGAGTCAGCTGAAGGGCCATTCATCGCACCTATTTGATGTTCATACCCCTATCCACACTCTAGGGACTAAGATTTTTTTGTAGAAAATGGTCGGACCTCATTTTCCTCGGTCAATTCCTCTGCCCCCAGTCAAGTGCAAAAGTCGAAGTGTGGTCGGTCACATTACAACAACTTTAATTTGTTGCTTCTCCCATTGAACTGTAGGAAGGAATTGATTGGTGAATGGTTAGGTCACATTCATTCATGTTGCACGCACAACTCGTCGGATCATAGACGAGAGTTAGCGGTTGAACAGTCGTGTCACGTTCATTTGTAGTAGGATGGGTAATCACATCCATTTAGAATAGGACGTTCAACTAGGTCCGTTTTGCGAATCTACGTCTCCCTGTCGAATCAAGGAAGAAATTTTGTCTTATAGGGTTGGAGTGCATCCCTATAAAATTATGTATGGGTCCCGTGCCGGGGACAAGAGTTGATGCATGGACGGTCATGTCTACTTAGTGCTAGATAGTCGGATCGCATCCGATTTTTTGTGATAAGTGTGCCCCCATGTCAAGGGAAGAGTTGGAAAGTAGACGGTCGAACCACATATGCTTTTTGTACTATAGAAATTGCTGAGGAATCAGAGTTGAAAGATGGACAGTCAAATCGCACCCCTTCTGGTATTTATATTCCAATCCATGCTTTGAGGGCTGGAGTTGGTTGATGGGTGGTCAGTCACACCCATTTGGTGTTTATACTCCAGCCCGTGCTCTCTAGACCAGAGTTAGATGATGGGTATACTCTAGTTCACACTCTGGGAATCTCGAGTTAGTTGATGTTTATACTCCAGTTCGCACTCTGGGAATCTCGAGTTAGTTGATGGGTGGTTAGTCACACCCATCTGGTATTTTAGGATTATGTCTGCACTTTAGGGACTTAAGTTGTTTTACGGGTGGTCGGTCACACCCATTTATGTTTATGTTTATACACTCTGGGAATCTGGAGTTGGCTGACAGATGGTCAGTCACATCTGTTTAGGCTTTAAGATTTCATTCACGCTCTGGGAATAAGAAGTTGATCAGGTACGTGGATGGTCGTATCACATCCACCCTGAGTAGGAAAGCAAAGTCGTTAGATGGACGGATCCACCCTCCTCGAGCTTGTAAATATGAAGGGTGAGGTCATTAGATGGACAAATCCATCCTCCTCGGATTTAGGTTTAACATGGGCGAAGTCATTAGGTGGACGCATCCACCCTCCTCGAGCCCACGTCCGTAAGTTTATGCTCCAGCTTGCACTCTAGGAGCCGGAGTTAGTTAGAGGATTGTCGTGTATCAATTCCTTTTGGCTGCAGTGTGATGGCTTGTCCCTGAGCTCGAGGATTCACTTAGCGAGTGATCAGTGGGATCCCGATTACTTTCCACTTATCTGCCATCAATGAAGGATGAGATTTAGTTTATGGACGGTTGGATCGCGTCCATGTTCATTTGGATTTTGCTTTCGCCAAGCCTAAGGAGTAAGATTAGTGTTTTGGCAAGCTTTGAGCTCGAGCAGAGGAGAGGATGATCGAACTACATCCACTTTGAGTTGTGTATTTTCCCGTAAGTCAGGTGCAAGAATTGGAGAGCAGACGGTCGAGTCACATCCACTTTATACTTTGCGTTCTTCCAATCGAGCCGAGGAAGAGAGTTGAAATGATGGCTTGTGATGGTTAGCGAGTAGGCAGTCAGTCGTTGATGACTTTAAATTGAGGGTTGGCCCCTGATGAAGTCGGTTTAAGGCTTGATTGTTTTGCCGAATCACAGACAAAAATAGGAGAGTGGATGGTCAAATCATATCCACTTTAAACATGTGTCCTCAAATAACCATATGTGTCTAATGTAGGATTGGATGTATGGACGGTCACGTCACGTCCACCCTTGGTGTGATTCCGATTTTGCTGGGCATCAGAAGAAGCATAAGTATTTTGGCGAGCTTCAAGTAAGAGATGGAGAGTGCATTGTCGGGACATATAACTCCAAGTCTTTCTTAGATCTCCTAATTAAATTACATAGGCGGATGAGTGGATGGTCGGTTGCATCCACTTTGTACTAAAGTCCTGACCTTGTCGATCTCTTCTGCTTTGATGCCTTGCCCCCAATCAGGAGCATATAGCAGCCGATCAGTGGTTGAATCATGCTCATCATAATGATACCTCAATGATTTGATCATAGTCCGCGGAGGTTGTTTGGCACCGAACCTTGAGTACTCGGTTACCTGCACCATTTGCAAGTAGTTTAATTCAAGTCGGTCGTATTTCGCAATATAAATGAAATTGAAATAAAAGTAATTTAAAAGATATCAGATCAAATCTCATTGATAACTGAAGCAGCGTCGTTTGCTTGCTATTGCACTTCGGTCCAGCCCTTCTTAGTTGGAAGTCTAAAGCAAGTGGTTCAGTTTAATCAAAGTTCTTGATCGATAGGGGTCGGGGGTTCCCTGCCCATCGTTTTATGGGGCTTGCACATATTGTCGAAGCTTTCCTTTCCGGAATAGTCTTATGGCGCTACCGTCCACGGTAGCCATCTAAGGAAGAGGAGATTCCTGATTTAGAGTAGGGAGTAGGTTTCCTCCTTATCTTGCCACATTGATCCTTCATCCGGTTCATCAACTCAATATTGGATACGATATGTTGCCGTAGTTATTGGCGGCTATCCGCCAGTTCTCTTATCAAATTCTGGAAATAAGCTTTTGTGATAAATTCATTTATGAGTGTTGGCAGCAACTGGCTGTGGATTTTGATCAATTCGTTGGCTTCCAGCTTCTTTATTCCCTTCAGCAATTCGAGAAATAGAACTGGTATGTCTAACCACGGTTGACAGTCTTCTTTGAAGAATGGGGGAAGACATCTGCATTTGATGGCATTCATCTCTCTTGCTGGAATCCATGCGCCATTCTCACTTCATGCGGTAGTGTCGGAGGTTGTATTCCCGTAGTACACCGACATGGTCAGCATGTTGAATTTTCACTGGAAATTTTGTATGTAGAACAGTTTCAATGAATGGGTCTCAACTGGGAATGATACTCCAATCATCGTTGTCAGGTCCATTTTCTAGCTATGTGGTCTTGTAACACTGGTGAATGATGTATGCACGATTGCCCAACGTTCGAGTTGTTGGTAATGCCGATTGGATAATGAGTTGGTTAAGATGGGCTCATAGGTTGGTGATTATTTCTAATTTTCACCCAGGTAGGAGGCCCATATAAGGTAGTAAGGAAGCCCTCTTAAGGTTGTATGCCATGCTTCTAGTCATATGGACATGGCATGATTAAGGTGCGGGCATTTGAAGATGGTTCAGTGGTGACCAGCTATGCTTTGAGTTGGCAGAGTAGACAGTGTAGGGCAATCATCATATTAGCCATCGTACCATAGTTGTCAATTCAGGAGTTTAAAAACTGGTCAATTGGGGGAAGTTGCAATCCACCTTAGAAGCATGATATATTAACCAACTCTATTTCTTGGCGTATTAGCTAGGTTCTCCAGCCTCTGGGAACACCGGTTGAGTAGTATTCCTTTACCCATTCCTTGATTGCAATTCAGCATTTGCTGCTGTAATCCCCTATGCCCCGTTCAGTCATGAAACGATTTAGAGCATGGATGGAATGTTCCTTCATTAAGTTGAGCTTTGAATTCACTATGCGAGCCTCTTTTTCGGAAATTTGGGTCGTACCCGAATTTTTTTTTGAAATTTCGTATCGTTCTCAGCAATGTTTGAACGATACAAATGTTGGTGAAATTGAACGGTCCGAAAAGTGGACACTTGGATCAATACGAAAGGCACACAACTGGATCGATATGAAGTGGTATCCGAGGATCGATACGAAATGCACACAGCTGGATCGATACGAAGTGGTATTTGATAATCGATACGAATTGGACGCAGCTGGATCGAAACAAAGTGTATCCGAGGATCGATACGAATTGGATGCAACTAGATCGCTACAAAGTGTATTTGAGTATCGATACGAATTGGATGCAGCTGGATTGATACTAAGTGTTTTTGAGTATCGATACGAATTGGACACAGCTGGATCGATACGAAGTGTATCTGAGTATCGATATGAATTGGACGCAATTGGATCAATATGAAGTGTATTTGAGTATCGATACGAATTGGACACAGTGGATCGATACGAAGTGTATCTGAGTATTGATACATATTGGACACAACTGGATCGATACGAAGTGTATCTGAGTATCGAGTTGGACGCAGCTGGATCGATACGAAGATATGGATGCGAAAATCATGATATTTTCATGGATACAAAAATATGGATACGAAAATCATGATATTTTCTAGATATGAGAATATGGATACGAAAATCATCATATTTTCTAAATACGAAAATATGGATACAAAAAGCATCATATTTTCTGGATACGAAAATATGGATATGAAAATCATCATATTTTCTCGATACGAAAATATGGATACGAAAATCATCATATTTTCTAGATACGAAAATCATCATACGAAAATATGGATACGAAAATCATCATATTTTCATGGATACGAAAATATGGATACGAAAATCATGATGAATGTAGTTCCTATTAGATCTGGATCAATCTGAATAGAATAGAATAGATGGAAACACTGGACGGTAGGTCTGGATCTCCTCCTTAGATTTTTGCAATCCAACGACGGTAGTAGATCCATAGAGCAGGAGAAAAGCTGGGTTTTCTAAGTGAAAGCACCAAAGTGTTTGTACCAAAATTAGGCACAACACTCTTCAGATGTGTTTGAAGAGATAAAATAAAGAAAGTAAATGTAAAATAAGGTAGATCTAACAAACACACTAATTAACAGATAAGAAAAAAGTGCCGAAACACACGAATTTTGAGTGGTTTGGCGTATGGCCTACGTCCACTATGGAATGATTGGTGTTTATTGATTATAACTCACTAGTTACAAAAGATTTACAACGGTACAATCGAAGTACAGTAGCAATTTTGGCAGAGTATCGGCGTAGAGAGGCAAAAGTCCATTTTCCGTAGGTCCAAGGTCACTATTTATAGGCGCAGGCAGCAAATAACTCACCCAGATCTCGGAGGACTTCTTCTCTCACATGGGTGGGCCATGGGATCAAGTTCAGGTGATTTCGACTCGATATCAGAGCGATACGAATGGAATTCGTATCGATCAAGAATTGATCCTTTTTGGCTGAAATTGATCTGGTACATTCTTGACGTTGTAGGCAAGCTCCTATGAAAATTTGGTGGCATTTGGACTTGTAGATCTTGAGATAAGATCGATGCAATTTTGGATTTGTATGACATTGAAGTCTTCGTATCGATACTATTTCGTATCGGTCATGCGTGGCTCTGTTCGTATCGATGCTTGCATGCTACTTCATATCGATGGTTGGAGCCCGCCTTCATATTGATGCTTTATGTTGCTTCCTTCGTATCGATCGGTGGTTGTTGCTCTTCGTATCTATGGTGGGAGATCGATATGAGATGGTTGGAGGGAGACCGATACAAAATTGACATTTGTTGATGGATATGAAGTGTTGTTAACATGATGGATATGAAGTAGCTTCATTTTGATGGATACAAAATAAGTTAGTGAGCGATGGATACGAACTGAATCTCTCTTTGGGAATGGATACGAAATTGGATGGATACAAATATAGTTGGTTTTCTCAACCTTGATCGATCAATATCTTGAGCATATGAACTCTGATTGACTTGAAATTTGAAACGTTGACTTTCATAGGTTTGCTTTGTCGTGTCATATCAATTGTAACTCGACCCAGACTCAGGCAAAATTTACCTGTATCCATAGTGAAACCTATGTATAACCGATCTCTAGGACGAACTATCCTTGGTTTCTAGTCAAGTTCTTGGTGCACGGCCTTGCCAAAAGGCAGGATAACACATAGGGTAACTACTTGAGTAGTTGTGGAATGTTTCCAACCCCATCGAAGTGGACAATAGCGGCAACCTATATATAGCGACGTTGCATCTTCGCGATTTGTCTAGTTCAAAGCCACACCTCTTTACCTGTGTGTTTTTAAAAGGACACCACATATAAATGTTTTGAATGCTTTCTTAATCGGCTATGTATTTTTAGTGGCATAATAGCCGAAGTGAGTTAACTAAACTATTTTATAAAGGCGATGAGGTTCTTGTCGCCGCTATTTAACTAGGTCGACGACATCATATTATTTGGCAACGATGCCTCAATTCTTTCTTCAGTGCTGACGAGGCTCACTTCATCGTAAATTAAAACAGTTTTAAAGGAGCGAGGAGGCTTATATTTTTGAAGGTCGATGACAGGTTGGCCATATATTTATAAAGGTCTTAAGTTTTAGTCTTCGACCCTGATGGAGGTCGACAAAAGTTTTAACGCCGCTTGTTTTCAAAAGATAAGCCTATCCATTCTTATTTTGGCGAGACGCCTTATAGGGATGAGGGGTGAAGTCCTCATATCCTCATCGTAAACATCCATGTAATATGAAATGGCATAAAACTTTGGTAATATAAAAAGCTATATATTTCCTTTTACTAAATATGGATTAAGGGGATCAATCATGTTTCATTATGACAATGTTTTTAAAGAATTTAATAATGGAAAAACCCAGGTTTTGAGCTAAATTTACCAAACAGAATATTACATTAAATCGAGCTAAATTTAAAAATGAAAATGTGTTTATTTTATCAGTTATTATGCATGTTTTTATCATACTTACATCATTTATGACCGATAACAACGTTTTGGTGTGTTAAGGGGTAGAACAACCAAGTATTTGGACCTTTATCTAATTCTGTTGTGTTGTTTAGTTTTGTCTATTTGGATGTAATGGAAAAGTGGTATAATTACCAAGTATTTGACTCTGATCAACTAAGGGGGCATCTTCATATGTCGCTTTTAGAGTATTTTGTATAGTTATATTTTCTCTAAACGTGGAATCATAGATGGGATTATGTAATGAATATGAAATCATATTTTGAAATGGAATGTAAAAGTTATTTCTGAATTGTATTTGAAATTTTTTCATATTCATGTACTTTTGATTATTGATATGATTAACATAGCCATATTTTGTCGTTGAGAATTAATAACTATGGATTACTGCAGCATCCGCAGTGGTTAGTTTTTGGCATCAGAATGAGGGATGTTACACACAGTATGAATGTAAGTTTAATGCATTATCCCTTTTCATACTTGGACTGATAGACATACCGCTATAAAGGAATGAAATGTTTGTAAATGAGATGCGACCAGACTTCTAGAGAGAAATGATAAATCATCTTACGGGTACATTCACTAACCTTATCATTATGACTTTGAGGTTTGAAGATCTTGATATTAAGAAAGGAGCCCAGAAGGGAGTTGTGCCTACAGTCAGTGTCAAGCCATTGTCAGTTATACCAGTTGGAGGCAAGCCAAATTTCAAGCGCAAGTTTATAGGGAAGAAACTCGGAGGAGGGGTTCCAATACAGAAGAAGCAGCTCAACTTGGTCAATATTCTTTGTTTCAAGTGCAACAAAATGGGTCACTTTGCACCCAATTACCCTACTATAATCTGCTACAATTGTCACAAGCAAAGACACATGAAGAATGAGTGCTCTTTTCCAGAAAAGGGTCTCAAGGACAAGCTTTTTCTATAGAGGAGATACCATCTACTTCTTCAGAACAGAAGGGGAAGCAGGTGTTGCAACGTACAATATTCATCTATGATATTACTATGAGAGTATTATTCGACACGGGTGCTTCCGGTAGATTTATTTCCATTGGTCTCGTTGATAAATTTAACCTTAAATCCATCTTTATGAGTAATCCTTTTTGTGTGTCAAACCCTATTGGGGGTTCGATCAAGCTTAACACCTTTTGTTTCAAAGTTCCTATTTATTTTCGAAATCATCTCTTTCTCTTTGATAGGTTCATGTGTTTGGAGTGTTGTTAGGAATGGATTGGTTATCTAAGTTTAGAGCGATCTTGGATTGTAATCGAAGATGTTGGAGATATTAGTGTAGATATATGTTGTGAAAAGCCTAACGAGTTAATGAGCATTTTTCTCTTTTCACTCGAAGTAGCTATGGAGGAGCTTAGGGATATGCTTGTTTTTTGGGATTTCATGGATATTTTTCATAAAGTGTGAGGTTTACGCCCTCACAGTGAAGTGGAGTTCTGTATTGATTTTATTCTAAAATCCAGACCTATTGTACAACCCCCTCAAAGATTGGCTCCGAAAGAGAAGAGGGAGTTGGAAAGCTAGACATTCGACTTGTTGCATAAGGGATTGGTAAGATGCAGTACCTCAAGTTGGGGATCGCCAGTCGTCTTTGTCACCAAGGCGGATGGTTCTTTAAGGTTATGTGTAGACTACATGAGTTGAATAAGAGGACTACCAAGGATAAATATCCTTTACCAAGAATCGACGATATGTTTGACCAGCTCCATAGCGCTCAGATATTTTCTCAATTGAATCTTGCCACCGCTTTTCACCAATAAGGGTAGTATGGGAGAGTGCTCTTAATAGCATTTAGGACTCTAGATAGTTTCTACGAGTGGTTAGTTATGTCATTTGGGCTGACTAATGCACCCACTTACTTTGTGGACTTAATGAATCGAGTATTTCAAGATGTTCTTAACAAATTTGTTCTTGTCTTTATTGATGACATTCTTGTCTATTTGAAAATGGAGAAGGAGCACAAGTACCATCTCCGAGTCGTACTCGATACCTTAAGGAGCCATGTGTCGAAGGCTAAGTTTTTTAAGTGTCATTTTTGGAAATCCGAAGTTAAGTTTCTAGGGCATGTTTTTTTCGGAGAAGGAATATCAGTTGACCCGGCTAAAGTTGTTGTAGTTCAAGACTAAAAGAAGCCCGAAAGTGCGATGAAAGTTAGAAGTTTCTTAGGATTGGATGGTTTTTACTAAAGCATCATCAACGATTTCTCGAAGATTACATCTCATCTAACAAAGTTAACAAAGAAAGATGTTAAGTTCGTGTGGATGCCTAAGTGTGATCTAACGTTCAATGAATTGAAGGAGAGGTTGAGTAGCGCTCCTATTTTTGACCATACCAGATGGCAGCGGAGGTTTAACTGTGTATACGAATGCTTGTGGTACTCGTTTGGGAGCCATTATGATGCGACATGGAAAGGTTATTGCCTATGCAAGTCGATAGCTGAAGCCACATGAGAAAAATTATGCTACACATGATTTGGAGCTTTTGGCTATTGTCTTCGCACTAAAGATGTGAAGGCATTATCTTCTGGGTGAAAAGTTCGAGTTATACACATACCAAAAATCCTTGAAATATCTCTTTACCCAGAAAGATTTAAATTTGAGGCACCAGAAATGACTGGAGTTCTCGCTTCTTAAGATCTGGAGATTCTTTACACCTCTAGCAAGGAAAATGCTATTGCGGATGCATTGAGTAGAAATGTGGCGATCGTTGGAAACTTAGAAGTTAAGCCCGTATTGATGAAGAGGATTGCATATAGGTAAGAAAAAGAAATCCTATTTTGGCTCGACTTAAGAAGGATGTTCAAGAAGGTATTATTTCAAGATTTCAAATTGATCCTTAGGTTGTACTGAAAATGAACTGGCGTATATGTGTTTCGAATGTTAATGGACTTAGAAGAGAGGTGTTAGCCGAATGCCATCGTTCAAATTTGTCTTTCCATCTAGGAGTAACCAAGATGTTTAAAGATATGAAGAGGGTATTCCGGTGGAAGGGGATGAAGCGAGATGTTTCAATCTTTGTGAGTTTGTGTGCAAACTTCCAGCAGATTAAGAGTGACTAGCAGAAGTCAATTGGACCGCTTTAGCCACTTGAGATCCCGAAGTGGAAGTGGGAGCAGATCTCTATGGATTTTATTGATGACTGTTAGTCCCTGAGGAGTTGATTTTGATGACAACAACCTTACTTAGAATTAGATTATAAAATATATAATACTAACATTATTGTGTAGATATATATAGATATGTTTGCAGGTACTAAAGAATGAAGAACTGTACAGTATAAAGATTCAAGATCAAAGATTGAAGATATCAAGATTCAAGACTCATGAGTATCAAGAATTTCAAGAGTTCAAGTTTCCAAGATAAGTTAGTTAGGAATATTGTTAAAACTCATAGAAAGGCACTGCCATCTTAAAATCTATTTTATTCGTGGAATGGAATCCACTTCGTGCTCGTTAAAGGGATGGAACCCTAAGTAGGATGGAACCTACGAAAAATCTAGTGGAACATCTTTTTGTATCCACTTACTTTTATTTTCAAAATGAGTTTCAAAATATATAGCTTGTTTTTCAAAATGATTTTAAATATTCCTGTTTAAAAACCAAAATCATCTGTCCTGGTTTTCAATATATTTTAGCCTAAAAAATATCCTTAGTTTTAAATATCCTTAATTTTAAATATCTTTGATTTTAAATTATTATCCTAAGTTTTTAAACTACAATTTTGATATTAATATATTTAGCTGTTTTATATATTTATACTTAAGATTTAAATATAAAAGTATAGAAAATTATTATATATATTTTAATATTGTTCTCTATAGTTATTTATGTATTATAACTATATATAAGTATATTTTAAAGTTTAAATATAAATATAATATAATATAGAAATTATTTTCAAAGAAAAACAAATCAATAAAAAATACAAGGGCATGTCGACATGGTCACATGTACCCCTGTCGACATGGTGACAGTTAAATTGTTTTTTAAAAGAAGTGTCTATTCGCCACATCCCTTCACCAATGGACATGGCTATTGATCTACTATAAATAAAGGGTGTTTTCAACGAATTTTAATCATTTTTTTCTCTAATATAACTTCTCTTCTTCTTCTCCACTTTCTTATTTACAAATTACGCCATTACTCTGCCGAAATCAATATCGAATCTAACTAGATAATTTCTGGTTTTGATTCTCTCCACTATCTCTACCCAGAGGATTGTGAATCTGGAGCGGTGTACCTCGTGGCCTTGAAATCGAGGGTTGTATTTGTAAGAATTGTTTTTGAAAGGAAATCCGTACTTGTGTCGCGGGACTGGATGTAGGTTAACTCCGAACCAGTATAAAATCCGGTGTGTTCTTTCCTTTACTGCTTTTACTTTATATTTGCATCTGTGTTTGATTCTATGTTCATATCTGTGTCTGATTAGTGCATACATTGTTAAAAAATTAAGATAAACTCAAAAAGATTAACAAATTTCTTAAAACACTATTCACCCCCTCTAGTGTTAATTCTAGCCTTAAGATCCTTAATCCGCATTCTAACAATTGGTATCAGAGCTTTGTTTTCAAAAGTTTCACAATCTGAATTTTGAAAAGTTTTAAAATGGCTATTTTTGAAAAATCTATTAAAACTTGTTTAGAATTATTTAAATCATCATTGTTCCATGAGTCTGCATATGAATGTTATTCAAATTCTAGTTGTCTACCCAACTTTTATAATGTGCAGGAAAGATGCTTTATGGGTATTAAGGAATCAATCCACAATGGACAATCTTTGCAGATCAAAAGGAATAAGTGGATACTTGATAGTGGATGCTCTAGACACATGACTGGTAATCCGGATATGCTGAATAATATTATATACAAAGACGGAGGACTGGTTAACTTTGGGACAACTCGAAAGGATACGTGATTGGCATCGGCAATGTCGGTAACTATGAAACTACTATTATTACTAATGTTTTGCTAGTTAAGAATCTAAAACATAATCTACTAAGTATTAGTCAACTCTGTGATAAAGGATATAAGATTAAATTTGAAAAAGATAAATGTCATATTGAAGATAATAACTCAAGCATAATATTTGAGGGAATTAGGAAAAAGAATATTTATATTCTTAGTATGAATGTTTCAAATGATAACCTATGTCTTTTGGAAAATACAAGTGACCCTTGGATTTGGCATAAGAGATTTGGACATTTGAATTTCAAACTCTTATCTAGACTGTCAAAACATGATCTAGTAAGAGGCCTCCCTAAAATGAATTTTAAAGTAGATAGTTTATGTGATGCATGTCAATTAGGAAAGCTTAGAAAAAGTTCCTTTAAATTAAAATATATGATTTCAACTTCAAAACCCCTTGAGTTACTTCATCTTGATTTATTTGGTCCATCTCAAATTCAGTCAATAAATCATAGTAAATATGTTTTTGTAATTGTAGATGATTATTCTAGATTTACATGGACAATATTTTTGAAACATAAAAGTGATACTTTTGAATGTTTTAAGAACTTTACAAAAAGGATTAAAAATCAATTATCTTTAAAAATTATAACTATTCGTAGTGATCACGATGGTGAATTTGAAAATGAAAAGTTTGAGGAATTCTGCAATAAAAAGGGAATAACTCACAATTTCTCATTTCCAAGAACTCCACAAATAAACGGAGTAGTTGAACGTAAAAATAGAACGATACAAGAGTGTGCGAGAACTATGCTTTCAGATAGTAATTTACCAAAACACTTTTGGGCAGAAGCTGTTGCTACCGCCTGTTATATTTTGAATAGAATTTTAATTAGACCTTTAACTGATAAGACACCTTATGAACTTCTTCCTGGAAAGAAACCTAAGGTATCATACTTCAGAATTTTTGGAAGTAAATGCTTTATTTTAAATATAAAAGATAATTTGGATAAATTTGATCCTAAATCCGACAAAGGAATCTTTATCGGATATTCTAATAGAAGTAAAGCTTATAGAGTTTTTAATTTAAGATCTAACACCATCGAAGAAATAATGCGTGTTTCATTTGATGAAAATTTAAAAGATTTTGAAATTACAAATGATGAAGAAGATTTAATTACTCAAAATCAGGAATCAACCGAAATTAATAATGAAATTAATCATCCTAATAAAAGGATTAAACTTTTAAAAGATCATCCTATTGAAAATATAATAGGAGATATGCAATCTATTGTTACAACTAGAAATCAACTAAGTAAAATGAGTAATGTAGCATTTATATCATCTATTGAACCCAAAAATCCTGAAGAAGCATCAACTGATGATTCATGGATTTTGTCTATGCAAGAAGAATTAAATCATTTCACTAGAAATGAAGTTTGGGAACTTGTTCCTAGACCTGAAGATAAAACTATAATTGGAACTAAATGGGTCTTTAAAAATAAAATGAATGAACAAGGTGAGGTCGTTAGAAATAAAGCACGATTAGTCGCCCAAGGTTATTGTCAAGAAGAAGGTATAGATTGTGACGAAACCTTTTCTCCTGTAGCAAGATTAGAAGCCATTAGGATTCTACTTGCTTTCGCAAATCATAATAATTTCAAATTATTTCAAATGGATGTTAAAAGTTCATTTTTAAATGGATTTGTAAAAGAAGAAGCATATGTTGAACAACCACCACTTTTTGAAGATGAAAAATTACCAAACCATGTGTACAAACTTAAGAAAGCTTTATATGGTCTAAAACAAGCTCCTAGAGCCTGGTATGATAGACTACGATATTATTTATTATAATCAAATTTTGAAATTGGTAAAATAGATAATACTCTTTTTATTAAAATAAATAAAAATGATATTCAACTAGTTCAAGTATACATAGATGATATCATTTTTGGTTCAACTAACATCGAAATGAATAAAGAATTTTCTGAAATAATGACAAAAGAGTTTGAGATGAGTCATATGGGTGAATTAAACTTCTTTCTAGGATTGCAAATAAAACAGTTAGATAATGGTATTTTTATTAGTCAAGAAAAATATGCTAAAGAACTAGTTAATAAATTTAGTTTGACTACTACGAGTGGAAAACCTACTCCCATGGCAACCAATGAATATCCAAGTAAAGAAGATCTCTCGAAAGATGTAGATCAAAAGTTGTATAGAGGAATGATCAGATCATTGCTCTATATCACTGCTAGTAGACCTGATATCATGCATAGTGTATGTCTCTGTGCAAGATATCAATCTCATCCTAAAGAAACTCACTTAAAAGCTGTAAAACGTATCATAAGATATATTAAACACACCTCTGATTATGGCTTATTTTATCCTAAAAATGATTCATTTGATTTAATATCATACTGTTAGCACCAAAATTGGTCACTAACCTGGTTGAGAAAGATTGTGTAGAGAGATTAATGAAGAAGATGAATTAGAAATGAAAAATAGTGTAATTCAATGCCAAAAGAACAACAAAAACGAGAACACCAGATTTATAGTGGTGTGGCATAACTGCCTACGTCCACTTTGGGTTTTGATCTTTATTTCTTCCAAAGTAGTTGAATACAGATACAATCCATATATTAATGACTTGAATACAAGTTTGAACTGAAAATAATCAGTCTTGAAAGTGGCAGAGTCTCCCCATTGTTCCCCCAAAAAAGGTCCATTTCATTGTGCCCCTGCCCTTCTATTTATAGAAGAAGATGGGTTGGACTTCCTTCACGGGCTCAAGGCCAAGGTGTCTTGGCCCATATAGGGCTATCTCAAGCTAGTTGGTCTATTCTTGCCGAACTGTACCTAAATGCCAAAACATGTCGACTGCATCAAACCTGTATATCCTCAGGCTCTTCTTGGTCAGAATCTTATCTAGTGCTAACGATAATTTCTTCAACTGTCGTCTTGTAGCCGGGCCAAGGTGTCGGTTAACACATACTGTGATGCTAACTATGCTGGATGTAAATCAGATCGAAAAAGTACAAGTGGAACTTGTCACTTTTTGGGACATTCTCTGGTTTCCTGGTTTAGTAAAAAGCAAAATACAGTTTCTCTATCAACAACTGAAGCAGAGTATATTTCTGCTGCTTTGGCTTGTTCTCAAGTAATATATATGCAACAAACCTTAAGAGATTTTGGATTAAATATCTCAAAATCGCCAATTTATTGTGATAATACTAGTGCAATAAATTTATCTAAAAATCCTACTCATCATGCTCGAACTAAACATATTGATATTCAACATCATTTTCTTAGAGATAATATAACTAAAGAAGTAATTACTCTCGAATATATAAACTCTGAGAATCAAACTACTGATATCTTAACAAAACCATTAAATGAATCTATATTTACTAAATTAAGAAGAGAATTAGGTATTTGTTCAATAACTGAAATATAAAACATAAATATATAACAAGTATAATTAAATAAATTAAAAATAAATTAGAAGCCAAAATTAAAATACCCCTGTCGACAACCCCATATCCCACCATGTCGACATATAACGGTATTTTTTGAAAATTAAAATTCCCACCAAAATTTGAAAAGTTGGTTATATATTCTTCCGTATTTCGACTTTCTCTTCATTCTCTCTCATCTTCTTCTGGTTTAACTTCTGAAACAAAGAACGATGACACCATAGTTTGCGTTGGTGAAGTATGTTTTGATAAGGATGGAAATCTTGTCGAACAGCGTGGAAACTTCTGTCTCCACTATCCTAATTGTTCGATTCATAGGTCTCCTATTGTCAAGAATACTCCTTAGTGTTCTTTCTTTCATTCTTTCGTTCGTATCGTTGTATATATAGTTGTTTATATTAAAAACACATGTATATTTGTTTACATAGTTTACACACATGTAAATATAACATTATATAATAAATTGTGTTCTCTTATTCGTATATTCTCGTATCTTTTGAATATATAGTTTATTAGTTAAGAAAAGTAGTTATTAAGAGTTTAGTTTAAAGTTAAGTATTGATTATGTATGATAACACTATCATTATAATCACAAGTAATGTAGTCTTAGTTTCAGGGAGAGTTATATAGAATTATATAGTATTATAATTATGGAGTTATATGGTTTTTGTTGATGACAAAGGGGGAGAAGTATAAAATAGGATAGTTAGGCATAGATTAAGGGGGAGTTAAAATATTAGGATAGAAGTGATATTTTATAAACAAAGGTTGTCATCATCAAAAAGGGGGAGATTGTTAGTCCCTGAGGAGTTAGTTTTGATGACAACAACCTTACTTAGAATTAGATTATAAAATATATAATACTAACATTATTGTGTAGATATATATATAGATATGTTTGCAGGTACTAAAGAATGAAGAACTGTACAGTATAAAGATTCAAGATCAAAGATTGAAGATATCAAGATTCAAGACTCTTGAGTATCAAGAATTTCAAGAGTTCAAGTTTCCAAGATAAGTTATATAGTTAGGAATATTGTTAAAACTCATAGAAAGGCACCGACATCTTAAAATCTATTTTATTCAAGGAATGGAATCCACTTCGTGCTCGTTAAAGGGATGGAACCCTAAGTAGGATGGAACCTATGAAAAATCTAGTGGAACATCTTTTTGTATCCACTTACTTTTATTTTCAAAATGATTTTAAAAATATATAGCTTGTTTTTCAAAATGATTTTAAATATTCCTGTTTAAAAACCAAAATCATCTGTCCTGGTTTTCAATATATTTTAGCCTCAAAAATATCCTTAGTTTTAAATATCCTTAATTTTAAATATCTTTGATTTTAAATTATTATCCTAAGTTTTTAAACTACAATTTTGATATTAATATATTTAGCTGTTTTATATTTATACTTAAGATTTAAATATAAAAGTATAGAAAATTATTATATATATTTTAATATTGTTCTCTATAGTTATTTATGTAGTATAACTATATATAAGTATATTTTAAAGTTTAAATATAAATATAATATAATATAGAAATTATTTTCCAAGAAAAACAAATCACCAAAAAATAGAAGGGCATGTCGACATGGTCACATGTACCCCTGTCGACATGGTGACAGTTAAATTGTCTTTTAAAAGAAGTGTTTATTCGCCACATCCCTTCACCAATGGACATGGCTATTGATCTACTATAAATAAAGGGTGTTTTCAACGAATTTTAATCACTTTTTTCTCTGATTTAACTTCCCTTCTTCTTCTCCACTTTCTTATTTACAAATTACACCATTACTCTGCCGAAATCAATATCGAATCTAACTAGATAATTTCTGGTTTTGTTTCTCTCCATTATCTCTACCCAGAGGATTGTGAATCTGGAGCGGTGTACCTCGTGGCCTTGAAATCGAGGGTTGTATTTGTAAGAATTGTTTTTGAAAGGAAATCCATACTTGTGTTGCGGGACTGGATGTAGGGTAACTCCGAACCAATATAAAATTCGGTGTGTTCTTTCCTTTACCGCTTTTACTTTATATTTGCATCTGTGTTTGATTCTATGTTCATATCTGTGTCTGATTAGTGTATACATTGTTAACAAATTAAGATAAACTCAAAAAGATTAACAAATTTCTTAAAACACTATTCACCCCCCTCTAGTGTTAATTCTAGCCTTAAGATCCTTAATCTGCATTCTAACAATGACTTCCTAGGTCAAGAAGAGGAAATGAAGGTATTTGGGTTATAGTCGGTCGATTGACCAAGAGTGCTCATTTCATTCCTATTAAGCCGACCAAGACTGCTGAAAGTTTGACAGGTTTGTATGTAAATGAGATTATGAGACTTCATGGTATTCCTTGTAGTATTGAAAGTGACCGAGACCCGATATTTACTAGCAAGTTCCGAGAGGGACTGCAAACTACCTTAGGACAGAGTAGAGTCTGAGTACAACTTAGCATCCCCAGATAGATGGGTAGATGAGAGAGTGGACCGGATCTTGGAAGACTTATTGCGAGCATGCATTCTCGATTTTGGAGCTTCTTGGGAAGATCGTTTACCCTTAGTCGAATTCACTTACAACAACAACTATTATGTTGGGTTGTGTCTGGTGATAAAATTATTCTTGGGCCTGAAATGATCTTAAAAGCCGGTGAAAAGGTAGCTGATATCAAAAGGAAGTGTAGGATTAGCAAAAGTGTTATGCAGATCGAAGGCGAAGGGATCTTGAATTCTCAGTTGGAGATTTGGTGTTTGTGAAGGTCTCTCCATTGAGAAGTGTTGTGAGGTTTGGAAAATCAAGGAAGCTAGCCCCTCGATACATTGGCCCTTTTTCCATATCGGACTGGATTGGTAGACTTGCATATAGAGTGAAGTTACCAGATAGACTATCATATGTACATAAAGTATCTCACGTATCTCATTTACGTAAGTACGTACACAACCCTTCGACGATAGTGGAACCGACACAACAAGTTAATTTGGAAGTTCAGCCTAACCTAACCATTCTTAGGTAGCCTATTTGTATCATCGCTCAACATATAAATCGATTAAGGATGAAAGATGTGAAACTTGTTAAGGCTCAGCGAAGTGGGGATGATAGAGATTGTACTTGGGAAACCGAGGACTATATCAGGGATTCTTATCCTGTGTTTTTGTTGTAGTTGTTTGTTCTTTGTTGTATCTTCTTAATGTACTCATCGGTTGTGGCGAAATCACTTTCTTTGTAGCTGTTTGATTGAATGATATCATTTGGGTTTCTTTTGGTATCCTTTATTGTGTACGATTAATTTTGAGGACAAATTTTCCTATAAGGAGGGGAAAATGTAACGACCCATAATTTAATCACTTTAAATTTGACTATTTAATATATTTTTAAATACTTAAATAGAGGATTTTATAACTCAAATAAACCTCTTTTAAGTAATAACTAATGACGGTGATGTTATTTTAAAATTTGGTTTACAAAAATAATTAGTTTGGAGAACAACCGAAAATATGACTGGAAATCGTTTTTCGGATTTTCGACTTTTCATCGACTAAAAGTTATTAAAAAAAGTTGTGTACACTAGAGAATACTTATACACACACTTATTGAGACGACCACCCTACACCCCGATGCTCATATAACCGAATAGGGCGTTGCTGGATCACTTGGTCGATGTAGAACGATTGTCAGAGGAAATAAAAAGGAATAAAGATGAGGAATAGAAAAGAAGGGAAAATAATAGAAGAGAAGAGGAAGAAATAAAACATCACAAGGTAACATAACTCATCGTATATCTCACAGCGTATCAAATAAAATATAATAGTCATTATAGATATAAAATAGACGAGATAGTAATAACTATATAAACCACATAATCAGAGTACACAGGCTCATACATTTATACAAAACAATAATAGAGTTTATAAAACTGATAAATAAACTCAACTGATAAATTGTCTTTAATAAATAGTAAATCAACACCGTCAAGGCTCCAAAGTGTCACACAATAGAATAAACAATAATAACTCAAAATGTAATCATGGGGAAGCATCGCTATCTACTAGTCCATCTACACAGCTCCAAGTGCTATTTGCACCTGCTATCTAGTCAACTAATTTAAGAGTACCCAAGATAATAAGAAGTAAAGCATAAAACTTAGAGTCGGACAACAGTCTAGTGTGAGCGATGAATAATCTAATAACACTATAAAAGTCGGTATAGTATATGGAAACATATAGTATGTAGAATCATACATGACCTGTCCCTACATCCACATAGTTAGTAAATAACATTGAATATATACTACTCTATAATAGTCATCGTGGGTGTACTATACATCAAAATACTAGGGGTGTCTAGATAATAGCATCGGTAATATTTATATCGTGTGAAATCCCTAAGGTGATAAACAATCAAGCAAAAATAGTATTCATCATCCATCCTCATATTCACTCACTCGGTGCATTGGATATATGATACTCATATGACCCCGTCGTTAGGTCAAGGACTATTCAATGTCCCGATTTCTCGATGCTTGAATCCATGCCACTCTGTAGACCAGGAAGTAGACTGCGCAGATCAACACAGTCCAGGGTACTTAGATCCAAACATCATGTGATTCGAGGCACACCTCAAAACCCAAGTGAGCGCCCTCACATACCCCTGCTTTACGAGTACACCTTGAAACCTACGAATATCAATGATCTCTTTGCATATGTCATCCATAGAAGAGCTCATCTCAATACTATCCATACAACTCCCATCTGTAGTTGTCACGATTAGAAACTACTCTAGACAACCATTATAAGTCAAAGAGTGTCATTATGCGTCCTGTAACCTTCCTTTGACAGTTCCATTAATCCGACTCGTCATTGCCTGCTTTGCATACCAAAGTACAACTATCCGTCGTCAAAGCCATCACTTTCCATTATGGAATCATCATCATCAAATCATGAAGTCATCGCGTCGATGCACCCCATCCTCGCTTCACCGCTAAAACCACTCATCGCAGAGCAGTAGCACCAAAATTGAACGTTAAGAGGATGAACAAACCATTACATCGTACTCCTCAAAGCATCTCCATCGTCCATGTCAAAATCGACCAAATCGGCCATCATCAATAGTGGTAAATATCGACCACTCCAGAGTAGTCAATAACGAACACTTTGGTCGTGTTCTTAACAAAAAACGGTTAAATATAAACCAAATAAAACGTCTGGCGTCTTCTCTAAAGTCCGAAGCGCATCTCAAAGTTCATTGTGCTTCATCTTCAAATCAATTGGAGTGCACAGAACTCTGTGCACGAAATCCTATCCTATGGGATATTTTCTAATCCTATATCACCTTCGAATGACGTTTTCAACCAACTAACAAATAAGTAGACATGCAACCAACAAGCATAAAAATGTCTATAATAACCTACATACATCTAAAATAACAAAACACAATCCATCCAAAGCAACCAATGTGGGATAAATATCAGTAGTAGCCTAAACCTATCGACATCAACAAAATAGTGCATAAATGGGAAAATATGATATTTAATTTAAAACAATTTCAAAACACATTTAATTGTTTTTATAAAATAAGATATAAATTAACTATTTTAGAAATCTCATTTTAAAGTTAGAAAACATTTCAAAACTTCGTTTAAATCTATACTAACAATCATATTATGGTGAGAGACAATACCACTCACCTCAACCAAATTTAACCAAACCATTGCCATGTCATTGAGCTCTCCATCATG
The DNA here is from genome assembly GCA_030737815.1 of Allium fistulosum. NCBI lineage: Eukaryota > Viridiplantae > Streptophyta > Magnoliopsida > Asparagales > Amaryllidaceae > Allium > Allium fistulosum. The sequence goes on along the minus strand of CM060904.1, from coordinate 265,360,500 downwards.
AGCGCAACGCAAGAAACGACAATCAAAACGGACCTCGTATGCCAAGGATACGAATTATATATGATTTGGGTTATTTAAATGATTAATTGACTTAATTAATGAGTAACTTAAGCTAATTACTTTCATTAGCGCATAACCCATTTCTTCCCCAAATCAAAGAAATAACATGTACATTCACAATGTATCAATCCATTTAGTTGAAACTTCAATTCCTAATTTCTTCTTCTTTTTTTGACGAAACACCGCGCCGTCTTTGCCAATGAGTTCGCATATGTATCCTCTCCATCCTTAGACCAAAATAGCAGGGATCGGTTCATCCATTTGAAATGCAATGTAGTGCCACCTAATTCCTAATGTCGCGTTTTGCTACCAAGAACTGGATCCGAAAACGGCATAGGCAGTTACGCGCCACCGCAAGAAACAACATTGTACCCTCCATTTCACCCGAGAAGCCTCGAGTTATCGATAGATCTCTGCCCTAGTTCGCAGCTACAGAAGATGGACTCGACCAAGTGCAACCGCACACTCCAAATCAGGTATAGGTTTGTAGATCTTGATCATACGAATCCAACAGAACAAATTTCATGATTTTAGGTGGCCTAGATATCTTGGTTTTGATTTTTGAAATATGATTTGGAAGGCGGCGATGTTCCTTAGGCTCAAGCAATGAAACAATATCTGGTTTGGATAATGAGAGAGAAAGAAATAAGGGTTTTAATTCAAATAATATTTTATTCTCTTTTATTTGAATTCTCAAATAAAAGTTGCACGTTTAGATCTCGCACGATCAAACGACATCCAATCATCACGAAACTCGTCTGCACACATCACCTCATTTTTCCAGTCTCGATGATATAAATTTCATCGCTATACGAGAAAGTGCTCTGGGATGATAATTCTGTGCTTTTCGAGAACGTTTTGGCTAAAGGATCATCCAATCTTCAAATATAGCGATCATTATACTCATTTTAATTCGCAACATTGATACAAACTTAACGAAAGTGGTCTCAAGTCCTGATTCAATCGTATGCCAAAAATCATCTTTTCGGGACTGTTAATTTATTAACGATTCAATATTTAAATAAATTATTTATATATCCAACCGTTAAAAATGCGGGTCATTACATTCACCCTCCTTAAAAAGATTTCGTCCTCGAAATTCCAAGGACAAAGCAACACAACCCAATACCCTGACATAAGCAACGACGCAAGAGACCGTCACTTATCAACTCTCAACAACAATAACTGAAAAAGATCGCAACAAAGGGAATAGGCTCGGAATCAGTTGGATCCATCATCCTCATCCCTAAGTACAATCACTATCAATTTCGAAACAAATGTGGCTAAACCAAACGTCTAAGTCAAACACTTATTTCCGAAGAATCGGATAATCGAAACCAAAGCGCCCACTCACTAATCAAAAGGCAAGCCAACTAAATATCGTACATTACCAACTCTCTCTACTATTGGCAATGTCTACATTACATGCATTGACTTTTCTCTCAATTTTGGCTTATATCATGGAAATTTCGACAGCATCTCCTTTGCACGGCTAAGTATGGAAACAATCTCGATACAACATAGACATTTACATCTCATATTTGGGGCATCTCTTTTCTGAGGACAACCAAACATATATCACCAAATCTACAAGATTGATGTTACATACCTCTTTTATAGCAAGAGCATTTTATTTAGATACAAATATAAGTAGGTAAGGATCCAAATAGCCAACACTTGCTTCCCGTACCTGATCAAGTACTCAACAAAGAGGATTAAGCACAATAGTAACGTCATAATGCAAATAAGCATGCTAGATCATATATATAGCAATTTTTCTTGAAAAATTATGCTATATCAAATCATAGCTATCCTGCATGTATAATAACCATATAAACAAAAGTAATCATATCAAGTGCTAACAACTAGACATCAATAAGCACATATAAGATGAAATATCAAAAATAACATCCATGCCTATCCTAGAATGCGAGATACTAAACTATCTAGTATAAACATCAAATATGATATCCAATATGAAAGCTGGCGAAAAATGAAAATCTCCCCTAGTGAAAAACTCAGGACAAGCAGTTCTCATACTCTCACTAACCTCTCATGTGCAACCGCCTTCGTCTTCGCTCAACTAAACCTTTACAACTCCACTGCCTTCCTCCTAACCTGTTTCATATCACGTCTATTGGTAGAAATAGTTCTACGAGGTTTCGGAGTTCTTGGTTTGATCTCGATATCATCAAGTCAATTTGGTGCCAAATTTCCAAATTCCTTTTTTAAGTTCTCCCAAAACCTACTAGTTAACAACCAGTTCGACCACGTACAGTGCTCTCAGCACACAATGGAATACACTATCCATTCCATATATAACCCGACTAAATAGGATGCCATTTTACTAGACTTAATGAATATAAATATAGCATTCTTAATCAATAAATCGATTGTGACTCAAAAACTATCATACTATTCTCAGTCCTTGGCAATCCATCGATGAAGTCTATAGATATATGTTCCTACTACTAGAGAACAGATAATATCTCATCAGTATGGAACCAACAGTCTCGATCAAGTCCGCACTGCATCACCTCTATAGACACTACTTGTTTCACTAATTTAGCCATGATCTTCGCTAGTCTAGCTTATATCTCTAACTAGTACCGATCCACCAAATTAAAGTATGTTTGATAGTAAAACCAACCGTCATTTTGGCACTAGCTCACATCGAGTTCTGAAGTCATAACGGTGATAAAATCAAGCAATGCCCACTCTAGGAATATCGCTCTGTGACGACCGCCCATGACCCCTGCACAAATCAAGGAAATAGTGCGTTGTAAAGTGTTCCAGGCAGCCATGGATGATCGTCGGAGGTAAGTTAAAGCAGCAGAATCTATCGTATTACTCACAGCGCATGGATAAAATACGATAGAGAATATATATATATATATAGTGAAGCTTCACAAAATAGAATCTCATCAATTAAGCTTCATAATAGTTGAATACAAACATCTGAATAGTCAGTACATCAAGCCTCACTACATATCACTCAGAGAATTATACAAGCAGCAGAACATCCAGTACATATAGTAAGAAAATAATATGCAAGCCTCCAGCTCGTCTTCGTCATCAGCATCGTTGGAAACTAAGAACAACAACTGTCACCTGCTACCTAGTCTGCCCATCCCAAAATGGATGAACAGCCCAAGGTAATAAGAGTTGAACATAAAACCTTGAGTCAGACAACAGTCTTAGTGAGCGGTAAATTAATTAACAACATACCAAAAGAGCATAAAGGTAAAAGGAATAGGAACCCAACCCTCCCACTCCACCTCTTTCTACAGTGATAGCCCCCAAACACACTAAGCAGAAGTAAACATAGCAAAGCACACATTTAAAGTAAAGCAATTATCACTCGAGTCAAGGTCAATGTTTTCCAAGTACAAACCCCCAAGGCCTAAACCAAGATCAGATAAGCACCCAGAAAATATTGCTCTTGAGACCGAATGACGATACAACCAAACATCCATGACTCTGGCTATCACTATTATCATTGCTTCAATACCACCATTAATTGAATGACAAGCACATTCTTTCAGCCGTCCGTCAAGGGTTAATGGTAACCCCCGGTTCTAGACATAACTTCGCATGTCATCGCAGCCCGTGCCTAGGACTATCGAATCTGCCCAGAGTACTTGACTACCAACTGTAGTCTTTGGGACTATCGAATCTGCCCAGCGTACTCTTGCTTTGAGTCTGCTAGAACCTTCAACAACGATGAAATCTCAGCCTTCTAGTCATCCTCCTCGACAACTATTCTCATACTAGCTCAACCGCCTCTAGAGCCAACCATTATCCTCAAACACGAACCACTTCACCGAGTTAACAACATGCTTGGAATGATCCCGTCTGGATTAAACCAATGCTATCTCACATCATGCCTTGCTTCATCTCATCATAGCAAAGCCTCATCTCAGCATCATCATCAAATCTATCCATATGAGCTTTATCATCCACATCATATGCCACGAGCAGCTTTCCTTATTCAAGAGCCTTTCCCTTAGCTTTTGAATCATCTTCAACCCACTTGTCCAAATCAAATCATTAATCAACTAATTTACAACAATCAATCAAGTCAAAAATTAATCCAAGTAATCAAGCATTCAAATACGATCAAATAGACGATTATAACAATAATGGCAATCTTGTAAATAAAGAGTCTAAATCTAACAAGCATGAATCATGATCAATATCTCTACAACTTGATGAATGAACTTACATAGGTTAACATGTAGTAAAATGGATGTCAAATCATCATGAACAATAGATCTATACTTAAGTCTTAGAAAATGCATGGAAATCACTATTTTAACACAAAATCAAGCGACCAATCCGATATACTCCTTTGGGTCCGTGTGAGAGATAACCACCACTCACCAAATCACCTAAACACTTCAAAAGCAACACACTTCAAATCTGGACAACGAAGGATTTAACTTGATCTATCAAAATTCCGCTTCAAACGATGAAATCTCTCTTCGATGGATGTAGATCTTCAATCTAAGCTCTTGGATCTTCGATCTTGGATGGAAGGAAGCACAAAATTAAAGTGGAGAAAAGAAGTGAAGAAGTGTAGAACTCGAGCTCTCAAAATGGCAGCACTTTGTCGCTTCAAAATCCCGATCCCAAAAAGTGAGGCAAGGACGTGTATTTATAGGCTGAACCATAAGTCGTTCGCCCCCTTAAGTCGTCCACGACTTATGAAAACCCCACGACCTACGACTTACGACTTAGCAAATCCTACGACTTAACTGAGATACGACTTAACGCATGCGCGACTTAGCAACAACGCAAGTGCGCGACCTAACGACTTATCATAAGTCGCGACCTAACTGAGATGCGACTTAACGACTCAACACCCTCGCGACTTAACGACTCAACACCCTCGCGACTTAACGACTCAACACCCTCGCGACTTAATGACTCATCCAAGGTCGCGACCTTACTAAACACAGGGTCTTTCGACCTAACACCTAAGTCGTCTGGATGACCTAACTACTCATAACTGCTAAACTTAGGTCGCTCACGACCTAACTAAGCACAGCACCCCATAGGTCGCTCACTACCTAACTACAATAACTCCTTAAGTCGGTCGAACGACCCAAACTCCCTAGGTCGCTAACCCGCTTAATTCCTTAGGTCGTTAACTCGCTAACTCCTATATCCTTAAGCCGCTAACTACTAGGTCGTTGCCGCTAATTCTTAAGTCGCTACCCTCCTTAAGTCGCTTACTAACTTAAGCCATTAACTCCTAAGTCGTTCACTTCTACTACTAAATTCCATAGGTCGTCTAAACCCTTAAGTCGTCTACCGCTTAAGTCGTTTACTCCTTAGATCGTCAACTTCTTTAGGTCGCTCACCTAAGCCACTAAGTCGCTCCATAACCCAACCCGCTACACGACCTAACTCTGTACGACTTAAGCTTTGGTCGACTTAAACTCTGGACAACATCTCAACACTAACGACCTAAAAATAACAGTTTTACAATCTTTCGATCCGTAAAAATACGGGTCGTTACATTCTCTCCCCCTTAGGAATTTCGCCCCCGAAATTCCAAACAAACAAGAGCAATCAAAAACTATTCTGCATGCCTACCATCCATAGCAATTAACAAATCATGCATCAAATTACTAGCCTACCATGTAGAATTCTAAGACTAGAACAAGTTACAATGTCGTGAGATGACACGACACCTTATGGCCATACCTTGAAGAGTTCAGGATGAGCTTCCTTCATCCTCTCTTCCACCTCCCATGTACAGTCGTTAACATCATCACTCCATTGTATCTTGAGCAACCTAACTACCTTCCTCCTAAGCTGTTTCATGTCAGTTTACACAACACGAAGCGGCTTACGAGGTCTCTTATCAACTAGGTCAACTTCAAAATCTTCACAGCTATCAGCAGAAACTACTGTATTCGAGTCGTGCACATACTTCCGTAGATACGATACATGAAAAACATTATGCACACCCGACATCTTTTCTGGTAACTCCATTTTGTAGGCGAGCTTTCCAATTCGCTCGATGATCGGGAATGGCCCAACAAATCTCGGAGTCAATTTTCCTTTCTTCCCGAATCGAATAACATTCTTCAGTAGAGAAATCTTCACAAAAACCATATCACCTACGTCGAATTCCAAATCCTTACGACGCTTATCAGCATAACTTTTCTGTTGGTCTTGGGCTGCCTTCATTCGTTGCCGAATGATCTCTATGCATTCCGAAGTCTGTCGAATCATTTCTGGCCCAAGTATAAGCTTTTCTCCTGTTTCTAACCAACATGTTGGAGAGTTACACGGTCTTCCATACAATGCCCCATATGGTGCCATACCAATGCTGGATTGGTAACTGTTATTATACGAAAATTCCACCAAATGAAGGTGATCTTCCCATGATCCTCCGAAATCTAAAACACATGCCCTGAGGAGATCTTCCAAAACTCGGTTGACTCTCTCGGTCTGACCATCTGTTTGGGGGTGATAAGCTGTACTCAAACACAGTTCAGTTCCCAAAACTTCCTGGAAGCTCTTCCAAAATTTACTAGTGAACAATGGGTCTCGATCACTCACTATACTTTTCGGAATACCATGGAATCGAACTATCCACTTAACATACAGCTCAACCAACTTTGATGCAGTCCTGGTCGATCGAACATGAATGAATCTTGCACTCTTAGTCAAACGATATACGATGACCCAAATCCCTTCATTTACCACTCTGGTTCTAGGTAACCCATCAATAAAATCCATCGATATTTGCTCCCACTTCCATGTAGGAACTTCTAATGGCTGAAGCAATCCACTGGGCTTCTTTTGCTCAACTTTTACCAACTGGCAGTTCATGCACTTGGAAATAAAATTTCCAACATCCTTCTTCATACCTTCATAGTAATAGGTTCTCTTCATATCCCGATACATCCTATTTCCACCTGGATGAATTGTCAGCTTCGAGTGATGACTTTCCTTCAGAACTTCATTTCTCAATTCATCTATATCGGGAACAACTAGTCGTCCTTGCTTCCGAAGCCAACCCTCTCGATCGACCTCGAATCCTTTATCCTTTTCTTGGTCCAATCCAGATTCCAAATCACGGATAATCTTGACAAGCTTATCATCTCGCTTTTGGCTCTCGCCAATCCTTTCCACAAGAGTAGGTCTTATAGATAAGTTTGCCAACATCTCAGGTTCCAATTCACCTCTGGGCCTGAAGTCAAATCCAGCCAAATACTCGAGACTTCCATTCTGAAAACATGGCTCCCAATCCTGCATGTCTTCGACTTAACGCATCTGCCACTGCGTTTCCCTTTTCTCGGAGTATAGGCTATACTAAAATCATATGATGCCAAAAACTCTAGCCATCGTTGCTGCCTAAGTTTCAAATCCTTTTGGGAGAAAAGATACTTCAACGACTTATGATCTGTAAACAACTCGAATCGAACTCCCAATAGATAATGTCTCCACATCTTCAAAGAAAATACAATCGCCGCTAACTCCAAATCATGAGTCGGATAATTCTTTTCATACGGCTTCAGTTGTCGACTTGCATACGCAACAACTTTACCCTTCTACATCAGCACTGCTCCAAGTCCAGTACAACATGCATCGGTGTAAACCACCATTTCTTCATTTCCACTTGGAATAGTCAAAACAGGAGCACTTGTCAGTAGCTCTTTCAGGATTTTGAAAGCTTGCTCACACTTAGCATCCCATCTGAATACTTGATTCTTTTTCGTCAATCCTGTTAATGGTGCAGCTATCTTGGAAAAGTCTTTGATAAATCGGCGATAGTATCCTGCTAGTCCAAGAAAACTTCTCACATCAGATGCATTCTTAGGTCTAACCCAATCCTGGATTGCTGCCACCTTAGCGGAATCAACCGCTATTCCATTTCCAGAGATAATATGGCCTAAGAACCTCACTTCACTCTTCCAGAAGTGACACTTCGAAAACTTAGCCTTCAGCTGATGTTTCCGTAAGATTTCCAAAACAATACGCAAGTGCATCATGTGCTCTTCTTCAGTTCTGGAATAAATCAAAATTTCATCCACGAACACTAGTACGAACTTGTTCAACTGATCCCTGAACACTCTATTCATAAGATCCACAAAATATGCTGGCGCATTGGTCAATCCAAATGTCATTACCAGCCACTCAAAGAAACCGGATGGTGTCCTGAAAGGAGTCTTCGGCACACTATCCTTAGCCACTCTTAACTGGTGAAATCCCGTTGCCAAATCCATCTGAGAAAACACCTTAGCTTCGTGAAGTTGATCGAACAAGTCATCTATTCTTGGCAATGGATACTTGTTCTTCTTAGTCACTTTATTCAGCTCACGATAATCCACACATAACCTCAAAGATCCATCCGCTTTGGTTGCGAACACAACTGGTGCACCCCATTCGGACACACTACACCGAATGAATCCTTTCTGCAAAAGATCATCAACTTGCACCCTCAACTCTTGCTGTTCCCTAGGCGCCATCCGCCTAAGAGGCATCACAACAGGTCTGACTCCTTCAACTATATCGATACGAAACTCGATCTCTCTATGCGGCGGTAACCCTTTGACCTCATCAAAGACATCCTCAAATCCCTTAGCGATTGGCACCGATGACAGTCCATCTCGTGGAACAACCAGCGAACACATGAAGCTCATGAAGACGCCTTCCTCATGCTTACATCGTATCACAACCTTTCACCCTTCCACATTCTCGACTGTCACCTCCAACCTTTCACAATCAACCTTTGCCGCATACTTCCTAAGCCAGTCCATACCCAAAATAATTCTGAACCCCGCAAAGTTCAGAACAAAACAATCACAAACAAAAGAGCAATCATGACTCGATACAACCAAACCACGGCATAGCATACACAGATAGGACGAACACCCAACTGGATTAGTCACAACCAATGGTCTATCAACGATATCTGGTTCTATACCCAACCGGCCTACAAGTTCATTACAAACAAAAGAATGCGACATCCCAGTATCGAATAACACTCTAACTGGAACACCACATATGGAAAGAGTACCTTGAACCACCACACTCTTTCCTTTCTCTTCAACGGTAGGAGCTTTTGAAGATGATGGAACAGCCCCCAAAGCATAAGCTTGCACAATCTGCTTGTCCTTCCGCGGTTCTGGACAATTCTTCTTAATATGCTCCGGCTTGTCACAGTTGTGGCATTTCACCAGCACCTTTGGATTCTTGCAATCTCTGGAGAAATGGCCCTTATGCTGACAATTGTAGCAGGTCACTTCGCCCTTCGGCTTCTTCTGGCCATCCTTACCCTTTTGCTGCTGCTGCTTCCTCTTCTTGTTTCCACCCTGCTATGGTTTAGACTCTTCCTTGGCCATAGCAACAACAGATCCTTCCTTAGGAAACAGATTTTCGTGCCTGAGAGCTTTCTCCACAAGCTTCTCAAATGGATCGTCCAGATGATCCACCAACTGCCTCCCAAGATAAATGTCCAAGCCTTTCACAAACTTCTCGTTCTTCTGATATGAAGATTCAATATACGACCGGGCATACTTGGACAAAGCATCAAACTCAAAAACATACTCAAGAATTGGACTTCCATCTTGCTTGAGCTCCACAAACTTCATAAACAGAACATATTTCTGAGCTGTAGAAATGAACTTAGCTTCAAATCTGGCTTGGAATTGCTCCCAAGTAATTTCTTCCTCCGGAGTATCAATGGTGATACAGTTCCACCAATCAGAAGCTCTTTGTGACGCCCCGGCTCCAGTGACCGAAATATCAGAGGGAGTTTACCATCCGATAGCTCGGATCAGTGTGCACTAAAGGAGCGATCTCTCGCCTATACTACTTTGGATTAACATGGATACATTTAAAATACCTGAACATTCTGAAATGATACGTATCTTATCTCGACGCAATGTAGTATACACGAGTTCAGAGAATTTGTATTTAAATCACATAGCAGAACACATAAATAATGGTTTCAAAGAACAACGGACCAAAAAGATAGTTATATATACATATACATAGGTACAAACAGACGTCAGACTATCCCCATATATCTACAACTAAGTCATCATGCATACTATATATAACTGTCCCAAAAATGACGTCCTAATACATACACGGACAAATATATATACAAAAGACATACGACATGGCTACACAAAATCAACTTAGCATAGTTCGACGGACTCCAAATGTATCTCTCTAACATTACTCCTCCAGATAACTCTAACAGTTCCTTTGAGGCAGGTAGCAAGCGTGCGTCCGTGAAGCTCTAAATCTACAACTACCTTAAACTTATACACTGTATGCCAGTTGCTGTCCATCTCAATGTCGTATGAAATCACCTCAAAACGTGAAAAGGTAATCATCCTGAAAATCCTCGGTCTGACCCGAGGAGTTGTCATAAAACAAAACCTCGAGTCAGGCTATAAATCTAGCTGTGAGTATAATAGTGTAACAATGATTCATATAAATGTGTAGTGTCGGGTTATATATGTGATATTAAAAGAAATATGTCACACACTCCATAATCTAAACTCGTCACATCCCATTGGATTATTTTAAATACACGTGTCACGGCACTATTTAAAGTGAATCACAGCTGCAACTCTAATCAACCGGGATATCACATCCTATTCATTTATAAGTTGCATTCATTATTCAATAAATATACCACTGTCAAGTCATTCATTTACGAGGTATAGAATTATTAGTGAATCCTATTCATTATTCACTCTTACTAGACTCTATATCGAACCGATATTACAGCCTTTTTCATCCGTATATCTTTCGATCGGAAATTGTGGGTGCCCCCACACGATCTATTAGTTGCACTATCTTCTCCTATTCACCGTTGGCGCTCACCCCGTTGTGCTGTAATCTTCAATTTTGTTTTACCACATATCCATCAATGAGATTACTCTCAATTCTTCCTCGTTTCCCGTTTGCACTGCGCCTGTCACCGTGGTTGTGTCCGTGCAACAGAACGTTTGGACAATAAGTGACGAGGGACCAGGTCGTCACGATTCAGGGAGCGACCCCGAATCTGTCCGCTAGGATGGATTCTAGCGTCTAGTAGTCTCACCTCATCTCGTTTACTTCATCCGTTAAATTCATTCAAATTCTTTTGTATTTAACTTCCCAATATACCATTTATCCCCAAAATGCTATCGTATTCTATTTTATATCACATATAAATATTGTGTTCGTGCAACATAGCATTAACTGCAGTATATGGCATCATGAACATTCATAAACATAACCTGTAAATACAATTTGGAAGAAATTCATCGGATTTGAATTTAAATTATAATAAAATATACGTTTTAAATTTAGACTTAATTTTTGATGACATAATTTTAATTTAATTTATAGAATTTTTCCATAATTTTTAATTTAGAAAATAAAATATTTTCGGTTGACGCGTTTTGCGTCAATCGCCGGTTCTTTTGAAGTTTTACAAAATAAGTTAACCGGTTTATTTTATTGCTATTTTATGATCGCGTAACGTTGTGATGCGCGATCATATTTTTATTTCAGTTGTTCGCGGTCCGTACGTAAACGGAATACTGCGTAGCGTCGTACTCTAAAACTTTTTGGTTTTGTTCACCCATCTACACACCTCCGACGAGTGAACCGAGACCATCATCGTGATACGCTACGCAATACGGTCCTGCTGGTATCTTCCGTTTTGGTCGTAACGCTTCCGTTTATCATACGGTCGCGGAACTTAACGGTGTCATTTCTGATCACTATAGGGTCCGTCGGTCAGGCGAAAGCTAACCGATTTGTTAGTTTCACTTTCCTCTGCATATTTCCTTTTGATTGCATGCTCAAAATCATCCTAGATTTTGAGTTATTAATAATATATATAATCGAAACTTTCATTGTAAAAGCTTTATATATCTGGAACCATGCATTCATTTAAAAGTTGACATGTATCTAAAAGTTGATGATATCTTTAATCCTATTATCTTTGAAACTGCTTTATATTCGAAACTCATGCAACTGCAATTTTCTTAGTTTACATATCCAAACCAACGCACGTAAAGATCTAAAGCTAGTATATTTCAAAGCCTTGCACTTATAAAGTCATATAAAAATTTATGTATTTCTTTACTAATCTAAGCTATAGTTAAAAATATGTACAAAGTAACAAATCACGTACATGAGCTGCTACTAGAAAAAGGTTACACTCTAGTGTTGTTAAATCTAACTATAATAATAAAAACATGAACTAGCTAAAGATCTCAAATATAATAAATCTCATAACAAGTCTATTATTTAAAAACAAAGTGTCAGGTTATTTTTTTTTTTTCACGTACTAAGTCAACGATCACAAATATATTTCAAAACATAAGCTGACAAATCAGTGCGCTCAAAACTTTCTAGTATAAACTACTTGTTTCAATTATATACATATTGCAAAGAAACAGATGTAGTCATTTTTCATAAAGCGAAGAAATTACAAGGTAAAGCTATAAAATAATTTAGTCCTGAAAAATGACAGAAGTAATTTATGCAAAAAGGGAGGATGAGTATTTCAAACCATTAAACATGGTCAAGAACGCACGTACGTGTACGTATAAATCAAAATTCGATGAATAGTCTGCTTAGATATAAGTAATGAAGGAAGGGGACCCTAAAGCTTTGCAATAAAGCTACGTAAGTATAGTCACTGAAAGTATCTTAAAAGGAATGCATATACAAACTTTAGTGTGTATATAAATAAAAGAAGGATTAAACTCACTGTAAATATTTTAAACGAAAGCATACTCACTTTTGGTTTGCACAGCTTGACAAAAGATGGAAAATAAAATAATGTGAATTTGCTTGGCTTAGAAAAAAAAAAAGGAGGCAGTGATTATATAGGGTTACACTGAAACTTTATGTTTAAGCAAACAAATAAGTTAAAAAGGTAATGATGAAACAGATAAGAATGAGGGTGCATAATTATGAAAGAGATAAGTTTGCAGTTCTTACCTCGAATGAAAACATATTTACTTTAATTTTTCAGTAAGTAATTTTAAACTTTATACTCCTCAAATAAATTTTCGTACCCTTAACCACGATATTGCCCTACCGCGATTTGTTCTCCGATTACAATTCCGTCCTGGCATTTTACTTCAAATTTTATTTTATATCCATAACGATTTTTATTTTATTTGTTTATTATTATTATTTTATTTTTTTATTTAAACAAAACTTATTGCTATAATTGCGGGATGTTACAGACTTCCCTCCTTAAAGAAATTGCGTCCTCGCAATTTATTAGAGAGTACTATATGATACTCGTATATTAAAAATCGTCTTATCAACTAATAAAGTCCTAACATCCATGACTCGATGAATATATAAATACGTACCTAATGGGTTTCAATTAACTCGGGATGTGATTTTCGAATTTGCTCCGCAGTTTCCCAAGTGCAGTCTTTGGGATTATCTGACCATTGAACTTTGACTAGTGGAACCTGTTTGTTTCTTAGCTGCTTCATCTTCGAGTCCACTATTCTAGCTGGCTCAATAGTGAAAGTCAAATTCGGTTCAATTTCTAGTTCCTCTAGCTGCTTTGGTTCTATAATAATATCGGAATCCCGTAAACATTTCCTTAATTGGGATACGTGGAACACATTATGAACTCCGGATAGATAAGCTGGTAATTCAACTCGGTAAGCAAGGCTTCCAATACGCTCCATAACCGGATAAGGTCCAATATATCTTGGAGCTAATTTTCCTGCTTTTCCAAATCTTATAACTCCTTTCATTGGGGATACTTTTATAAAAACGTAATCTCCGATCGCAAATTCTAGTTCCTTTCTACGTTGGTCAGCGTAGCTCTTCTGTCGAGACTGAGCAATCTTCATACGATCTCTAATAAGCTCTATTTTCTCAGTCGTTTCTCGGACCATATCTGGTCCTAGTATAAGTCTGTCTCCAGTTTCTAACCAACAGGCTGGAGAACGACATGGTCTTCCATATAAAGCTTCAAATGGTGCCATACCAATACTGGATTGGAAACTATTATTGTAAGAGAATTCAATCAAATGAAGATATTCTTCCCATGAACCCCCAAACTCTAAGATACATATCCTAAGTAGATCTTCCACAACTCGATTTATTCTTTCAGTTTGTCCATCCGTCTGAGGATGGTATGCTGTGCTTAGATTGAGTTGTACACCCAAGACTGAATGCAAGCTTTGCCAGAATTGACTGGTAAATATCGGATCACGATCGCATACTATATTCTTTGGAATTCCGTGCAATCGCACAATTTGTTTCAGGAATAGTCTTGCTAAACTTTCTACGGTTCTATTCATTCTAACAGGAATGAAATGGGCACTCTTAGTGAGTCTATCAACTATCACCCATATACTTTCATTTCCTGATCTTGATCTGGGAAGTCCATCAATGAAATCCATAGAAATCTGTTCCCATTTCCATTGAGGAACTTCGAGAGGTAATAAAAGTCCACTGGGCTTTTGATGCTCGCCCTTAACTAACTGACACGTAATACATCGTTTCACATATTCACCGATGTCTTTCTTCATGCCTTCCCAATAGTACATCCGCTTCATATCATTATACATCTTTGTACCACCGGGATGTATAGAAAATAAAGACGATGACATTCGTCTAGAACTTCTTTTCTCAAATCGGCTGTGTTAGGAACACACAGTCTTCCTTTAAATTTCAAGTTCCCTTTTAAGTCTAACTCGAACTTACTGAGAGCTTCTGATGCCTTACCGTTCTTCAACTGATTAATTTGATCGGCTAAGATTGGGTCATTTCTTTGATTAGCTTGAATTCGATCGAGTAAACTAGGTCGAATATCCAGACTTGCCAACATGGTTGTTGTTTCTTCCACTCTTCTAAACTGGAGGTTACAAGAAGATAACACTTCTAATTCTTTCCATTCTATCAACATCATTGATACTACGGCCTGGTGTTTTCGGCTGAGAGCATCTGCCACCTTATTGCCCTTACCTGGCGTATACTGAATTTCTAGATCATACGCGGCTAAAAATTCTAACCATCGTTGTTGTCGCATATTCAAGTCTTTTTGAGAGAATAAATATTTTAACGATTTATGGTCTGTGTATAAAACAAACCTTTCTCCCAATAAATAATGCCGCCAAAGTTTTAAGGCAAATACCACGGCTGCTAACTCAAGATCATGAGTTGCATACTTTATTTCATGAGGCCTGAGTTGTCTAGACGCATAGGCTACAACTCTGTCTCGTTGCATTAATACTGCACCAAGCCCTGTTCCACAAGCATCTGTGTATACTACCAGATCCTGATTTCCTTCTGGAACTATTAATATTGGAGCGTTAGAAAGTAATTCTTTCAACTTCTGGTAAGCCCCTTCACATTTATCTGACCAGATAAATTTAACTCCTTTCTTCGTTAAATTAGTTAGTGGAGCAGAAATCTTGGAAAAATCTTTTATAAATCTTCTATAATATCCTGCTAAACCCAAGAAACTCCTGATTTCGGTTATTGATTCGGGTCGCTTCCACTTTTGAATAGCTTCGACCTTAGCTGGGTCGACTGAAATTCCTTTCTCCGAGACTATATGTCCCAAAAATTTCACTTTCTTCTGCCAGAAGTGACATTTTGAAAATTTCGCTTTAAGCTGGTGTTCTCTTAAAGTTTCTAACACTAGTTTCAAATGAATCACATGCTCTTCTTCTGTCTTTGAGTAGACGAGGATATCATCAATAAAAACTAGAACAAACTTGTCCAAATAGCATTTGAAAACTCTATTCATCAAATCAACAAAATAAGCTGGGGCATTCGTTAATCCGAATGGCATAACTAACCATTCGTAGGAACCGTATCTAGTTCGAAATGCTGTCAGTGGAATACTATTCTCAGCAACTCTCAGTTGATGAAAACCTGTGGCTAGATCTAGTTGTGAAAAGACCTTTGCACCACTTAGTTGATCGAATAGATCATCAATCCTTGGCAGTGGATATTTATTCTTGATAGTATAGTCATTCAATTTTCTGTAATCTATACAGAGTCGAAGTGATCCATCCGCCTTTTTAACAATTAAAGCTGATGCTCCCCAAGGAGAACTACTCGTTCTGATGAAATTCTTTTGCTCAAGATCCTCTATTTGAGATCTTAATTCTTCCATCTCACTAGGGCACATTCGATTTGGCGGTCTACTAAAAGGTTGAGTTCCAGGTTTCAAATCTATCCTGAATTCAACTGCTCGATGTGGTGGTAGACCAGTAACTGGTTCAAAGATATCAGAAAAATCTCTAACTACTGGAATTTGTCCTATTTCATCATCTTTAGATTCCAAAGCAAATAAAGAATAACCTGAACTGCCATTTGCTCTTTCTAGAGCAATAAGGATTCGCTTGGCGTACTCGGGATGTTGCAGAGTGATTACTCGTTCCGAACAGTGTAAATGAGCTTGATAGTGCTCGAGCCAGTCCATTCCCAAAATAACTCCATAACTCAACGAATCCATAATAAACAAATCACATGAGAAAGAATACCCAGATAAGCAAATTATGACTCCACTACATTTCATCTCCAGGGTAACGCATCCTCCAACAGGATTGGCCACCCTAAGAGAATTGTTAAGAGAAGAAACATCCAATTCTAACTTTTCTACTATTCCTTTCGATATAAATGAATGTGATGCACCTGTATCAAAAAGAATTCTAATATATAATCCATGCCATAAAATTGTACCTTCTAGGACCGAAGCTTGTTTTCCCGCATCTGGTTTCATTGAACTGGGACCATCTAGTGCGAACATTTTTCCTTGAGTCTGCTTCTTCGGCTTTGTGCATTGTCTCGCTATATGTCCCATTTCATTGCAATTGTAGCATTTCTTCGTAGGACCTTGACCTGTGTTTCTACATTCATTGGCATAATGACCCTTTTTTCCACACGAGTAACATTCTACTTGTGCTTTAGATTGTTGCTTCTTTTGGTCCTCTTGCTTAGGTTGGAATGGTCGTTTATTCTTTTGAAATTTTGCATTCTTCTTCGAGAAGAATGGCCTCTTCCTTTGTTGCTGGCTTTTCTGAATAGGTTGACTTTGAGAAATCGAATCTCGCTCTCGCACTTTTTCAAATCTTAAGGCCATATCCACAATCTCCTCAAATGGAAATCGAAGTTGAGTAAGTAATTTATCTCTCAGTTCATTATTTAGACCAAGTACAAACTTCTCATTCTTTTCCAATGGGGTGCTAATGAGTGCTGGTCCATACTTCGATAGTGCATTAAACTCATTGACATACTCAGTCACAGATAAATTTTTCTGAGTAAGGTCAATAAATTTTCTAAGCAGTGCTGCTCTCTCTGCTTCAGGTAGAAAATGGGCTTTGAAAATATCTTTGAATTCTTGCCAAGATATGACTTCCTCTGGAGTTGCAGCAGTTATGGCTTCATACCAATCTAAGGCACCTCCTTGTAACTGTCGAGATTCTAACCTTCTCTTCTCCTGATCGGAGAGATGCAGATCTCCGAAGATTCTTTCGCATGATCTCAGCCATGTATGAACTCCCATTATGCCCTCATTTCCCAAGAATGGTTTACCACCTAGACTTGAGTAGTCTTTGCAGAGCTTGGTAAACTCTGATCCGGGATTTTGATTATTGTCTCTAAGCATGCCCATATCTTGAACACGCTTCATGACTTCAACCCATTGATCCATAGTTAAAAGTACATTTGGATTGCTTGATTGACCATTTGGTGACTCAACTGTCGGGCTTGTTCTGGGTCTACCTGGTCCTACCATTTTCTTGATAAAGAACATATGTCATTTTATTATATAATAAAATTTCAATAACAATTACGTATGTAATACAAATACGTATCAAGTATTATCCCAATGTTTTCCCTTTAAAACATTTTTAGGACTCGTCTATCACTTATACGAGTTAATCCCAATTCCCGTGGGTTTTACTTACTGGGTAACAAACTAAGTCTGACTCCCTTATGGTCAATTGTGTTCTAATTATTGATTTATACAAATTCTTTTGAATCCTCGCTCTGATACCATGTTGTGACGCCCCGGCTCCAGTGACCGAAATATCAGAGGGAGTTTACCATCCGATAGCTCGGATCAGTGTGCACTAAAGGAGCGATCTCTCGCCTATACTACTTTGGATCAACATGGATACGTTTAAAATACCTGAACATTCTGAAATGATACGTATCTCATCTCGACGCAATGTAGTATACACGAGTTCAGAGAATTTGTATTTAAATCACATAGCAGAACACATAAATAATGGTTTCAAAGAACAACGGACAAAAAGATAGTTATATATACATATACATAGGTACAAACAGACGTCAGACTATCCCCATCTATCTACAACTAAGTCATCATGCATACTGTACATAACTGTCCCAAAAATGACGTTCTAATACATACACGGACAAATATATACAAAAGACATACGACATGACTACACAAAATCAACTTAGCATAGTTCGACGGACTCCAAATGTATCTCTCTAACATTACTCCTCCAGATAACTCTAACAGTTCCTTTGAGGCAGGTAGCAAGCGTGCGTCCGTGAAGCTCTAAATCTACAACTACCTTAAACTTATACACTGTATGCCAGTTGTTGTCCATCTCAATGTCGTATGAAATCACCTCAAAACGTGAAAAGGTAATCATCCTGAAAATCCTCGGTCTGACCCGAGGAGTTGTCATAAAACAAAACCTCGAGTCAGGCTATAAATCTAGCTGTGAGTATAATAGTGTAACAATGATTCATATAAATGTGTGGTGTCGGGTTATATATGTGATATTAAAAGAAATATGTCACACATTCCATAATCTAAACTCGTCACATCCCATTGGATTATTTTAAATACACGTGTCACGGCACTATTCAAAGTGAATCACAGCTGCAACTCTAATCAACCGGGATATCACATCCTATTCATTTATAAGTTTCATTCATTATTCAATAGACATACCACTGTCAAGTCATTCATTTACGAGGTATAGAATTATTAGTGAATCCTATTCATTATTCACTCTTACTAGACTCTGTATCGAACCGATATTACAGCCTTTTTCATCCATATATCTTTCGATCGGAAATTGTGGGTGCCCCCACACGATCTATTAGTTGCACTATCTTCTCCTATTCACCGTTGGCACTCACCCCGTTGTGCTGTAATCTTCAATTTTGTTTTACCACATATCCATCAATGAGATTACTCTCAATTCTTCCTCGTTTCCCGTTTGCACTGCGCCTGTCACCGTGGTTGTGTCCGTGCAACAGATCGTTTGGACAATAAGTGACGAGGGACCAGGTCGTCACGATTCAGTCACGATTCAGGGAGCGACCCCGAATCTGTCCGCTAGGATGGATTCTAGCGTCTAGTAGTCTCACCTCATCTCGTTTACTTCATCCGTTAAATTCATTCAAATTCTTTTGTATTTAACTTCCCAATATACCATTTATCCCCAAAATGCTATCGTATTCTATTTTATATCACATATAAATATTGTGTTCGTGCAACATAGCATTAACTGCAGTATATGGCATCATGAACATTCATAAACATAACCTGTAAATACAATTTGGAAGAAATTCATCGGATTTGAATTTAAATTACAATAAAATATACGTTTTAAATTTAGACTTAATTTTTGATGACATAATTTTAATTTAATTTATAGAATTTTTCCATAATTTTTAATTTAGAAAATAAAATATTTTCGGTTGACGCGTTTTGCGTCAATCGCCGGTTCTTTTGAAGTTTTACAAAATAAGTTAACCGGATTATTTTATTGCTATTTTATGATCGCGTAACGTTGTGATGCGCGATCATATTTTTATTTCAGTTGTTCGCGGTCCGTACGTAAACGGAATACTGCGTAGCGTCGTACTCTAAAACTTTTTGGTTTTGTTCACCCATCTACACACCTCCGACGAGTGAACCGAGACCATCATCGTGATGCGCTACGCAATACGGTCCTGCTGGTATCTTCCGTTTTGATCGTAACGCTTCCGTTTATCATACGGTCGCGGAACTTAACGGTGTCATTTCTGATCACTATAGGGTCCGTCGGTCAGGCGAAAGCTAACCGATTTGTTCGTTTCACTTTCCTCTGCATATTTCCTTTTGATTGCATGCTCAAAATCATCCTAGATTTTGAGTTATTAATAATATATATAATCGAAACTTTCATTGTAAAAGCTTTATATATCTGGAACCATGCATTCATTTAAAAGTTGACATGTATCTAAAAGTTGATGATATCTTTAATCCTATTATCTTTGAAACTGCTTTATATTCGAAACTCATGCAACTGCAATTTTCTTAGTTTACATATCCAAACCAACGCACGTAAAGATCTAAAGCTAGTATATTTCAAAGCCTTGCACTTATAAATTCATATAAAAATTTATGTATTTCTTTACTAATCTAAGCTATAGTTAAAAATATGTACAAAGTAACAAATCACGTGCATGAGCTGCTACTAGAAAAAGGTTACACTCTAGTGTTGTTAAATCTAACTATAATAATAAAAACATGAACTAGCTAAAGATCTCAAATATAATAAATCTCATAACAAGTCTATTATTTAAAAACAAAGTGTCAGGTTATTTTTTTTTCACGTACTAAGTCAACGATCACAAATATATTTCAAAACATAAGCTGACAAATCAGTGCGCTCAAAACTTTCTAATATAAACTACTTGTTTCAATTATATACATATTGCAAAGAAACAGATGTAGTCATTTTTCATAAAGCGAAGAAATTACAAGGTAAAGCTATAAAATAATTTAGTCCTGAAAAATGACAGAAGTAATTTATGCAAAAAGGGAGGATGAGTATTTCAAACCATTAAACATGGTCAAGAACGCACGTACGTGTACGTATAAATCAAAATTCGATGAATAGTCTACTTAGATATAAGTAATGAAGGAAGGGGACCCTAAAGCTTTGCAATAAAGCTACGTAAGTATAGTCACTGAAAGTATCTTAAAAGGAATGCATATACAAACTTTAGTGTGTATATAAATAAAAGAAGGATTAAACTCACTGTAAATATTTTAAACGAAAGCATACTCACTTTTGGTTTGCACAGCTTGACAAAAGATGGAAAATAAAATAATGTGAATTTGCTTGGCTTAGAAAAAAAAAAGGAGGCAGTGATTATATAGGGTTACACTGAAACTTTATGTTTAAGCAAACAAATAAGTTAAAAAGGTAATGATGAAACATATAAGAATGAGGGTGCATAATTATGAAAGAGATAAGTTTGCAGTTCTTACCTCGAATGAAAACATATTTACTTTAATTTTTCAGTAAGTAATTTTAAACTTTATACTCCTCAAATAAATTTTCGTACCCTTAACCACGATATTGCCCTACCGCGATTTGTTCTCCGATTACAATTCCGTCCTGGCATTTTACTTCAAATTTTATTTTATATCCATAACGATTTTTATTTTATTTGTTTATTATTATTATTTTATTTTTTTATTTAAACAAAACTTATTGCTATAATTGCGGGATGTTACACTCTTCCTTGAAGCTGTCTTGATGCGAGCTTCCTTTTGGTTGCATCCTCGATTCCCAAATCACCAAAGATCCTTCTACAAGCATCTATCCATCTTTGAACTTCAATGGTTGACTCTGTTCCCAAGAAAACCTTTCCTCCAAGAGCAGCATAATCTTTACACAGCTTAGCAAAATCCACCGGTTTTGGAGTTTGAACTTGAACTCCAACATCTACTGATGGCCCCGGAGCTAGCATCCTTCTCATGATCGAAGTCATCATAGCCTCTAACATAGCAGCATAATCAGCAGCCCCCTCAGTAGCACGGCCTTCCCTAGCAGCTGTGTTTGATGTGTGTTTAATGTTTGATGATAACAAAATATATATCGAATTATAGATGTGTTTGCAGATTTTACAAATACAGGAATAAATATTCGTGTTGAAGTAATAATACTATTGCACAGAATTTAACAAATTCAAACAGTATTTTTATTTCAAATATAATATTTTATTTAGTACAAAGTTTTCAGTACATTTCATAATTACTTACATTGCACTGATTTCATATTTACAGTACACTCTCATTCATACAATTTATTGTTACATTTCTGTCCTCACTACATCACTCATACACTCAGTCTTCTGCATCTGCATTGTCCAGCTCCAGTATTTGTCCTGTCTCCTGTGTACCTGTATAATTAACAACTACAGCAGTAATCTGAAAAGAAACAAATTTAATTTGCAAAAATATAGAATTTGTTTTTTAAAGCTGTCTCAGATATATGGGTTATCGTCATCATCTTTGATTGTGTAATATCTGTGCATATCAGCATTCATATCAGGGATAGGTGATTACGAGTGGCTGCAGTACACACGTATACACGTGTGCACTGCCTCGCCAACTCGAGTGCACAAGGTCAAATCAAAGTCAGATTCAACACAAGAGCAAATGGTCTCGACCAAAACATAAATGTACACTGGATTCAACATGCAATATCAACATGAACAAAACTGAATCAGAGTAGACAGCAACTAACCACAAGACCATCAACATATATACACAAGAACACAACAAACTCAAGAGTCAATCATAACATCACAGTCAATATGGCAGTGAACAAAGCAAGTGCACTAGTACAAAAGGTCAAACCCAAAATTCTGGATTCAACTCAAGTACTTGAACCAATGATCATGACAGTGGACACAAGCTCAAGACTGGTCAGGCACAAAGAAGACAAAACCATACATACAGCAATTACACATAAGGCTCAAAGTGAAGTCAAAGCAAAACTCAAACAATGCCAACATGATCAAGTTCAAAGCAATCAGGTCTCAAACCAGTATGTATGCACATATATGGTCTTGAGTAAACAGGTGAATGTGCAACAGGGAACAAAGGTCAGGAAACTAGATCAATCAAGTGATACAAATGCACATATGAATGACCAGAATGACAAGTATACAGAGACTCAAATTCTAACAAATTCAAGAAGAGCACAAGCACAGTTCAAATGACCAGACTCAAGAAAAATCAACCCAGTGCTGCAGTTCTACAACAATTCAACAATATATGCATACAGACATACATATGTATGTATGCATCTATAATGCAGACTTATGAATGAACCAGGATCAAGTGACAAACACTATCAACCAAATGGCAACAGTGAAGACTACATGCAACTGGTCACAAGTGCACCAGTTCAAAAAAAATGCACAAGCATATGAAATGCAGATACATGAATAATGAAGACTGCATATACATCAAGTGATGAACAAAGATGAATCAACAAGCACTACAGAGAGCTACGAGAACAGAGGGAAGTAAAACAAGAGATTCAAGTACAGCTATAGTAAACAAGTACAAGTCCATGTTCAAGTGCAGACATCAATGACTGTACAACTACAATGGCAACAACATGCAACTATAATAGATCAGATCAAAGTATATATGAAGACTACACTGACGAGTTCACAGCTACAAGTAACTAGATGAACAGCATGCAACATAGGTGAAACAGAAGTGATGTCAGAAGTCATACAATACAAGACTACAGCAAAAATGCACAAGACAAAGTGAATACATGAAGATCATATTCTAATGCATCGAATCATCGAGCAAGTGCAACCAGACAGAATACAAAGAAAACAAGTGCAGTAGTAAAGATCAAACCAAGTCAGGTATCAACAAAGATAGATGGCCAGAAACGAGATTGACGATCATCAACAATGAACATAGTCAATGCCTTAGATCAACAGCGATCAAGACAAGGCCAGGAAATCACATAATTGAAGTCGGGATAAACATAGAATGTCAAAGCCGTGATCAAAAGTCAGAGATGTGGTAAAAGAAAACGATTTCAAAAATCAAATGTATAAATCGAGTAGAAACAGTCAAAGAATTATAAAAGGAAAGCTTCGACTGTATCAAATCAAAGTAGATCGAACGATACAAAATCGAAGCCGTGCTTTAAAAGAAATTTCCCAAAATATCAAAGCGTAAAATCAGAAAGTTTTAACAACATGAGAATCACGTAAATCAAATCAGACTTGTATATAAACCCAGAAATCATCATCGACTAAATCATCGAATTCAAGTATCTATTCTAGAGAGAACAAAGGGACAGAAATCACATACCAAAGTCATAAATCGAATTCGATCAACAAACAAGGAGCAGTCGAAGCCAAGCTACAAAGAGTCGTCGATCGACAAAGAAAATTCGATCATCTCAAAACCACAAAGTCGACTGTAACAAAAGCCTCAAATCCAGTCTCGATGCAGAGATCATTGCAAGCCAGAGAATCGACGAAGCCAAAGCTCAAATTCGCCAGTGAAACAAACAAGGGCAAATCCCTAAATTCAGTCAAGCAACAATCGACAAAGATCGAGTCAGATTCGCAAGCAAACTCCAGAATCGCCGAAGCCCTAAATTTTCCTAATCGCCATTTCTATTTCTCAAAGAATCAGGCTGGAGCAAAAGGGATCGAAGACAACACAAGCGGGCCGAAGTTTTAGTGCAAATAAAATAAAATAGGGCCGGGTCTTGTTTATTATTAAGGAGTTAAAATTAGTCTAGGGTTATTAGTTTATTTGAGGGAAAAAGTGATTTAAATTTTCAATTTAAATTTTTGTCCTGGTTTTAAACTGTGTTTTTGTATTTCAGTTTGTAATTTTCGAGTCAAGGCAGGGTAAATCACCAACTAGGGTTTAGGTAGTGTCAGATTGTCTAGTTAGGGTTAGTTCAGTGAGCAGGGTGTGCGAGTTTACAAAGCTCTATAGGCGGAGCAGGGTGTGCGAGTCTGTAGGAGTGTTTGTAAGCGGGATACTGTTTAATCCTAATAGAAATCTGGGAATGCAGCAGTAGGCAGGGCTTGCCGAAGCTGGGTAAATTTTGTGTGTGATTTACTTTTCTGCATATTTATTTATTTGCAGTTTGATTTCGCGTTTAATTCGAGAAAATTTATGATAACCCTATTCACCCCCCCTCTAGGGTTAATCTAGATCCTATAAGTGGTATCAAAGCGAGGTAAATTTTTCTTTAACTCTAGAGTCATGAATCCATCAAATAATGCTTTTTCTGAGGGGCAATCCATTGCTAGGCCAACAATGTTTAATGGTAATGATTATGCTTACTGGAAAGTTAGGATGGGTATCTATCTTAGTTCTGTTGATTATGATGTTTGGGATATTATTGAATCTGGCTATAAATCTACCACTATAACTGTTGGTGATACTGAGATTCCTAAACCAAAGGATAAGTGGGATGCTAACGATAAGAAGTTAAAAACTACAAATGCTAAAGCTATGAATGCTTTGATCTGTGCTCTTGATAAAACTGAATTTAATAGAATTTCTCATTGTAAAACAGCACAGGAAATCTGGCATACTTTGGAGGTGACACACGAAGGAACTTCTCAAGTCAAGGAGTCTCGTCTAGCCCTGTTCAGCAATGAATACGAGAATTTTGTGATGGACAAAGGCGAGAGCATAAAGGACATGTTTGGACGCTTCTCAACCCTGGTATACAATGCTAGAGCGCTTGGAAAGGTATTCTCTGAAGTAGAGCTAGTAAGGAAGATATTACGAGTCTTACCGATGAACTTTGAGGCAAAAGTCATGGCAATACAAGAATCGAAAGATTTGAGCAAACTGAGCATGGAGGATTTGATCGGAAATCTGATGACGTATGAGCTTAAGTTAAAAGCAAAGGAGGAACGCATCAATTCCGAATCAAAGAAAAAGACGATTGCCTTAAAGAGCAAAGAAGAGAGCGATGATGAAGAAGAAGATCCAATTGAAGTGCTTGCAATGGCTGTCAATAATTTTAGAAGATGGTCGAAATTCAAGCCACGCAAGAAGAAATCAAGTGGTAATAGGTCAAAAGACTCTGACA
Source organism: Allium fistulosum (assembly GCA_030737815.1). Taxonomy (NCBI): domain Eukaryota; kingdom Viridiplantae; phylum Streptophyta; class Magnoliopsida; order Asparagales; family Amaryllidaceae; genus Allium; species Allium fistulosum. Next base: position 265,334,542 of record CM060904.1, on the reverse strand, counting down.
ACTCTGAAAACGAATTAACCTGCTATAACTGCAATAAGCCTGGCCACTTCAAACAAAATTGTCCACTTCTCAAAATCAACAAAGGAAAGAAAAAGAAGAAGAAGGCATTTGCAGTGACTTGGGATAATGAGGAAGGAGAGGAAGTTTCGAGTGATAGCTCCGAGGAGGCTAACTTGTGTCTTATGGGAAAATCAAATTCAGAAGCAAGCCCAGAGGAATATAATGAGGTAAAAAACTATTCTTATAAAGACGTTGTTTATTTGTGCCTCAATCTTACTAAAACAGTTGAAGATCTTGATTCTAAAAATGAAAAATTGAAATCTGATAGAAAAAAACATGTTCATGAAAATTTTAGGTTAGAAACTGAACGTGAAAAAATTCAAAACCTAGAATGTAAAAACTGTAAAACTTTAGATTCAGAATTATCAAAACTGAAGAATAGCTTCGAGGATCTTGAAAAAGAAAACTTGAATCTAAAAGAGACCATTGAGACTAGGAAAAAGGATTTTATAAATAGATGCACCTCAATTGTGTCTGAAAACTCAACACTGAAAACCAAAGTCCAAGATCTTGAGAAATCACTGAATAACTTTTCTAGAGGAGAAAAATCATTCAATATGTTGTTAGGAAATCAACTGTTTGCTAACAACCGAAAAGGACTAGGTTTTGGTAAATCACAAGTTGATGATAGTGCAAAAGGAAAGGGTATCTTTACTGAATGTGAAATAATTGGACATCATGTTGAAAATTGTAGTCATAGAAACAAGAACACGAAATTTATACAATTTTGGGTTCCTAAGAATTCTACAAACAAATTTCAAGTCTATTGGAACAAGAAAGAAAGGACAAAACAAGTTTGGGTTCCAAAAGGATTGTTTATTCACAATTATTCTGCCACCAACAACCATAGACCTATAAAAACAAATAGGTCACAAAAATCTTTAACCGTGTAGGTGTGGTGGTAGGCTAAGGAACAACATTAGTGTTATCTGGATTCTGGTTGTTCCAGATACACAAAAGGCGACAAATCAACGTTCCTTAGCCCAGTATAAAGGTGCAGATTCACTATGGGCAAACAACTAAAGATTATCGTACAGGTAAAACAGGTAGTTGTATTTATTTTCAAACGATAGATAACTGGTAAGAATCTGCATCATAATCTGAATTAAATTAGCCAGTTATGATTGATGATGTTAATTCTGATTTTTTAACCAATCATCTTACTCAAAGTAATTGTGATGGTTGACAGAATCTAACTTGCTTGATCTTATATGATTTGTTTTTAATCTGTGTTTAAAAATTGATCGACCATTTTCTTCTTGAACTTAATCTGTTTGGTCAAACTATGATTGATTATTGAGTACTCATGCTAAAAGGTATTTTTAGAAACTTATTAAAGTGGAGAAAAGAAGTGAAGAAGTGTAGAACTCGAGCTCTCAAAATGGCAGCACTTCGTCGCTTCAAAATCCCGATCCCAAAAAGTGAGGCAAGGACGTGTATTTATAGGCTGAACTATAAGTCGTTCGCCACCTTAAGTCGTCCACGACTTATGAAAACCCCACGACCTACGACTTACGACTTAGCAAATCCTACGACTTAACTGAGATACGACTTAACGCATGCACGACTTAGCAACAACGCAAGTGCGCGACCTAACGACTTATCATAAGTCGCGACCTAACTGTGATGTGACTTAACGACTCAACACCCTCGCGACTTAACGACTCATCCAAGGTCGCGACCTAACTAAACACAGGGTCTTTCGACCTAACACCTAAGTCGTCTAGACGACCTAACTACTCATAACTGCTAAACTTAGGTCGCTCATGACCTAACTAAGCACAGCACCCCATAGGTCGCTCACGACCTAACTACAATAACTCCTTAAGTCGTTCGAACGACCCAAACTCCCTAGGTCGCTAACCCCCTTAATTCCTTAGGTCGTTAACTCGCTAACTCCTATATCCTTAAGCCGCTAACTACTAGGTCGTTGCCGCTAATTCTTAAGTCGCTACCCTCCTTAAGTCGCTTACTAACTTAAGTCGTTAACTCCTAAGTCGTTCACTTCTACTACTAACTTCCATAGGTCGTCTAAACCCTTAAGTCGTCTACCCCTTAAGTCGTCTACTCCTTAGGTCGTCAACTTCTTTAGGTCGCTCACCTAAGCCACTAAGTCGCTCCATAACCCAACCCGCTACACGACCTAACTCTGTACGTCTTAAGCTTTGGTCGACTTAAACTCTGGACAACATCTCAACACTAACGATCTAAAAATAACAGTTTTACGATCTTTCGATCCGTAAAAATACGGGTCATTACATGCTCTTAAATCGATATGTTTACAACTCAAAACAAATACGATAGTTGCCAACTCCTAAGCATGGCTCGAATGCTTACCCTCGCAGTTTTAGCTGTTAATTAGTGTATATGACAATCTTACCTTTCAGCATCAATACCGCACCTTGTTAAGTACTACAAGCATGTGTACTATTAACTCCTCATTCCCGCTTGGAATGAATAACATTGGTACACTCGTCAACCTCTCAATCAGACTCACTCACGCGTGTTTGCACCTCGCGTCTCAAATAAAAGTTTGATACTCCCGTTTTAAATCGGTTAACGGTGCTACTACCTTTGAGAAGTCCTTGGTAAGACGTGTATAATATCTTGCCAATCCAAGGAAACTACTCACCATCAGTTGGTGTTTTCTCAACGCCTATAATAGAATCATCAGTCGTGTCTTGTGCTCCTTTTTCGTCAATGAGTAGATGAAATTATCATCAACAAACATAAGCACGGACCTACTTAAGTGATTCCTCGAAATACGGTTCAAGAAACCAACAAAGGGTGCCGACGAATTGGTTAACCTGAATGGCCTAACCAACTAATCAAAAATCAGGATAGCGTATGAAACGCTATGATCGACACATACTCTCTAGGTACTCTCAGTGGATGAAACCCATCGCAAGATCCAACTGAAAGAACACCTTTGCACTATAGGACTGATCTTACAAGCCATTAATAAGTGGGAGTGGACACTTGTTCGTCATCCTATTCAGCTAACGATAACTAACATACAACCTCAAAGAGCCATCTGCCTTAGTGGAAAATACTACCTATGCACCCCACTCAAACGTGGTTCAAATAATGAACCATCATCTCAATTGGTCATCCACTCGCACTTTTAGTCTCTTCTGCTCTTTGGGCATCATATGCCTTAAAGACATAACTACTAGTCAGGCACCTCTAACCAGATCGATATGGTACTCAATCCATCTATGTTGATAATCAGGTCACCTCATTGAATTTGTCCAAACACCCTCTAGTCGTGGGCTTAGATGACAACTCATCGTGTGGGATATCTAGCAAATATAGAAAGCTAACCATCACTTCATTGTCAGGTTGGTAGCCAAACAATACCTCCCACTCATCGCCAGTCCCTATCATTGCCAGTGTCCTCTTGTAGTCCACCACTATTCCATATCATTTAGTCAGTCGATTCCCAAACTCTAATATCGAACCTAATTAAACCCAAAACAAATCAATAACAAACAAACAGACAGGCAAACATCCATGACTCGATAAGACAAAGTTTTGACAAATCATGTATAAGCTAAGTGTAGACAAACCATGTGATAACATTCCACCAATTTAAGGCCCAAAAACTAAGCGCTATGACTGCTGCAGTCATCCATAGTATTAATTTCCGATGATAAAATATGGGATGTTACACAGGTATCATCCGGCTCAGTCCCCAATAAGGTTAGTCATAATTTAAAGGTCGGCTAACTATTTCGGGTATCAATTCCAATCTATCATTAAATCACTAGATATGAAAGAATGTGAAACCTCGACGTCAAACAAAATATGTATAGAATCGCCATAAGTGGACAGCTTACTGTAGATAGTAATGCCCTTTCCCTTCTCTTTCGCCAATGGAGCAATCAACGAAATCAGAATGGCATTCAATGCATATGCTTCCATTATCTTCCCCTACTCAACCAGTTCGGGACAATCTTTTTACACTAGGTACGGGCTTTCACATCATAAAGCCTTTTTCAATCAACTTCTTGAAGCTCTGGTCAATATGACCAATCAATCGTTTCCCAAGATGATCGCTCAACCCAATGATAAAATTTCATTCTTCCTGAGTGGAGTATCAATGGAAGTAGACCATACTTCGACAGCACATCGAATTTGGTCACATACTCTAACACAGACATATCACCTTACTTCAAGTTGGAGAACTTCCTAAACATCACCGACTTTTGAAAAGTCAAGATAAATTCTCTCTGATGCGAACTATGAACTGATCCCGAGTAAATCATGTTAGTACCTTAGGTATTGATATTGATGATAACAATTATAGGACATTATATAAAATATAGATACTAATGTTTTATCAAGATATATATATATATATATATAATATAGTGCAGGATATTAGATAGGTATTGATTAAGAAGGTTGTATAGTATCAAGATGCCAATTTAAAGTTTCAAGAGTTCAAGAATGAAGACTCATGAGTATTGAAGAGTTCAAGATTTCAAGATATTCCAGATAAGTTATATAGTCATAGATTTTATGTTAAAACCTTGATAGAACTTTCCTGATCTCTCTCGTCTTCTCTAATTTTGTTTTAAATTATTTTTCAAATATTCTATTTTTAATAATATTTTCAAAATATTTACAAAAGTTATTTTCAATCTCTTATATTTATAAAGATATTATTTTAATATTTTTTGGTTTATATATATATATATTGAATTTTTGTTTATACGTTAATAATTTATAATTATATGGATTATATATAAATTATTTACATTCTGTTGAATATTCTTATTAAATCTTTCAAAATTATTTTATAAAGTTTTATTGAGTTTTAATATGATTAAAATATGTATAAACTACATTTAAAGTTTTATTGAGTTTTAATTATGTACAATATCTCCGATTTCTCTCATATCTCTCAAGATAAAGTGCTATTCAAGGGTTATAGGATCAGTTGTAATCAAGATCGAAGATCTGAGTCTGTAGACTCTATCAAATCATACTCTTATATCTTTGGTGTCATCGAAATCCCTGAAATCCAAGTAGGTGTGATTGTAGCCTGTTTAAATCAATTAGTGTGCTTATAGCCCGTAATCTAGTGGGTGTGCTTATGGGCTGGAAATCAAGTAGCTCTACCCAGAGGTCAAGATTTTGGAGGATATGTCTCATAGCCTTGAAATCGAGATTGTATTTGCATTTATTAGCTGAAAAAAAATCCGTATAAGGAATTGTGCAGGACTGGATGTTGGGTAACTTCGAACCTATATAAAATTCTGGTGTGTTCTTTCCTTTTTACTTTTACTGCATTTACTTTAATCAGTACTTTGATTCGGTGACTGTTTCTATGATTGTTAATGCCATCATTCTAAGTAAAATCTTAAAGAATTTGAATAATAGTCATATAATCCATTAAACACTATTCATCCCCCTTTAGTGTTAATTTACTCTTAAGATCTCTATTCTGTTGACTCACATTTGGTATCAGAGCATTGATTTTCAAAATATTCATCATTTGATCTTTGAAAAAAATAAATGGCTACCAACAGTGGTAGTAGTACTGTTAGTGACATCGTTAATACACTTGCTAGTAACTCATTTGTCGAAGGGCAATTCCTTGCTAGACCTCCACTTTTTAATGGAAGTAATTACACATATTGGTCATGCTGAATGAAAATTTATTTACAGTTAATTGGTTTAGACACTTGGAATATCACACAAACAGAGTACCTTGAACTCGAGACAAAATTTGTACAGTGCACTGCCAACCAAAAAGTAGTTTCACAAAGTAACTCTAAGGCATGAATATATTATTTTGTTCACTAGATAGAATTGAATTTAGTAGAGTTTTTATATGTATGTCTGCATTTGAAATTTGGAGAACTTTGCAAGTTACACATGAAGGGACAAGTAAGGTCAAACAGACCTAAATTTCCATGTTAACAAATCAGTTTCGATTATTCAAAATGAGTCCATATCTGATATGTACAGTAGATTCTAAGATATAGTATGCTTACTTATTGCACTGGGTAAGAGTTTTCTTAAGAGTTTTCTTAAGAGTTTTCTTAATAGTCATATAATCCATTAAACAGACCTAAATTTTCATGTTAACACTCTAAAAGTTGAAGAGTTAATTGGAAATTTAATGTGTTTTGAAGCACAAATGCAGGGTAGGAGAGAAAGCAAAGCAATAGAGAAGAAATCTACAGCTTTTAATGCAATGACAGATAATTTGAATTCAGACAGTGATGAAGATGAAGAAATTGCTTTCATGACAAGGAATTTTAGAAAATTTCTAAATATAGGAAGACGAACAATTTCAAAAGAAATGACAACCAAAATCTAGGAAGCGAAAGTGGAAATGGAAATGGCATTAGATGTTATAACTGTGATGAACCTGGTTATTTAAAACGAGACTGTCTACATCCCAATAGACTGAAAACTACACCAAACACTATTCATCCAAAAATGGAGAAGAGCCTATACTGCAACATTAGATGATTCTGATACATCCTCAAGTGATAATGAATCAGATATAGAAATTGTTAACATGTGCTTCATAGCAATACATAATTCAGAAAAAAAATAGTGAAATGGATCAGAAAAAGGTACGAATTTAATTATATCAAAAAAAATTTCCTTGAATGAATTTTTTTCTTTTCTTTTGTTGCTTTATTAGGTGTTAGGAATATCCTATAGAATAATAATAATAATATTGATTGAATACCATGTGATTATATTTTAATATAAATATTTTATACATTCTAATAATAAAATAATAATATAAAATTTATTTAAAATTATTTTAAAATTAATTTTCTAAAAATAGAATAACTATAAATATATCTATATAATAAAGTAGGATATAGTTAAACAAAAATCATTTTTGAAAATTTTGACCTATATGTCGACATACCCCACGAGCATATGTCGACATATGTAGACAGAATTTGAATTTTGATTTCAAATTCAAAATTTGAATTTTTCCTCCACCTTTTCACCAACTCCTATGTTTTGAAATGTTGCTTTTTAACTAGAGAACATATCCTTTGATTCTCTATTTACTTACTCTATCTTCATCCATTCATTTTTCACTTTCATTTTCAAATTCAAAAAGCATAAACTCTCTTATCTCTTCAAACTATTCTTCAATGGCATCCTCAAGCAATTCTAAGGCAACCATGAGGCTTTCTAAGAAAATAAAAGAAAATATTTTCAATGATCAAGAAGCCATTCAAGCTTATACAGAGTATTTATCATTCAGACAAGTCTTTCTTGGAAGATTTGCTATTTTTGAAGAGTTTCCAACTTATGATCTTTTCAATATTTGTTTGCAAAATGAAATTCTTAGTTTAATCGATGCTTATCAAAATGATTTTGTTTGTTATCTAGAATTAGTAAAAATGTTTTATGCAAATTTGAAAGGAAGCTTTTATGATGGTAGAGAAGAAGAAGTTTGGAGTAGTGTCAAATGGACACAAATTGTTTTAAATTGTGAACTTTTGGGTCACATTCTTAGATGCAAATCTAGTGGAATTGACCTTTCATCTTTTCAAAATAGTGAAGTAATTCATGATATTTTTGAAAGTGATGATGATTTTGAATTCAAAAACAAAACATGCGTCTAAAAGCAACAATTTTAAGCCTACTTTTGGAACAAAGTATCACTCCTAGAATAGGTAATTATAATAACCCAACTTAAAATTTTCAAAGCTCTTTTCGAAATTTATGTCAATACGACATAAATTGGTCTCAAGTCATTTTGGATGAACTTTTTCTTAAGAATATTTCTAACTATGAAAACACGCTATTTCATGGTGTGTATCTTACTCGTGTTTTCAATTATTTTGATGTTGCCTTAAAGGACAGGAAACAATTCCTCAAAAATATTTGATAAGGCCAACATTTCACTTATGTATATTTCACCCTTTCGAACCTTATGAAACGCTTATAGAAAAGGAACAAAGGTTGGCTTGGGAAGAAGACCTTGTTTATTTGTGCCTCGATCTTACTAAAACAGTTTAAGATCTTGATTCTAAAAATGAAAATCTGAAATCTGATAGAAAAAAACTTGTTCATGAAAATTTTAGGTTAGAAACTGAACTTGAAAAAATTCAAAACCTAGAATGTAAAAACTGTAAAACTTTAGATTCAGAATTATCAAAACTGAAGAATAGCTTCGAGGATCTTGAAAAAGAAAACTTGAATCTAAAAGAGACCATTGAGACTAGGAAAAAGGATTTTATAAATAGATGCACCTCACTTGTGTCTGAAAACTCAACACTGAAAACCAAATTCCAAGATCTTGAGAAATCACTGAATAACTTTTCTAGAGGAAAAAAATCCTTCAATATGTTGTTAGGAAATCAACTGTTTGCTAACAACCGAAAAGGACTAGGTTTTGGTAAATCACAAGTTGATGATAGTGCAAAAGGAAAGGGTATCTTTACTGAATGTGAAATAATTGGACATCATGTTGAAAATTGTAGTCATAGAAACAAGAACATGAAATTTATACAATTTTGGGTTCCTAAGAATTCTACAAACAAATTTCAAGTCTATTGGAACAAGAATGAAAGGACAAAACAAGTTTGGGTTCCAAAAGGATTGTTTATTCACAATTATTCTGCCATTAATAACCATGGACCTATAAAAACAAATAGGTCACAAAAATCTTTAACCGTGTAGGTGTGGTGGCAGGCTAAGGAACAACATTAGTGTTATCTGGATTATGGCTGTTCCAGATACACAAAAGGCGACAAATCAACGTTCCTTAGCCCAGTATAAAGGTGACAGATTCACTATAGGCAAACAACTAAAGATTATCGTACAGGTAAAACAGATAGTTGTATTTATTTTCAAACGATAGATAACCAGTAAGAATCTGCATCATAATCTGAATTAAATTAGCCAGTTATGATTGATGATGTTAATTCTGATTTTTTAACCAATCATCTTACTCGAAGTAATTGTGATGGTTGACAGAATCTAACTTGCTTGATCTTATATGATTTGTTTTTAATCTGTGTTTGAAAATTGATCGACCATTTTCTTCTTGAACTTAATCTGTTTGGTCAAACTATGATTGATTATTGAGTACTCATGCTAAAAGGTATTTTTAGATGTTGAAACTTTACTGGTGAAAACTTCAAATTGCTTTTGAGATAATCATGATATTTTAACTGTGATCCTACGGAAGGTATACACACTCGCTCTTCATTTGATAAAAGTTTGTGTGCGTTTTGTTGTCATAGTGGTTTATTTCTGAAACTGAATCTGATTTTGTTGAAATGATTCTTAATAATGAAAGTTGGATTTGAGAGATGCAAAGTTGAACTTAATCAATTTGAAAGAAGAAATATCGAGGGATAATCGGTTCACTTCTCTATCTTACTGCTTCTAGACCTGATATTATGTTTTCTGTGTGTTTGTGTGCACGTTTTTCAATCTAACCCTAAAGAATCACATTTGAAAGCCACTAAACGAATTTTAAGATATCTTTCACACACACACAAATTTGGACTATGGTATCCTTCTTGTGAGAATTTTGATTTAGTTGGTTTTTCTAATGCTGACTATGCGGGTTCATTGGATGACAGGAAAAGTACTAGTGGGACATGTTTCATGCTAGGACATTCTTTAGTGTCATGGTCAAGTCAAAAACTCTTTCTAATTTTGGCTTAGTTTTTAAACTAGTTCCATTAAAATGTGATAGTAAAAGTGCAATAGACTTGTCTAATAATCTTGTTCATCATTCACGCACGAAACACATTGATGTGAGACACCACTTTCTTAGAGATCGCATTGCTAGGGAAAACATTTGCATTGAATTCATTTCAACTGAGCATCAACTTGCTGATATTTTCACAAAACCCCTCCCCGAAGACAGATTTTCAAGATTACGTTTGGATTTGGGGATTATGGAAATTGACTAATCATTTTTCAATTTTTGGTTGAAATATTCTTGAATATTTATTTTCAACTTCATTTTATAGAATTCAAACCTGTTTTGGATATCATTCAAAGATTGATTTGAATATGGTATTCAGTAGTGGAAATACGTTTGGTTTATGAAATTTCATAATATGATTAATTTGGTAAATTATTCCATGACCATTTCTATTTCTACCATCTTTCTATCATTCATAATGGTTTTGAAAAATAAGAAGAGTGAATTTCTTTTTAAATTAAAAAGGAAAATAAAGAAAAATTTTAAAAAATATTTCTCATGCATCCATTCTCATTTAAAAGTCCTTATGGTTATGCATGGATGGATCATGTGAGGTTATCATCACTCCATTCTCATTTAAAAGTCCTTATGGTTATGCATGGATGGAGCTTGATAACTAATGAGTAACTGCTAATCCCATTTAAAAGTCCTTATGGTTATGCGTGGTTAGTAAGTGCTTATTTCTTTTGTGCTTAAATGTCAAATGTTTTTAAAATTATAATAAATAGAATAAAACATCTCTCTTCTCATTATAAAAATCCAAATCATCGATCCATTCTCTAAAATGTGGAAATTGTTATCTTGTTATGATATATTATGTTTTTTCCCTATTTTTTCCATTTGTTTTCCCCTACTATTTCATTATTTTTTGTCAGTCTTTTGATGATAACAAAAGGGGGAGAAGAACGAGATTTTGATAACGAAATAAGTATTTCTGGAATATTTTACTAAATTTGTTAAATGTTGTTAGTTATCTTTCTATAGTTCTTTTATTCGTCTGTAATTTACTAAATCCTCTAAGGGAGTAGTCTCAGTTGTAGGGGGAGCATACATATAGGGGGAGCTAAATTTTCTCATGTTTAAACACATCTACTGAAATTTCAAAATCTTTAACATATATGTTTGTCATCATCAAAAGGGGGAGATTGTTTGATGTGTGTTTAGTGTTTGATGATAACAAAATATATATCGAATTATAGATGTGTTTGCAGATTTTACAAATACAGGAATAAATATTCGTGTTGAAGTAATAATACTATTGCACAGAATTTAACAAATTCAAACAGTATTTTTATTTCAAATATAATATTTTATTCAATACAAAGTTTTCAGTACATTTCATAATTACTTACATTACACTGATTTCATATTTACAGTACACTCTCATTCATACAATTTATTATTACATTTCTGTCCTCACTACATCACTCATACACTCAGTCTTCTGCATCTGCATTGTCCAGCTCCAGTATTTGTCTTGTCTCCTGTGTACCTGTATAATTAACAACTACAGCAGTAATCTGAAAAGAAACAAATTTAATTTGCAAAAATATAGAATTTGTTTTTTAAAGCTGTCTCAAATATATGGGTTATCGTCATCATCTTTGATTGTGTAATATCTGTGCATATCAGCATTCATATCAGGGACAGGTGATTACGAGTGGCTGCAGTACACACGTATACACGTGTGCACTGCCTCGCCAACTCGAGTGCACAAGGTCAAATCAAAGTCAGATTCAACACAAGTGCAAATGGTCTCGACCAAAACATCAATGTACACTGGATTCAACATGCAATATCAACATGAACAAAAGTGAATCAGAGTAGATAGCAACTAACCACAAGGCAATCAACATATATACACAAGAGCACAACAAACTCCAGATTCAATCATAACATCACAGTCAATATGGCAGTGAACAAAGCAAGTGCACTAGTACAAAAGGTCAAACCCAAATTTCTGGATTCAACTCAAGTACTTGAACCAATGATCATGACAGTGGACACAAGCTCAAGACTGGTCAGGCACAAAGAAGACAAAACCATACATACAACAATTACACATAAGGCTCAAAGTGAAGTCAAAGCAAAACTCAAACAATGCCAACATGATCAAGTTCAAAGCAATCAGGTCTCAAACCAGTATGTATGCACATATATGGTCTTGAGTAAACAGGTGAATGTGCAACATGGAACAAACGTCAGGAAACTAGATCAATCAAGTGATACAAATGCACATATGAATGACCAGAATGACAAGTATACAGAGACTCAAATTCTAACAAATTCAAGAAGAGCACAAGCACAGTTCAAATGACCAGACCCAAGAAAAATCAACCCAGTGCTGCAGTTCAACAACAATTCAACAATATATGCATACAGACATACATATGTATGTATGCATCTATAATGCAGACTTATGAATGAACCAGGATCAAGTGACAAACACTATCAACCAAATGGCAACAGTGAAGACTACAGGCAACTGGTCACAAGTGCACCAGTTCAAAAAAAATGCACAAGCATATGAAATGCAGATACATGAATAATGAAGACTGCATATACATCAAGTGATAAACAAAGATGAATCAACAAGCACTACAGAGAGCTATATGAACAGAGGGAAGTAAAACAAGAGATTCAAGTGCAGCTATAGTAAACAAGTACAAGTCCATGTTCAAGTGCAGACATTAATGACTGTACAACTACAATGGCAACAACATGCAACTATAACAGATCAGATCAAAGTATATATGAAGACTACACTGACGAGTTCACAGCTACAAGTAACCAGATGAACAGCATGCAACATAGGTGAAACAGAAGTGATGTCAGAAGTCATACAATACAAGACTACAGCAAAATGCACAAGACAAAGTGAATACATGAAGATCATATTCTAATGCATCAATCATCGAGCAAGTGCAACCAGACAGAATACAAAGCAAAACAAGTGCAGCAGTAAATATCAAACCAAGTCAGGTATCAACAAAGACAGATGGTCAGAAACGAGATTGACGATCATCAACAATGAACATAGTCAATGCCTTAGATCAACAGTGATCAAGACAAGGCCAAGAAATCACAGAATTGAAGTCGGGATAAACACAGAATGTCAAAGCCGTGATCAAAAGTCAGAGATGTGGTAAAAGAAAACGATTTCAAAAATCAAATGTATAAATCGAGTAGAAATAGTCAAAGAATTATAAAAGGAAAGCTTCGACTGTATCAAATCAAAGTAGATCGAACGATACAAAATCGAAGCCGTGCTTTAAAAGAAATTTCCCAAAATATCAAAGCGTAAAAACAGAAAGTTTTAACAACGTGAGAATCACGTAAATCAAATCAGACTTGTATATAAACCCAGAAATCATCATCGACTAAATCATCGAATTCAAGTATCTATTCCAGAGAGAACAAAGGGACATAAATCACATACCAAAGTCATAAATCGAATTCGATCAACAAACAAGGAGCAGTCGAAGCCAAGCTACAAAGCGTCGTCGATCGACAAAGCAAATTTGATCATCTCAAAACAACAAAGTCGACTTTAACAAAAGCCTCAAATCCAGTCTCGACGCAGAGATCATTGCAAGCCAAAGAATCGACGAAGCCAAAGCTCCAATTCGCCAGTGAAACGAACAAGGGCAAAGCCCTAAATTCAGTCAAGCAACAATTGACAAAGATCGAGTCAGATTCGCAAGCAAAGTCCAGAATCGCCGAAGCCCTAAATTTTCTTAATCGCCATTTCTATTTCTTAAAGAATCGGGCCGGAGCAAAAGGGATCGAAGACAATCAAGCGGGCCGAAGTTTTAGGGCAAATAAAATAAAATAGGGCCGGGTCTTGTTTATTATTAAGGAGTTAAAATTAGTCTAGGGTTATTAGTTTATTTGAGGGCAAAAGTGATTTAAATTTTCAATTTAAATTTTTGTCCTGGTTGTAAACTGTGTTTTTGTTTTCCAGTTTGTAATTTTCGAGTCAAGGCAGGGTAAATCACCACGTAGGGTTTAGGTAGTATCAGATTGTCTAGTTAGGGTTAGTTCAGTGAGTAGGGTGTGCGAGTTTACAAAGCTCTATAGGCGGAGCAGGGTGTGCGAGTCTGTAGGAGTGTTTGTAAGCGGGATACTGTTTAATCCTAATAGAAATCTGGGAATGCAGCAGTAGGCAGGGGTTGCCGAAGCTGGGTAAATTTTGTATGTGATTTACTTTTCTGCATATTTATTTATCTGCAGTTTGATTTCGCATTTAATTCGAGAAAATTTGCGATTGTTTCCTGGAGATTTGACCAGGCAACTAGTGCTCGGCATCTAGGAGCGTTCGGCGAAGTACACAGCATCCATAGTGTCCGGCATTCACTAGTGCTCGGCATCCAGTAGCGTTCGGCGAGGTACACAACATCCATAGTGTCCGGCATTCAGTAGTGCTCGGCATCCAGTAGTGTTCGGCGAAGTACACAGCATCCATAGTGTCCGGCATCCAGCAGTATTCGGCATCGACTAGCACTCGGCGACAACCAATGCTCAGCGCTAGCGTTCGGCATCATTAGAACTCGGTGATAGGAGAACTCGGCAACAAGAGCGCTCGGCATCCCAAGGTACTCGGCGTAGCACTCGGCGACAAGAGCGCTCGGCATCCCAAGGTACTCGACGTAGCACTCGGCAACAGGAGTACTCGGCATCCCATGGTGTTCGGCGTAGTACTCGGCATCCAGAAGACATTCCGTATGCACAACTACTCAAGATAACGGTGTCGTTCGGCCTGCATGCACCGTTCGTTCAAGAGCTTGAGAAGGAGGCACGTTCGGCCTCAACAGACAACCATCCTACACTTCCCACGACACCAACACACCGGTCGGCATAGAAGGAATGGTTCGGCGTAGCGGCGTTCGGCACACCTGGTTCGGCATACAGCGACCACTGCACTGGGGCTTGAGCGTTCGGCTATCCAGCCCACTTGGGAAGTCCAGCCCATATTTGCCTATAAATAGAGGGGCAGGGTCACAGTGAAATGGATCCTTTTTTGGAGAGAAAACACCGGGCAGACTCTGCCATTTTCAAGACTCATCTTCTCTACTTAACAACTTCACTCAAGCATTTGATTCACGAATTGTATTTGTAATCAACTATAAAGGAAATCAATAAAGTTGAACAAAGTGGACGTAGGCAATTATGCTGAACCACTATAAATTTGGTGTTCTTACTTTCTGCATTTAAATTAGCATTGTCTTCTCTGTTTAATTTACTTTCATCACTTATATCTCTACACAATCTTTCTGAACGAGGTTAGTGACCAATTTTGGTGCTAACACTTTGGTGCTTTCACTGAGAATTGTATTCTCAGACCTCAAGGATCTGCTTTGAAGCTACTGGATTGAACAAATCCCCCAAAGAAGATCCGACTCACTGATAGGACATCCGTTGATTCTACTCAGAGTTCATACCAATAACTCTACAATGGCAAGACCACGTACCAGGTCAGCTTCTCACAATGCGGATGCCCACGAGACTGCTAGCGTGCAACAAGCAGGGCCTAGCAATCAACCAGCAATTCCAAATACAGGAGTTGCCACTCAGTACCAAACTCCAGTTGTCACCAGAATAGAGTTCAACGACTTGATGAGAGAGCTCAGGGAAAGTAGGAGACAACTAGGAGAGCAGATGCAAGCCAATGCCAACCTGATGGCACAACTTACTCAACAGCAGCAACAGAATGCTGGGGGCAATCCCGCTGCTTACTCCTCATCTGACAGCTCTACTTCCTCTGATGAACCTCCCAGGCGCAGACGCCGTAAGACTGATGCTGCGCGAGCAGATGCTGCTGTTCGAACAACTGGAGACCGCGACCAAGCAAGAGCTGGAAGCTTCAGGACCGGGATACAGATGGAAGATAGAGGCCCAGATCATCAAAATGCTAACGATGTCGAACCTCAAGACGCACGATTGGCAGATCTCCAAGTGAGGAGGCATCAGCATGGACAGGCGCGTAGAACAGACTCCAACCTTCCGCCTTCCATACAGACACCCGATCTGACAGCCATGATCAGGAAACTGATGAAAGAGAATCAGGGCTTATCAAATGATGACTGGGGAGTGTCAAGAAGTCATACTCCGTTCACGGATGTTGTGTTGCAAGCGGCGTACCCCAGGAAGTTTAGTATGCCTACTATTCCTGCATATGAAGGAAAGACTGACCCTAGACAACATGTCATGAGGTACGAATGGATGATGGATTCAGCCAGAGCGAATGATGCCACCAAGTGTAGGTGCTTTCCGATTACTCTATCTGGGATCGCTACTATGTGGTTCACCCGACTTCCTCCGCGATCCGTATCAAATTTCGAGGAGTTGGCAAAGAAGTTTATTGAGCAGTTCAGGATACACACTACGCGCCCAAAGGACATGATGTCTCTTTCAAGTGTAATCCAAAATCCTGGGGAATCGTTGAAGGAATATTTGCAAAGATTCCACGTAGCAGCAACTGAAGTCAGTAATCCCAATGACCATGCAATTCCGATGGCTGTAATGAGAGGTGTGGATCCAGACTCTGAGTTTGGAGACTGGCTGGCAGGAAAACCTCCAGCTACGCTAGAGCGTTTCTACTCTAAGTCACACCAGTTCATAAGAAGAGAGGAAGCTAGGTGGGTACGACGAGATAAGGCGCCAGGGCCTGTCCAAGAGTCAATAAAGAGCAACATCGCTGTGAAGCAATCTGGAGACAGCTCGGGAAAGGTCCAAGTCAATGTCCAGAACAAGCCTGGGCAACCCAAGGAGTCCGGAGGAAGGAGTCAAGGGAAAAGAAAAGAAGTAGGAAAGTGGAAGTCGAGAATTCCAAGCTACAGCGAGTACACTCCGCTAAACGCCCCACTTGAAAACATTTACCTATCCACCTGTAATACTTTTCAGTATAGAAAACCATGTCCAAAAGAATCAACCGAAGAACAGAAGCGGACCGGGAAATATTGTCGCTTCCATGAGACTTATGGACACAATACGAAAGAATGTAGACACTTGCACGACGCTATCGAGAAGTTGATCAGGTAGAAGAAATTGCAAGAATTTGTGAAGGATCCACAAGAAGGAGGACAGGGAACGTCCAACCCAGGTCGTGCACCAGCTCCACGTCATCCCGAGGAGCCTGCCCGGACCGTTGGTAGACTAGTCATAAATACAATTATCGGCGGGCCTCACCCCGCGGATAAGAATTGGCAGGAGATGGAGCGATATGCAAGTTCCTTGAAGCATGCAGATTTTGAGTGTTGTTCGAACATGGAGGACGGAGCCCCTGCTAAGCAGTAGCGCGTAATGACAGACGATATTGTGTTCAGAAGCAGAGACGCTGATCAGGTAGAGGCTCCGACCATCGACCCCATGGTCATATCTGCAACCATCGGACCAGCATATGTAAAAAGAATTCAAATTGATTCTGGAAGTTCAGTCAACATCATCTTCAAGAAGGCCTACGATCAAATGAAGCTAGAAACAAAAGACTTGAAACCATCCAAAGCTCGTATTCACGGCTTTAACGGCGCTGCAACTGATGCAGTGGGATATGTCGAGTTACCAGTTGAACTGGGACAAGGCGAGCGTCGGAGAGTGCGAATTCTACCCTTTGTAGTTTTGGATGTGGACTCTCCGTATAACGTTTTCTTGGGTCGGCCGGACCTGGCGGAGTTTAGGGCAGCGTTAGCCCCGTGGTGTTTAACTTTGAAGTTCCCGACTGACAAAGGAGTAGGCATTGTTCACGGCGACCAAGCAGCTGGTCGTTCCTGTTATGTGGCCGAGCTCCGAGAGGCCCACCGGATGGAGAAGGGAATGGTTGTGGACAATCCCGTCCGCATCCTCAATGCGGATAATTGACAAGTAGTGCCCGAGCCCTGGCTCGGGCATAGTTCTCGGATCTACGGAGATATAGATCCGAGAGACGACGATGAGAAACCCAGGGAAGAGAAGGCGGCACCGGCTGAATTAACAATTGACATTTCAGTTAGCCATGACGACCCTTCGCGAATACTGAAAATCGGATCACAGCTAGGCCCCGCAATGACTGAAGACCTTAGCGACTTCCTCCAAGCGAACCTTGATGTTTTCGCCTGGACGCATTCTGATATGTGTGGGATTTCTCCCGCCATCACGAGTCATATGTTGAACATAGACCCGAAATACGTCCCAGTCAAGCAAAAAAGAAGAGGAATGGATCCGGAGAGATCCGCCGCTCTTGGAGAGGAGGTGGACAAACTCAAAGCGAATGGGTTCGTCCGCGACGCCCTCTACCCTGAATGGGTATCCAACCCCGTGCTAGTAAAGAAGGCGAATGGGAAATGGAGGACTTGCGTAGATTATTCCGACTTGAACAAAGCATGCCCTAAGGACAGTTTCCCGTTGCCTAGGATCGATCAGTTGGTCGATTCCACCGCAGGACACGAGTTACTGTCATTCATGGATGCGTACTCAGGATACAACCAAATCCCAATGCATATTCTGGACCAAGAACACACCAGCTTCGTTACAAATGTCGGACTGTATTGCTATGTAGTGATGCCCTTTGGATTGAAGAATGCTGGAGCAACCTACCAACGTCTGGTGAATCGAATGTTCAAGGACCAGCTGGGTAAAACCATGGAAGTCTATGTGGATGACATGCTCGTGAAGTCACGACGGTCAAACGGCCACATTCAAGACTTGGCTGAAATGTTCGACATACTCAGGTTTTATGGCATGAAGATCAACCCGTTGAAATGTTCTTTCGGCGTTGCATCAGGGAAGTTTTTGGGATTCATCGTCAACGTTAGAGGAATCGAGGCCAACCCAGAAAAGATCCAAGCTATTCGAGATGTACAAGCGCCCAGGACTATAAAGCAGGTACAGAGCTTGAACGGAAAAGTAGCTGCGCTGAGTCGATTTATATCCAAGGCTACTGACAAGTGCATCCCGTTCTTTGACATAATAAAGAGAGGAAAGAGAAATTTTGAATGGACGTCTAGCTGTGAGGAAGCATTCCGGAATCTGGTGAGGCATCTGGAGAGCCCACCAATGCTATCAAAACCAGTTGACCATGAGATGTTGTACGTATACTTGGCTGTATCCCCACATGCGATAAGTGCGGCTTTGGTACGAGAGGAGGATCGAGTCCAAAAGCCGGTGTATTATGTTAGCAAACGTTTAACAGGGGCCGAGAGGAATTACCCTAAAATAGAGAAATTGGCTTATTGCTTGGTGATTGCATCACGAAAGCTTCGCCCGTACTTTCAAGCACATTCAATCGGTGTTTATTCCGATCAACCCCTGAGGCAGGTACTCCAACGGCCGGAAACTTCTGGAAGATTGCTAAGATGGAACATCGAGTTGAGCCAATTCGATATCGCATACTTACCACGAAGAGCCATCCGATGGCAAGCGTTAGCAGACTTCATCGCTGAATTTACCATACCCATCAAACCGGACGATCACGACATCATTCCCCTCGTTCGATGGAAATTATACACTGACGGTGCATCAAACGACCGTTGCTCCGGCGCGGGCGTAGTTCTTGTAACTCCGGAAAACCGATCGATCTGTTATGCCCTGAAGCTCGATTTCCCGGCTACAAATAACGAAGCCGAATATGAGCACTGATCGCTGGCTTGAAGCTCATCAGGGAACTCGGGATCGAATCAGTCGAAATCTTTTGTGACTCGCAGTTGGTGGTTTACCAAGTACGGGGAGACTACCAAGCAAAGGGACGAAAGCTTGCTCCGTACCTCATTCAGGTCCAAGAACTACTATCAAATCTTGAGCGTTATGACATCTCACATATCTCGCGCGAACAGAACAAAGAAGCCGACTTATTGGCTAAGTTCGCGAGTACCGACGATGCGCAACAAATGGGATTGTATCCCGTCGAAGTCTTGCATGCCCCGAGCATAGACGAAATGAAAGTCGATCGCGTGTTGGGAACAGAAATCGGGAAGGAATCGTGGATAACCCCATTCAAACTATACCTGAAGACCGGGGCTTTACCAGGAAAAAAAAGCGAAAGACGGCAGGTCCTTCGAAATGCCGCGCGATACATAATGCAGGATGTATCAATGTATCGAAAAGGATTCTCAGTCCCGTTATTACGATGCATCGCTCATGATGAAACAAAGAGAGTCTTGAGAGAGGTTCACGAAGGGGAATGTGGCGACCATACTGGGGGGCAAACGCTAGCAAAGAAGATCCTCCGCTATGGATATTACTGGCCCACCGTAAACCGGGATGCCGCGGACTACGCAAGAAAATGCGACAAGTGTCAAAGATATGCGAAAATCTCGAGGGCTCCATCAACGGAACTCACACAAATGATCAGTCCCTGGCCATTTGCGATCTGGGGAATCGACATAATCGGCTCTTTGCCTCTAGCCAAAGGTGGTGCGAAATACGCAATAGTTGCAGTCGACTATTTCACGAAATGGGCTGAGGTAGAACCTTTGTCCACTATCACCTCTAAGAAGGTCATTAACTTCGTTGTACGAAACATTATATGCCGCTTTGGCCTTCCACGCACCATCGTTACAGACAACGGAACGCAATTCGAAAGTAGAGAGTTCAAAGAGTTCTGTTTAAAGTACGGCATCGAGAAAAAGTTCGCCGCCGTTACACACCCAAAAGCTAACGAACAAGTCGAGGCCGTTAACAAAATAATCAAGTCCATACTGAAGAAGCGTCTAGAGAAGGTTAGAGGCAAGTGGGTAGATGAACTCCCGACAGCACTATGGGCGTATAGAACTACCCACAAGTCCGCGACCGGCCACACTCCGTTCGCCTTGGCATACGGCTCTGAAGCCGTTATACCCGTGGAACTTGAAGTTCCATCGCACCGAGTGACATACTATGATCCCAAGATGAACCAAAACCTCTTGCTGGAATCACTGGACTGCATCGACGAAAAGCGTGAAGAAGCTGAATTAAGGGCGGCGGCGCACAGACATCGAGTCAAGCGTTACTACGACGGCAGAGTCCACCCAAGAATCTTTGATGTGGGTGATCTCGTTCTGAAACGAGTCTTCCCGGTACCATCACGCATGAATCCCAGCTGGGAAGGTCCATACGCCATTGAACGGAAGCTTGGAGAAGGAACATTCAAGCTAGCGACCGTTGATGGCGTGACACTCCCCCGAGCATGGAACAGTGAACATTTGCGGCACTATTACATTTAGCATGTTTTCCTTTCTTGTTGTAGGCACTGTTATTTCCTGCATGTTTCCATTCAATAATGACTTAGTTTCCTTTTAAAAGTTGTAATCAAGCAATTTAGTTGATTTTCATTAATAAAGGCTTGAAGCCATATTTTCTATGAAGTTTCTATATCTCTTAATTGGATGATAAATTACGTTATCCTGCACGACATACATACTCGTACGAACGATTCCAAATCTCCGAAGCCCCAGAGCGCGGATCGGAGTACTCTAAGTCCCCAGAGTGTGGAGTAGAGTATAAAACGATTCCAAATCTCCGAATCCCCAGAGTGCGGAGCGGAGTACTCTAAGTCCCCAGAGCGCGGACTAGAGTATAAACGACTTCAAATCTCCGAATCCCCAGAGTGCGGAGCGGAGTACTCTAAGTCCCCAGAGCGTGGACTAGAGTATAAAAGACTTCAAATCTCTGAATCCCCAGAGTGCGGAGCGGAGTACTCTAAGTCCCCAGAGCGTGGACTAGAGTATAAACGACTTCAAATCTCCGAATCCCTAGAGTACGGAGCAGAGTACTCTAAGTCCCCAGAGAGCGGACTAGAGTATAAACGAATACGAATCTCTGAATCCCCAGAGTGCGGAGCTGAATACTCTAAGTCCCCAGAGCGTGGACTAGAGTATAACGATTTCAAATCTCCGAATCCCCAGAGTGCGGAGCGGAGTACTCTAAGTCCCCAGAGCGCAGACTAGAGTATAAACGATTTCAAATCTCCGAATCCCCAAAGCGCGGATCGGAGTACTCCAAGCCCCCGGAGCGCGGACTAGAGTATAAACAGTCTCAAGTCTCCAAGTCCCCGGAGCACAGTGTCAGCAAACCAAATAAAGACAAGAGAATCATTCAAACAAAAAGAAACTAAATTTTATTCGATAAGTCCAAAATGGGGATACATGATCACTCCTACAAAATTCAGACCTCTCTATACAAACTGCAAGTTGTGGAAGACAAAAGCAATTACAAGACTTAAGCAAAAAACTCGTTGAACGAGTGTATCGATTATTTCTTCGACTTCTTCTTTTTGTCTTCCTTCGTTGTTTCCGACGACTCCTCTCCCTCACGCTTTTTCTTGGACTTTTTGCTTGCTAGAGAAACGGAGTCGGGAGTAGGAGACGGAACATCTAGTGGTTTGGACCTGCCCGGGAGAATGATTTTCAAAGGTCTGTTCCGCGGGTCAGTGTGTTCCAGTATTTCAGACTCAACTTTGACTTTGACTTTTTTCTTCTCCTCGTCGGCAAGACGGTCCTTCATGCTCATCTCTGAAGTATGCTCAGAGGCGCCAGTGATTTCAATTTCATCGCTTCCTTCGGCAGGAGACGAAGTATCAAGTTTGTCATCATCTAGCGCCCCGATCACTTGAGCGTCTGGACCGGGAGTTACTCCTGCATGAGCAACGTCGTTTGTTTTCTCTGCTTCCTCCTTGGCGTCATCGCTCCTCGGAGTTGGCTCGGCGTCAGAGCAGCCTGCACGAAAACATAAGGAATGAGCATTAGAACGAGTAGCCACTGCTGAAAAATGACGGGATCTCTTCAATTTCTAGAGAAAGAAGAATTTCCTACCAGGGTCCGGTTGGCTATCGGTGGCACGAGGGGTTTCACCCTCCAGGATAGGTGACAGCACATGAACACCAAGCCCGGGATCTTCGGGATCATAACTAGCATGCTGCTCGAATGGATCAAGTGTTGGCCGACCGGCCGATTGAGCAGCGTAAGGAGCGGTAATGTGAGGAGTAGTAGCATCGGCCCAAGACAGGCCAGCTTCATCATTCTTCTCTTTCGGAGGGGAAGAGCCTTTGCTATAAAGTGCCAATGCTGCGGATAAGTCCGATGGCTCATTCCCCCTTAGGAACTCCTTCACCAAGACATCCTCATCGACCTCGTTGGAGCACGACTCGACCTTCCTGATCCATATCAGAGTTTCCCACGCCTCAGCCAGGGATTCGAGGTAGCCGTCACCCAGAAATGTTAAGTCGCGGTGCATAAGGACGCGGGCTCCATACTCGGCGATCAACGGGTCAAACATACTTTTGACCTCTTCCCTGCCGGCTTCTGCGGTCGCCTCGAGGCGAGAATCAAGCTCTTCCACAGCCATTCTTTTGCCCTCCTCACGGGCCTCGTCCTTCATTTTCTCGACCCCGGCGAGTTCGTCATCGAGCTTTGTCTTCAGGAGTCGGGTAGCAACAATCTCATCACAGTATCGCTGTGATTCTTCTTGAGCAGCTACTTTGTCTTCCTTCTCCTTGGAAAGTAATTCCTTCAGCTCCTTGACTTGAGTAGCAAGTGCGTCCCTTTCCTTTTGGACAGAGTCTTTTTCTAGGGCGAGGACACCGCTGCGCTGGACTGCTTCGTCAAGCTCTTTTTTGTGAGCCGCCTCTAAACGAGTAACTGCCTCGGCAGTATTTTTTGCGCTTTGTTCAGCGGCTTCTAGCTTTGACTTATACGAAGCGAGCTCTTCGTCTTGGAGTTTGATGATTTTCTTATCGCTGTCAGCCTCCAGATTCAGACAGTCAATCTCATGTTGACGCTCAACAGATACTTCCGAGACCTTCTCCACCTAGTGCACAAACGCGTCATGTTGAACATAGACGTCGTTATTGCAGGCAATGGCACTCTGCTTCACATGCCCGGGAATATGATGAATGGCCGGGAGGAACTTCAGACCATCGAAGCAAATTTTTGGAAACTTGGCCTTAAGATCGACCATATTTTCCGCAACAGTTGGGTCCACCGCAGGAGTAGGAGGAGGAGGCTTTGAAAACTCCGTTCTTTTACGTTGCTCTCGAACTTGCCTTGTACTCGATGAACTGGAATGTTGTTCTCGAGGAGCATCAGACTGATAACCCTTCTGTAAGGATTTCTCTCTATCCGGCTCAGTTGGAGGAGGAAGATCACGGGACTGGGAAGATTGAGAATGTGCTTTCTTGCGGTGAGACGACTCTCGGGGACGATTATCCCTATCTTCATACTCGCCTCGGTCCCTGCGTCTGCCTGAACCGGAATCCCGTCCAGAGTGATGGAATATAGAAGACCCCTGAAGGCGATCAAGTCCATGAGAGCGGCCCATATCACCTGCAAAGAATGGAGATAACAACGAGTTAAGGAGAATTCACGAGTTAAAAAGACTTGAAGTATATTATGGAATGCGCATGTGCGTGTGTGTCCTAGTGTTCCCCCCGACGGACCCGTTCGTTTATCTTTGCTAATCGGAGTGTTGTCTCCTTGAGCCGGGAGTTGAACTCCTACATTGCCTCTAGCGGGCGAAGAGAATTTGAGAGCTTTAGGATCATCGAACCCATAATTAAGTAAATCATCGGGGATGGACAGGTTGGACAGACCCCTCAGAGAACTTTCCAGATGCTATGAGGAAGCCTCTTTCTCAGGCGGAATAAGTGTGACTTTTGAAGTGCCACCAACTTTCTCCTTCTGAACTTTATGTTTTAACTTCTTCTTTCCCTTCGAAGGGGAGGACGACCTCTCAATGTCGTGAACTTCGACTGCCGGATTCTGAGCGGGACCCGCATTCTCACCCTGAGTTTCAGGGGCATCATCCTCTTTGCGCTCGCCTTCTTCGTGCGTGTCGGGAGCGCGGCGCGACGACGATCCGGCAAGTTTTTTCCCTTTACCGGACGGAGGTTTGGGAATGGAAACACCTTCTGGAAGGCTGATCCGACGACCAGGAGCCAGCAAGCCGAACCCCGACAGTGATTCATTTGAAATGATAACTCGAATGTCTCGATCCTCGGCAGGAAGAGCTCTAATGGCATCGACAGCCTCAGAATATCCTCGGCCTTCCGAGCACGGGTTGATACCTGAAAAGATGAAATGAAGAGTTAGGAAAAGCATGACTCCGATCAAATACGAATAGTGACTCGGCAGAGAGAGTTACTGCCTTCAACCCATCTCCTAGCGAAACCAGAAGGGCAGCGCACATAGAACCATTCCTGTTTGTACAGGGCGAATTTGCTACAGGCCCCTGTCAAGATCTGGCATTTGTGGTATGGCTCGAGGAACATAAAAGAAGGATTGTCTTTTCGTCTCTTGAACATGTAAATATATCTGATATCACCGGCGGTTGGAGGTCTGGAGAAGACAGCCATGAAAAGTAGGTAAGTCACATATAGAAACGCATGGCCGTTTGGGTGCAGCTGCGACGGAGCTATGTCTATGTACTGCAGTACATCCTAGAGAAATAAGTTGAATGGAGGCACGTTGCCCATCCAACACATGAACTTGTTGCAGGTAGTGTACCCGACTGGGGGCAGATGAGGGCGATCGTGTCTCGAAGGGACTAACACGTCGGCAAAAGGAATCCCGTGAATAGAGCATATCCGTCATAGAGCAACTTCGTTGATCTTCGAGGCTTGAGAATTGATCGGATTGTCTAGTAAGATGGTTGCCTCCAAAGCATCAGGCGCCAAGTTATGAGCGGGAGAAGTTGACGGGTTAGAAGTATCAGGGGCTCCTTGCCTTGCTGATGGCCCAGGCCTGTCAGATATGGTGGCAGAGCTAGATTTTCTCGACATCCCGAATAAATAATGAACCTGGCTAAAAGCTTGAGAAAGCTATACTTAAAAAACGTTGAACGTTAGAATTAGCAACACGATTTTTCCCCCCGCATGGTGTGTGAACTAGTGCAAGCAATTGTGTACAGGCAATAAGAATCTAAAGGTTTTAAAGATATAATAATTAGCTTCGAATCATCGCCTTCGAAGACCGTCATCGCTGACCGTCTAAAAAAGCTCGCCTTGAGGTGATTACAGTTCCAGATTCAGAAGACATACGATTTCTAAAGTAACCGGCCTAAGTGTAGTTTGACATTTATACTGTTCGGCATTTAAGTAGTGATCGGCAATTGTATTGTTCGTCCTAAGTATAGGTCAGTAGGCATTCCGTTCGGCATTCAAGATTGTTCAGCCTAAGTATAATGTTCGACTGTGTTTTGCTCGGTCTAAGTCTATGTTCGGCTAAAGGCCTTGTTCGGTTAAGTCATCGTCCAGTTAAAAGTTCTGTTCGGCATGTATGTGTTCGTTCGGCATGTCTAAGTTCTGTTCGGCAGGTATGTAACTGTTCGGCATGACAGTTGTTCGGCAATTATGTCGTTCGGTCTAGATGCTATTCGGTGTATATGTCTATTCGGCATAAGGGTAGTGTTCGGCCTTAGTTCGTTCGGCTAAGTTTTTGTTCGGCGTTCTAGCGAGTGTTCGGCCTCATTCAGACGAAATACTATTCGGCAGCCTCTATCGTTCGGCACATGACAACATACGCCGAACCATAACTATGCCATCCGAAACCCTTACCACCTCCAGGGTTTTTCTTTTCCTTCATTTTTGACTGTGGTTCAACGCGATGGAGCTAAATACAATAGCCACATGTGCAAACACCTAAAATCCTTCCTCCTCGCCTCGCATTATCGTTCGGCAATGAGGGCAACCTACTCGAAAGCTTCCTACAGGACACATTTGACTCATTTAAAACTTATTCAAGTTATACAAGGGGCGATACCTAGACTGCAGTTAGGAGCTTAGGAAGGAATGTTCAAGTTGTAAATCTGTTCGACTAGAGAAGGTTTGAAATCTTGGTAGAATGACAGAAACGAAAAAGTAAAGGAGAAGGGACGGGAAGGACCTGGTTATATAGAGGGAGGTTGAAGTTGAAGAGGCTATACCCAGTAGAACCGGTCAATACCGGAGTGTTCGGCATCATAGCAGAGTGACGTTCGACACACGAGGTACGTTCGGCTTCGAACGTATTGTTCGGCATCCATACCTTGTTCGTCTTACACCTCCTTCGCTAACATTCTCGAGAAGGCACCTCCAAGGTAAATTGTACCAGATTCAAAGCGCATCACGTTCGGCCACGCGATACACTTTGGGGGGCAAGTGTTTCCTGGAGATTTGACCAGGCAACTAGTGCTCGTCATCTAGGAGCGTTCGGCGAAGTACACAGCATCCATAGTGTCCGGCATTCAGTAGTGCTCGGCATCCAGTAGCGTTCGGCGAAGTACACAGCATCCATAGTGTCCGGCATTCAGTAGTGCTCGGCATCCAGTAGTGTTTGGCGAAGTACACAGCATCCATAGTGTCCGGCATCCAGCAGTGTTCGGCATCGACTAGCACTCGGCGACAACCAATGCTCAGCGCTAGCGTTCGGCATCATTAGAACTCGGTGATAGGAGAACTCGACAACAAGAGCGCTCGGCATCCCAAGGTACTCAGCGTAGCA
Source organism: Allium fistulosum (assembly GCA_030737815.1). NCBI lineage: Eukaryota > Viridiplantae > Streptophyta > Magnoliopsida > Asparagales > Amaryllidaceae > Allium > Allium fistulosum. The sequence continues at coordinate 265,307,341 of CM060904.1, read as the reverse complement.
CTCGGCGACAAGAGCGCTCGGCATCCCAAGGTACTCGGCGTAGCACTCGGCAACAGGAGTACTCGGCATCCCATGGTGTTCGGCGTAGTACTCGGCATCCAGAAGACATTCCGTATGCACAACTACTCAAGATAACGGTGTCGTTCGGCCTGCATGCACCGTTCGTTCAAGAGCTTGAGATGGAGGCACGTTCGGCCTCAACAGACAACCATCCTACACTTCCCATGACACCAACACACCGTTCGGCATAGAAGGAATGGTTCGGCGTAGCGGCGTTCGGCACACCTGGTTCGGCATACAGCGACCACTGCACTGGGGCTTGAGCGTTCGGCTATCCAGCCCACTTGGGAAGTCCAGCCCATATTTGCCTATAAATAGAGGGGCAGGGTCACAGTGAAATGGATCCTTTTTTGGAGAGAAAACACCGGGCAGACTCTGCCATTTTCAAGACTCATCTTCTCTACTTAACAACTTCACTCAAGCATTTGATTCATGAATTGTATTTGTAATCAACTATAAAGGAAATCAATAAAGTTGAACAAAGTGGACGTAGGCAATTACGCTGAACCACTATAAATTTGGTGTTCTTACTTTCTGCATTTAAATTAGCATTGTCTTCTCTGTTTAATTTACTTTCATCACTTATATCTCTACACAATCTTTCTAAACGAGGTTAGTGACCAATTTTGGTGCTAACAGCGATAACCCTATTCACCCCCCCTCTAGGGTTAATCCAGATCCTACAAGCTGGTCTCCCTCTTCGACTCATTCTTAATATCTATAAAAAGGAATGATCAGTACACCTTGAGAAACAACTGCATAAAGGACTCAAATTCTTCTAAACTACTATATTATATATAGTAATCCTCCATCAAAATACAATTACGTCTCTCATACGTAGTTACGTCAGCGAGCATTAGGAAAAATCGATTAACCAAGGCTCTGATACCAAATGTGAGGACCGCCCATGACCCCTGCACAAATCAAGGAAATAGTGCGCTGTAAAGTGTGCCAGGCAGCCATGGATGATCGTCGGAGGTAAGTTAAAGCAGCAGAATCTATCGTATTACTCACAGCGCATGGATAAAATACGATAGAGAATATATATATATAGTGAAGCTTCACAAAATAGAATCTCATCAATTAAGCTTCATAATAGTTGAATACAAACAGCTGAATAGTCAATACATCAAGCCTCACTACATATCACTCAGAGAATTATACAAGCAGCGGAACATCCAGTACATATAGTAAGAAAATAATATGCAAGCCTCCAGCTCGTCTTCGTCATCAGCGTCGTTGGAAACTAAGAACAGCACCTGTCACCTGCTACCTAGTCTGCCCATCCCAAAATGGATGAACAGCCCAAGGTAATAAGAGTTGAACATAAAACCTTTAGTCAGACAACAGTCTTAGTGAGCGGTAAATTAACTAACAACATACCAAAAGAGCATAAAGGTAAAAGGAATAGGAACCCAACCCTCCCACTCCACCTCTTTCTACAGTGATAGCCCCCAAACACACTAAGCAGAAGTAAACATAGCAAAGCAAACATTTAAAGTAAAGCAATTATCACTCGAGTCAAGGTCAATGTTTTCCAAGTACAAACCCCCAAGGCCTAAACCAAGATCAGATAAGCACCCAGAAAATATTGCTCTTGAGACCGAATGACGATACAACCAAACATCCATGACTTTGGCTATCACTGTTATCATTGCTTCAACACCACCGTTAATTGAATGACCGGCACATTCTTTCAGCCGTCCGTCAAGGGTTAATGGTAACCCCCGGTTCTAGACATAACTACGCACGTCGTCGCAGCCCGTGCCTAGGACTATCAAATCTGCCCAGAGTACTTGACTACCAACTGTAGTCTTTGGGACTATCGAATCTGCCCAGCGTACTCTTGCTTTGAGTCTGCTAGAACCTTCAACAACGATGAAATCTCAGCCTTCTAGTCATCCTCCTCGACGACTATTCTCATACTAGCTCAAGCGCCTCTAGAGCCAACCATTATCCTCAAACCCGAACCACTTCACCGAGTTAACAACATGCTTGGAATGATCCCGTCTGGATTAAACCAAGACTATCTCACATCATGCCTCGCTTCATCTCATCATAGCAAAGCCTTATCTCAACATCATCATCAAATCTATCCATATGAGCTTTATCATCCACATCATATGCCACGAGCAGCTTTCTTTATTCAAGAGCCTTTCCCTTAGCTTTTGAATCATCTTCAACCCACTTGTCCAAATCAAATCATCAATCAACTAATTTACAACAATCAATCAAGTCAAACATTAATCCAAGTAATCAAGCATTCAAACACGATCAAATAGACGATTATAACAATAATGGCAATCTTGTAAATAAAGAGTCTAAATCTAACAAGCAAGAATCATGAGCAATATCTCTACAACTTGATGAATGAACTTACATAGGTTAACATGTAGTAAAATGGATGTCAAATCATCATGAACAATAGATCTATACTTAAGTTTTAGAAAATGCATGGAAATTACTATTTTAACACAAAATCAAGCCACCAATCCGATATACTCCTTTGGGTCCGTGTGAGAGATAACCACCACTCACCAAATCACCTAAACACTTCAAAAGCAACACACTTCAGATCTGGACAGCGAAGGATTTAACTTGATCTATCAAAATTCCGCTTCAAACGATGAAATCTCTCTTCGATGGATGTAGATCTTCAATCTAAGCTCTTGGATCTTTGATCTTGGATGGAAAGAAGCACAAAATTAAAGTGGAGAAAAGAAGTGAAGAAGGGTAGAACTCGAGCTCTCAAAATGGCAGCACTTCGTCGCTTCAAAATCCCGATCCCAAAAAGTGAGGCAAGGACGTGTATTTATAGGCTGAACCATAAGTCGTTCGCCCCCTTAAGTCATCCACGACTTATGAAAACCCCACGACCTACGACTTACGACTTAGCAAATCCTACAACTTAACTGAGATACAACTTAACGCATGCGCGACTTAGCAACAACGCAAGTGCGCGACCTAACGACTTATCATAAGTCGCGACCTAACTGAGATGCGACTTAACGACTCAACACCCTCGCGACTTAACGACTCAACACCCTCGCGACTTAACGACTCATCCAAGGTCGCGACCTAACTAAACACAGGGTCTTTCGACCTAACACCTAAGTCGTCTAGACGACCTAACTACTCATAACTGCTAAACTTAGGTCGCTCACGACCTAACTAAGCACAGCACCCCATAGGTCGCTCACGACCTAACTACAATAACTCCTTAAGTCGTTCGAACGACCCAAACTCCCTAGGTCGCTAACCCGCTTAATTCCTTAGGTCGTTAACTCGCTAACTCCTATATCCTTAAGCCGCTAACTACTAGGTCGTTGCCGCTAATTCTTAAGTCGCTACCCTCCTTAAGTCGCTTACTAACTTAAGCCATTAACTCCTAAGTCGTTCACTTCTACTACTAACTTCCATAGGTCGTCTAAACCCTTAAGTCGTCTACCCCTTAAGTCGTCTACTCCTTAGGTCGTCAACTTCTTTAGGTCGCTCACCTAAGCCACTAAGTCGCTCCATAACCCAACCCACTACACGACCTAACTCTGTACGACTTAAGCTTTGGTCGACTTAAACTCTGGACAACATCTCAACACTAACGACCTAAAAATAACAGTTTTACGATCTTTCGATCCGTAAAAATACGGGTCGTTACACGCTCTTAAACCGATATGTTTACAACTCAAAACAAATACGATAGTTGCCAACTCCAAAGCATGGCTCGAATGCTTACCCTCGTAGTTTTAGCTGTTAACTAGTGTATATGACAATCTTACCTTTCAGCATCAATACCGCACCTTGTTAAGTATTACAAGCATGTGTACTATTAACTCCTCATTCCCGCTTGGAATGAATAACATTGGTACACTCGTCAACCTCTCAATCAGACTCACTCACGCGTGTTTGCACCTCGCGTCTCAAATAAAAGTTTGATACTCCCGTTTTAAATCGGTTAACGGTGCTACTACCTTTGAGAAGTCCTTGGTAAGACGTATATAATATCTCGCCAATCCAAGGAAACTACTCACCATCAGTTGGTGTTTTCTCAACGCCTATAATAGAATCATCAGTCGTGTCTTGTGCTCCTTTTTCGTCAATGAGTAGATGAAATTATCATCAACAAACACAAGCATGGACCTACTCAAGTGATTCCTCGAAATACGGTTCAAGAAACCAACAAAGGGTGCTGACGAATTGGTTAACCTGAATGGCCTAACCAACTAATCAAAAATCAGGATGAAACGCTATGATCGACACATACTCTCTAGGTACTCTCAGTGGATGAAACCCATTGCAAGATCCAACTGAAAGAACACCTTTGCACTATAGGGCTGATCTTACAAGCCATTAATAAGTGGGAGTGGACACTTGTTCGTCATCCTATTCAGCTAACGATAACTAACATACAACCTCAAAGAGCCATCTGCCTTAGTGGCAAATACTACCTGTGCACCCCACTCAAACGTAGTTCTACTAATGAACCATCATCTCAATTGGTCATCCACTCGCACTTTTAGTCTCTTCTGCTCTTTGGGCATCATATGCCTTAAAGACATAACTACTAGTCAGGCACCTCTAACCAGATCGATATGGTACTCAATCCATCTATGTTGATAATCAGGTCACCTCATTGAATTTGTCCAAACACTCTCTAGTCGTGGGCTTAGATGACAACTCATCGTGTGGGATATCTAGCAAATATAGAAAGCTAACCATCACTTCATTGTCAGGTTGGTAGCCAAACAATATCTCCCACTCATCGCCAGTCCCTATCATCGCAAGTCCCTATCATCGCCAGTGTCCTCTTGTAGTCCACCACTATTCCATATCATTTAGTCAATCGATTCCCAAACTCTAATATCGAACCTAATTAAACCCAAAACAAATCAATAATAAACAAACAGACAGACAAACATCCATGACTTGATAAGACAAAGTTTTGACAAATCATGTATAAGCTAAGTGTAGACAAACGATGTGATAACATTCCACCAATTTAAGGCCCAAAAACTAAGCGCTATGACTGCTGCAGTCATCCATAGTATTAATTTCTGATGATAAAATATGGGATGTTACACAGGTATCATCTGGCTCAGCCCCCAATAAGGTTAGTCATAATTTAAAGGTCGGCTAACTATTTCGGGTATCAATTCCAATCTATCATTAAATCACTAGATATGAAAGAATGTGAAACCTCGACGTCAAACAAAATATGTATAGAATCGCCATAAGTGGAAAGCTTACTCTAGATAGTAATGCCCTTTCCCTTCTCTTTCGCCAATGGAGCAATCAACGAAATCAGAATGGCATTCAATGCATATGCTTCCATTATCTTCCCCTACTCAACCAGTTCGGGACAATCCTTTTACATTAGGTACGGGCTCTCACATCATAAAGCCTTTTTCAATCAACTTCTTGAAGCTCTGGTCAATATGACCAATCAATCGGTTCCCAAGATGATCGCTCAACCCAATGATAAAATTTCATTCTTCCTGAGTGGAGTATCAATGGAAGTAGACCATACTTCGACAGCACATCGAATTTGGTCACATACTCTAACACAGACATATCGCCTTACTTCAAGTTGGAGAACTTCCTAAACATCACCGACTTTTGAAAAGTCAAGATAAATTCTCTCTGATGCGAACTATGAACTGATCCCAAGTAAATCATGTTAGTACCTTAGGTATTGATATTGATGATAACAACTATAGGACATTATATAAAATATAGATACTAATGTTTTATCAAGATATATATATATAATATAGTGCAGGATATTAGATAGGTATTGATTAAGAAGGTTGTATAGTATCAAGATGCCAATTTAAAGTTTCAAGAGTTCAAGAATGAAGACTCATGAGTATTGAAGAGTTCAAGATTTCAAGATATTCCAGATAAGTTATATAGTCATAGATTTTATGTTAAAACCTTGATAGAACTTTCCTGATCTCTCTCGTCTTCTCTAATTTTGTTTTAAATTATTTTTCAAATATTCTATTTTTAATAATATTTTCAAAATATTTACAAAAGTTATTTTCAATCTCTTATATTTATAAAGATATTATTTTAATATTTTTTGGTTTATATATATATATTGAATTTTTGTTTATACGTTAATAATTTATAATTATATGGATTATATATAAATTATTTACATTCTATTGAATATTCTTATTAAATCTTTCAAAATTATTTTATAAAGTTTTATTGAGTTTTAATATGATTAAAATATGTATAAACTACATTTAAAGTTTTATTAAGTTTTAATTATGTACAATATCTCCGATTTCTCTCATATCTCTCAAGATAAAGTGCTATTCAAGGGTTATAGGATCAGTTGTAATCAAGATCGAAGATCTGAGTCTGTAGACTCTATCAAATCATACTCTTATATCTTTGGTGTCATCGAAATCCCTGAAATCCAAGTAGGTGTGATTGTAGCCTGTTTAAATCAATTAGTGTGCTTATAGCCCGTAATCTAGTGGGTGTGCTTATGGGCTGGAAATCAAGTAGCTCTACCCAGAGGTCAAGATTTTGGAGGATATGTCTCATAGCCTTGAAATCGAGATTGTATTTGCATTTATTAGCTGAAAATAAATCCGTATAAGGAATTGTGCAGGACTGGATGTTGGGTAACTTCGAACCTATATAAAATTCTGGTGTGTTCTTTCCGTTTTACTTTTACTGCATTTACTTTAATCAGTACTTTGATTCGGTGACTGTTTCTATGATTGTTAATGCCATCATTCTAAGTAAAATCTTAAAGAATTTGAATAATAGTCATATAATCCATTAAACACTATTCATCCCCCTTTAGTGTTAATTTACTCTTAAGATCTCTATTCTGTTGACTCACATTTGGTATCAGAGCATTGATTTTCAAAATATTCATTATTTGATCTTTGAAAAAAATAAATGGCTACCAACAGTGGTAGCAGTACTGTTAGTGACATCGTTAATACACTTGCTAGTAACTCATTTGTCGAAGGGCAATTCCCTACTAGACCTCCACTTTTTAATGGCAGTAATTACACATATTGGTCATGCTGAATGAAAATTTATTTACAGTTAATTGGTTTAGACACTTGGAATATCACACAAACAGAGTACCTTGAACTCGAGACAAAATTTGCACAGTGGACTGCCAACCAAAAAGTAGTTTCACAAAGTAACTCTAAGGCATGAATATATTATTTTGTTCACTAGATAGAAATGAATTTAGTAGAGTTTTTATATGTATGTCTGCATTTGAAATTTGGAGAACTTTGCAAGTTACACATGAAGGGACAAGTAAGGTCAAACAGACCTAAATTTCCATGTTAACAAATCAGTTTCGATTATTCAAAATGAGTCCATATCTGATATGTACAGTAGATTCTAAGATATAGTATGCTTACTTATTGCACTGGGTAAGAATTTTCTTAAGAGGATCAAGTTAGAAAATCCTCAATTCACTTACTCCTGAATGGGATCAAAAGACTCTTGCAATTGAAGAGGCTAATGACATTAACACTCTAAAAGTTGAAGAGTTAATTGGAAATTTAATGTGTTTTGAAGCACAAATGCAGGGTAGGAGAGAAAGCAAAGCAATAGAGAAGAAATCTACAGCTTTTAATGCAATGATAGATAATTTGAATTCAGATAGCGATGAAGATGAAGAAATTGCTTTCATGACAAGGAATTTTAGAAAATTTCTAAATATAGGAAGACGAACAATTTCAAAAGAAATGACAACCAAAATCCAGGAAGCGAAAGTGGAAATGGAAATGGCATTAGATGTTATAACTGTGATCACCCTGGTTATTTAAAACGAGACTGTCTACATCCCAATAGACTGAAAACTACACCAAACACTATTCATCCAAAAATGGAGAAGAGCCTATACTGCAACATTAGATGATTCAGATACATCCTCAAGTGATAATGAATCAGATATAGAAATTGTTAACATGTGCTTCATAGCAATACATAATTCAGAAAAAAATAGTGAAATGGATCAGAAAAAGGTACGCATTTAATTATATCAAAAAAAAATTCCTTGAATGAATTTTTTTCTTTTCTATTGTTGCTTTATTAGGTGTTAGGAATATCCTATAGAATAATAATAATATTGATTGAATACCATGTGATTATATTTTAATATAAATATTTTATACATTCTAATAATAAAATAATAATATAAAATTTATTTAAAATTATTTTAAAATTAATTTTCTAAAAGTAGAATAACTATAAATATATCTATATAATAAAGTAGGATATAGTTAAACAAAAATCATTTTTGAAAATTTTGACCTATATGTCGACATACCCCACGAGCATATGTCGAGATATGTAGATAGAATTTGAATTTTGATTTCAAATTCAAAATTTGAATTTTTCCTCCATCTTTTCACCAACTCCTATGTTTTGAAAAGTTGCTTTTTAACCAGAGAACATATCATTTGATTCTCTATTTACTTACTCTATCTTCATCCATTCATTTTTCACTTTCATTTTCAAATTCAGAAAGCATAAACTCTCTTATCTCTTCAAACTATTCTTCAATGGCATCCTCAAGCAATTCTAAGGCAACCATGAGGCTTTCTAAGAAAATAAAAGAAAATCTTTTCAATGATCAAGAAGCCATTCAAGCTTATACAGAGTATTTATCTTTCAGACAAGTCTTTCTTGGAAGATTTGCTATTTTTGAAGAGTTTCCAACTTATGATCTTTTCAATATTTGTTTGCAAAATGAAATTCTTAGTTTAATCGATGTTTATCAAAATGATTTTATTTGTTATCTAGAATTAGTAAAAATGTTTTATGCAAATTTGAAAGGAAGCTTTTATGATGGTAGAGAAGAAGAAGTTTGGAGTAGTGTCAAATGGACACAAATTGTTTTAAATCGTGAACTTTTGGGTCACATTCTTGGATGCAAATCTAGTGGAATTGACCTTTCATCTTTTCAAAATAGTGAAGTAATTCATGATATTTTCGAAAGTGATGATGATTTTGAATTCAAAAACAAAACATGCGTCTAAAAGCAACAATTTTAAGCCTACTTTTGGAACAAAGTATCACTCCTAGAATAGGTAATTATAATAACCCAACTTAAAATTTTCAAAGCTCTTTTCGAAATTTATGTCAATACGACATAAATTGGTCTCAAGTCATTTTGGATGAACTTTTTCATAAGAATATTTCTAACTATGAAAACACGCTATTTCATGGTGTGTATCTTACTCGTGTTTTCAATTATTTTGATGTTGCCTTAAAGGAGAGGAAACAATTCCTCAAAAATATTTGATAAGGCCGACATTTCACTTATGTATATTTCACCCTTTCGAACCTTATGAAACGCTTATAGAAAAGGAACAAAGGTTGGCTTGGGAAGAAGTGAATGAAATAAGAGAAGGAAGAGGAAGGAGATGACGTGGAAGTTGAGGAGGAAGAGCAAGAAGAGGAGGAGGATACTTGTTTAGAAAGTATCAATATGCCACCAAATCCATCCAACAAATATCTTCTCAAAAATCAAGAGAAGATTGTCCATAACCAAAGGAAGGTTAAGAAATCATTTTCAAAGAGAATTATTTCAATTTCCAACAAAATAGATAAATTCTTTGGAAAGATCATCCGTAAGCTTGGTGGTTCTTCTTCATCTTCATCCATATCTTTTTAGTTTGTGTTTAAACTATCCTTGTATTTGGATTTTCTTGTTTATTTTTGTAGGATCGATTTCACCCTAGCGAGGGGGGGTGAATAGGGTGATACTAATAATTATAAAAATTTAATGCAAAAATATATAAAATAATTGCAGCACTGATGATAGCAGAATAATAGCAGCACAGATAATAGCAGAATATTAAAAGTAGAAAAATGGAACACACAGATTTACCCAACTTCGGCAAAACCCTGCCTACGTGCTGCCCCCAAGGTTTCTACTAGAAACTAAGCAGTCAGACGCTTACACACATACACTCGCAACACCCGCTATTGACTAACCTAACTCTACGCTCAAACCCTACCACAACTCAACCACTGAGTTGCGAATTCTCGAACTACACCACCGTAGTTCGTCCCCAAGTCACACGACTAGAAAATTACAAACGTTTAAAAATAAGATACAAAATAAAAACAATTTAAAAACAAAACCCTAATTTAAAATTCTAAAGCCCAAAAGAAATATTATAAGTCGGCCCAAAATAAAATTATCATAATAAAAAATGCCGGCCCCATTTTCACTTTATTTCTTCGGCCTTTGTTCTTCAAATAAATGGCTGCGTTCTTTTCTTTGCTCCTCTTCATTCCTCACTTAGGGCTTCGTGTTAATTTGAAGTCACCGCTTGAATGTTAGTCTATTACAGTGGCTATTGCTTTGATTTGCTTTGACAGTCGACTTACTATCTCCGATTTGCTTTCGGCTACTTCAATTTGTCGAGATTGAACGATGCTTTGAATTAGTACGTTTGTACCCATTTTGATTTATATTATACTCGACTTGATTCGAGTTCTGGATTGATTCTTTGCTCTATGATATTACTTGAACTCGAATGATTTTCTGCCAATGATGTTAAATGGTTTAAATAGGGTTCAATTCCCTAAATATTCGATCGTCTGATAATATGTTTTGCCGTTCGATTTTGCTTGAATGCTTGAGATTTCTCTGACTTTTCCAATTCATATATTTTTGTTAGCTTGATTAACACGGCTTTGATTTGCTTTGGAATTTGATTCCGTTCCTTAGTCACCACGGCTTTGAATTTGCTGGCATTTAAACTTGACTTGGTTTGAAACTGCTGCTTTGATTCTTACTCGAACTAGGTTACTTTGATATGGTGATAATATTTTCGCTTCAACACTGACTTGTTCGATAATTGTATTCCTGCTACATTTGATCATCTGATTGATTTTTGTCTCGGCCTTGACTTTGTTAAAACTGCAACCAATAGTTGTTTGTTTTCATTGAGTTGCACTGCACTTGTATCATTACTGGTGTGTTGATCTGGTCTGGTTGATTTTGCATGTTGACATGGTCTTGTTCTCGAGTCATGTATCATGTGTAGTTTATGTGTACTTAGTTGGTTCATTGAGCTAGCTCTGGTATTTGTTTCTTGATGCAGTCTTGTTTTATGTAGCATTTGAGGTTGCTGTTTTGTTCTTGTTTGCTGCCTGGTCGACACTTGCTGTTGGTCTTCACTTTAGTTGATTGCATTATTCACTGTCATATGTTGAAGTCTGTTATATGTTTGAAACTTCATGTACTGACCATTTTGTTGCACTGCTTTACTGCAACCATATTGTCTCTTCTATCCTTAGTAACTTGTATTCTGGTTGCATATGAATATGTATACATGTGTGTTCATATATATGTGTTCACGCATGTATATATGTTCGTGTTATACTGCTCTATACTTTGGTTCATTGATGATGATGATGTCTGGTGTTCATATTACTCTGAGTCTGGTGCATTTCACTCTGTTGCATACATGTTGACTTCATCATCCCTGTACTGTTGCACTTTGTCTGGTTCAAGTGTATGCTCCATTGTTTCTTGTGCATTTATGGTGCATTCATTTGCTTCGAGTCACTTGTACATTTTTAAACTGCTGTGTTGATGTTCATTCAATTTGTTGTTGCTCATTTGAGTTTAAGCTTGGTTTTTGTAGTTTGCATTGCACTGTCTACTGCCTCTCGTCATTGCATTTTTCTATGATGATTTACTCGAGTTTGATGTGTATATTTGTGTGCTCATCCATGCTACTGTTTTGTACCGAGTCTTGTAGATATGTTATTCATGTATTCTGCTTGGATATTGAACTGTGTGATATCCCGGAATTTCAAGGAGTTTAAAATGTGATAATCTCTTAATTTAAATTTATTTGAAATTGATAAAATTGATATTTTCAAATATAAATAACCAAATAATAATAACGTGATATTTTAATTATGGTTATAGATTGATTTTAATAAGAATAATTATTTAAATTGTGTTATAAATTTGATTTTAAATAGACTTAACATTTTCAAATTTAATAAATATTGTATATATGTATATATATGTCTTAAGTTGTTTTTAAATGAAATAATTAATTTCAAGCTTAATAATGTGTTTATTTAAAATAAATATAGAGTTGATTTTTAAATTGGATTTTAAAAGTAAAATTTGAATTTGAATCTGGATTTATATTTGAATCTTTAAAAGATAATTATTTTAATATATTTTGGGTATAAAATATATGAACAAGGCTTTATTTAAAATAAGATTTGCTTTACAATATTTTCTTTAAAAGAAATTTTATTTATATAAATTTAGGAAGTGTTTATTTAATAATAAATAAATACAAAAGGTATATTTACACTTAGAAATGAATTAAATATATTGTATATGATTTTATTAGAATATAATTAGTTTTTATTTTATTTTTCTTTTAAAGGTTTCATTTATTTATAATATAGGAAAGCATTTATTAAATAAGGTATGTATTTATTTAATTAGGAAAATTCATTTTAAAGGCTTTTAAATAATTTTAAAACAAATGAAAATAAAAAATGACAAGTGTAAAATTTTTAAACATGTTAAATACATGTGTAAGGTAATTAAGCAATGGTAGAGACAAGTGTCAACCATTTGTTTTATTTTCTTTAAATTTAAATAAAATCTAAATTAACCTATATAAACTTTCACCTCCTCTCTTCTTTTTCTTTTCTTAGCTTTTCATTTGCAAAGACAAAAACCAAAACCAGCAATGTTCAAACCGAAATCATCTCCACAAACCAAAAAGTTGAAATTCATTTCCAAACTCAAGAAATCAAAACTGAAATGATCTTCTCAAACCAAAACTGAAATCATCTCAAACAAAAGAATCTACAACCTGAAACCAAGTTTAAACCAATCTGAAATGTTTTCCCTGTAACCCTTCTCAAATGCAAGATTAAAAGCTTGTAAATTCTTTTTATTTTCAGCCTGCAAACACTCCTCAAAAACAAACCTGTAACCTTCTCAAATTCAAATGCCTGAATCACATTTCAAACCAAATAAATGCTCTGTAAACAATCAAGATCTGCAACCATTTTCCTGTTTCAAAATCAAGTCCGTAACCATTTCCAAGAGTTCATGCAAGTAAATCAAAGTAAAGTTTCAAAGCTTACAAATTCCAAAGGCCATGGTTTCAAGTTTTCAAAACAAGCTCTTCAGTTTTAAAGAAATGAAAGCAAGTTCAGTTTCAAAATTCCAGTTTTCAAGCCCTGTTCAAAAATGCTTTAACTTCTCTGCCTCTTTGAAATAGGTGAGTAAATCTAACTTTAAAAACAGTTTTAAAATCTGTTACTATGTCTTGATATGCCTGATGAATGTTACAGTAACATGATATGCAATGCTTACTTGAATGTTGGATGTGAATGGATGTTTATATAAGAGTTGTTATGAAATATTTGTGCATATTGATGTTCATGCTTCTCTGTTATTTAATATAAGTAAATTAAGCTTAAACAGTTGTTAATTAGATTCATATGATATATGTTTGAAGTAAAAGTGTGATGCATGTTGAATATATATATATGCATGTTGTTGTGAATATGAATATATGTATGAATATAGAAACTATGTGCATGTATGGATGTATCAGGGATCATCTCTGTTTAAGTTACAGAGTTCAAATATTTGTTCAAAATTTCAAATTCTCCTTATCTAGTCTCTGTTAGGCTTAGTAATTCAAACGAATCATGTTTGTTTAAACCTAAACTAAGTTTTAAAAATATTTTTAGGTATAATTGGTTTGAATATTTCTGGAAAATAGAATGAGACAGTAGAAAATCTAAAACATGTTAAATTCAAACATCACGATTTTCTGATTTACCTATTTAATCTAAATCACCTTTGGAAATCATGAATTTTAAAAGTAAAATGACGATTTTTAGTGTTAATTCGAGTGAGCACTTGCGGGTTGACCAGAAACTGAGTTTTGGGGCTTTTCTGGTGAGCAAGGTGTTCGGATTGGTTGGAATTTGGTCTGGAGAATGGTGGATGGTCAAGGAGCATCGAAAAAATGGACTTGTATTTTATTGATGGCCGTAGTGATCGAAGTTAGGCAAACTAGGGTTTAGTCCTACATTTGGCTTGTGGCAATTCACGTGGCATTTGTGACAGCGTCACCACGATTCAGTCGATCGCGACTGGGGGAATGGGTTCGTGAGTGGTCGGAGTGCTTTTGGCCGGAGGCACGTGAGCTCCGGTGGACGAGGTAGTTGTCGGCGAAGGAAGTTGATCGTTCAAGTGGTTCCAGGAATTTATCGAGTTACCTCGATTTCGATATTGGATTTGTTTGGGTGGTTGGGTTATCGGAATCAGATAGGTTGGCGATCGTAGAGGTGCGAGGGTTGTCGGAGGTGGTCGGAGCATCGTCGTTGGTCTGTGCATGTGCACATGAGTTTGTGTGTGTCAGTGTTTTTGTTTCGAGAGGAAGAAGGAAATTGTACAGGGTAGTCTCGGGGTTGAACTCGGGGAAAGGCAAATTTTGCTCGGGTTTGTCTTCGGGTATGTTCATGAGTGTTTAATAATATAACAGTTTAAAATTTAAACCAAGTTTTAAAAAGAAAGAGAAGAGGAAGCTCGGGGAAAAAGTTGAGAAACTCGGGTACCTGTTTGAGTAAACCCAGAATTCCCTCGAGTAAAATGTTTTATATACTCAGAGTTTTTATGTTTAACCTAGTCAAGTTTAAAACTAATTATCTTAAAACTAGTTTAAATAATAATTGATTTATTAATGTTTGTTAATTAAAGTTGGAATTTATTTTAAGTTTTAATTAATTAAGTAAATTCTTAAGTTGTTTTTAAAACTTAATTAATCAAGGTAATTAATTAAGGTTAATTAATTAAGATAAAGTGTTTTAATTATTAATTTAATTTAAAGTTTTTAAGTTAATCGATAGTTAATGATAATTTGACTTCAAGGTTATCGGGTAAAATTTTTAAATGATAATTAAGAAGATAATTGAGATAAATGATTTATCATTTAATTAATTAATTGGTTGATAATTAAGAATAAGTTAATCAAGTAATTAAATTGATTAATTAAGTAATTAGAGGTAAACTAATTGGTAATTAAGAAGTACTTAATTTGTAATTAAGTTTTATTAATTAATAATTAGGTTTTATTAATTATTAATTAAGGAGTGATTAATTTGTAAATAAAGAATAATTAAGGATTAATTAATTGTTATTAAGTTTTATTAATTGATAATTAAGGTTTATTAATTAATAATTAAAAATTAATTAATCTGTAATTAAGGTTAATTAATTTGTTTAAGAGTAATTAAGGAATAAATTACTCAATTGTAAATAATAAATAGATGTGATTAAGTTAAGTTAATTAGTTTGTTAATTAATTAAAGATAGTCACTTGGTAATTGATTAAGTATAATTACTTAATGGGATTTGATAAGTACTTAGTGTAAGTAATTAATGTATAATTACAGGATGTAATTAATTAAAGGGAAATTACTTAATGGGAAGTAATTGAAGTACAATTACTTTATAAAAATAATTAAGGATTAATTATTTGGTGTAATTAATTAAAGGATAAATATAATTAATTAAGAAGTTAATTAATTAAGTAATTATAGGATGGTAATTACTATTTATGATTAATTAAGATGTATTAATAAAAGTGATTAATTAAAGTTTAATTACTTAATGTAAATTAATTAAGGGTCAATGTAATTAATTATAATTAATTAATTAATGAAAGTAATTAATTAAGGATGATTAATTAATGTAATTAATAAGAGTAATTAAAGGTTAATTACTATTAATGGTTAAGAATAATTAATTTGTGAAATTAATTAAAGGATAATTACTTTATGTAATTAATGAATAATTAATCAAGGATGATTAATATTTAATGAGTAATTAATTAATTAAAGGTTTAAAATTAATTAATTGTGGATTAAGCAAGGTTAGATGATTAATTCTTAAGTAATTAATTTAATTTAAGTTAATTAAATTAATTATAATATAGGGTTAATAATTGTTGCTTATGGATGATTGTTGTGCAGAATATCTAAATTGGACGATATCTATTGGACGATATGCTGTGAAATTCTGTGATATGATATTGGATATATTTGTGATAAATGTGTGATATTTATCTAGGTTAAATGCTGTGTGAATTCAAGTATTGAATTGAATTGCTTAAACCTTTAAACAACTTGGCTTTTAAAATACGTTTGGATTTCGATGAGACCGGGATCGGATTTGCTACAGTACAGCATGATAGGGGGTTCTCGCTTTGCGGTTTGGTGGCGAACGGGAGACTCTTACCCCTACATGTCCCTGAGAGGTAAAGGCCTTGTGAGGGTTGGTTGCGAGTCGAGAGGCTTGCCGTAAAAGCAAATTCGAGGTATCACTGTATGCCACGGTGGGTCTGGGATGGTTGCAAAGCCTACCAGTCGCCACTGGCTCGTCCCATTACAGTGGTATCAGAGCAATAGGTTGAGTGAATACCTAAGCTCTGGAGTGGTGTCTATCTTGAGAGCGTGTATTTGTAATTTTTATAACTATATATATATATATATATATATATATATTTCTACCTATTTGTTGGGTTACTTGTTCCGGTTTTCCAATATGAGTTATAAAGGTAGTTGAGGTAGTGGTGTGTGTAACATGACTACCAATGGTAACAGTTTGAATGTTTGAAGTTGGAAGTGTATCTGTCGAGACTGTAGACCTAATACCGTCTCGAGTAAACTTTGCAGTGGTGTAAGGATTTCACCGATCTCTAAAGGAAACCTGTTAAGATTCGGAGTTCATCTTTGAAGTTGGATGAGTAGAGTTGGATCTGTCGGTTGAGCAGAAAGCGAGTGAAGGTATCTTGGTAACTTCTGGAAGAAGTAGCTGTGTGATGAGATACAGTGACTATGGATGTTCCCGAAGATGTTTTCTTTGGAACAAGTTAAGGAAGTGTGTCTGTTTGGGTGTTATGGCTGAGTTCAGCATGGTGTTTCTGTTTGGTTTGGGTTTCGAGTTTCTCGAAGAGCTTTGATTTGGGAATCTTTGGCATCTGTGGCAGTAGTGCAGCTCGGAGTGTTCTGTGCATTGGCAAGAAGTTTTCTGGCTGAGCAGTTTTTCTGAAGATGGAGTTCAGAAGCAGCAGAGTGGATCCATTTCTTCGATGGATTTGGATAGTTAAGTATGAGCTGTTCTGATTGGTAAAGAGAGAACAGTTTCTTTGCATTTTGGCTGGGTTGATCGCAAAAGTGACTTGCGATAGTTTGAGTGTTCTCTGGGGAAATATTTTGCTTGGGTTTGTGGCATCTCTAGAGGATGTTGGAGTTATAGAGTTGTCAGAGATTTTCTGGAAAGTGTTGGTCTAGTTTGTGTTCGAGTTCATCGATGGCATCCAGATCAGAGTTGAGCAGCGAAAGCTTGGTAGTAGTTGTTCTAGAGTGGAAGCAACCGGAAGTTGAAGTGTTTGGATTAGAGATGGAGAATTTGGAATTTGAAATTGGAGACTTCATTGTTATTTCTTCGGTAAAGGGAGAAAATAAGATTGGGTAAGACTAGAAAGCCAGCTCCGAGTATATTGGATCTTTCTGAGTTTTTGTGAGGATAAGTGTTTTGGCTTCGGGATTGAATTGTCAGTTTGGATTTAGTAGAGTGAGTAATCCAGTATCTGTATCTGGGAAACTCGGGATAATTTTAGGAAGTTTATCCGGATCTATGTCCGTATAGCTAGAGTTGTTTGTTCGGATGAAATTGTTTGTTTGGATGAATGGTTGTTTGTTTGATAGTGTATGTTTGATGTATATGCTTGGATTTTTGAAAATAAAATATAAAAAAAAAACTTTTGGATTATCTTTTAAATTTCGGGGACGAAATTCTTTTAAGGGGGGAGGAATGTGATATCCCGGAATTTCAAGGAGTTTAAAATGTGATAATCTCTTAATTTAAATTTATTTGAAATTCATAAAATTGATATTTTCAAATATAAATAACCAAATAATAATAATGTGATATTTTAATTATGGTTATAGATTGATTTTAATAAGAATAATTATTTAAATTGTGTTATAAATTTGATTTTAAATAGACTTATCATTTTCAAATTTAATAAGTATTGTGTATATATATATATATATATATATATGTCTTAAGTTGTTTTTAAATGAAATAATTAATTTCAAACTTAATAATGTGTTTATTTAAAATAAATGTAGAGTTGATTTTTAAATTGGATTTTAAAAGTAAAATTTGAATTTGAATCTGGATTTAAATTTGAATCTTTAAAAGATAATTGTTTTAATATATTTTGGGTATAAAATATATGAACAAGGCTTTATTTAAAATAAGATTTGCTTTACAATATTTTCTTTAAAAGAAATTTTATTTATATAAATTTAGGAAGTGTTTATTTAATAATAAATAAATACAAAAGGTATATTTACACTTAAAAATGAATTAAATATATTGTATATGATTTTATTAGAATATAATTAGTTTTTATTTTATTTTTCTTTTAAAGGTTTAATTTATTTATAATATAGGAAAGCATTTATTAAATAAGGTATGTATTTATTTAATTAGGAAAATTCATTTTAAAGGCTTTTAAATAATTTTAAAACAAATGAAAATAAAAAAATGACAAGTGTAAAATTTTTAAACATGTTAAATACATGTGTAAGGTAATTAAGCAATGGTAGAGACAAGTGTCAACCATTTGTTTTATTTTCTTTAAATTTAAATATAATCTACATTAACCTATATAAACTTTAACCTCCTCTCTTCTTTTTCTTTTCTTATCTTTTCATTTGCAAAGACAAAAACCAAAACCAGCAATGTTCAAACCGAAATCATCTCCATAAACCAAAAAGTTGAAATTCATTCCCAAACTCAAGAAATCAAAACTGAAATGATCTTCTCAAACCAAAACTAAAATCATCTCAAATAAAAGAATCTGCAACCTGAAACCAAGTTTAAACCAATCTGAAATGTTTTCCCTATAACCCTTCTCAAATGCAAGATTAAAAGCTTGTAAATTCTTTTTATTTTCAGCCTGCAAACACTCCTCAAAAACAAACCTGTAACCTTCTCAAATTCAAATGCCTGAATCACATTTCAAACCAAATAAATGCTCTGTAAACAATCAAGATCTGCAACCATTTTCCTGTTTCAAAATCAAGTCTGTAACCATTTCCAAGAGTTCATGCAAGTAAATCAATGTAAAGTTTCAAAGCTTACAAATTCCAGAGGCCATGGTTTCAAGTTTTCAAAACAAGCTCTTCAGTTTTAAAGAAATGAAAGCAAGTTCAGTTTCAAAATTCCAGTTTTCAAGCCCAGTTCAAAAATGCTTTAACTTCTCTGCCTCTTTGAAATAGGTGAGTAAATCTAACTTTAAAAACAGTTTTAAAATCTGTTACTATGTCTTGATATGCCTGATGAATGTTACAGTAACATGATATGCAATGCTTACTTGAATGTTGGATGTGAATGGATGTTTATATAAGAGTTGTTATGAAATATTTGTGCATATTGATGTTCATGCTTCTCTGTTATTTAATATAAGTAAATTAAGCTTAAACAGTTTTTAATTAGATTCATATGATATATGTTTGAAGTAAAAGTGTGATGCATGTTGAATATATATATATATATGCATGTTGTTGTGAATATGAATATATGTATGAATATAGAAACTGTGTGCATGTATAGATGTATCAGGGATCATCTCTGTTTAAGTTACAGAGTTCAAATATTTGTTCAAAATTTCAAATTCTCCTTATCTAGTCTCTGTTAGGCTTAGTAATTCAAACGAATCATGTTTGTTTAAACCTAAACTAAGTTTTAAAAATATTTTTAGGTATAATTGGTTTGAATATTTCTGGAAAATAGAATGAGACAGTAGAAAATCTAAAACATGTTAAATTCAAACATCACGATTTTCTGATTTACCTATTTAATCTAAATCACCTTTGGAAATCATGAATTTTAAAAGTAAAATGACGATTTTTAGTGTTAATTCGAGTGAGCACTTGCGGGTTGACCAGAAAATGAGTTTTGGGGCTTTTCTGGTGAGCAAGGTGTTCGGGTTGGTTGGAATTTGGTCTGGAGAATGGTGGATGGTCAAGGAGCATCGAAAAAATGGACTTGTATTTTATTGATGGCCGTAGTGATCGGAGTTAGGCAAACTAGGGTTTAGTCCTGCATTTGGCTTGTGGCAATTCGCGTGGCATTTGTGACGTCGTCACCACGATTCAGTCGATTGCGACTGGGGGAATGGGTTCGTGAGTGGTCGGAGTGCTTTTGGCCGGAGGCACGTGAGCTCCGGTGGACGAGGTAGTTGTCGGCGAAGGAAGTTGATCGTTCAAGTGGTTCCAGGAATTTATCGAGTTACCTCGATTTCGATATTGGATTTGTTTGGGTGGTTGGGTTATCGGAATCAGATAGGTTGGCGATCGCAGAGGTGCGAGGGTTGTCGGAGGTGGTTGGAGCATCGCCGTTGGTCTGTGCATGTGCACATGAGTTTGTGTGTGTCAGTGTTTTTGCTTCGAGAGGAAGAAGGAAATTGTACAGGGTAGTCTCGGGGTTGAACTCGAGGAACGGCAAATTTTGCTCGGGTTCGTCTTCGGGTATGTTCATGAGTGTTTAATAATATAATAGTTTAAAATTTAAACCAAGTTTTAAAAAGAAAGAGAAGAGGAAGCTCGAGGAAAAAGTTGAGAAACTCGGGTACCTGTTCGAGTAAACCCAGAATTCCCTCGAGTAAAATGTTTTATATACTCAGAGTTTTTATGTTTAACCAAGTCAAGTTCAAAACTAATTATCTTAAAACTAGTTTAAATAATAATTGATTTATTAATGTTTGTTAATTAAAGTTAGAATTTATTTTAAGTTTTAATTAATTAAGTAAATTCTTAAGTTGTTTTTAAAACTTAATTAATCAAGGTAATTAATTAAGGTTAATTAATTAAGATAAAGTGTTTTAATTATTAATTTAATTTAAAGTTTTTAAGTTAATCAATAGTAAATGATAATTTGACTTCAAGGTTATCAAGTAAGATTTTAAAATGATAATTAAGAAGATAATTGAGATAAATGATTTATCATTTAATTAATTAATTGGTTGATAATTAAGAATAAGTTAATCAAGTAATTAAATTGATTAATTAAGTAATTAGAGGTAAACTAATTCGTAATTAAGAAGTACTTAATTTGTAATTAAGTTTTATTAATTAATAATTAGGTTTTATTAATTAAGTAGTGATTAATTTGTAATTAAAGATTAATTAAGGATTAATTAATTGTTATTAAGTTTTATTAATTGATAATTAAGGTTTATTAATTAATAATTAAAGAATAATTAATCTGTAATTAAGGTTAATTAATTTGTTTAAGAGTAATTAAGGAATAAATTACTCAATTGTAAATAATAAATGGATGTGATTAAGTTAAGTTAATTAGTTTGTTAATTAATTAAAGATAGTCACTTGGTAATTGATTAAGTATAATTACTTAATGGGATTTGATAAGTACTTAGTGTAAGTAATTAATGTATAATTACAGGATGTAATTAATTAAAGGGAAATTACTTAATGGGAAGTAATTGAAGTATAATTACTTTATAAAAATAATTAAGGATTAATTATTTGGTGTAATTAATTAAAGGATAAATATAATTAATTAAGAAGTTAATTAATTAAGTAATTATAGGATGGTAATTACTATTTATGATTAATTAAGATGGATTAATAAAAGTGATTAATTAAAGTTTAATTAATTAATGTATATTAATTAAGGGTCAATGTAATTAATTATAATTAATTAATTAATGAAAGTAATTAATTAAGGATTATTAAATAATGTAATTAATAAGAGTAATTAAAGGTTAATTACTGTTAATGGTTAAGAATAATTAATTTGTGAAATTAATTAAAGGATAATTACTTTATGTAATTAATGAATAATTAATCAAGGATGATTAATATTTAATGAGTAATTAATTAATTAAAGGTTTAAAATTAATTAATTTTGGATTAAGCAAGGTTAGATGATTAATTCTTAAGTAATTAATTTAATTTAAGTTAATTAAATTAATTATAATATAGGGTTAATAATTGTTGCTTATGGATGATTGTTGTGCAGAATATCTAAATTGGACGATATCTATTGGATCATATGCTGTGATATTCTGTGATATGATATCGGATATATCTGTGATAAATGTGTGATATTTATCTAGGTTAAATGCTGTGTGAATTCAAGTATTGAATTGAATTGCTTAAACCTTTAAACAACTTGGCTTTTAAAATACGTTTGGATTTCGATGAGACCGGGATCGGGTTTCCAGATTTGGATATCCGAATACCACATCGATCCAAACTAACGATAGGTCGTGAATCTCAAGTGAAGATGAAGATTCAGAGTGCAAGGGTTATTGTCGTTAACTCTGAGGGTGATTCCAAAATGAGTGTTACGAGATAATGCCTTCGGTTTCGTTCGAACCCGGAACGAACTTGTATGGATTGAATGCTTTCAGCACATCGTCAGGTGGACGATGAGCATTCTAAGTGATGTGTTCTGATTAAAGGTAATAGTGACCTCAAGCCTCATTAACCGGGAATGGCTAAAACAGGGGAGGTGCAGCAAGGCTTCGTGGGTAGCGCCCACTGAGAGTAAGGTCATCCCTGTCTAGATGTCCCTTTTCTATTTCGGCTTAGTGGTGCGGTTGCAGTACACAACCGTGGGGTGATTTTATTCAGAATTATCCAGTAAGGGATGGTTCCGGCTTTTTGTTGTAGGGGATTGGGAGTAATCCTCGGTACGGTGATCTAGGCCACGTACTGTGACGGGCGGTACCCCAGTAGCCCTGCCATTGTATGGAAATCCAACTTCCAATAAGTGATAACGGACTTGATTGTATACCTATGTATGCTGGAATTTAATGGATGTAACAATTTCGGCTATGTGAATATTTATTTGAAAACCCTAGACCCTATTATAATATAACCAAATTTCTTACCAAAGTTTTGGTTAGCGTAAGGTAAAAACTTTTCTATGTTTATGTGTGGGAAGTCTTACGTGATACCTTTGTTTTCAAAAGATTTTGAAGTTAAGCAAATTTAAACCGTTTACTCACACCAGACCCATGTCTGACCCAAGTGTTTATTTCTGTTTTATAAACTCTTGGGTACTCAAATTTTTACGAGTAGCCTAGGGAGTCAGGTTTGCTTTGACGAGTTTTCTGGAAGAGCAATGGAGCAGGAGGCTTCAGCGTTTGTAGATATAGTGTTCCGCTGTGTTGATCTCTGAGTCTTTTTGTTGAGTTGTAAAAACTAGACAGGTGTTTATAACTGTCTAGTATGTGTTGTATAAGCTGTGTAACTTTGATAGCTGTTGTATATGATACTATGTAATATCTTATGTTATTAATATAATTTATTCGTTCCGCTGTTAAGATTCTGATATTGTTCTTCTTTCTTCTCTATCTTTTCTCTTTTCTATCCCTTTCTTTCTTATTAATGATGCGTCATTCTGTGGAATGAGTGGCGGTCATTACAAACTGCTTCCATCCCTTCACTTGTTCCACATGAGTCATAAGCTTGTGCCTTATCTGGTTCACTTGAGTCTGGCTGGACAGTCTAGTCTCCTCAGTTTTGTATTGTTCGAGCTAGTGCATTTATGTCTTCTACACCATGTAGTAGCCTTGCTTGCATATCAAGCAGCTCTATTTTAATTTGGTCTTTTTGTAGCTTACTTGTGCACATATGGTTCTTCAAGTGTTTACTGGTCTGGTGCAGTTTGACTAGTCGAGTACTTTTCAAGTGTACACATTGAATTTTGGTTCAGGCTTTTTCGGGTCATTAAAAACTTAACCCAATGATTTGTATTGCATGCACC
This sequence comes from Allium fistulosum, assembly GCA_030737815.1. Taxonomy (NCBI): domain Eukaryota; kingdom Viridiplantae; phylum Streptophyta; class Magnoliopsida; order Asparagales; family Amaryllidaceae; genus Allium; species Allium fistulosum. The sequence goes on along the minus strand of CM060904.1, from coordinate 265,283,403 downwards.
TGAGTTGAATCCAGCTTAAAGCTCGGGTTTGACCTTGTGCTTATGTCGTGACTTTATTTTTATTGCACTTGAGTTGAACCCGACTTTTGATTGGGTTTGTGTGGAGACCCAAAATTTTTGAGATAAAACTAATGCTGAAATGAAAAAAAAAATAATATAATAAAATTGGTTAATAGAAAATAATTGAAGAATAAAATGATTTGAAAATGAATATCAAAAGGGAATAAATATTTCGACAAATAATGAGAAGGAAAAAAATTTAACTAAGGTATGAATGAGTTTTAAATACACATATCTCATGAAAACTATAAATTTATATGGCCAGAAAAGTATTTGGGTAGTAAAATAATTTCTTTTAATAATTGAAATGCATACCAACAGTCAAGTAATATTTATAGGCATGAATGTATTTTTTTTTAAATGAATCAAGATAGATGATAAAAATTTGTTAGCTAAAAATCAAGCTTACAAAAGAAATGAGAAAAAGAAATATAGGGCTGAGTCACATAAAAATGATGTGCAAGGAAATCATGCAAATAGCATGTGCACAGAAAAATAATGAGGCCACTGTTTTACTGAAAATAGAAACCAAGAGAAAATGGCACTTATAGCCATAAAAATGCATACATTAATCCCTGAGCAAGGTAAGGATAGAATGGGTTTATCCTCCATTTAAACCCTAACAGAGTGATTTAAATCAGGGGAGGAACAACAGTTGTCCAGGGGGAGAAAACAAAAAAAAAATTAAAATAAAATAAACTCACATTGCCTTCAGACCTGAGCTCTCCCGGAGAGAAGCAAAGGAAGGTGAGTGGTAATCACTTTGAGATTTATGGCACTAAGACCCATGTTAAGGGCAGCCAAGTTATTTTCATGTATAAAATTTATTATGATTTTCAGTTTGATTTTATTCTCTGAATAAATGCATACTAATTATGGGTGATATTTTGATTGAACTTTTGGTTGGAGTTTTGATCTGTCTTGGTTTGTTAAGATTGTTTCAGTCTTTTGTTTTAAAATATAAGTAATCAAACATGTATTCAGATCATAGAAGTGGATTTAATGATCCAGTTTTATGTGAGAAATAAACTGAATGTTTTACTGAGAAATGGGATATCAAAGAAAAATAGCAGGCAGTATGAATAATGAGATTTATGCTTATGCCTAGTCTATATTAAAATGGTATGAACAATGCAGTATCGTGTGTAGTTGATGAGTTGTTCCTACTATAAGTTAATATGTTTTTATGGGTTTTTCTTAAAGAAAAATCATGTCCTATGTTCTCAATAAAAGTGAATAAATGGGATATGGCTTCATCAGATTTATGTGAGATATAGGAAAACTTCTTGTAGATATATATATATGAAAGTTTCAGAAATATGATTTGAATAAATTAACCTTGGGATGGGATTTAGTATTTTTGCATGAAAAGCTGTTATGTCTAATTTAAAACCCCTGATGAAGTTTCTTAACTATTGACCCATGAGAGAAAAGGAAAAGAATGCAAAGCATTTCAAGAGACAATAAAATTCTCAGAAGATAAATAAATATGGTCTCTAAATTATAAAAATAATTTAGGAATGGTGCCTTGATCTGCTCATCATCAGGAGGATGATGGGTATGTGCATGACTTGCTAAAGTCCTGTAGACCTCTGTGAAAAGGGATAACAGAACTGAGCCCCTTTTCAATGCACACATAGAGTTCAATGGCAAGGAGTTAGACCAAACACAATATGTAAAAAGAAATGAAATGAGATTGATCAGTCAGGCTATGGAATTGGAAATAATTTCATAGGAGTATGTATATGAAAATCTGGATGGAATGAATGCATGGTTGTTTGAGTGTATGATTGATAGACAAGTTTACCAATATTCAGATTTTAGTATGAATTAGTTCTCATTAAACTGATATGTTTTCTCTGTAGCATTAAGAATTTACAAAATGTTTAACATGCGATTTCACTCATACCAGAAATTTATTTCTGACCCTATTTGTTGCTTTGTTACATTTGGGGTGTCTCATTTTTATTGAGGCAGCTCTAGATGTTGCTGCAGGAAAGGAAGCATAAGAAACTTGTTAGCATGGATACTTGAAGACCTACTTGCATTTAGAATGCTTAAGGAATTTGGCAGAAATATTGTAATAATTAGGATAAGCAAAACTTCATTATGTTTAAGTATTTTCTGGAGTGATATGTGCTTATCTTTCTGAGTAAAGAATATGTAGAAGCTTTGTATTACATATATGTGTTTATTGGTTTCTGTTTTAAATGACTGATCTGGATAATCTCTGGTGAAGTATGATGTAGGGGATCATGTCATATAATTTGATATGTGATCATGTCTCCCTTGACAATGTCTAATTATTTTTTCAAAAAGGAAAAGTAGAAATAATTATAGAAAGAAAGGAATATAGACCTTCAGTAAATCTTCTAAAGTCTGAGTTGAACCAAAACTGAGTTAATCAGAAATGCATGATCATGGCTTATAATTGATATAAGTATATGTCAAGCCTGAAAATGAAACCCCTAATTCTTAGTTTAGGCATTTAAATTACAGTAGAAGCTTGCATTGATTTGTGAAGTCGATCCATATGCATTTTCATATTACTTGTAGTTCTCACAGCACTATGTTCAACATATCTCACTATTTAGGTGCATGACTCAAGTCTGGATGCATTTGGTCATGACCAACTTGAGGCTGATTAAATAACTAGTAGTCCTGTTTGCAATAGGCATGTCCATCACTTAACAACACCTTAGATACTATCATTCAATATTAAAAGCACATTAGTTGTCTACCAGATGAGTTCACCTGAGAATTTGTATTAATTTAGTTTGTAACTTAGCTTAAATCATTTTGTCTCCAAATATATGCTAAGTCTTAGTGCAGTATGTGTGTTGCATTTGTACCCTGCCTAAATGGATGGTGTCTTCTCTGTTTGGTCTTCTACCCAATTTGTTTCTTGATCACTCATATGATTCCTGCAAAATAACAAAATTAATATATGAGTATCTTTATCTAATACACAAATTTTTTTAATTATGAATTATGAACCCCTGGCCAAACTAGAAGGAATGAGCTATTTTAAACACCCTCTCATTTAGCATAGACCAATAAGTATCAAATTACAAAATCCCAGAATCTAAATATATATTGCTTTAAATCCATGAATTAAACAATTGAGAAGAAAAGCAAGAAAAATAAGAAAAGTGTTATTACTTGATCTTATAATCAAGCCTGAGTTTTAAGTAAGAAAATCAAGAAAAGAAGGGCTATGTGACACCAAAAACTCTGAAATATGAGAAATAAGGTGTGATTAAATTCCTTTGCCAACTTCAATTATTCTGATAGGCAAAGAGTCATCTATATATCTTCATATATATAAATGATCTAATCTGATTGTATATACTGATATTTTTATATTAGTAAAATAAGGAATCCTGGGGAAAATGATTAAAGGGAAGTGATCCATTGAAATATATATGTATATATATGGATATATATATGGAAACCAAAAGAAAAAAAAACTCAACTGAAAATTCATTAAAAATAATTGAATAAGTAGAGGGTCACTTCAGTTGGTATCAGAGCTATGTTATTAAACATAGCAGAAATAAAGATCAGATTCTCTTATCAGAATAAAATCTTATGAGACTAAATACATCACACTATTTTCAGTATAAATGAGATTACTGAAATAATTAAGTTACAAATTAAACTAACTAGTTATGTAAAAATTGTATAGCAAATCATGGTAGGAAGACCACCAAGTCATGGAGCAGGACCCTCCAATACAACACCAATGGTTAATTTGCAAGATTTGGTGAGGGCCTTTAGAGAAGGAGCAGTGCACAGGGAAGAGAATCCTCATGAAGAATTAGCTAAGCTATTGAAGACATTCTCAAACCTAGGAGGCAATGACTTTGAAGGCACTGAAGGGGTTATGGGTGTGCAGACATGGTTAAGAACTTTAGAAAGAATATTTGCAGACATGCAAATTAATGATCAAAGGAAAAGGCAGATAGCTTCAAGAAGGCTCAAAGGAGCAGCACTAGATTGGTGGGAAGTAATTATCACATGAAGGCCATAAGATGAGATAACATGGAATCAATTCAAGGAGATGCTTGAGGCAAGGTTTGTTCCAGCAACAGCTAAGGCAACATTGCTTGAGGAATTTATAAGGTTGAGGCAAGGACCAATGAGTGTGACTGAATACACTCAAAAATTTGAGAGTTTGTCCAAGTATGGAACTATGCTCATAGGGAATGAAGAATCAAAGAATTCAAGGTTCATTCAGGGACTCAATGCTGGTTTGAGTAGAGCAATGCTACCATATAAAGACAGAACATTTGATCAAGTCATAGATCTTACTCTTTCTTTTGAACAACATGACAATGCAAGGGAAAAGTTCAGAAACATGAGAACTAACAATCAAAAGAAAGGGAAGAATAGAGCACATCCTTATGACAAGAAGAATGTAGACAAGAAAGTTGAAGGAGCAGCCACTGGGGAGGTTAAGAAGAAGGTTACCTGCTACAATTGTGGCAAGGAAGGGCACATGAGCAATAGGTGTCAAGCAGCTAAGAAAGCACCATTCAGCTGCTACAACTGTGGGAAAGAAGGTCACATTAAGAGGAACTGCCCAGAATTCTAGAAAGGGGCAAGGGTAGGAGCACTGGAAGCCAAGGCAAAGGCAAATGCAGTGGGAAACTTTGGACAATTGGAAGGTATACTTCTAATTAAAAATTACCCAATCACAGTTATATATGACACTGGAGCTACACATTCTCTGATATCATAAGACATAGTGGATAAATTAGCTCTTACATACAATACAGTTGAAAAACCCTTGTTTATTCAAAGCCCACTAGGTAGCTCTTGTCTGCTAGGATTAAAATGTTTGGGAGTAGAATTAAACATAGGAGGAAATATGTTTAAATCTGACTTGTTTGTGTTGAAATATCCTGGAATAGGAATTATTCTAGGAGTAGATTAGTTGAGTAAATTCAAAGCAATTTTGAATTTAGAAAATTTTACAATTTCCTTGAAAACAGAAAATGGTAAAAATATCATAGTCATGAGTGAAGTAGCCAAAACAAATTGCCTTAATCAAATATGGAGTATGACTGAAGAGGAATTGACCTTAGAAGACCAAAAAGTAGTGAATGAATATCCAGATGTTTTTGGGGAAGTTGTAGGAATTCCAAAAAATAGACCAGTGGAATTTCAGATAAGGCTGATCCCAGGATCAAGTCCTATCATCAAAAAGCCTACCAGAATGGGTCCAAAGGAATTAGTAGAATTAAAGCAACAGTTGGAAGAATTAGAGCAAAAAGGCTTCATAAGGCCTAGTAGTTCAAACTGGGGTTCTCCAGTTGTATTTGTGAAAAAGCATGATGGTACACTAAGAATGTGTATTGATTATAGAGAACTAAATAAAGTCACCATCAAGAACAAATACCCACTCCCCAGAATTGATGATCTATTCGATCAATTGAATGGAGCAAGGATTTTCTCAAGACTAGACTTAGCCTCTGGATTTCACCAAATGAAGGTTGAAGAGGAGAGTATTAAATACACTACTTTCAATACAAGGTATGGCTTATATGAATTCTTGGTAATGCCTTTTGGATTGACAAATGCACCATCCTATTTTGTAGATTTAATGAATAGGACATTTAGAGACTTTCTAGACAAATTTGTGGTTGTTTTCATTGATGACATATTAGTGTTTTCAAAATCAGAGGAGGATCATGCAAAACACTTGTATCTGGTTTTGTCTAGACTGAGGACACATGATTTAAAGGCCAAATTCTCTAAATGTACATTTTGGCAAAATGAAGTAAAGTTTTTGGGGCACATAGTATCACAACAAGGAGTTAGTGTAGATCCAACTAAGGTGATAGCAGTGCAGTCATGGGGTAGACCCAAATCAGTGACTGAGGTGAGATCATTTTTGGAAATGGCAGGCTACTATAGAAGGTTTATAAAAGACTTTGCAAGAATAGCCATCCCATTGACCAAGTTAACTAAAAAGGAGCAACCCTATGTGTGGACAGAGAAGTGTGAACAAGCTTTTTCATCACTAAAGAAAGCACTGGTGGAAGCTCCAGTTTTGAAAGTACCAGAGGGTAATGAAGGGTTAGTGGTTTATACAGATGCTAGTGGATCTGGATTAGGGGCAGTGCTCATGCAACATGGTAAAGTCATAGCATATGCATCAAGGCAACTCAAGCCAAATGAAACTAGGTATGCTACACATGATTTAGAACTAGCTACTGTAGTATATGCATTGAAACTATGGAGACACTATTTATTAGGTGCTAAGTTTGAATTGTTTACAGATCATAAGTCACTTAAATATTTATTTTCTCAGAAGCACTTGAACATGAGGCAACATAGGTGGGTGGAATTTCTAGCTGCCTATGATCTTGATATATTATATACCCCTGGAAAAGCTAACAAAGTGGCAGATGCATTGAGTAGGCATCAAGCAAAATTGGCAAACTTAATGATGACTGAATTCAAGGATTTGAAAATCCTTAGTGAAGTAGAAGTAAAAGAAGGAATGGGGGTATCAGATAAAGCACACAGTGATATGACTAAATATGGAAAACTAAGCCTCATTTCTTTAAGGTCAACTCTGGTTGATAAAATAGGACAAATGCAGGATCAAGACACAGATTTAAAGGAGAAGAAAGATATGATGTCACAAGGCATGACAGTGGAAGATTATGAAGTAGATGAAAAAGGTTACTTAAGGAAAAAGGGGAAACTCTGCATACCAAATATGGAGGAATTGAAGCAAGAAGTTATGGATGAACATCACAAAACAAAATATACAATACACCCAGGTGGTACAAAAATGTACCATGATCTTAAGAGAAATTATTGGTGGCCAGGGATGAAAGGAGCAGTGGCAAAATATGTGGCAAATTGTTTAACATGCCAACAAGTTAAAGCAGATTATCAAAGACCCTCAGGTTTACTGCAGCCTTTGGAAGTGCATACCTGGAAGTGGGAAAGCATTTCAATGGATTTTGTGGATGGTTTGCCAAGAACAAGAAGAGGCAATGATAGTATTTGGGTAGTGGTTGATAGGCTCACAAAAATAGCACACTTCATCCCTATAAGTTCAAACAGAAATGCTCATAAGCTAGCTCAATTATTCGTAAAAGAGATAGTGAGATTACATGGTATTCCTAAGACTATCATTAGTGACAGAGACACCTTATTTACCTCAAGATTTTGGAGTAGCTTTCAAGAAGCCATGGGAACAAAACTAAGCCTAAGCACAGCCTACCACCCACAAACAGATGGGCAAACTGAAATTGTTAATAAAGTTTTAGAAGACTTACTTAGAGCATGCATACTTGATTTTGGTGGCAACTGGGAAGATCATCTTTATTTAGCTGAGTTTGCTTATAATAACAGCTACCAGTCCACCATAGGTATGGCTCCATTTGAGGCTTTGTATGGAAGGCCTTGCTTATCTCCTGCATGTTGGATGGAGGTAGGTAAAAGAGTATTGCTTGGACCAGAACATGTGAAGGAAACCTCTGCAAGAATTGAATTAGTAAGGCAAAGAATGAGAGTGGCACAAGAAAGACAGAAAGCATATGCAGACAAAAGAAGGAGGCCAGTAGAGTTTGAAGTGGGGGATCATGTATTTCTCAAACTTTCACCCATGAGGAAAATACTAAGGTTTGGCAAAGCTGGAAAGCTATCACCAAGGTATATAGGCCCATATGAAATTGTTCAGAGAATAGGAACTTTGGCTTATAAATTGAAGTTGCCAGAGGAATTGAGCAACATACATGATGTATTTCATGTATCTCAATTAAGAAAGTGGGTGCATAACAAGGAAACTATTCTTGAATCCCCTACACATGTTGAAATTCAAGAAAACCTGGTTTATAAGAAGGAACCAGTAGGCATAGTGGCTAGAGAGGAGAAGAAATTAAGAAACAAAATAATTAAGTTGGTTAAAATACAGTGGAGTCTAGATGGAAATGATTGCACTTGGGAGGCTGAAGATAGGATGAAGGATAAATATCCTAATCTATTCTCTACGTAAAGGTATGCCTGAAACTATAATAGATTTGAGTACTATTTAAACATATATATATATATATATATATATATTTGGATAGTTCTGGATGCATAAGTTTTTAAATTTCTTAGATAAAGATTAAAACTCTTGCACGGTGGAAAAGAAAAATATATTATAATTGTGGGACACAATTCCTTTTAGGAGGAGAGTATGTGGAGACCGAAAATTTTTGAGATAAAAATAATGCTGAAATGAAAAAAAAATATAATAAAATTGGTTAATAGGAAATAATTGAAGAATAAAATGATTTGAAAATGAATATCAAAAGGGAATAAATATTTCGACAAATAATGAGAAGGAAAAAATTTTAACTAAGGTATGAATGAGTTTTAAATACACATATCTCATGAAAACTATAAATTTATATGGCCAGAAAAGTATTTGGGTAGTAAAATAATTTCTTTTAATAATTGAAATGCATACCAACTAGTCAAGTAATATTTATAGGCATGAATGTATTTTTTTTTAAATGAATCAAGATAGATGATAAAAATTTGTTAGCTAAAAATCTAGCTTACAAAAGAAATGAGAAAAATAAATATAGGGCTGAGTCACATAAAAATGATGTGCAAGGAAATCATGCAAATAGCATGTGCACAGAAAAATAATGAGGCCACTGTTTTACTGAAAATAGAAACCAAGAGAAAATGGCACTTATAGCCATAAAAATGCATACATTAATCCCTGAGCAAGGTAAGGATAGAATGGGTTTATCCTCCATTTAAACCCTAACAGAGTGATTTAAATCAGGGGAGGAACAACAGTTGTCCAGGGGGAGAAAACAAAAAAAAAATTAAAATAAAATAAACTCACATTGCCTTCAGACCTGAGCTCTCCCGGAGAGAAGCAAAGGAAGGTGAGTGGTAATCACTTTGAGATTTATGGCACTAAGACCCATGTTAAGGGCAGCCAAGTTATTTTCATGTATAAAATTTATTATGATTTTCAGTTTGATTTTATTCTCTGAATAAATGCATACTAATTATGGGTGATATTTTGATTGAACTTTTGGTTGGAGTTTTGATCTGTCTTGGTTTGTTAAGATTGTTTCAGTCTTTTGTTTTAAAATATAAGTAATCAAACATGTATTCAGATCATAGAAGTGGATTTAATGATCCAGTTTTATGTGAGAAATAAACTGAATGTTTTACTGAGAAATGGGATATCAAAGAAAAATAGCAGGCAGTATGAATAATGAGATTTATGCTTATGCCTAGTCTATATTAAAATGGTATGAACAATGCAGTATCGTGTGTAGTTGATGAGTTGTTCCTACTATAAGTTAATATGTTTTTATGGGTTTTTCTTAAAGAAAAATCATGTCCTATGTTCTCAATAAAAGTGAATAAATGGGATATGGCTTCATCAGATTTATGTGAGATATAGGAAAACTTCTTGTAGATATATATGTATGAAAGTTTCAGAAATATGATTTGAATAAATTAACCTTGGGATGGGATTTAGTATTTTTGCATTAAAAGCTGTTATGTCTAATTTAAAACCCCTGATGAAGTTTCTTAACTATTGACCCATGAGAGAAAAGGAAAAGAATGCAAAGCATTTCAAGAGACAATAAAATTCTCAGAAGATAAATAAATATGGTCTCTAAATTATAAAAATAATTTAGGAATGGTGCCTTGATCTGCTCATCATCAGGAGGATGATGGGTATGTGCATGACTTGCTAAAGTCCTGTAGGCCTCTGTGAAAAGGGATAACAGAACTGAGCCCCTTTTCAATGCACACATAGAGTTCAATGGTAAGGAGTTAGACCAAACACAATATGTAAAAAGAAATGAAATGAGATTGATCAGTCAGGCTATGGAATTGGAAATAATTTCATAGGAGTATGTATATGAAAATCTGGATGGAATGAATACATGGTTGTTTGAGTGTATGATTGATAGACAAGTTTACCAATATTCAGATTTTAGTATGAATTAGTTCTCATTAAACTGATATGTTTTCTCTGTAGCATTAAGAATTTACAAAATGTTTAACATGCGATTTCACTCATACCATAAATTTATTTCTGACCCTATTTGTTGCTTTGTAACATTTGGGGTGTCTCATTTTTATTGAGGCAGCTCTAGATGTTGCTGCAGGAAAGGAAGCATAAGAAACTTGTTAGCATGGATACTTGAAGACCTACTTGCATTTAGAATGCTTAAGGAATTTGGCAGAAATATTGTAATAATTAGGATAAGCAAAACTTCATTATGTTTAAGTATTTTCTGGAGTGATATGTGCTTATCTTTCTGAGTAAAGAATATGTAGAAGCTTTGTATTACATATATGTGTTTATTGGTTTCTGTTTTAAATGACTGATCTGGATAATCTCTGGTGAAGTATGATGTAGGGGATCATGTCATATAATTTGATATGTGATCATGTCTCCCTTGACAATGTCTAATTATTTTTTCAAAAAGGAAAAGTAGAAATAATTATAGAAAGAAAGGAATATAGACCTTCAGTAAATCTTCTAAAGTCTGAGTTGAACCAAAACTGAGTTAATCAGAAATGCATGATCATGGCTTATAATTGATATAAGTATATGTCAAGCCTGAAAATGAAACCCCTAATTCTTAGTTTAGGCATTTAAATTACAGTAGAAGCTTGCATTGATTTGTGAAGTCGATCCATATGCATTTTCATATTACTTGTAGTTCTCACAGCACTATGTTCAACATATCTCACTATTTAGGTGCATGACTCAAGTCTGGATGCATTTGGTCATGACCAACTTGAGGCTGATTAAATAACTAGTAGTCCTGTTTGCAATAGGCATGTCCATCACTTAACAACACCTTAGATACTATCATTCAATATTAAAAGCACAATAGTTGTCTACCAGATGAGTTCACCTGAGAATTTGTATCAATTTAGTTTGTAACTTAGCTTAAATCATTTTGTCTCAAAATATATGCTAAGTCTTAGTGCAGTATGTGTGTTGCATTTGTACCCTGCCTAAATGGATGGTGTCTTCTCTGTTTGGTCTTCTACCCAATTTGTTTCTTGATCACTCATATGATTCCTGCAAAATAACAAAATTAATATATGAGTATCTTTATCTAATACACAAATTTGTTTAATTATGAATTATGAACCCCGGGCCAAACTAGAAGGAATGAGCTATTTTAAACACCCTCTCATTTAGCATAGACCAATAAGTATCAAATTACAAAATCCCAGAATCTAAATATATATGGCTTTAAATCCATGAATTAAACAATTGAGAAGAAAAGCAAGAAAAATAAGAAAAGTGTTATTACTTGATCTTATAATCAAGCCTGAGTTTTAAGTAAGAAAATCAAGAAAAGAAGGGCTATGTGACACCAAAAACTCTGAAATATGAGAAATAAGGTGTGATTAAATTCCTTTGCCAACTTCAATTACTCTGATAGGCAAAGAGTCATCTATATATCTTCATATATATAAATGATCTAATCTGATTGTATATACTGATATTTTTATATTGGTAAAATAAGGAATCTTGGGGAAAAATGATTAAAGGGAAGTGATCCATTGAAATATATATATATGGATATATATATGGAAACCAAAAGAAAAAAAAACTCAACAGAAAATTCATTAAAAATAATTGAATAAGTAGAGGGTCACATCAGTTTGACCTTGTGCTCACTTGTCCCTGCAATTTTATCATGTGTATATTGGTGTGCATGGCCTTGTGGCATGTACAGTGATACACTATGCATGTCACAAGTTGTTCGTGTTTGATGGATTCAAAATTAAATGATGACGAACAACCCAAATAACTAAGGCAAATAACATTTTCAAAAACACATTTTATTTTACAGTGCAAAAATATTTCATTGTCAATTTTACAGCGTCAATGTATATTTTGCAGATAACTAAGATGCTGGATTCAATCTGGAATAAAGTTGAAGAGTAATATGAGTGAATGAGTGATATGTAGTGAGGTGCAAATGTAAATTTAAAAATGTGATGTAATCAAATTTGTGTATATATATAGTGAGAGCTCAAATTTGTACTATTCAAAATTATAATAAATATTTGTTTGAACAAAACATTTGTTTGAATTTAAATTATGTGTTATTTATTTTATTCAGCAAATATTTATTTAATTATGTGAAAAATAAAATATTACATTAACAAATACATTTAATTGAATATATATATATATGTTTATTATCATAAAAAAATCATATACTTGCATATTCAACAATTTTATGTTGAATCTTATGTATCTTTTCATTTCTTATTGTTCTATGTAATCTCTATCTAAGTATTAATGAAAATTTATTTCCTTGTCGTTATACATTGTTTATCATCTCTAAAAAACATAATAGTATAAGCTAAATACATTAGAATATCAAAACAAAGCCGTTTTGAAAATTTCATCATATATGTCGGCATACAAAGGTAACTTTTTCAAAAATTTTAAAATTTTGAAGATTGAATAAACAACATATGTCTATTCATTTTAAATGAATTTACACCCCTTTAAATATCTATTGAGACTAGAGAATCATTATTTTTTACTCCCTTTCTTCTTCCTCTGCATTCCTAAACTCTAAAAAACCGAAAACCTCGAATAAACTCTTGAATCATTCAAGAATATTCTTACTTTCATCCTACGAAATAAGAGTGTACCATCAACAAAGATGATGAAGATTGGGATGCTATCAAAGTGGATTCAATCTTTGGCACTGATGGATGGGTTGAAGTTCCTCGAAATGTCTAGTTTAAATAGGTTTGATTGCATCTAAATAATAATATTTGGTTTGGTGATTTGATTGGTTTTGATTTGTGTGAATTTGTTTGATTGGTGTGTGACATAAACTTTGTTTGATTGGATGAATATTTGGATTAATTATTTTATGATTAAATAATTTTACATATTACTCTTTGTTTTTATATAATCTTTCCCATCATCATTATATATTTTCGAATTCATGATAATATATATTGATTAGTATCTTTTTTAGGAAAGTTAGCGTTAGTATTAATGCAAGAGTTATTGTTAGAGTTATATTATTAGTTAGTTAATTTTGTTGATGACAAAGATGGAGAAATATATAAAATCTAGGCATAGATTAAGAGTGAGTTTTGTAACTTAGGGGGAGGTATATTATATTTTATGTACAGAGTTGTCATCATCAAAAGGGGAGATTGTTAGTACCTTAGGTACTGGTTTTGATGGTAACAACATAGGACATTATATGAAATAATGATACTAATGTTATATCAAGATATATATAGTATATAGTATAGGATAATAGACATGTATTGATTAAGAAGACTGTACAATATCAAGATGCTAAATCAAGAGTAGATTCAAGATGCTAATATAAAGTTTCAAGAGTTCAAGAATGAAGACTCATGAGTATTGAAGAGTTCAAGAATTCAAGATATACCAAATAAGTTATAATGTCATATAATTTATGTTAAAACCTTCATAACACTTTCCTGATCTTTTTCTTCTTCTCTAATTTTGTTTTAAATTATTTTTCAAATGTTCACGTTTTAATAATCTTTTCAAAATATTTTCAAATTGATTTTCAATCTCTTATACTTAATATTTTTAAATTTATATATATTGAATTTTTGTTTATACTTTAATAATTTATAACTATATTGATTATATATATGTTATTTACATTCTATTGAATATTCTTACTATATCTTTCAAATTATTTTATATAGTTTTATTATGTTTTAATATGATTAAAATATGTATAAACTATGTATAAATGTTTGTACAAAGTTTCAAAATATTATACCAAACTTAGGTAGTGTTTGGTTTAAAAACGAAGTTTGAGTTTTCTGTTTTCAAATATGTATGTCAAATATGAGAGGAGTGAAGTGATGATGGAGGTGATGGAAGGAAAATTGAGAGACGATGGAGAGGATGGAAGGACGACGGAAGGATGGATTGTATCGTGTACTTCTATTATTTCAAAACACGAAAAATAAAAAAAAGTCGTTTTCTGTTTTATTTGTTAGTTTCGTTTTCTAAATTGGTCATTTTCGACAATATGCATGCGTCTTGTGCATTTTTGTATGGACGAAAATCCAAAACTAAAAATGGCAAACCAAACACAGCCTTTTTCAAAACAATTTTTATTAAGTAATTTTTCAAAATAGAAAGGGATATGTCGACATATCCTCTGTAAGTATGTCGACATACTAGCCATAAATTTCATAATTCAAATTTGAATGGAAGTATCTTTTCATCATATCTCGTCACGAATGGACATGACCGTTATATCCTTATATATACCAAACTTCCAAACGAAATTTCATCTACTACTTTCTTATTTTTCTCTGCGCTTTTCTCTTGAATTCTAAAACAATTTTTGTCTAAACTCTACCGAAATTCAACCAGAATCAAATTCAATCTTTACTAGTTTGATTCTCTGTCATATACTCTTTGAATTCTCTCACCCCTCTCAAGATCAAGTGCTATTCAAGAGTTATAAGATCAGTTGTAATCAAGATCAAAGATTTGAGTCTGTAACTCTACCAAATCATACCCTTATACTCTGTGGTGTCCTTGGTATCCCTAAAATCCAAGTAGGTGTGATTGTAGCCTATTTAAATCAATTGGGTGTGCTCAGTAGCCTATAAATCTAGTGGGTTGTGGCCCAAAAATCAAGTGGATCTACCAAAAGGATAAGATTCTGGAGGTTGTGTCTTGTAGCCTTAAAATCGAGATTGTATTTGCATTTACTAGTTGAAAAGAAATCCATATAAGGATTTTTACGGGACTGGATATAGGGTAATTCCGAGCCAGTATAAATTTTTGGTGTGTTCTTTCCATTTAACTTTTACTACATTTACTTTTATCTGTACTTTGATTTTGTGATTGTTTCTGTGATTGTTAATTCCATCATTCCAAGTAAAATCTTAAAGAATTTGAATAATAGTCATATAATCCATTAAACACTATTCACCCTCCTCTAGTGTTAATTTAGTCTTAAGATCCCTATTCCGCTGACTCACAAATCGATCCTTGGGAATCTAAGCTATAAGAGCACTCCACTGGTTCATTGTTCATCCTTGGAGTTATCTAGAGGTTAACTTCTACCTTATTGCATCATCTAACTCCAAGCCATCGGAGATCCTTTCGCAAATATCCATCCCATCTTGCATCTCAGTAGCCAACTCTGTTCCAAGGAACAATCTGCCTTTTAGACTCACGTAGTCTTTATATAGCTTGGCAAAGTCGACTCTAGGAGTTTGCACTTGAGTACCATAATCATTTGGAGTAATTTAGGCATTCCGGAATAATGATTCGTACAATCTATGTAAACATTTTTTGTAAATCGAGGCTAGTGGTCCTCGATCCTGCCCACTCTCAACTTTGGAGATGGAGTCAATTGAAGCGTTTCTCGTATGCTAGATCACTCCTATTCTACAATAAGAATACCCAGTCTCTCATAGAGATAAACTACATCAATATTGCTCGTGTGTGTAATATAACTCATATACTACATATACAAATATATAGTTTTGAAAATCAAAATATATAACGAATACACACTTTCTCGTATGCGCGCGCACACACACTATCGATCTACTCTAAGGTAAAAACTCCTACCTTATCTCTACTGGATCATAGTATCAACTCAGGTTAATCACGTAACCTAAGCTTCGATACTAAATTAGACGACCGCCCTACACCTCCGATGTTCATATAACTGAATATTGTGCTGCTAGAGCACCCGGTCGATGTAGGACGATTGTCAAGGAAAAGAAAACAAAATGAAGATGAGGAATAAAAAAGAAGGGAAAAGAATAGAATAGAAGAGGAAGATATAAAACATCACATAGTCACATAACCTATCGTATATCTCACAATTCATTAGATAAAATATAATGTCATTATAGATATAAAACAGGCGAGATAGTAATAACTGTAGAAACCACATAATTAGAGTATACATGCTCATATAGTTATACAATACAGTAATAGAGTTCATATAACCGATAAATAAACTCAACTGATAAACTATCTCTAATAAATAGTAAGTCAACACTATCAAGGCTCCATAGTGTCACATAGTGGAATTAACAATAATAATTCAAAATGTAAATATGGGAAAGCGTCACCATCTGCTAGTCCATCTGCCTAGCTCCAAGTGCTATTTACATCTGCTATCTATTCTACTCATTTAAGAGTATCAAGATAATAAGAAGCAAAGCATAAAAGCTCAAGTCATACAACAGTCTGGTGTGAGCGATAAATAATCTCAAAACACTATAAAAGTCGGTATAGTATATAAAACAGAGGGTATGGAGAATCTTATCTGACTAGTCCCTACATCCATAGAGTTAGCATATAACATCAAATATACGCTACTATATGATAGTCATTGTGGGTGTACTATATGAAACACCCCACACCCCTTAATATACCCAAAAAGGACACATTAAAAGGTGTGGTACGTTGTAGGTATAACTGAAACTAACAGAGACTAAAATTCACAAGACAGAAATAGGTAAAAACAGCAGAAACTAAATAAGTATTTAATTAAAACAAAGCTTCATAATTAATTCATAAATAAGTCAAATGCCAAATACAACCTCCATATCTCAAAACCCATCATGTCTTATGAAATAAAAATTCATAGTCTCAAAATCAGAGTACGTAATATCCCTTATAAACAAACCAGTGCATACAAGAACAAAAGCTGAAAATAAAAGAAGTACATAGAAGAAATCTAAAATTAAAAGAAGTACATAGAAGAAATCTCCTCCAAGAAGTACTCCAAGCTGCAGCAATCTACTAGCTTCTCCCTTGATTGCCTAAGGGGAAAAAGGGGGAAATAGAGGAGTGGGTAAGACTAAAAGTCTGGTGAATGATAGTAATTACTAGAGTCTTTAAGTAAGATAAAAGTAATAGACTCTACAATAGTTCTAGCATAAATAAGGATAACAAAGGAAATAGGAAAGCGATAAACGAGAAATAAATACGATTAAATATTGCTCAAGATAGGTTAACTTTGATTGCTTTCACTTGTTCTGATTTAATTAGGCTGAATTCCTAATCCTGTAATTAGGATGTGACCCTAATTATACCCTTTTTGATCGGCCTGCTACTTTATAGACCTTACTGCGGACCAGCCGCTATATAACTCCCTACACATCAGCCAATGGTATCTATGGAAGATGCATAGAGCAACTACTGTGGATCCGTATGACATATATAGCTCCCTACACAGAAGGCAATGGTGTCTACTAAAGACACTCGTACCGAGCGCTTGGAACTCATAGCTATTACTGAGCACCCGAATTGAAGTCCCACGCGTAACTGCCACCATGCCCATGCTACATTTTTCTCCATCTATTGGGTCTTCTTATTACCTCAAAATCCAGCATAAGCGTGCCCCTCATCCCACTTCAAGCTAACGTGAGATCACCATGTGTCCATAGAATCTATAGGGGAAATGCTGTTGGTACTGTCCCTTCATCCAAACAATATCTAGTTGCGCCCTTTATCCAAATCCCCTGTGATTTGGACTTCTATTTGACCAATTACTACCATTCTTAGCATAAGCGTGCCCTAGGGAATGCTATTTGGTACAGGTCCTACTTTCATCTTTGCTTATTAACTTAAGTAAATTAAAATAAGCCTTTACACTTTTCTCTACTATCTGTGCTTATTAATTTATCCTAAGTCTTAAGATAAGCCTTATTCTGTTCATTTTCTTATTATAACCTACGTTTTAATCATGTTTATTACTTAACCCATGGTCTAAGTGTGAAAATAAGCTTCTTTCATCTTTTACTCCATTTAGTTATAATTCTAAGTTATAACTATGCCAATTATCTTTAGTTAGTCCAATTCTAATTATAATTAGGCGTAATTTCAGTCCAATTCCATTATTTATTACAGTCTTTATAATTTACATCTTATTTTTCTTCATCAATATTCTTACTTATAAAATCCATATTCGCTTTTAATTTATTCTAATCCAAAACATCGAAAAAGATGTAAGAGAATAGATGCTTGCATAAAATCCAAAATGTCGAAAAAGATGTAAATAAGAAATAAATAACAGTAAATAAACTTAAATACTGTAAATAGACTATAAATCAATAAAAAGCTCTGCTTAACAACAATAAATTATAATTAACAGAAATAATACTAAAATTACTGAAAGGAATAGCTGAAAGGAAATAGACTGAAAATAATTCTAAAAACTGTAAATAATTACTGAAAAAGGCTATTCCAAAAATTGTAGTTAAACTACAACTATTGGAAACCCTATTATTTTAAATTACTTCAAGAAATCTTAAAATAATTATAATCACTCACCTCTGGTCCTATGCTTTTCCTTTGGTCTTCCCGAATCCACTTGGAGTTGTAAAATAATTTGATTTATAAAGATTTTTTCCTTTGGAAAAATTATTCCGTTTAGGGTCCTTCCTAGAAAGGTGAACCCAATTGGAGAAAACCTAGAATGACAAAAAGTGTTTTGTCTAGGGGTCTATTTATAGGTGTAGAAGTGGATCTCAGGCTGTTGGATTTGGAGATTGAATAGGATGTAACCACGTCATAGGCTGAATAGAAGCCATCGGATGCAGAAACGGAGGGACCAGATCGTAATAAAGGATGCAAATGACGTGCTCGGTGGCCGCTAATTCATTCGAACGAATTAACGTTCATTCGCCTGCCAAAATGCAAGGCGGTTCGACCGCCCCCTTGCCCAGGTCGACCGGCCGGTAGACCTGACCATCTATATTTTTTTTTTCATTTTATTTCTGCTTATTTTGTTCATTTTATAACTTGGTCATATTAGCTCGGTTTGTGACGTTCTATATATGGAAATTGACCAGAAAATTACCACAGACACGATGGTGCAACTTCCTTGGCTTAATTCTGATAATTTCATAATGTTATTTAATTAATTAATTAATTAATTATTATGGGTTAAAATTTGGGGTTGTTACATTCTCCCCTCCTTAAGGGATTTCGTCCCCGAAATCTCTAAGGATAAAAGAATATACTAAATGTTTTCATCCAATTCTACAACCAACTACTCAATCATCAACCATTCATCCATGGTCCTTAAGTTTTTCTAATGCCATTTATGATACTTATGTAATTAGTGTAGTGTAAATGTCCCTAACCAAAAGATTAAGAGGTCCACTGATTAAGTTGACCTCCTTTTATGCAATCATGTCTGTGCCATGTATCCAAATGAATGCCAAAAATTCCTAATGATAACTGGTAGTTCTATATGCGTGCTACAACCATCATCCAAATGCAACAGTCATGTGATAAACATCCATTTATGGCAACCATGGAAATAAATTAAAAATGCGCACACATCCATATGCGTATGCTCTAGTGTCCTAATTAGGCCGATCCGTAAGGAATAATAGTGCCTACTGTACCTATATGCATCCACAGCATCCACTAGTAAACACTTGCAACCACTAGCATACATCATTCGTAACATGTTCTATTAACATGTTTACATCAAATCCTACCATCCATAAGTTAAATCCTAAGTTCTACCCTCCCAAAGGATAATAAAGAAAAGAACCTATTCAAATCTAAAGATTGAAAAAGGAATTATAAAACTTACCATAAAAAAGATGAGGATAGGAAGTACGAATCTTCTCTTCTGCTTCCCAAGTGGCATATGCAACATCATTTCCCCATTGCACCTTCACCAGTGGAACCTCCTTATTCCTTAGTCGCTTGATATCTCTTCCAACAATCTTCTTGGGGATACGCCGAATAAAAGCTTCCCTTTCTACCTCTACCTCCTCTAACTGACTAGGCTCTACAACCTCCGCTGAGTCATGTAAGCACTTTCGCAAGTGCGAAACATGGAAAACGTCGTGCACTCCTACGAGCCTATCTTGTAGCTTCACTCGGTAAGCCATCTTCCCAACTCTCTGTGTGATAGGAAATGGTCCAATAAAACTAGGGGCTAACTTTCCATTTGATCCAAATCTTACCACCTTCCTAAGCGGGGATACTTTGATAAAAACTAAGTCTCCAACCTCAAACTCTAAGTCTCTCCTCCGTCTATCCACATAAGAATTTTGTCTGTCTTGAGCCATCTTCATCCTTCGCCGAATCAAATCCACCCTCTCAGAGGTCTCCCTAACCATATCGGGTCCAAGTAATAACTTCTCCGTAGACTCTACCCAACATGATGGGGACTTGCAAGGTCTCCCATATAAAGCCTCAAATGGTGCCATTCCTATACTTGTTTGGTAACTATTATTGTACGCAAACTCAACCAACGGAAGATGCTCCTCCCAAGTTCCTCCAAAGTCCAAAATGCACATCTGCAGCAAATCCTCAAGCACCCTATTTACCCTCTCCGTTTGGCCATCCGTCTGGTGGTGATAGGCCATACTCAACCTAAGTTGCGTACCTAGCGCCTCCTGTAAGCTTCTCCAAAACTCACTAGTGAAAATGGGATCTTTATCACTAACAACTCTACAAGGAACTCCATATAGACAGACTATCTCTCGAATATACAAGGATGCCAAATATGAAGCCGTCCTCTTACTCTTAACTGGGATAAAGTGAGAACTCTTGGTCAATCTATCAACAATCACCCAAATGTTAGTGTTCCTTTTCCTGAAACGGGGTAAACCATCAATGAAATCCATAGAAATATTGTCCCACTTCCACTCTGGCACTTCTAAGGGCTGAAGTAATTTATCGGGCTGCTGCTGCTCTGCTTTTACCCTTTGGCATATGAGACACTTAGCTACGAATTCCGCCTTGTCCTTCTTCATGCCACCCCAATAGAACATCCTCTTCATATCCCGATACATTTTGTCACCACCCGGATGAATAGTCATACGGGAATGGTGCGCCTCTTCCAAAACTGCTCTCAACAAGTCGCTGGTGTGTGGAACCTAAGCCTACCATCTTTCCTTAGCCACCCTCTGCTATCAATGGAATAGCATTTGAGATGTCTTGAGACCTCTCCTCCGCTAATCCTATCCATAATGTCCATGAGCTCCAAATCCTCCCACTGTCTCGAGCCAATTTGATACAAAAGGGTAGGTCTCACCTCTAATGTCACTAACAATCCAGGAGTAATGTCCGTAGAGGGCTTGAAATCAAAGGTAGAAATAAACTCCAAGTTCCTCCACTCTACGAACAAAGGACTTTGCTTTCTTTCTACTCAATGCATCCCTAACCACATTACCGTTGCCAGGGGTATAAGCTATCTCAAAATCATACGAGGCTAAAACTCCATCCACCTTTGTTGCCTCAAGTTCAAGTCCTTCTGCGAGAATAGGTACTTCAAAGACTTATGGTCGGTAAAAAGCTCAAACTTCTCTCCAAGCAAATAGTGCCTCCAAGTCTTAAGTGCAAAAACTATGGCAGCCAACTCCAAATCGTGGGTAAGGTAGTTCGTCTCATGCGTCCTCAACTGCCTACTACCATAACACTCTACCCTCCCTTCTTGCATCAACACCGCTCCTAGACCCATTCCGCATGCATCAGTGTATACAGTGAAAGGCTTAGCTCCGTCGGGTAAAACTAACACTGGTGCACTAGTAAGAGCTCTCTTAAGCTTCGTGAATGAATCCTCACAATCCACATCCCACATGAAAGTTTTATTCTTCTTAGTAAGGCGCGCGAGTGGTGCCGAACTCTTGGCAAAGTCTCTAATGAACTTCCTATAGTAGCCTGCCAATCCTAAGAAGCTCCTAACCTCGGTAACGTTCTTGGGGGCCTTCCAATCTTGCACTACAATAACCTTGGTGGGGTCAACAGCCAAACCTTCCTTCGAGACTATGTGCGCCAAGAAACGAACTTCCTCTCTCCAAAAATGACACTTTGAAAACTTAGCTCTCAAATGATGACTACGAAGCATGCAAAGAACTTCTTCCAAATGAACAACATGCTCCTCCATATCCTTGGAAAATACCACGATATCATGCACGAATACCACCATAAACTTATTTAGGACATCCCTAAAGACACGGTTCATCAAATCAACGAAATAGGATGGAGCATTGGTTAGCCCAAAAGGCAAAACCAACCACTCGAAGAATCCGTCCGGTGTCCTAAAGGCAGTCTTATCTATGTTTTCATCAGCGACTCTAAGCTGATGGAATCCCGTGGCTAAATCAAGTTGAGAGAAAACCGAAGAGCCTACCAACTGGTCAAAAAGTTCATCAATCCTAGGAAGTGGATATCGGTTCTTCTTGGTGAGCTTATTCAATTCCCTATAGTCCACACAAAGTCGGAGAGAACATCCGCCTTAGTGGCGAAGACGACTGGCGCTCCCCACTCCGATATGCTCCTTCTTATGAATCCCTTCTTCAAGAGCTCACAAATCTTCTTGCTCAATTCTTTCCTCTCCCTAGATGCCATGTGTCTCATAGGTAACGCTACTAGCTTGGCATTCTTGGTTAAATAAATCCTGAAGTCAATCTCTCTCTCAGGGGGTAGTCTCGTAACCTCCTCAAAGACGTCTGCAAAATCTCTGATGACAGGAACCTAAGGCAACTTTGATAAAGATGAATCGAGGGAATAGAGAAAACTCAACATGACTGACCCTTGTGGGTCGCAAGATACCTCCAAAGTCCTACCACTGCAAGTCTCAAGTCTAATGACTCTCCTCTCGCAGTCTAAGATAGCTTCGTATATGGATAGCCAATCCATCCCTAAGATCATCCCATACCCCGAGAATTCCAAAACATAGACGTCGCAGTCAAACTCTATGCCTAGGATAAAGATTTTCAAACTCCTAAAACCATAGATAAGTGTGCCAATCTTCCTATGGGGTTTGAAACAGTAATGGGGTCTACTACTAATGATATGTCCAAGTGCAAACAATCAACTAGAGAGCTAGAGATAAAAGAGTGTGATGCTCCAGAATCAAATAAAGTACGAATAGGAAAATCAAATATAGAAATCAAACCTTCAACCATGAATTTCCTACCTCTATCTGGAATGCTACCGGGAGGTGCTGTGTCTAATGCCTGAATCTACACAACTGGTTCACTCGCTCCCTGGGTACAACTCCTACTTATATGACCGGACTGCCCGCAAGTATAACACTTACCCTTCATCTTCTCCTTCCAGCAATCCTTGGCCACATGTCCAACCTACCCACAACCATGGAATTTTATTCCTTTCTTAATCTGCTTCTAAGGACCATCACCTTTCTTCTTCTTATTATTCTTTTCCCACCACTTCTTCTTTGGACCTTCTGACTTAACCTCCTCTTTAGACTCTCCTTCCTGGACCGTATCCAACATAAGCGCCATCTCGACCAAAGACTCATAAGTAGCTCCCATCGGTACATGAGTCAGCAATAATCCTTGAAGGGGTTGATTCAATCCCTTCGCAAACTTCATAGCTTTCTTGTGCGGCGTGTTCACTAAATCCATACCAAACCGCGATAGCTCATTGAATTGATTGATGTACTCCTTGACAGACAAACTTCCTTGCTTCAAATTGATAAACCTCTCCAGCTGAACACTCTCTTCCGCCTGAGATAGAAACTTCCTATCAAATCGCTCTCGGAATCCATCCCAAGTAATATTCCTTCCCTCCAACTCGATCACCTCCCACCAATAAGATGCCTCCTCCTTTGACTGCCAAGCAACTAGCTGAACTCACTACTGACCATCCAATCCCAAAAGACCAAAAATCCTCTCTGTGTCCCTAAACCATGCTCTCGCCTCCACAAAATTTTCCTTGCCAGAAAAAGTCTCCTTGCCAGAAAAAGTCTTCTTGTCCAAACTCGCAAAATATTTACAAAGTTTAGAGAAATTGATGGCGGCAGGTGGGTTGATGGGATTCCCATCCTCTATTGCAGGGTTAGGCGCATGCCCGTGCACCTCTGGAGTCGTGGCTTGTAAGTACCTACGAAACCTTGCTGGGATTGGAATGCCCTCGGGAAGGTTCGGGGCATCAGCCATTCTACGAAAAGAAAACGACAGTTTAGGAAAGAGTCCAAGGGAGATTGAACTGGACTTATGAGGGGATTTTATAGAAATTCTTTTATACTTAAAATCATTTCTAAAAGTTCTTTTCTAAAAAACAAGTTATTTTGAAAAATACTTTACTTTCAAAATAAATTTTTGGAATCCTGTAACCTTAGGATCTCATACCAAGTGAAACACCCCACACCCCTTGATATACCCAAAATGGACTCATTAAAAGGCGTGTTGCTTTGTAGGTATAACTGAAACTAACAGAGACTAAGATTCACAAGACAGAAATAGGTAAAAATAAAGGAAACTAAATAAGTATTTAATTAAAATAAAGCTTCATAATTAATTCACAAATAAGTCAAATGCCAAATACAACATCCATATCTCAAAACCCATCATGTCTTATGAAATAAAAATTCATAGTCTCAAAATCAGAGTACATAATATCCCTTATAAATAAACCAGTGCATACAAGAACAAAAGCTGAAAATAAAAGAAGTACATAGGAGAAATCTCCTCCAAGAAGAACTCCAAGCTGCAACAATCTACTAGCTTCTCCATTGATTTCCTAAGGCGGAAAAAGGGGGAAATAGAGGAGTGGGTAAGACTAAAAGTCTGGTGAATGATAGTAATTACTAGAGTCTTTAAGCAAGATAAAAGTAATAGACTCTACAACAATTCTAGCATAAATAAGGATAACAAAGGAAATAGGAAAGAGATAAATAGGAAATAAATACAATTAAATATTGCTCAAGATAGGTTAACTTTGATTACTTGCACTTGTTCTGATTTAATTAGGCTGAATTCCTAATCCTGTAATTAGGATGTGACCCTAATTTTACTCTTTTTGATCGACCTGCTACTATATAGACCTTACTACGGACCAGCCGCTATATAACTCCCTACACATCAGCCAATGGTATCTACGGAAGATGCATAGAGCAACTACTATGGATCCGTATGACATATATAGCTCCACACACAGAAGGCAATGGTGTCTACTAAAGACACTCGTACCGAGCGCTTGGAACTCATAGCTATTACTGAGCACCTAAATGGAAGTCCCATGCGTAACTGCCACCATACCCATGCTACCTTCTGCTCCACCTATTGGGTCTTCTTATTACCTCAACATCCAGCATAAGTGTGCTCCTCATCCCACTTCAGGCTAACGTGAGATCACCGTGTGTCCATAGAATCTATAGGGGAAATGCTGTTGGTACTGGCCCTTTATCCAAACAATATCTAGTTGCACCTCTTATCCAAATCCCCCATGATTTGGACTTCTATTTGACCAATTACTACCATTCTTAGCATAAGCGTGCCCTAGGGAATGCTATTTGGTACAGGTCCTACTTTCATCTTTGCTTATTAACTTAGGTAAATTATTTAAATAAGCCTTTACACTTTTCTCTACTGCTTATTAATTTATCCTAAGTCTTAAGATAAGCCTTATTCTGTTCTTTTTCTTATTATAACCTACGTTATAATCGTGCTTATTACTTAACCCAAGGTCTAAGTGTGAAAATAAGCTTCTTTCATCTTTTACTCCATTTAGTTATAATTCTAAGTTATAACTATGCCAATTATCTTTAGTTAGTCCAATTCTAATTATAATTAGGCATAATTTCAGTCCAATTCTAATTTTAATTAGGCGTAATTTCAGTCCAATTCCATTATTTATTACAGTCTTTATAATTTACATCTTATTTTTCTTCATCAATATTCTTACTTATAAAATCCATATTTGCGTTTAACTTATTCTAATCCATACACGAAGAAACGGGGGATGATGAGAATAGATGCTTGCATAAAATCCAAAACGTCGAAAAAGATGTAAATAAGAAATAAATAACAGTAGATAAACTTAAATACTATAAATAGACTATAAATTAATAAAAAGCAATGCTTAACAATAATAAATTATAATTAATAGAAATAATACTAAAATTACTGAAAGGAATAGCTGAAAGGAAATAGACTGAAAATAATTCTAAAAACTGTAAATAACTACTAAAAAGGCTATTCCAAAAATCGTAGTAAAACTACAACTATTGGAAACCCTATTATTTTAAATTACTTGAATAAATCTTAAAATAATGACAATCACTCACCTCCGGTCCTAAGCTTTTCCTTTGCTCTTCCCAGATCCACTTGCAGTTGTAAAATAATTTAATTTATAACGATTTTCTCTTTTGGCAAAATTATTCCGTTTAAGGTCCTTCCTAGAAAGGTGAACC
Organism: Allium fistulosum; assembly: GCA_030737815.1. NCBI lineage: Eukaryota > Viridiplantae > Streptophyta > Magnoliopsida > Asparagales > Amaryllidaceae > Allium > Allium fistulosum. The sequence continues at coordinate 265,257,124 of CM060904.1, read as the reverse complement.
AAATTGGAGAAAACCTAGAATGAGAAAAAGTGTTAGGTCTAGAGGTCTATTTATAGGTGCAGAAGTGGATCTCGGACCGATGGATTTGGAGATTGAATCGGGTGCAACCACGTCATAGGCCGAATAGGGGCCATCGGATGCAGAAACGGAGGGACCAGATCAAAATAAAGGATGCAAATGACATGTTCATTGGCCGCTAATACGTTCAAACGAATTAATGTTCGTTCGCTTGCAAAATGCAAGGCGGGTAAACCGGGCGGTCGACCGCCTCCTTGGCCAGGTCGAACGATCGGTCGACCTGACCATCTATATTTTTTTTTTCTGCTTATTTTGTTTATTTTATAACTTGGTCATATTAGCTTGGTTTCTGACGTTCTATATATGGAAATTGACCAGAAAATTACCACGGACATGATGGTGCAACTTCCGTGGCTTAATTCTGATAATTTCACAAAGTTATTTTATTATTTAATTAATTAACAAATTAATTATTACAGGTTAAAATTTCGGGTTATTACACTATACATCAAAGTACTAGGGGTGTCTAGATATCGACATCGATAATATCTACATCATGTGACATCCCTAAGGTGATAAACAAACAAGCAAACATAGCATCCATCATCCATCCACACATTCACTCACTCGGTGCATTGGATATATGATACTCATAAGACCCTATCGTCAGTGAAGGACTACTCAACGTCCTAGTTTCTCGGTACTCAAATCCATACCACTCTGTTGGCCAGGAACTAGATTGCACGCATCAAAACAGTCTAGGGTACTCAAATTGAAACATCATGTGATCCAAGGCACACATCAAAACCCAAGTGAGCGTCCTCACATACCCATGCTTTATGAGTACACCTCGAAAACGATGAATATCAATGATCCCCTTGCACACGTCATCCTTAGCAGAGTTTATCTCGAAACTGTCCATACTACTCCTGTCCGAAGTCGTCGCGATTGGGAACTACACTAGACAACCATCATAAGTCATAGAGTGTCATCGTGCGTACTGTAACCTTCCTCCGACAGTTCCATCAATCCGATTTGTTGTCGCCTACTCTGCATCTCGAAGAACTGCTATCCATCATCGAAGCTGTCACTTCCCATCGTGGAATCATCATCGTCAAATCATGAAGTCGTTACACCGAAGCACCCCATCCTCACTTCATGGCTAAAACCACTCATCGAAGAGTAGTAGAACCAAAATCGAACATTGAGCGGACGAACACATCATGTTCCTTGAAGAATCTCCATCATGCATGTCAAAATCGGCCATCATCAATAGTGGTAGATATCGATCACTCCATATTAGTCGATAACTAACACTTTTGGTCACGTACTTAACTAAAAATGGTTAAGTACAAACCAATAAAATGTCTGGTGTCTTCTCTGAAGTCTGAATCGTATCTCCAAGTCCATCGTGCTTCACCCTCAAATCAGTAAGCGTGGACGCAATTCTGTGCATGAAATCCTAGCCTACGGGATATTTTCTAATCCTATATCGCCTTCGAATGGCTCTTTCAACCAACTAACAAACAAGCAGACATGCAACCAATAAGCATATAAATATCTATAATAACCTACATACATCTATAATAACACAATAAAATCCATATGTTTGCAACCAAATTGTTCACAAATGCCCAAGAGTAGATTTTTGTAGAAAAATAAGTGAACAAAGTAAAATTAAAACCGAGGAATAGAACAAACTAACAGCAAATAAAAGCAATAATTAGAAACATAGAGATTTATAGTGGTTCGACATTGTATGCCTACGTCCACTTTGAAGATTATCTTTATCGATCAATTAATAATCTAATTGCAGCACCAATGAATAGAAAAAAATTCGATTACAATAAAGACTAAAGTAACCAGCAGCGTAAAGATTCTTAAAATGACCCCGTATGCCAGTATTTATAAGTGAAGACGACCACCAATCTCTCTGAAACTTCGGCTATAGGACCTTCTAACCCATATGGGCCCACTGGAGGGGTCGCTAGGCCTAAATCCCCATGAAGAGATCGGTACCGATCCCTTTGTTATTTGATTTTTAGGCAGCGATCCCTATGGTGGCTTCTGCATGCTTTAATATGCTAGCCCTTCAAATCTTATGCCATTTGGACCAAAGGAGCTCAAGTTATTGCATGATCTTTGATTCAAGATTGTTTATGTATTGTTTTCTACCAATCCCTCTCATAAGCTTTATGCTGATCCATGTCATTCAACTACGTCGAGCCCTTCTCTGTGAATCAAAGTATGACAATCCAAGTCAATAAACCATGTCAATCCATACTAGCCAACTATGACAATCCCTTACTTACTCAACCATGTCGATCCATACCAGCCAACTATGCCGATCCCTTACTTACTCAACCATGCCAATCCATGTTCGCCCAGTTATGCCAACCCCTTGTTTATTTGACCATGCCGACCCCTTATCATTAAAACATGTCGATTCCTCCATTGCACAATCATGCCAATCCCTATCGAGTTGCTAAAACCATACGATCCCTTCATTTGGCTAAGCTATATTCCATATTTCAAGCATCTTGCATTGTTCATCTACCAATTCCATCCAATTCTTGATTTATATAACCATTTGTACTTTACTTTTGAGTCCCACAATCATTGCTCTAGAGTCATCGAACTTGATATAGTCAGATCTATCTCATGCAATCAGTTCAATATAGCCGGGTTAGAATGCTGGGTAACACTTGCCCTCCCAAAGTACGTCTTGTGAGTAACATGACGTGCTTTGAATCGAAACAAGTCCAAATTGTCAAAAAGTAGTCCATCTAGCTTCCCGAGTGATTATTATTCCTTTGTCAAATCGTTTTCCCAAGGCGTTGAATTTTTCATTGATTTCCATGACGCTTGGTAGATTTCCAATAATATAAATCCAGCGCTATATTCTATCAATATATATAAGTTCGGTTCTGTGAGACTTGCAAGCTTTTGTTATCTAGTCTAGCCTTGAACTTGAAGGTTTCAGGTTTGGTTTCAATGTCTGTTGATTTCAAAAAATTGAACTTTTAAGTCATTCATGTGCACATTCATATACACGTTTTTGTTGTCAGCTCCCGAATGTGTTCGAACACTTACCAGTCGTTGCCAATTTCTATAGTATTTTGTATGTTCATGTTCATAGCCAAATCTTTATAACTATGTTTGTTTTTCCTTTTTCTTACTTTTTTAAAAATCTATAGGGTCAGCATGCATTATGCCGATCCCTCTTTCCAGCCATGCTAATAGGGATCGAGAAGCTTATATGTCGATCCATTTCTCCTCAATTTGCACCCAGTATTTTGGGCCTAACCCTTAACCCACATATATAAAGCAGCTCGCTTACTTCCTTTCCCTTAACTTGTTTCATTTTTCTTCCTTTTACTTAAAGCTCCAAACCCTTACCTTTCACTCACAAACCCAAATAGAAATTTGCTTCTACTCATACTTGAATCTTCTTACCTTCCACCCCTTCCATAAATTTACTTCGCATTCCCTTCGAATTCACGTATATCCAAACATTCGCCTCCACTTTAATTCGAACATCCATATAGGTAAGATTTTTGAAACATGTCTTTTAATTATGCGATTAAATCCTGGGTCTCTAAGTAGTTGGTGATTGCGAAGGTGTTCAAGGTCATGACAGCGAGTGATCTTGAAGGGATTAATGATTACTAGGTAAATGGTTAGGTAGATTCAGTTTGGAGATGAGAGAGGAGAGGAAGAGGAAAGGTGAGGGTTCGTCAAGGGATTTTGATGGAAGGAAGGCTATGGGTAGGAGAAGGAAGAGGTTGGTATACAAGAAAATTGCAGAGGAAGGGAATGGCCACTTACGGATCGGTGTTGGGTTAGAAAGGAAGAGGGCGGTTTTAAGGAAACGGGGTGAGGGATCGGTAAGGCATGTTTTGTTTGGAGGGATCGGTCATTTGGCTTTCAAATTGGTTGTCTTATCCACAGGAATCCATTTAGTTGAGGAGTGGGATCGGTAGAGGATGTCTTACTAAAGGATTGGTCATGGTGGTGGAATAGGGATCGATATTCCCTGGTCAAAATGAGGGATCGGTATAAGGTCTTTGGCATAGGGATTGACATACTCGTTGGGATCGGCATAAAGTCAAGAATTGGCTCTCTGAACTTGTAAATTAATCCAACCTAATTTGTTTGAACAATCACCATTAATCTGCCTTAATGAGCTTGGACATATGATGACAATGAAAAACAAAACATGCATATCAATCGTCGAACTTGAGATTGAACAATCAAATTCCTAGAACTTCCAATATGGACTAAAAACTTGCAAATGAACTTAAACGACAAACTTCATACTTCAATATGCTGATAGTTGATCCCAAAACTTTCATAACCGATCAATCTCTTCGCCAGTTTAGATGGTCAGCGTTGACGGTCACTCTGGTCGAACTTCCAAGTCTCATCGTTTTACTTTGTTTTTTCGACTTTAACTATTTATATTTGTTATACACTGCACTACACTAGCTCACACTTAACACGGGGGGAATAGGTTGACTTTTCTAACCTTGATCTTATACTCAGTATAGCTAATATGTATTCCAGACCCTCAGAGAATTTAGCAGGTATGTCTTCTGACTCGACTATGCAACACATTGATTCTGAAGCAAAATCAAGTTCTGCAAATTTATCCAACAGGCTCTCTCCCAGCCATCGAGCATAACATATAGAAGTTTTCGGCCCATCGATCAATCTTTTCTTGGATGTTCCAGTCCTCCTAATTGAGGATATAAGTCCTGCTCCTGATGCTGTATAGGGTCATATTCTTTTAAATAACCCAGTAGACTCCCATGGCTCTCAAATTGGTAAGGCTGCACTTTGCTGGCTATGTTCTATTCATGGAACTCCATTCATAGATGTCTTAGTCCCTTTAGTAAATGATAGGCCTCACTTGCCCCCGGTGGGGTACACAACGTGTAATAAGTTTATGTGCTGGGCCGAATGCGTACCGCCCTTTAACTCATTTATTCGAGAGACGCTGAAATTTCTTGGGATTGCTCCCACTCAACTCCATCCAAACAGTTACGCCTTTATACATAGAACCTTCTTGCTATTCATGAGCATTCTATTTCGTCCGCCAACTCCCGAAGACATAAGATTCATTTACAACTTCAAACGACGCTTGGAAAGTCCTTCTTATGTTTTTTTGGAACCCTCGTCGAATTGCTAAGTTTTGACAAGCGCTTGGAATAAACTTCTTTGTTTAAGCATGAGTGGTTTTATGTACGATGTCCACCCGGCTTTTCAAGGCAATGGTTAGAAGGACGTAAGTATTACCTTCACTTCTTTCTCAAGTTCAATAATCCAAGTCATAACTTTTCCTATGAATCTATTAACATATGATGTTCTTTCAAGTGTTCGCCAATGTCCAGAAGGCACCGATTTTCAAGAGTTGTCGCCGCCATTCGCGGTACCTCTGTCGAAGACAGGGACGTTAAACTTCTTGTAACTGATGAGCTATTATCTTTATTCAGGCTGTTGGAGGAAGGCCGTAGTATCGGGCTCCCCGGAAGTGTAGCATTGCCGAGGAATGTTGCAGAACAAAGAAGGAATACCATCAATCTTGTGGTGCCCCTACCAAGGGGACTTGGGATGACACTGAAGAGGGTGAGATTAGGAATTCTCAGACCGATAAGATTGGCCAATGTTGATGCAGGCCTGGGGAAGGCGCCTATGGTCGAACCATCACAAGACGCACAATCCTGAACAACCACTAAAAGAAAGAAGAGGCGGGCATACAAGCTTTGTAGAACAAAAACCGCCGTAGATCCAGAGTTTGTTATTACCCCTGTTGAAGAGGAATCATCTTCTCAACATTTGGAAAGTTCACTGAAGGGATTTTCAAATCTTCAAATTCCGGATGATATCATGACTTACAACTTTCCTAATATCAATATTGAAGGACTTAACTCTCCCACTAGGAGTGGTAAAGGTATTCATCCTTCCGATAAAGGAGAGAAAATGCCGATGAGCAAGGCTACAGCTACAGGTCTGTTGGGGGGAATACTAGAACACTCACAACCATGTGCACTCCACTATACACTTTTTGTTAATCTTTCGTTCAAAAATTACTCATGCGCTCTCATTTGGTCTTTGTAGGTTTTAAGTCTCAGTCTAGAGCCTTTGATCGCTTAAGAAGTTCTTCATCATATTATCGGTCTAGCCGGGATTCAGATCCGGCCGACGCGAAGAGAGAGATGAGGGATGGGATAAAAGCTATCACTTAAGGGATTCTTCTTCTTCTAAATGCAATTCCCAGTACCAAACATCATGTCAAGGAGAATAGTCTAACTTTCCTGCTCACAGTGGAGACCAACCTCCTTACCATGACCCTAATATCGCCGCATCTCACGAGCAACATTCTAGCACCTCAAGCTCTAAACAATTTCATGAACATCGATCAAGTAAACATCCAATTGCACTTCTAATCAGCCTTTGTCGGCTATTGCTCCCGATGTTTCTACAGCAGAGAAGTTGGCCGAGCTTAAGGCCACTTTTCCAAAAATTTGCTTTGATCGGCTTAAATTCCTTCTTTCCATTCATATAATTCTGGGGCCCGCTAAGGAGATTTCTCTTGAGTGCGTCAATGATGTGTTCATGCAGCATGAATCGTTCCTACACTTGGCATAAAAAGTCTCTGAAGTATCCATTTAGCGATTACATGAAATAGACCGCCTCAAGTTAGAAGTTATACATGATAAGGACATAATCAAACATCGAGATGCTGAATTCTTAGAATTGAAAATACAACTTGCTAAAGCTAAGAAAAATGCTAAGGAAATGGTAGATGTGGTGAGCCATTTGGAAATTTCTCACAAAAAGGAACTCGACCCAGCCCTTAATCGCATTGGGCACTTGCTCTAGAAAAAGACTCCTTGCAAAAGGAAAAGGATGCTCTAGCTCACCGCATCGAGGAACTCGAAGAGCTTTTCAAAAAAGAAAGGGAGGAGAAAATAAAAGCCCAAGAAGAATCGTAGAAGTACTATGAAGAGGTTGTCGAGGCCAGGAGCCTAAAAATCAAGCTTGATGAGCAGTTCGCAAAAATTGAAGCTCTAAAAGAGGAAGCTCGAGAAGAAGGTCGCAAAGAAATGATTGAACAAGTTGAATCTCAAGTGGAAGTCGCTAAAGAGTCCGGTAGGAACGAGATCAAGGACTTTTTCGATCCATTGATCGTCGAGTATAATGCTAAAGTCTTCCTCCACTGTGACTTAAGTTTTCTTGGCGAGGTTTATCTCGAATCACTTACTGAAGCTTGGGAGAATATTATCGAGATGAAGAAGAGAGACTTGGGTGAAGCTGAGCTCAATGAAGAGCAATTGGTGCAGGGGATTGTTCATGGGAACGAACCATTGGATCTGGCTACTGCAAAACTCCGATACTTCAATGTTTCTACACCTACCGAGAAAGGAGAACATATTGTGGAATCTTCAAGGGCTGATCCTAAGGGTCTCTTTTCATCCCAAGTAGCTGGAACATCAACCTCCCTCGACATGGAGTAGGATTTGGGCTACGATCCTGACAAGCCCGGCTACCAATCAAAGCTGTTGTCCCTTATCTTAGACGGAGGTACCCCAGCAACCATGGAGAGCCAACCGGATGTGGGTATCACACTTTACTCCTCAGTATATGAAAATTTTTGTTCTTCACGTGCAATGGTTTTGAGCTAAACTCCCTGTTTTAACAAACTTTGCAGATCTTCCGTGCCCTAGTCGAACCCCCAAATATGATGCTGTTGCAGAGCAATAAGAGAAACCAGCTGAGGGTCCGATAGCTAATGATGTACCAGGGCCTGATGCTCATCACCGGTGCTCTTGATGATGATAAAGTCGAAGATCCGCTCCCATCAGATGATTCTAATGATGTAATGATTACTGGCGCCTCCGAACACACCACCAAGATTAGCTTGAAAGAGCAGATTGAAAAGGAGGAGTTTCTTAAAAGAAAAGCTAAAACTAAACCTATCGAGGTGGACATTGACGATCCTCATCTTATGCCACTACAAGTTATTCCACCTGGTGAGTCGATTCCTGGTGAACTTCCTCTTACATCTGTAAGATCTCTTGCTAAAGGTGGTAACGGATCCAAGAAAAGAAGCATAAGTGGCACTATTCCTCCAAGAATGAGAGAAAGTCAAAGAAATAGCAATCGCTTTATGTACATAGTTTGCACAAACGTTTCCTTCATTAGCTGCAGTTTTACGGGCATGAGTCTCGATTTTTGGAATAACTTGTACTGCAATCTCAAAACCTGCTATGTGAATAAAAGATTTTATTTTCTGTCGAGATTTCGTGCAAATTGTTACTTAGGCAATTAAAATATTACTTACCATTCAATGTACTTGTAAATCGTTGTTCATAAATTCTGGTAACAATCCACCAACTCTATCCAAAGGGTCCAAGTGGTCGCGGCCTCGAGTCATATCAAACATTAGGCTCGAGCCTTAGTGTTATGCTATCGGATTTAGCGGTTTTTGAGTAACTATACTCCTGCCCCGGGTTTTGATTTGGCAGGGTCAGGTGTTGGATGGTCGAATTCCATCCTTAGTGAGTTTATACTCCTCCCATCAATTTCAGGCCGGAGTTTGTGGAATTGAGAACGGTCCAATTCCACTCATCTATTCATTCATGTTTGGATCCACACTTTAGGGATAAGATTCAGTCAATGGGTGGTCGAATTTCACCTAATTTATGTTTACACTCTAGTCGGCACTCCGAGGAATAAGAGTTATCTTACAAGATGTCGATTCATGCTCGATTTACGTTTATACTCCAGTCCACACTCTAGGGACTTAGAGTTATTTTGCGGGTGGTCAGTTCATACCCGATTTATATTTATTCTCCATTCCGCACTTTGGGACTTAGAGTTATTTCATGGGTGGTCGGTTCACACCTGAATTATTTATACTCCAGTCTGCACTCTGGGGTTTTGGAGTTATTTTGGAGAGTAGTTGGATCGTACTCTTTTTGATTGATTAATTTTCCCTCCAGGATTTGGGGTTTGATTTAGCGAGCAATCGGTCGTGTCACGATCGCTCTGATTTTATCCTAGCTCCACAGTTGGACAGGAGTTATTCGTTCATCAGATTTTTGTCCATATTCATTCCTTATTGTGTATCCCATCCTTTGGATTGTGAATGAGAGTTATTAAATGAACAAGTAGATTGAGCTCATCTTGTTAAATCCCATTGGGAGTTAGCATGATTGATTGATTTCAAACTCTAGGAGCCTATTCATACATATCGACACTAAAGAGTTTCGCCATGTAATTAGCACATAATGCAATAGCAAACATAAATACAAAGAAAGCCTGAAACTTTATTCATTAAATGGAAAGGAATAACATAAACTATCTTATTACACATTCAGAAAATCAAACACTAAATCAGATTCTGAAAGTAAATACAACTGAAATGTAAAGGAAATAAACTAAGTGAAATAGCGTCATAAATGTTCGCTATTCCATGCCCATGGAAGTGTAATGCCATCGACAGTTGCTAGCTTGAAAGTTCCTTCTCCAAGCCTTTGTTCAATAAAATATGGTCCTTCCCAGATTGGATCCATGTGTGATGGGGTAGGAAAAACCTGTTTTAGGATGAGATCGCCAATTTCGAAGGTCCTCGGTTGAACTTAAGTATTGTATTATCGGGAAAATCGATGTCGATGTGTAGTTGCCCTCGGATCGACTTCTTCGCGCTTCTCATCTATAAAGTCAGGAGAATCCAAGAGGAGATCTTTATTCGTTTTGGGATCCTAGTAAGTCACTCAATGAGAAGGGACTTCAAGTTCAATAGTAATAATAGCTTCAGGACCGTAGGCAAGGACGAATGGAGTATGCCAGTCGCGGACTTGTGGGTGGTCCTATAAGCCCAAAGTTCCATAGGGATTTCATCCACCCACTTACCTCTAGCCTTCTCCAAACGCTTCTTCAGAATGGACTTTATGATTTCATTTATAGCTTCAACCTGTCTGTTTGCCTGAGGGTGAGTGATCGCTTCAAATCTCTTTTCAATATGATATCTTCGGCAAAAGTCTTTAAACTCAGCACCGTCGAATTGAGTCCCATTTTTAGTTACAATAGTCCGTGGAAGATCAAAGCGGCATATGATGTTTCAGACAACAAATTTGATTACTTTCTTGGTTGTGATTATGGCTAAAGGTTCTTCTTTGGCCCATTTGGTGAAGTAATCGACTGCAACAATAACATACTTCGCGCCACCTTTAGAGATCGGTAAGGAATCGATAATGTCTATTCCCCACAGGGCGAACGACCATGGCTGACCATTTGCGTGATTTCTGTTGGCGGAGCTCTTGGGACCTTTGCATATATCTGGTATTTATCACATCGCCTTACATAATCAGCGGTGTCTCGATTCACGGTTGGCCAATAATATCCATAACGGAGTATTTTCTTTGCCAGAGTTTGCCACCCAGTGTGATCGCCACATTCCTCTTTATGGACTTATTTTAGAACACATTTTATCTCATTGTGAGCGACACACCAAAGTAGAGGGGCCGAAATACCTTTCCTGTACATAATTCCTTCTTACATAATATACCATGAAACTTTGCGAAGGACTTGTCGCTTTCATTTCATTTTTATGGTAGGACTCCGTGCAGTAATGTTCTTTGATCGGGGTCAACCATGATTCCTTTTCAATTTTCGCTCCCAGTGTTTGGTTTATCTCCATCATGTTTATACTTGGGGTATTTAGTACTTCGATCGGGACCAAGCCTATCTGCTGCGCATCGCCGGTGCGAGCAAACTTTGCCAATGAGTCAGCCTCAATGTTTTGATCTCGTGGAAGTAAAATGCCAGAGTACTCAAACTCTGTCAACAACTCCTTAACTTGGGTAAGGTATGTTGAAAGTCATTGTCCCTTAACCTGATAATCTCTCCTAACTTGATACACCACTTACTACGAATCACAAAAGATTCAAGGGATTTTATTCCAAATTCTCTAGCAAGTTTAAGTCAAACAATCAGAGCTTCGTACTCAGCTTCGTTGTTTATTGTTGGGAAATCAAGCTTTAATGCTTAACAGATTGATCGATTTTCAAGAGTTACAAGCATAATACTAGCTTCGGAACAATGATCGTTAGACGCTGCATCAGTATACAATTTCCGCCGTATGGTAGGGATTTCGCTGGCTTCTGGAGAAACATCCTGCACATTAAATTCCGCTATAAAGTCCACCAATGCCTGACCCTGGATAGTCCGTCAAGGGAGATACATAATTGTCAAATGGACCGAGCTCAGTATTCCATTTAAGTAACCTTCCAAACATCTCAGGTCGCTGTAGGACCTGTCGTAACGGCTGGTCGGTGTAGACATTGATCAGATGTGCCCGAAAGTACGAAAAGAGCTTCCATGATGCAATTAGTAAAAATTACGCCAATTTCTCTATTTTCGGGTAGTTCCTTTCAGCTTCAGTTAATCATTTGCTGATGTAATACATCGGCCTCTAGATCCGATTATCCTTACGAAGCAATTCGACACTTATAACATGTGCCGATATAGCCAAATAAATGTACAACTCCTCATGATCCACCGGCTTTGACAAGATATGGTGTCTCTCCAGATGATTCACCAAATCTTGAAACGCGTCTATACAATCCTATGTCCATTCAACGTTTCTTTTTCCCTTCCTAATCAAATCGAAGAAAGGAATGCACTTGTCGGTAGCTCTGGAGATAAATTGACTTAAGGCAGCAACTTTTCCATTCAGGCTCTGCACTTGTTTAATAGTTCTCGGCGCTTCAATATCACGGATGGCCTGAATCTTCTCAGGATAAGCTTCTATTCCACAAGCATTAACAATAAAACCCAAGAATTTTCCTAACGCAACACCAAAGGAACAATTCAAAGGATTAATTTTCATCTTTTATTTTCGGAGGATGTCAAACATTTCTGCCAAGTCTCTACTGTGGTCGCTTGATTGTCATGACTTCATGAGCATATCATCCATATACACTTCCATTGTTTTTCCAATCCGATCTTTAAACATCCTGTTAACTAAGTGCTGATAAGTTGCTCCGGCATTATTCAATCCAAATGACATTACTACATAATAGTACAATCCAACATCAGTATTAAAACTGGTCTGCTTCTAATTGAGGATATGCATCGAGATTTGGTTATATCCCGAGTATGCATCCATGAAAGATAACAATTCATGTCCTGCGGTTGAATCAACCAGCTGGTCAATCCTTGGAAGAGGAAAACCATCTTTTGGACATGCTTTATTCAAATATGAGTAATCTATGCACGTTCTCCATTTCACATTTGCTTTCTTCACAAGTACAGGAATATACCCATTTTGGGTAGAGGGCGTCGTGGATAGACCCATTGACTTTTAGTTTATCCACCTCCTCTTTGAGAGCGGCAGATCTCTCCGGATCCATACTGCATCTTTTTTGCTTCATCGGGACATACGTCAGGTCAATATTCAATGCATCACTCACAATGGCAAGTGAGATTCCACACATGTCAGAGTGGGTCCAAGCGAATCGTCTAGATTCGCTTAGAGAAAACCAGCAAGTTCGCTCATCATCGGAGGGCTGAGCTATGATCCAACTTTTAGGACTCACAATGGATCGTCATGGCTGACCAAAATATCAATGGTCAGCTCAGCCAGTGCAGCCTTGGCCTCTTTAGGCTCCTCTTCATCATCCCTCCGATCATATCTCTATAGAATCGACTGTGGTGCCCGAGCCAAGGCTTAGGCACCGATTGTCAATCTTTGGTAGCTTGGATGCGGACAGGCTTGTCCACACCCTTACCTTTTTCTTTGCGCTGAGCCTCCCTCAACTTAGCTACATAATAGGTGCGTCCAGTCGCCTGATCACCATGAACAACTCCTATACCATTGTTTGTCGGAAACTTTAGATTCAAACACCATGGGGCAAGAGTTGCCCGTAATTTAGATAGGCTCGGTCGGCCCAGAAAGACATTGTACGTAGAGTCGACATCCAAAACAATAAAAGGCAAGATTCGCACTCTCCTTCATTTACATTCTCCTAATTCAACATGTAACTCCACATAACCAACAGCTTCGGTTGCAACGCCATTAAAATCATGTATACGAGGTTTAGACGACTTTAAATCTTTGGCTTCCATCCTCATCTGATTATATGCCTTTCTGAAGATTATATTCACCGAGCTTTCACAATCAATCACGACCTTCTCACCAATGCAGGACCAATCATAGCTGAAATGACCATCACGTCGATTGTTCGAGCATCTACTTTGTCTGCATCCCTATTCCCAAACACAATCTCATCTACCATTATGCGTTGCTGTTTTACTGGAGCTCCATTTTACGTATTCGAACAACATTCAAAATCTACATGCCTAATCGCGCCAGCATTGCGCTCCATCTCTTGCCAACTCCTATCTGTTGGATGTGGTTCTCCAACTATCGTATTTATCACCAGTCTTCCATCGATCCATGTAGGCTCCTCATCCCTATGCGGAGCTTTTCCTCGATTGGGGTCAGATGTCCCCTGCCTGCCATCCTACGGAGTTTTCACAAACTGTTGCAATTTCCTTTCCTGAATTAGCTTTTCTATAACATCCCGGAGATGCCTACATTCATTAGTGTTATGCCCATAGCACTTATGAAACCGATAATATTTCCCAGTCTGCTTCTACTTCTCGGTTAACTCTTTTGGAGGCAGCTTTCTATACTGCATGGTATTGCAAGTAGACAAGTAGATTTTCTCCAAGGAAGTATTCAGTGGCGTGTAATTGTCATACATTGGAATCCTAGGCTTCAACCTTCCAGAATCCCTCTTTCGCTCTCGATTCCTATCTCCGCCTCTGTAACACCCCTAATTTTTAATAACATTATTCACGATATTTAATTAGTTAAATTAAATAGAATAATGTAAATGTTAAGTGATAAGGGGATTGAGATTTGAATAAATAATAAGAAGGTCATGCTTAACAAATTAAATGGGCTTAAGAATGGTTTTTAAGTTAATTAATTTACATAAGGGCATATTGGGAACTAGCCGCCTCTTATTACCATAACCCTTATATATTTTTTCGTTCCTTATACCATTCACGTTCATTTCTTATTTTCACAAAAATAAAACGCAAACATAAGAAGAGGAGCCGGCCATTACTAGGAAGAAAAAGAAGAGAAAATTAAAATCAAGCTAAGGATTAAGCAAGGGAAATAAATCTTAATGTCAATCCAATCTCCTTATCCTAATCAAGGTGAATAATAATTTATACCATCTCTATTTTGTTTATGAACATATGTTGTCGGATTTAAGATTAAATTCGTTTTTATGATGTTTTGGATGATGATATGCTTGAATTATAATTTGTATGATTTAAACAAGATTGTTTAAATGAGGATTTATGCAATTTTAGGGCAAAACCGAATGAATTTGATTTTTGAATGCCATGAAAAAATTATATGTTATGTAAAACATGATTTCAGAGTTGGGTTTTAATTTTGATAATTTTACAAGCCATGGAAAGATTATTATGAATTTTCAAAGGAAAATATGATCAAATTGGGTTAATAATTTATTTAGACTATTTTAGGAAGAATTTGGGTCTGAAATTATGATGTGTTTCATAACATGATGAAAGTGAATTTTTGTAATTTTTGGGGATGCTTCCTAAGAGATTTACTTGGGAAAATAAATTATTTTAGAAGGAGGATTTAAGTCCAATTTTGGTTTTGCTTAATGGAAGGACTTATTTGCTAAATTAACCTTGATTTAGATTAGGAATTATGCAGCAGTTAATTCGAGAAAGAATTTGAAAACTTAAGGCAACCAATTAAAAGTATACAACTAGGTAGGTTAGTTATAAAATAATCACTTTTATTGGCTTTAATTTAGCCTTTACCCTAAAAAGTATGTTGCGCCTCTTTTAGAGGCTGCCTTTCGATCCTATGCTTCCGCCTCGACCAAGTCGAACCATCCCAGTCAAGACCAACCCATGCCAAAACTAATACACAAGGCATCAATGAGATTGGTGCGTAGTGGATTAGAAAAGGGGCGGAAGGCAAGGTGGCGAAGCCAATGCTTTCGATAGGGGTCGAAACTATAGTTTGTTTCCAAAGAAAAGCGCCTGTTTTGTTGTAACGACCTGTATTTTTGACAATTAAAAATATTAAATTTAATAAGACTTTGGAATTTAATATTGTGAGAAATTAAAATTTATGATTTATTAATGAAAAAAAATATTAGGATATAATTTAGTAATGTTGATTGGATGTAGTTGACAACTGTTTTAATGTAATTTCAATTAATGGTAATAATAAAGATTAATAAGGAACAAAATTAAATGCTGTATTAAAAAGAGAAATCATAGGTTATTTAATTTAATTGGTTTTGATATAGAATATAAAATCAATTATTTTGTACGTAAATTTGTTAACCATTATTTGTAAATAATAAATTTACAAATGCGTTTAAACTACATAAATATAAATATTTTTTATTTCTCATCTTATTATTTAATCTGTTTGAAATTAATTTGGAAACCATTAAAATTAAATATAACTGAAATATTACAGTGAATATAAGAAAAGACGGTAACTGTAGAATAATGAGTATAATAAACGGAAACTTATGTTAGTAGATTACGTAAGGAATTATTGATTTAATATAAAAGACTTTTAAATAAAAATAAAAGGATAGGTTGAAATTCAAAAATAATTAACTCGGGTTTTATTACAGTTGTAACTAAACGTTGAAATTAATTTAATATTTAAATCTTGAAATTAACATGGAAAATTTAATTTTTAAAGATTATTAATTTTTGTTTGACCAAGAATGATGATAGAACACTTTTAACTGGTAATTTAAAAGTGATTAAATCAATTTAATAATAATTCATTTTAATTAACGTGTAAAATTAGCCTGTTTGGGCACTGTCTTGGATTTCAATGAAACCAGTTTCATCGGATCCATAATAAGGATTTATTATAGGATTTCAAGTTTTGCAGCGATCAGACATATCGTTTGATCGTGCGAGCTCGTAACGCATTGAAATCAATTAAAAGAATTTAAATAATATAATTTGATTTTAAAAGCTAACTTCTATATACAATAGAATTAGGGTTTGAAATTAGTTTCATTGAGTTTAAAAATATTGAAAACCTATATTTCGATATGTGGGATGACCTATTTTCGTTTCGGGAAAGAAACGTGCTTTTTAGACCTTTTGACCCATCGATTTATATTCAAATGTAAAATGTTATTTTTGGATTGTTATTATTCAAATTTGATTCAAATATGTAATAATGATAAAATCAAATTATTAATGAACGTCGTAGTTTGTGATAACGTATTTGTAAATTATAAATATTTTATTTGTCCATAATTGTGAATTGGTAAATTATTTGAATATAATTTAATTTAAATTTATCGAACGATAAAATGTTAACTTTTGTATACGATAGAATTAGGTCTCAAAACTAGTTCCATTGTGTTCAGAAGGCCTTTTACATATAGATTGCCTGTCAGCACGCTTCGATTGGAGTTCGGGCCGTTTTGGACCTTACGCTATAAATAGGCACGCAAATCGAGACTAAATATAATTAAAATATTAAAAACCCTAATTTTTTTATGTCAACCGCCTATCCCTTTTCAATGGCAGAAAATCATCAATCTTTCTTCCTCGTTTTCTCTCAATCCGCTCAACGAAATTGAATGATTCCAAAAGGGAAGTTGTAGATCTCCTCGAGCTCTACATTTTGGATGGTTGGATCGTGGCGAAGCTTCGAAGTGTGCATGGTTTTGGGTATTTTTCTCGACGAAGAAGGCGGTGGAGGCTCAGGGGCTTGGCATGTTGGTGGAGGAGGGGACGTCCGATGTCATGGCGTGGGTGGATTGACATCCGGTGGTCGTTTACGTGCGCGTGGATAAGGGATACTGTAATATCCCGGAAATTTTGACAATATCAATTTAATAATCTGTTGAATAATTAAATTGATATGGATAATCTTTGATAATAAGATTTGAATTTAATTTAATAATCTGATTAAATTAGTATTAATTGATGATTTTATCTTTTAAAAGTTAATAAGATATTTCTATTTGAATATATATATTTATTTATATATATTGTAAATAGAAGCTTTGGTAAATTGGAAATTTATATTTAATTTAATCTGGACTTTTCAAAGATATTTAAATAAGTAATTTTATAGTTTTAAAATACTTTAAGAAAATATTTAATTGGTTTAAGATATTTTTTTTACTTAAGCTTAATATAAATAAGATTTACAAAATTGGTTTGTTTTATTTCTTTTTAAATATTTCTTGATAATATAATCTCTTGTTTAAATTATAAAATATGTTATTTTCAAATAACAAGTATAATGTATTATTTTTAATATGTATGAATTTTAATGCTAAAAGGAATTGTTATTTTTAAATTGAATAAATAGTGTATGTAAATATATATAACTTAACTTTTAAATTGAATCTTAGGATTTAATTTTATTTAAATTTGAATTTAAGTTTTGAAATTCAAAAGAATATATATTTAAATTGTTTTGGATTTTATAATATTTGTATAAACTTTTATTTATAAATGTAATTAGCTTTTGTTTCTCTTTAATATATATAGATAAGTGTTTAAATAAATAAGAAAAAGGCTTTTTAAATAACTTTTAAAATAAATAGAAATATGAGTAATTACTTATAAGACATGTGTCTTTATCTAATGCCTTGTTTTAACATGTGTTAAGTAATGAATTAATCTATGTGACAAGTGTCTTTTTATTTTATTTTTCTTTTATTTTTATAAATCATAAATATACATGTATATAAACATTTTATCTCTTTACTTCATTTTCTTTCTAATATTCATTTTCAAAACAAGAAAAACTCAGTCTTTCCTCTAATTAAAATCTGAAACAAATCAGAGAATCAAATACCTCAATCCAAAAACAAAAGCATGTAAATCTTCTTCAACCAGAAAATCAAACCCCTGTAATTCTTTTCCAAATCAAAGAACAATACCCTGAAACCATTTTTAAATCTGAAGCATGTAATAAAGTCTTCAACCTGATTTCTATTCAAATCTGAAATCAAAAAGGTCTGCATTCTTTCTTTTCATCTCTGGAAGGAATTTCTTACTGTCTGCATTCATTTTTCAACCTGGAATCAACTATAAAAAATCAAAGAGCCTGCTTGCATTCTTTCTTCAATCTGGAAGCCAGCATGCATGTGGTTCAAAGCAGTTTTAAGCTCAACAACTCAAGTTTTTAAATCAAGTGAGGCATTCCAGTTTAAAGTCAAAACCTGTTTCAAAAGCTTTTCAAAGATAGGCTCTGTCATCTTTATAAGGTGAGTAACCTACTTACTTAAAATAACTTAAGTATAATTATATTTGCATGTTTAATTATATGATAATTGTGTTGTGGTGTGAATGTTTATAGATGTTTCTGCATGTATATGAATGTATATAGGTGTGCATGTTGTTTGTATCAGTGTGTCTCTGTTATCTTGAAATTCCAGGCTCCAGTTTTGATATAAAATCATATCCCATGATCTAGTTTTGATTTGGATCTAAGATTTAAATAAAATTAGTTGTTTCATAATAAACTAAAATTTAAAAGGTTTAATTAAGTCAAACTTTTAACCTGAGTGCCTCTGTAAACTAAAATAACAGTGCATGTTATCAAATGTAAAAATTCAAACTGGGTAATTTAAAAATTCAGGATTATATATGGAATATATAAACTACAACATGATTTTTAGCATTGATATCATAATTTTTAGTTTGGAAATAAAGGTGCAGTTCTGGTTTAAGTTAAATACGAAGTTTTGGGTAATTCTGTTGATTTAGATGGATTGGCATGTTGTTTTCTTCAAGAATGGTAGTGTGATGATCGAGGATACCAGGAAAATTATTAGAAATTAAATTAAGGTATGGAGGCAATAGGAATTGAGGATTAGAAATTTTAACCCTAGTTTCTTAGTCGATAAGAATTTGATCACTGAGACGTCTAGAATGGATCGAGTTTAACCAAACTCTGGGAAATGATAGCTAGGATGTGGATGAAGCCATGACCGGAGTCGCTAGCGCTCTGGTGATCAGCGGTGGAAGAACGAGGAGATGTTGACAGGTTTGGGTGAAATGGTAGTTCCTGTTCATGTTTCGAATTTTGGTCTCGATTTCGAATTTGCGAATAAATCGAAGAAGTGATGTTCGTAGATTGGTTGGTGGATGAACGCCGATGTGGTGGAGATATCGGCGATGGTCGGAGGGAACTGATCGGACGGTGCACGTGCACACGGTCGTAAATGTATCTCTGGTGAAGTCTGGGTTTAAAGCAGGGGAAGGCTACTCGAGTTTCTCGAGTTTTGTTCGTGTGAGACTCGAAGTATTTAGGGTTGCGACTCGAAGCAAAATAGGCTGGGCTCGAGTACTTTTGTTGTTGACAGGCTATTAAACTGTCTGTTTATAAAATTTAAACTGATTTTAATTTTGTAAAGGAAATTTTAAAACAAGAATTTAAATCAAGTTTAACTATATAGATTCAAGTTAGTTTTGAATCTTAAAGGTATGAAATAAATAAGTTATAAATTTATATGTTTTAAATAGGTTTTAAATGGTAGTTAGATTTAATTAAATATTTAAAAATAAAAAGGAAATTGGTTTAAACTCTTCTTAAATTTCTTTTATAAGAGATAAGAATTTTTAATAAGTAAAAGTTTTTTTTATTGGTTAAAAACTTAGTTAAAAATAAATTGGTATTCATTTTAAATACAACATTTAAAATGAAATTTAAAGGTAGATTTGAAATGAATATTTCAAATATAAATTATAAATGATAACTTGTTTATCAATAAAAATAAAGTTTATCTTAAAATAATTAAAGACTTGTGTTTATTTAATTTATTTGGAGATTTAATAGATAATTAAATTATTTGATTAATTAATCATTTGGATTAATTAAATAGGTAATTAAAGGTTTAAACTAATTTATTTATGATTAAGATAAATTAATTAGGGATGATTAATTTGTAGTTAGGGAATATAAATTAGAGTATTAATTAATGGTTAGGAATTAATTAATAAGTAATTAGATATTAATTAAGTTATGGTTAACACTTAATTAATTTAGTAATTAGAGATTAATAAATTGGTTATTAAGATTTATTAATGTAGAATTAATAATATTAATATAAGTTAATTACTTAAGGAAAGTAATTAAATAATAGTTAATGAGGTCATTAACTATGGGTTATTAAATAATGAATTAATAGAATTAATTTTGATAATTAATTAGTTAAATTAATTTAAGAATAATCATTTATGAATTTGTTTAAATGTAATTACTTGTTGGAAGTAATTAAGAATTAATTACTTATTGTAATTAATTGAAGTTAATTTGATTTAGTTAAATTAATTAATTAAGTTTAATTAATTTAGAATAATCAAGAGATGTTTTGATAATAATTACTTAATGTAATTATTAAAGT
Source organism: Allium fistulosum (assembly GCA_030737815.1). Lineage (NCBI taxonomy): Eukaryota > Viridiplantae > Streptophyta > Magnoliopsida > Asparagales > Amaryllidaceae > Allium > Allium fistulosum. The sequence goes on along the minus strand of CM060904.1, from coordinate 265,236,623 downwards.
AAGATTATTTAGGGAAGTAAATAATAAGATAATTACTGGAAGTAATTAGTTGAATAATGATTTTATTAATAAAAGTAATTTGAGTTAATTACTTTGAAAAAAATTAATCAAGGGATTAATTAAAGAAATTAATTAAGGAGTAATTAATTTAGTTAATGAAAGTAATTAAAGGTAGTTAATTACTGATTGAAGATTTATCAAAAGTGATTAATAAATGTTGTTTAATTAAAGGAAATTACTTAATGTAATTAATTTAATTGAGTAATTAATAATTAAGTTGTAATTAAGGATCATTAATTAAGAATTGATTAATTAAGTAATAATTAATAAATGAAGTTATTAATCAATGTAATTAATTAAGGATTAATATAATTAATTATAGTTGATTAACTTAAATAATTTTAGTTAATTAATTAATGATGTAATTAAAGGTTAATTACTATAAGTGGTTAAGGATAATTAATTTGAGTAATTAATTAAAGATAAATTACTTGGATGTAATTAAAAGATAATTAATCAAGGATGATTAATTAAAATGAATTATTAGAGGATAATTTATTAATTAATTGTAATTAATTAATGGTTAAGTAAGAAGGATTTATAAAATAAAGTAATTAATTTAATTCACTTTAAATTAATTAGATGATATAAATCATTGCTTAAGGATGGATGAATGAGATTGAATGTATTTCATTGTTTGATATCTCTGATGAGATATGATTGATATATGATATGGATGTTTGGTTGAATTATAATGATAATGTGAATTATCTGTTTGGGATGATAATGTAGATTATCTATTGAATTATCTATCTTTGTGTATATAGATAAGAATTGAATTGTTTTAACCTTAAAACAACTTGGCCTTAAAAGATACGCTTTGGATTTCGATGAGACCGGAATCGGGTTTCCGTATACCGGGATTCCAGGTCTGGAGACCCGAATACCACATCGATCCAAATTAACGATAGGTCGTGAATCTCAAGTGAAGATGAAGATTCAGAGTGCAAGGGTTATTGTCGTTAACTCTGAGGGTGATTCCAAAACGAGTGTAACGAGATAATGCCTTCGGTTTCGTTCGAACCCGGAACGAACTTGTATGGATTGAATGCTTTCAGCACATCGTCAGGCGGACGATGAGCATTCTAAGTGATATGTTCTGATTAAAGGTAATCGTAACCTCAAGCCTCATCAACCGGGAATGGCTAAAACAGGGGAGGTGCAGCAAGGTTTCGTGGGTAGCACCCACTGAGAGCAAGATAGATCCCTGTCTAGAGGTCCCTTTTCTTTTATTCGGCTTAGTGTGTGGTTGGTCGCGCCAACTACGGGATTGTCTTGTTCGGAATTATCCAGTAAGGGATGGTTCCGGCTTTGTGTTGCAGGGGAGCGGGCGTACTCCTCGGTACGGTGATCTAGGCCACGTACTGTGACGGGCGGTACCCCAGTAGCCCTGCCATTGTATGGAATCCAAACTCCAATAAGTGCCGTACGTATTAGTTGTGCCCAACTATGTTGGAATGTGAGATGTAAGCATTTCAGCTATTTCTATATTTTACTTGAAAACCCTAGACCCTATTATAATTAAATCAGATTTCCTATCAAATGTTTTGGTTAGCGTAAGGTAAAAACTTACCCATGTTTATTTGTGGGGAGTCTTACGTGATACCTTTTCTTTCAAAAGGTTTTGAAGTTAAACAAGTTTAACCTGTTACTCACACCAGACCCATGTCTGACCCAAGTTGTTTATTCCTGTTTTATAAACTCTTGGGTACTCAAATTTTTACGAGTAGCCAAGGGATTCAGGTTTAGCTTTGACGAGTAATCTGGAGGAGCAATGGAGCAGGAGGCTTCAGCGTTGTAGATATAGATAGTAGTTTCCGCTGTGTTGATTTTGTATTGATCTCTGTATTGGATTGAGATGTAATAACTAGACAGATGTTTATAACTGTCTAGTAAGTGATGTATATGCTGTGTAACTCTGTAAATTGTTGTATACTATGTAATAGTTTATGTTATTAATATAATTTATTCGTTCCGCTGTGAGATCGTTGTTGTTGTTTCTTTCTTTCTTCTCTTCTTTTCTATTTTCTACCCCTTTCTTTCTTATTAATGATACGTCATTCTGTAGAATGAGTGGCGGGTCATTACAGTGGTATCAGAGCTTAGGTTGAGAGAATGCTTAAGCTTTTGGTTAAATGAATGTCAGAACACTAGGTTGAGTGAATACCTAGGTTCGGAAGGATTGTTCATTAGAGACAGGATCTGTAACAACCTGTTTGAGTCTGAGTGTATATATATTCGAGAGTGCGTATTTGTTAGTTATATAAAATGGTTTTATATTGTGTTAATTGATCGGTTGAGTGGTATATGGATTCTGGTCAATACGAGTAGCTAACGTTATTGATAGGGATCTCTAAACACTTGACCAGGCCAACGGACACAATATTGTTTTAAAAAGGTAGATGAAATAATTTTACCCAGATATAATTTCTATATAAAAAAGTATCATTTTAAATGTATATGGTATTTGTAATGATTGGTTGAGATGATAATAATTTATCATCTAGGATTAGGAGTCTGAGTGTTGAGGTTGGAAGTGTATCTGCCGGGACGGTGTTGGGTCTACAGTCTTTCTCGAGTAAGCTTTGTTGTGGTGTAAGGATTTCACCAATCTCTGAAGGAAACCTGTTATGGTTCGGAGTTTATTTTTGAAGTTTGGATCTGTCGGTTAGGCAGAAGCGAGTGATGGTATCTCAGGTAATAGTAGCTGTGTGATGAGACGCAGTGACTATGGATGTTCCCGAAGATGTTTTCTTTGGAACAAGTTGTGGAAGTGTGTCTGCTTCGGTGTTGTGGCCGAGTTCAGCATGGTGATTCTGTTTGGTTTGAGGTTCGAGTTTCTCGAAGAGCTTTGGTTAAGAAGTCTTTGGCATCTGTGGCAGCAGTGCAGCTCGGAGTATTCTGTGCATTGGCAGGAAGTTTCTGGCTGAGCAGTTTTTCTTATGGTGGAGTTCAGAAGCAGCAAAGTGGATCCATTTCTTCGATGGATTGGATAGTTAAGTATGAGCTGTTCGGATTGTGTAAAGAGGAACAGTTTTTCTTTGGAAATAGGTTGGGTTGATCGCAAAAGTGACTTGTGATTGCTGAGTGTTCTCTTGTGTTGTCAGAGTTTTTCTGGATGTCTTCAGAGAAGTCAGGAGTTGTCCGCATCTGAAGGTTGAGTTTTCTTATCGATTGGATTCCAGGAGTGATACCGGTGGTTCAGTCTAGTGGAAGGATGTTTCCTAGAGATGGATTTGGTGAAGCAGCTCAAGTTTTGCTGGAGTATCTGAGTTTTATTTATGGATCAGTGAACCTTATTTCTGGAATGAGTTGTCCAGTCTGTGCTTGTGTTCTACCTCAGATCAGAGTTGAGCAACGAAAGCAGTTTGGAGTGTATCTCTAGATAGGAGGAGTAAGTTTGGAATCTACGGATGTTGTGAAGTAGAGTTATGTTTGGATCTCGTCTGTGTTCTGATTTGGATAAGAGCTTGGTCTACAAGATTGAATGGTCAGTTTGGATAATTGGAATTCATTGTGTTTTACGTATCTCTGAAGGAGTACGTATTTGATCTATCTCTGGTTTTAGAATCAGCAGTTCTGGAAGTTGGGTAGTTGAGTCAGACTCGTCTGTAGTCTGATATTCTGTTTAGTTCTGTAGATCTAGATGAGTAGGAGATCTATAGCTTAGTAGTTTAGATTGTTTGTAGAGCGAGTATTCCGGTATATATATATACTTGGGGAAACTCGAGGTATTTTATCTAGAATTTAGTCTGGATAGTTAGAATTGATTGATTGGATGATTTGGTTGCTATGGTTGCTAGCATATGGATGATAGTAGATGCTTGTGTTTTAAATTAAAATCTTTAATAAGATTATTAAATTACCTTTGTTTAAATTTCGGGGACGAAATTATTTTAAGGGGGGAGGAATGTAATATCCCGGAAATTTTGACAATATCAATTTAATAATCTGTTGAATAATTAAATTGATATGGATAATCTATGATAATAAGATTTGAATTTAATTTAATAATCTGATTAAATTAGTATTAATTGATGATTTTATCTTTTAAAAGTTAATAAGATATTTCTATTTGAATATATATATTTATTTATATATATTGTAAATAGAAGCTTTGGTAAATTGGAAATTTATATTTAATTTAATCTGGACTTTTCAAAGATATTTAAATAAGTAATTTTATAGTTTTAAAATACTTTAAGAAAATATTTAATTGGTTTAAGATATTTTTTTTACTTAAGCTTAATATAAATAAGATTTACAAAATTGGTTTGTTTTATTTCTTTTTAAATATTTCTTGATAATATAATCTCTTGTTTAAATTATAAAATATGTTATTTTCAAATAACAAGTATAATGTATTATTTTTAATATGTATGAATTTTAATGCTAAAAGGAATTGTTATTTTTAAATTGAATAAATAGTGTATGTAAATATATATAACTTAACTTTTAAATTGAATCTTAGGATTTAATTTTATTTAAATTTGAATTTAAGTTTTGAAATTCAAAAGAATATATATTTAAATTGTTTTGGATTTTATAATATTTGTATAAACTTTTATTTATAAATGTAATTAGCTTTTGTTTCTCTTTAATATATATAGATAAGTGTTTAAATAAATAAGAAAAAGGCTTTTTAAATAACTTTTAAAATAAATAGAAATATGAGTAATTACTTATAAGACATGTGTCTTTATCTAATGCCTTGTTTTAACATGTGTTAAGTAATGAATTAATCTATGTGACAAGTGTCTTTTTATTTTCTTTTTCTTTTATTTTTATAAATCATAAATATACATGTATATAAACATTTTATCTCTTTACTTCATTTTCTTTCTAATATTCATTTTCAAAACAAGAAAAACTCAGTCTTTCCTCTAATTAAAATCTGAAACAAATCAGAGAATCAAATACCTCAATCCAAAAACAAAAGCATGTAAATCTTCTTCAACCAGAAAATCAAACCCCTATAATTCTTTTCCAAATCAAAGAACCATACCCTGAAACCATTTTTAAATCTGAAGCATGTAATAAAGTCTTCAGCCTGATTTCTATTCAAATCTGAAATCAAAAAGGTCTGCATTCTTTCTTTTCATCTCTGGAAGGAATTTCTTACTGTCTGCATTCATTTTTCAACCTGGAATCAACTATAAAAAATCAAAGAGCCTGCTTGCATTCTTTCTTCAATCTGGAAGCCAGCATGCATGTGGTTCAAAGCAGTTTTAAGCTCAACAACTCAAGTTTTTAAATCAAGTGAGGCATTCCAGTTTAAAGTCAAAACCTGTTTCAAAAGCTTTTCAAAGATAGGCTCTGTCATCTTTATAAGGTGAGTAACCTACTTACTTAAAATAACTTAAGTATAATTATATTTGCATGTTTAATTATATGATAATGGTGTTGTGGTGTGAATGTTTATAGATGTTTCTTCATGTATATGAATGTATATAGGTGTGCATGTTGTTTGTATCAGTGTGTCTCTGTTATCTTGAAATTCCAGGCTCCAGTTTTGATATAAAATCATATCCCATGATCTAGTTTTGATTTGGATCTAAGATTTAAATAAAATTAGTTGTTTCATAATAAACTAAAATTTAAAAGGTTTAATTAAGTCAAACTTTTAACTTGAGTGCCTCTGTAAACTAAAATAACAGTGCATGTTATCAAATGTAAAAATTCAAACTGGGTAATTTAAAAATTCAGGATTATATATGGAATATATAAACTACAACATGATTTTTAGCATTGATATCATAATTTTTAGTTTGGAAATAAAGGTGCAGTTCTGGTTTAAGTTAAATATGAAGTTTTGGGTAATTCTGTTGATTTAGATGGATTGGCATGTTGTTTTCTTCAAGAATGGTAGTGTGATGATCGAGGATACCAGGAAAATTATTAGAAATTAAATTAAGGTATGGAGGCAATAGGAATTGAGGATTAGAAATTTTAACCCTAGTTTCTTAGTCGATAAGAATTTGATCACTGAGACGTCTAGAATGGATCGAGTTTAACCAAACTCTGGGAAATGATAGCTAGGATGTGGATGAAGCCATGACCGGAGTCGCTAGCGCTCTGGTGATCAGCGGTGGAAGAACGAGGAGATGTTGACAGGTTTGGGTGAAATGGTAGTTCCTGTTCCTGTTTCGAATTTTGGTCTCGATTTCGAATTCGCGAATAAATCGAAGAAGTGATGTTCGTAGATTGGTTGGTGGATGAACGCCGATGTGGTGGAGATGTCGGCGATGGTCGGAGGGAACTGATCGGACGGTGCACGTGCACACGGTCGTAAATGTATCTCTGGTGAAGTCTGGGTTTAAAGCAGGGGAAGGCTACTCGAGTTTCTCGAGTTTTGTTCGTGTGAGACTCGAAGTATTTAGGGTTGCGACTCGAAGCAAAATAGGCTGGGCTCGAGTACTTTTGTTGTTGACAGGCTATTAAACTGTCTGTTTATAAAATTTAAACTGATTTTAATTTTGTAAAGGAAATTTTAAAACAAGAATTTAAATCAAGTTTAACTATATAGATTCAAGTTAGTTTTGAATCTTAAAGGTATGAAATAAATAAGTTATAAATTTATATGTTTTAAATAGGTTTTAAATGGTAGTTAGATTTAATTAAATATTTAAAAATAAAAAGGAAATTGGTTTAAACTCTTCTTAAATTTCTTTTATAAGAGATAAGAATTTTTAATAAGTAAAAGTTTTTTTTATTGGTTAAAAACTTAGTTAAAAATAAATTGGTATTCATTTTAAATACAACATTTAAAATGAAATTTAAAGGTAGATTTGAAATGAATATTTCAAATATAAATTATAAATGATAACTTGTTTATCAATAAAAATAAAGTTTATCTTAAAATAATTAAAGACTTGTGTTTATTTAATTTATTTGGAGATTTAATAGATAATTAAATTATTTGATTAATTAATCATTTGGATTAATTAAATAGGTAATTAAAGGTTTAAACTAATTTATTTATGATTAAGATAAATTAATTAGGGATGATTAATTTGTAGTTAGGGAATATAAATTAGAGTATTAATTAATGGTTAGGAATTAATTAATAAGTAATTAGATATTAATTAAGTTATGGTTAACACTTAATTAATTTAGTAATTAGAGATTAATAAATTGGTTATTAAGATTTATTAATTTAGAATTAATAATATTAATATAAGTTAATTACTTAAGGAAAGTAATTAAATAATAGTTAATGAGGTCATTAACTATGGGTTATTAAATAATGAATTAATAGAATTAATTTTGATAATTAATTAGTTAAATTAATTTAAGAATAATCATTTATGAATTTGTTTAAATGTAATTACTTGTTGGAAGTAATTAAGAATTAATTACTTATTGTAATTAATTGAAGTTAATTTGATTTAGTTAAATTAATTAATTAAGTTTAATTAATTTAGAATAATCAAGAGATGATTTGATAATAATTACTTAATGTAATTATTAAAGTAAGATTATTTAGGGAAGTAAATAATAAGATAATTACTGGAAGTAATTAGTTGAATAATGATTTTATTAATAAAAGTAATTTGAGTTAATTACTTTGAAAAAAATTAATCAAGGGATTAATTAAAGAAATTAATTAAGGAGTAATTAATTTAGTTAATGAAAGTAATTAAAGGTAGTTAATTACTGATTGAAGATTTATCAAAAGTGATTAATAAATGTTGTTTAATTAAAGGAAATTACTTAATGTAATTAATTTAATTGAGTAATTAATAATTAAGTTGTAATTAAGGATCATTAATTAAGAATTGATTAATTAAGTAATAATTAATAAATGAAGTTATTAATCAATGTAATTAATTAAGGATTAATATAATTAATTATAGTTGATTAACTTAAATAATTTTAGTTAATTAATTAATGATGTAATTAAAGGTTAATTACTATAAGTGGTTAAGGATAATTAATTTGAGTAATTAATTAAAGATAAATTACTTGGATGTAATTAAAAGATAATTAATCAAGGATGATTAATTAAAATGAATTATTAGAGGATAATTTATTAATTAATTGTAATTAATTAATGGTTAAGTAAGAAGGATTTATAAAATAAAGTAATTAATTTAATTCACTTTAAATTAATTAGATGATATAAATCATTGCTTAAGGATGGATGAATGAGATTGAATGTATTTCATTGTTTGATATCTCTGATGAGATATGATTGATATATGATATGGATGTTTGGTTGAATTATAATGATAATGTGAATTATCTGTTTGGGATGATAATGTAGATTATCTATTGAATTATCTATCTTTGTGTATATAGATAAGAATTGAATTGTTTTAACCTTAAAACAACTTGGCCTTAAAAGATACGCTTTGGATTTCGATGAGACCGGAATCGGGTTTCCGTATACCGGGATTCCAGGTCTGGAGACCCGAATACCACATCGATCCAAATTAACGATAGGTCGTGAATCTCAAGTGAAGATGAAGATTCAGAGTGCAAGGGTTATTGTCGTTAACTCTGAGGGTGATTCCAAAACGAGTGTAACGAGATAATGCCTTCGGTTTCGTTCAAACCCGGAACGAACTTGTATGGATTGAATGCTTTCAGCACATCGTCAGGCGGACGATGAGCATTCTAAGTGATATGTTCTGATTAAAGGTAATCGTAACCTCAAGCCTCATCAACCGGGAATGGCTAAAACAGGGGAGGTGCAGCAAGGTTTCGTGGGTAGCACCCACTGAGAGCAAGATAGATCCCTGTCTAGAGGTCCCTTTTCTTTTATTCGGCTTAGTGTGTGGTTGGTCGCGCCAACTACGGGATTGTCTTGTTCGGAATTATCCAGTAAGGGATGGTTCCGGCTTTGTGTTGCAGGGGAGCGGGCGTACTCCTCGGTACGGTACGACTTAGTGAAGGCAAGCTGGTCCAGCGACCTAAGGAAAAGTAGGTCATACGACCTAAGAGTTCACGCGACCTAACAAGGCTAAGGATAAGGTCGGAGACGACCTACGACTTAACAAAGTCCTGCGACCTAAGGAAAATCGCGACCTAAAAAGACCAAGTGTAAGGTCGGCGACGACTTAACTTGAACGACTTAACTGGGGGATAAGTCGGAGACGACCTACGAGATATACTGGCCGACCTAACACGAGCGACTTAAAGACTTAGCAGGGTCGAGCGACTTACGAGCTACGACCTAAGGTGATGAGGGCGTTAGGTCGGAGACGACCTAACACTTGACTCGCGAACGACTTATGGAAAAGAAGCTTAGGTCGGAGACGACCTACGAGATAAGCCCGTGCGAGCGACCTAAAGTTTGCCTGGGGATTTTAGGTCGGCAACGACCTAAGACTTAACAAAATTCGAGCGACTTAGTGGCTTGCCTTGGAATTTTAGGTCGGCGACGACCTAAGACTTAAAGCTGTTTCGACCTACGACTTATTTCCCTGCGACCTAAGCCAGAACGACCTAAGCACGCAAGCGACCTAAGTCCTAACTCGGGGACGACCTAAGATGTTAACTCGAGGACGACCCATGGCTTTAACTCCTGAACGACTTATCATTTTGCCTGGAGATTATAGGTCGACAACGACCTAAGACTTAAGGTTTAACTCGCGAACGACTTAACTTCTTGCCTGGAAATTATAGGTCGGCAACGACCTAAGAAGTTGGAGACTTTTCAACACGCGAGCTAGCAGCCTGGACGACCTAAGGAGTTAACTCGTGGACGACCTAGGGATGGCCAGAAACGACTTAAGGCCAGAAAAATCACCAAAACGCTGAAAATTGAAGTTTTTTTGCCAATCCAATCCAAACTAAATGCAAATGTTGATGCAAATGCAATAGGGGATCATTCCCAACAGTCCAAGATAGATATAGGCAAGATGTGAGATCAAAAATCTCACCTTTTCCACGAAATTGATGAAGATGAAGATTGAAAGCAAGGAGAAGCAATCCAAAGCTTGAATCCACAATCTTCTACTTGAATTTGATGTTGAATCTCGGATTTGCAATAGAATTTGAGTTGGGAGTTTTAATTTCTCTTTCCCACCACCATTTTTGACAAAGCTTGAAGTGTTTGAACCAATGAGGAAGAGGGTTGGGCTGAACTAAAGGGGTGCAGTCCAAACCAAAGTAAAAGGCGGGAAAAAGTGTTGAAAATTTCACTATCTCCAAACATATCGAAGTTTACACTCAAAAAGATCGCAAACGTCGTTTTGAACTCAATGGGGGTGGTCTCGAGTCCTAATTTGACCGTATGCAAAAAGTAGCTTTTCGGACTAACATCCGACTAACGATAAAATATTTAAATATAAAATCGATAGATATGCGGGTTGTTACATACTGTGACGGGCGGTACCCCAGTAGCCCTGCCATTGTATGGAATCCAAACTCCAATAAGTGCCGTACGTATTAGTTGTGCCCAACTATGTTGGAATGTGAGATGTAAGCATTTCAGCTATTTCTATATTTTACTTGAAAACCCTAGACCCTATTATAATAAAATCAGATTTCCTATCAAATGTTTTGGTTAGCGTAAGGTAAAAACTTACCCATGTTTATTTGTGGGGAGTCTTACGTGATACCTTTTCTTTCAAAAGGTTTTGAAGTTAAACAAGTTTAACCTGTTACTCACACCAGACCCATGTCTGACCCAAGTTGTTTATTCCTGTTTTATAAACTCTTGGGTACTCAAATTTTTACGAGTAGCCAAGGGATTCAGGTTTAGCTTTGACGAGTAATCTGGAGGAGCAATGGAGCAGGAGGCTTCAGCGTTGTAGATATAGATAGTAGTTTCCGCTGTGTTGATTTTGTATTGATCTCTGTATTGGATTGAGATGTAATAACTAGACAGATGTTTATAACTGTCTAGTAAGTGACGTATATGCTGTGTAACTCTGTAAATTATTGTATACTATGTAATAGTTTATGTTATTAATATAATTTATTCATTCCGCTGTGAGATCGTTGTTGTTGTTTCTTTCTTTCTTCTCTTCTTTTCTATTTTCTACCCCTTTCTTTCTTATTAATGATACGTCATTCTGTAGAATGAGTGGCGGGTCATTACAGATACGATCGCGTACATATGGGTTTTCTCGCATCTGGTAAGTGTGATGTTGGAGATGGTAATAATAATGACCATTTTGCCACTATCATTTTAATTTTAATTTAAATTTCAATCTTCTAACCCTCATAACTTCTGCATACGAAATTGGATTCGCGCACGGTTTCTTCAGTTGGGTTCGTATCGAAATTCTAGATAACATGAAACTAGTTTGGTTGGATTGGGAGACTGTTGATATTTTAGTCTTTTATTAGATTTTTAATCGGCTATAAATCAAAGGTGAGTGATTAAACCCACTCACACAATACTAAATCTTCTTATGTTAGTTGAATTAAATTTATGAAGTGATAAGAATTTTATTTGTTGCTGTTTGATAGTTTAAATTGACATTTAGTTGAAATTGAATTTTATATTGAATTAAATTGATCTTTAAATTAATATTGAATTTAATTGCTAGTTCAATATCGACAATTGGACGTGAAATGGATTTAAACAAAAATTGTTTAAAAAAGAGAAATTGAATTAAGACTTTCAGCCATTTGTATAGGACTGTTTAAATTGAATTTGATGTAAATTAGAATTTGAATATGAAGTTGACTTGAAATTGGAAGTTGGAAAGTTGAATTTTGTGATTTGAAATGGGAACATGAGTTCAAATCGTTTGAAAGGAAGAAACAATTTTAATATATAAACTATTTATCCAAAATATTTTTAATATTAAAATCTATTTTATATTCAAAATTTTCCCAATCTTAAAACTAATCTAATTATTCCAAATTAATTTTCAGTATTAAAACTATTTTAATTATCCAAACTATTTTTAATATTCAAACTAGTTTAACTATTCAAAACCATTTTCAATATTCAAACTGTTTTAGAGGGGAATTATTTAGGTTTAAATCATTGATTTGAATTCGAATGCCTTGATATGAAGGAATAACCTGTTTTGAATTTGAAATGAAAATCTGATATTTTGATATGAAATATGACTTGTTCTTGGAACATAAAAGAATCAACCGGTGTGGAAAATGATGTTTGGTTGTTAAAGAGACCAGGGCCGAATATTTGCATAATCTTGTCAATACCGGAACCACTTTAACAACTGTGTACATGGTGGATGATCGCGGATGAAGTGGTTGGATTGGAAAACGATTGCTGGATTTGAAGAAAGAGAACGATGATGGATGACCTCGACATTTGTGCTAATTTGAAATGGCTAAAACAAGACAGCTTGTCAGGGCCAAGTTGGCTAGCTATCCTTAGCGGACACACTTCTTCGTATTACTATATTGATGTTGGCTTGATCGGTGCACCTTGATTTGATTAAAGGAGTGTTGGATGCGGTGGACGGTCGTGGCTACAATGCATTACCACTAGCCCTGCGACCCGAACTGGTAGTATGATACCTTAGGCATTGCCTCACATGCCTTGTCATACTTTTATCCTTATTACGATTTTGTTTTAGTATGGTATCTATAGGGGACTCACTGACTACCGATGTTACTGGTTGTGTTACATGACCTGCATAGACTACCTGCTTAAAAATGTGTTAAGGGGGATTAATGTAAAGCCTTAACGCTATTTTAATATTTATTTTATTGATAGACACTACATATATAGCGTATCTTACTACATATAAATAGTTTAATGGATCCTTCGGAGATGGAAAATCCCGTAACATCTCTTAAGTTATTGCACTCACGTTGTACACTTGATAGGAGATGGGAAATCCCACAAACATCTCCGAAGCTATTACACTCATATTTACTTGTTATTGATTAAACTTACATTAGAACTTTTAGTTCCGGCTCGAGTGTTTTGTATTTTCATTAAGCTTGGGTCAGTCTGAGTATTTCAGCGTCTAAAGGCATTATTCCTTGAAGATGAAGATGGAGTTTGCTACACCGTATTTACTATTATTATTCCGCTGCATTATTTTGGTATGTTTATTGATTGTACTCTAATTTGGTTGTAAAAACTCTGTAATCAAATGTATATTGTAAAATAGCTTCACGAACTTTTTATTTGATTATTATAGTTTATCATTCCACTGCAAGATTCTATGTTTTGTTTTCCTTCTTTCCTCTTATTTTTATTATTAAACCACATTGAAAATCTACCCTTTTGAATGGTTTGAGTTAGACATGCATGGTTTATTGTCGATTTAAATCGTCCAAAAAGGTGGGTCATCACAGTTGGTATCAGAGCTTTGGTTTAGAGATACCTTAGCCTGTTGGGGATTAACTCATTAGAGTTAGGGTTAGCAATACCCTAGAATAAGTTTGAGTCTATATATACGAGAGAGCGTATTTGTTAGTGCTATAAAAAATGTTTTGTATTGTGTTAATTTGTTTTGTTGAGTATTTATGAATTCCGGTCGGTACATAGGACTATAGCATCGATAGGGATTTCTATACAATTAAACAGGATAAATGGACATAATATTATTTTGAAATAGGCAAATGAAATAATTTACCTAGTATTATATTTTGTATTTAAAAGAATAATTATTTTTCAAAAAATTGATATTGTTATTTTTGGTGTGTTGTTTGTTAGGAAATGATAATGTTTGATTATTATTATTTATTGTTTGGTTAGTCAAGTTCTTAAAAACTATTGACTATTGTATGATATAAGAAAATGTAATTTATAAATATGGTTTATAAAATATGATTTACAAATAAAATGAATATAAATTGAAAATTTGAGAACTTAGATTCCGGTGTTTTGAAATTGGTTTTCAAAGGCTTTGGAAAAGTAATATTAGTATGATTTGGAAGTACTTTCGGATAGAAATATTTTCAATAAGATTGAAAGAAATGCTTTAAAAAGAATTTTAATGAAAGTAAGTTCTGTACTCCTCTCTTCTGTTGCTGGAAAATAATTTCGGTGATGACCGCGGCATTATCGACGTTCATTTTCGAGTTTCAAAGTGGGAAGACTACTATAGTAGTTTTGCTACACAGTTGTTTTGGTGAAACAAATTTTGATTCAAATTTTCTAAGTATGATTTGATATACACAAGATATAAGTATATATTATTTCATGATGATTTGAAATGAAATCCATTATTTAGTTCTTAAGTTTCTGATAATTAGTGATTTTCAATTATTGTAATTACATGGAATCTTGACTATTTTAATAAGTTGGAAACTTCCAAATTGAAATCTGAATTAGGAGATAATTGTTTAATGGAAATATAAAGAAATTGAAGTTTTGTAACTTGTAAACTAAAAGATAATGGGATATCATATAAGTAAAAAATTAAGTAATAATTTTTTTTTTCAAAAATGAATTATGACAATATGTAAATAAAGAATTAGGATAAGAAAGTTATAAACTTCAGTTAATGTTTTGAAACGCTCAATAATTAAATTGAATAGAAAAAAGTGAATACTATTTAAGTAAATGATCATAAACTTATGAAATGTTGAAATGATTCATAAATAAGTTTAATATGAAATGGTACAATATATGAAGGAATAATGTGAATTAAATTTAGATGAACTTGAATAATGATTCATTAATGACTATTAATCAAGTTATATAAGTAAATAAATGTGAATTAAACTGCAAAGAAACATATGCAAAACTTAAAGAATTTATTCATTGATGATATTTAATATTGAATGGGAAATAATTTATGTAAGTAAATGAATGTAAATTAATAAAATATGTTCTTGTATGAATGAATGAGAATTAAAATAAATGGAAAGTTTCTGAACCTGGACAAACCATTAGTTTTTGGTTGCTATGGATGTGTGATGGATTCTTTTTTGCATATGATTGTACCACTTTTGTTTGCGTATGATTATTATATATTGTGTGTTGCTTGTGATATGGATTGAAACAACTAATATATTGTTCTTTTTACATAGTTTTAACTCTTTTGGATTATGTAAGTAAGATACAGGTTTATGAAAGCAATAGCTATCGCTTTTGGGTTTATAAATAAAGTTTTTTTTGCCCGAAAAATAGGTACGTTTTCAGATTATGGTTTTTGTAAGGGTATTTTATTATTTTTCCCATGGTTTGAGATACTTTTTAATTGAAATAAGATATATACAATGTAATTATTGATATTGTTATTTTTCCGGACCTATCCGCGCAAAAGAGATGCTGTCGAATTTTTTTGTAAATTTAAGACTTAGAATTTTTTTGTGGAAGTGGAGTTATTTTCAAATTTATATTAAACTTAAAAAAGTAAGTTAAATTATAATTAATTATTTTGAATAAAGTATATCAAACCTCTTGATTCTTTCTTGTTCATTTTCGGGGATGAAAAGTTTTGAGTGGGGGAGATTGTAACGACCCATTTTTTTGACAATTAAAAATATTAAATTTAATAATAATTTGGAATTTAATATTGTTAGAAATTAAAATTTATGATTTATTAATGAAAAAAATTATTAGGATATAAATTATTAATGTTGATTGGATGTAGTTGACAACTGTTTTAATGTAATTTCAATTAATGGTAATAATAAAGGTTAATAAGGAATAAAATTAAATGATGTATTAAAAAGAGAAATCATAGGTTATTTAATTTAATTGGTTTTGATATAGAATATGAAATCAATTATTTTGTACGTAAATTTGTTAACCTTTGTTTGTAAATAATAAATTTACAAATGCGTTTAAAGTATTTAAATGTAAATATTGTTTTATTTTTCATCTTATTATTTAATCCATTTGAAATTAATTTGAAAACCAACGAAATTAAATATAATTGAAATATTGCGGTTAATATAAGAAAAGACGGTAACTGTAGAATAATGAGTATAACAGATGGAAACTTATGTTAATAGATTACATGAGGAATTGTTGATTAATATAAAAGACTTTTAAATCAAAACTAGGTTGAAATTCAAATATAATTAACTTGGGTTTTATTAAAGTTGTAATTACACGTTGAAATTAATTTAATATTTAAATCTTAAAATTAATATGGAAAATTTAATTTTTAAAGATTTGTTTTTGATCAAGAATGATTATAGAACACTTTTAATTGGTAATTTAAAAGTGATTAAATCAATTTAATAATAATTCGTTTTAATTAACATGTAAAATTAGTCTGTTTGGACACTGTCTCGGGTTTCAACGAAACTAGTTTCATTGGATTCATAATAGTGAATTATTATAGGATTTCAAGTTTCTTAGCGATCGGACTTATCGTTTGATCGTTTGATCATGCGAGCTCGAAATGCGTAGAAATCAATTAAAGGAATTTAAATAAATATAATTTGATTTTAAAAGCTAACTTTTATATACAATAGAATTGGTGTTTGAAATTAGTTTCATTGAGTTTAAAATACTGAAAACCTATATTTCGATATGTAACGACCCGATATTTTCAACCATTCGCATCCATTATAAGTGTATAGGTAGACACTCATGCCGGAGTTGAATTGCTCAAAATACCGCGTTGTAAATAAAATTTGGCAAATCTCAGAATATACAGTAAATAAATATAATCACAGATCACAGACACAGAGTAAAATAATGCAGCGGAAGTAAAAGAAATAGTAGTTCATGAAGCTACTATATAAATATCAGAGTTACATAAGATACAACAGAAGAAATAGAGTACAACAAAAGTCTCAATAAAATAACCAAGTACAAGCTGAGTAGAACAACGGAACTGGAATAGATAAGACATGACAAGCAGATAATCTCCAGCGATTCAAATCTCCAAGAGAGTGGAAATCCAAATCTGTGAATAACTCAGGCTGACCCGAGCGTAAAGCAAAACACAAAACACTCGAGTCAGGACAATATATACTTATATAATGTAAACCAACTCAAGCGAACTGTAATAAGGGTACAAGTAACTTAGAAGATGCTTGGGACCGCCCATCCTCTAAGGATCCGTTAAACTATCTACTATGTAGTAATATACGCTATATACAGTAGTGTCTAATCAGTAAAGTATAATCATATAGAAAATAGCGTTAAGGGGATGGAGAACCTTAACGCGGTCGGATCTTAAAATCATAATCGTAGTAAAGCTCGATATGGTAGGTGACACGGCACAACTAGGCAATGCCAGGGTAGATATACCAATTACGCATCCGGACTGGTGGTGACGCATAGCAGCCACTACCGCCCACCTCGAACAACACTCCCAAATCAAGGGTGCGCACCAAATCAATCACAAGTAATAGAATGGTATCGAAGAAGTGTGTCCGATCAGAGGTGCTACCTCATTGGTCCGTCAATCGCTCCTGTTTTAGCCACCTTATGCCAACTCACGGGAGTTGGGTCCACGTATATACCTTAGGATCGTCGCCACTATCCTACTTCATTCTGGAATCTCCACCGCGTACACGGTTGCCAAAGTGGTTTTCGGTAAGACAGAGAGTATGTCCATATCCGATCCCGGTCTCTTTAACAACCCAACGTTATTATAACCCGTGGTTATAACTTTTAAAAACAATACTTTACTTCAAAATAAAATATCATTTCAAACCATATCTTTATCAAAATAAAGATTAAATCAATTCCAAACCATTTCCATATATTTAAATTTTCATATAATTTCAAAACTTCATTTCAAATCATTTTAATATAATAAAATATCATATCCTTACAAAACTTCATTTCAAATCATTTTAATAAAATAAAATATCCTATCAGTTCAAATCCAATATTCAACTTTAAATACCTTTTAAATTCAAAGATATCGTTCATTTACTATCATTTCAAATCACCTTTAAATAGTTTATATTCCAATCAAAATAATTCATTTAAACCTTTTAAAAGTGTAATTATTATATTTTCAAATCAAGTATTCAATTTCCAAAGTTTCAAACCATTCTGAGTTCGTTTACTAAGTCAAAAACCCTAATTATTAAATTTCAGCATTTCACAGCATTTAAAAACAACTGCTATAAGTTATATTTGAAAACATTTTTAATTCAGCAAAGACAGCACTTAAAACTGCTGTTAAAACTCAGTTTTAGTTGAATTATAGTTCAAAACAGAAAAGACAGCAATTCAGAAGTGCTGCGGTAGTTCAGATTTCAAAACAAGGGTTAAATTTGGTTTCAGCAAAGACTGCATACCATTATAGCATTTCCAGAGAATGCTATAATAGACCTGGGTTCAATATTAGCCTATAAGTTCAACTGCAGCAACTGCAGCATTTCAGAAATGCTGTAGTAGCCCTTTTATTCAAATTTTAGTGTAATTCAGAACCATAGCATTTCTGAATGCTATTAAAAGTGATTTCCAGCTTTTTAGTGTATTTCCAGCAATTAAATAACTTCATTTTAAACTCTTTAAACATTTTAAAAACCATAATTTAACATTTAAAATGTTTATTTACATATCATTTAACATGTATCTTTTTCACAATAAATTTCTTATAATTAAATCCAATTTTCAACAATTTACTTAATAAATTTAAGTGTAAAAGTTTCCAATTCTTCACATTTCAACAAATAACTTAACACTTCAAATTTAAATTACCATTTCACAAATTTAACTAAATTTCCAATTTTATTTAATTAACTAAAACCTTTAATTAAAACCAAATTTCACATTTCCAAGTCAAGTTATATTTTAAAAGATCACTTTTAAACATTCATTTATTTAACCACTTAAATTCATAGAAAAAATCAATAATACTTTAATAAATCACTTAAATTCACATTTAATCAAATTATCATATTTACCATTTCCAAATAAAATTTAAATTTCCATTTTTATTCATATAACTTAAATATCATTTTTAACCAAATTCCAAATTTCCAGCTTAAGTTATATTTCAAAAATCCAGTTAAACCATTCATTAATTACATTTTTAACACATAGAAAAATCATAATTTCTTTATTTTAAAATATTTCAAAATCTATTTAAATCAAATTTCATAAATTTATAATTTTTAAAATACTTAAAAATATCCAAAACACTTTATAAAATAACCACGGGCCTGTATATATTTTTCTAACTTAGGTCAAGTGATACGGATATGTATCATTTCAATCCGCAGTTAAAAAAGAAAAATCCGGGTTCTATCATTTCAAACCCGCAATCCCAAGTTAAAATAAATTAAATAAAAACCATTCAGGCCTATCATTTCAGCCCATAACAATTTTTCCCTATTCTAAAGTCCGTTCGGGTATGTATCATTTCAACCCATAGTGATTCTAGTCTACAGGGAACTTGCAATGGTGATAACAGATATAAATAACAGAATAACATTAAATAACAGTAACATATGATATAACAGGTGTAATAACAGGTGTGAACATCATATGATAATAATATAGGCATATATAACATGATAATATATTTCTACAGATTCACAGGGTGTCAATTTACTAGTTATATAGGTACATATTGTCTGGTGAGAATAACTCACCTGTTTCAAGCTGGAGTTTGCAAATCAAATGACACAACGAATTCCAGGAAGCACGATATGGCACAACGATGGATTCAAGTGGATGAGAACCAAGATGTTACTCTTGTATACAAAAACAAAACAAAGCACCATATAAATAATTACAATACCAAAGTGTTGAAACAAAATTGAGATAGAATGGATAAGTGAACATCACCAAGTCTTTAAATCAACTTTGCTTGATCTTGCTTCAACTTTTGCTCGACCATACATGTATTAGGTTCGGCCTCAACATGTTTTAGGTTGAAATGGATCAGGTTTGGACCACAAATGGCACGGCTAAGTCAAGAATATGAAGAGGAAGGAGTTTGCAAGCCTAGAATGCAAAGGGACAAGGCAAAATGGAGTTTTTGGTTCAACCCTTAGGCTCAACCATAGGGTCTATGGGTCAGGTCAGATCTGGACAGAGGGGAGGGTGATGTTCAGAGGTGGTAAACAAGCTGGTGGTGGTGGCTAAGGGGGTGGCCATGGTCAACAATGAAGGTGGTGAGGTGATATGTGCTCGGGTAGGCAATGTTTTGGAGTATAGCAATGTTTTTTTTGTGGTGTTTGCAACATGAGATGGTCAAGGCAACTTCAGGTCAGAGGAGGGGGATGATTTGGCCGTGGATGAAGTGGGAAAGAAGGGATGGTGGTGGTTGGTGAAGATGTGGAGGTGTATGGCCGAACCAAGCAAGAAGAAACAAGGCAAAAATCAAGGCAAAATCAAAAGGAAAAATGAAGAGAAAAGTGAAAAAGAGAGGGGAGGCCATTACAAATCTTTGTAGCCATGAATGAAATGAGGAATGGTGCCTTTCTCACGTGAAAATGAGTTAAAACTCACGGCTATCAAATGAAAATGCACGGCCAACTCAAGGCAAATGAAAAGACTTAGGAAATTGAAGAGACGGGAAAACAAAGGGACAAAAGCAACTAAAAAGACACAAACCTTTTCAAATTTCTTTTATTTATTTTTGTAATTTATAAATACATATAAAAACTGAGAAATAAAAATAACAACTCAGAAATAAAATAAATATATAAAATAAATAATTAAATTTTTGAATAAATATAATTTAAATTAAGAAAATGGCTTAAAAATGCAAACTAGGCTTTAAAAATTAGAAATAACTTCAGTACACTTTGGAAAAATCTATTTTAATTTAAATACATGTAGAATGCATATAAATAAAGTAAAAACAGCAAATAAAAGTGGAGGCATCAAATAATTAAATAAATTTTAATTATATATAATTAAATTAAGAAAATAGTAAAGAAAATGGAAACTAGGTTTCATAAATTGAAATAAATTCAAGTAAACTTTAGAAAAATTATATTATCATTTTAAAAATATTAAAAGACATTAAATAACCTATTTACACATATTAAAACAAAATATGACAATAAAAATATAATTTATATGATTTAAAATAAATAATATTGCAAAATAAACAGTTTATACACAAAATTGAAAATTACATAACTTCTACAATTTAACTCCGTTTCCAAAGAAACAAAAAGCTGTATTCAAGTTATTAAATCTATTTTCATAATAAAAGATAAAATTTATAATTTCAAACTATTTAAATTTTAAATTTAAAAGTCAAAGTTTGACTATTTGACCAAAATTCACATTTTCTGGAAATATTAAATTTAGTCATATTTGGAATTCAAATCCACATCAAAATCAAAGTTTATACTTAAAATAACAAAATTTATTCTTTTTCATAAATAAAGCTTTTGAATCTGGAAAAATCAATTTAAAAATATTTGAAAAATACAGGGTTGTTACACTCTCCCCCACTCAAAACTTTTCGTCCCCGAAAAGGAACGAGGTACGGGAAAGCACAGAAAAAGATAGAATGAAATAGATTTAAGACAAGATGATAAGAAGATTGGAATTACACCTGATAACTATTGTTATAGGTAAGTTTAACAAGATGGAGTTGATCAAATCAAGAATATAAGCACGAAAAAGATCCTCTAGAGTCTGAATCTCCCTTTTCACTTGACCGACGGTCTATGAATGGAAAAACAGTGTTCAGATCCAGATGAGTAACAAAGATTATCAAAGATTACAGAAAGATTTCTAAATAGACTGGTATAAGCAATAGCCTTCCCATTCTGTAACAAGATAAGAGAAATAAGGACAACCAAAAGATAGTTTGGAAAAACAAAACAAGATAATAAATTTAAAATTATAATGCTTTGAAATCATAACAATTTGGGGATGTTTATCATTTGGAAATCACACTACTAAAATCATAACACTTTGGAAAAGTTATTCTTTAAAAAAAAACATAATACTTAGAAAATCATAACACCCTAAAAAAAATCTTCATTTAAACCATTTTAATTCAAGATCAAATAATATTCATTTTAAAGTTGTAACATTTCTAAGTTCATTTAATTATAAAAATTTCCAAAACATTGTCTTTTCAAAATAGCAGCACTTATAAAATGCTACAGTAGATATATTAGTATTTCAAATCAGTTCAATTTCAAAAATATTCATTTGGATATCATTTAACTTATGACTTATTAAAACAAACTTTTATAAATAGAATATCTAAATTAAACTATACTTCGTTTATTAAGTCAAAATTTCACTATTTTACTTAACTCTTAATTTAACACATAGCCTAACTCTTTATTTAAAATACCCATTTCACAAATAGATATTCCTTTAATAAGTTACACTTATTATTCCATTTGGAAACCAAATTCTCAATTATCAAATTTTAGTGATGTTAAAATACATTTTAACTCTTTAAATCATAATTATTCAATTTCCAAGACATATCTATTTCATAAATAAACATTTATATAGCAAATATAACAATCAAATTTCTTTACACATTTATTCATTTAGACATCAATTAAACTATGAATTCAAGTTAAATAAACTTTATTACCAAAAGTCCAATTCAAATGTATTTTATTTTATCTATTCAAAGATACATTATTTATTATACAACATATTCATTTCAGGAAATAACCTTTATTAAAATTCCTAGGTTAGACTTAAGGTTCCATATTAAATCAATTTGATTATTAAGTTATTTAAATAAAATCTCTTTAAATTCCTTTTTCACTATTTACCTCTGTTAATCTTTTATAACTAATATTTAAGTGTATAAAAATCCTTTTTATATTGTATATTATCCAATTACATTGTTAACTTCTAAAAAATTTAAGGTAAGTTATATTTGAATGCAATTGTAATATACAAATAAAACTATCCAATTCAATTATCTCAAGTTTGAATCATTTATCCAAAATTTTGATTTTTCTTTTTATAATTGAAATTATTCTTTAAGAAAAAAATTTAAGAATTTGAATCTTCGAACATCTTCAAACCATTTGGAGATAAGTAATTATATATACATAATATGTTAAATCAAATTTAAATCATATATCTTTATATATATTATAATCCAGTCATATTTTAGAAATTCAAATCAATCAGATTTTCCAAAACAAAGCTGTAGCAAGACTACAGAATGGTTTCTTCACTTCGAAACTCGAAAATGAACGTCGATGATGCTGCAGTCATCACCGAAATTATTTTCCAGCGACAAAGAGAAGAGCACTAAATTTTTAAACTTTAAAATTCTTAAGAGACAAATTTTTATTCAAAATACTTTAAATAATATCCTTTTAAAAATTTTAAACACAAGGTTTGAAACCATCGGAAATTAAATTCTTTAACTTTCTTGTTTTAAATTCATTTCAGTTCCCAAATAAATTTATAAACAACTATTTATAAATTCATATGTAGAACAATAAATGATAAATCAAGTATTATCATTTCAAATTATCAATTTAAATCAATTTATTAAGTTCCATAAAATTATATATCCAAATTTATTTCATAAACCAAATTTTAAAATAATATTGTGTCAGTTTGTTCTATCAAAGTGTTTTAGAAATCCTATCGATAGCGTTGATCAGACGAATCGATCGGAAACCCAAATCAACATTAACAACTCAAACAACACAATATAAAACAAAACATTAATTTACAAGTACAGTTCAAAATGTTTGGAAGATAAATTGGAACAAAAGACAAGATGATTAAACAGAGTAGAGAGATGGGTAAGCTTAGATAAATCGCGGACAACCTTAACCGGGTCAACCGTGACTCAAAGGATAAGATCAAATGTGGATTTTCTGGGGTAAATCTACCTTCAATCTCAAGAGATAGAGTTTGGAATAATAAAAGATATTAGCATCTAAACCAAGGATAAATATAAATCTCTGGTGAATCGATGCTGATTATAAAGAATTTTCACCCTTTTACAAGAAAATTAGAATATTGGCGAGACCGCCAATTCACTATAAAGATCATTGGAAGTGGAGTCATGGGATACTCCAGAATCAAAAGATGATGAATAGTGAGGGACACGAATGAATTTCGGAACCGCAGGGAACGTTCCAAAATTCAAAGGAAAACGAATCAAAGGAAGAGATTCAAACTCGAACGAAAGTGATTCTGTAAATAAATTTACCATACATTCTAAGTTTTGCCTCAAAGCCAAAGCTCTGATACCAACTGTAACGACCCGATATTTTCAACCATTCGCATCCATTATAAGTGTATAGGTAGACACTCATGCCGGAGTTGAATTGCTCAAAATACCGCGTTGTAAATAAAATTTGGCAAATCTCAGAATATACAGTAAATAAATATAATCACAGATCACAGACACAGAGTAAAATAATGCAGCGGAAGTAAAAGAAATAGTAGTTCATGAAGCTACTATATAAATATCAGAGTTACATAAGATACAACAGAAGAAATAGAGTACAACAAAAGTCTCAATAAAATAACCAAGTACAAGCTGAGTAGAACAACGGAACTGGAATAGATAGGACATGACAAGCAGATAATCTCCAGCGATTCAAATCTCCAAGAGAGTGGAAATCCAAATCTGTGAATAACTCAGGCTGACCCGAGCGTAAAGCAAAACACAAAACACTCGAGTCAGGACAATATATACTTATATAATGTAAACCAACTCAAGCGAACTGTAATAAGGGTACAAGTAACTTAGAAGATGCTTGGGACCGCCCATCCTCTAAGGATTCGTTAAACTATCTACTATGTAGTAATATACGCTATATACAGTAGTGTCTAATCAGTAAAGTATAATCATATAGAAAATAGCGTTAAGGGGATGGAGAACCTTAACGCGGTCGGATCTTAAAATCATAATCGTAGTAAAGCTCGATATGGTAGGTGACACGGCACAACTAGGCAATGCCAGGGTAGATATACCAATTACGCATCCGGACTGGTGGTGACGCATAGCAGCCACTACCGCCCACCTCGAACAACACTCCCAAATCAAGGGTGCGCACCAAATCAATCACAAGTAATAGAATGGTATCGAAGAAGTGTGTCCGATCAGAGGTGCTACCTCATTGGTCCGTCAATCGCTCCTGTTTTAGCCACCTTATGCCAACTCACGGGAGTTGGGTCCATGTATATACCTTAGGATCGTCGCCACTATCCTACTTCATTCTGGAATCTCCACCGCGTACACGGTTGCCAAAGTGGTTTTCGGTAAGACAGAGAGTATGTCCATATCCGATCCCGGTCTCTTTAACAACCCAACGTTATTATAACCCGTGGTTATAACTTTTAAAAACAATACTTTACTTCAAAATAAAATATCATTTCAAACCATATCTTTATCAAAATAAAGATTAAATCAATTCCAAACCATTTCCATATATTTAAATTTTCATATAATTTCAAAACTTCATTTCAAATCATTTTAATATAATAAAATATCATATCCTTACAAAACTTCATTTCAAATCATTTTAATAAAATAAAATATCCTATCAGTTCAAATCCAATATTCAACTTTAAATACCTTTTAAATTCAAAGATATCGTTCATTTACTATCATTTCAAATCACCTTTAAATAGTTTATATTCCAATCAAAATAATTCATTTAAACCTTTTAAAAGTGTAATTATTATATTTTCAAATCAAGTATTCAATTTCCAAAGTTTCAAACCATTCTGAATTCGTTTACTAAGTCAAAAACCCTAATTATTAAATTTCAGCATTTCACAGCATTTAAAAACAACTGCTATAAGTTATATTTGAAAACATTTTTAATTCAGCAAAGACAGCACTTAAAACTGCTGTTAAAACTCAGTTTTAGTTGAATTATAGTTCAAAACAGAAAAGACAGCAATTCAGAAGTGCTGCGGTAGTTCAGATTTCAAAACAAGGGTTAAATTTGGTTTCAGCAAAGACTGCATACCATTATAGCATTTCCAGAGAATGCTATAATAGACCTGGGTTCAATATTAGCCTATAAGTTCAACTGCAGCAACTGCAGCATTTCAGAAATGCTGTAGTAGCCCTTTTATTCAAATTTTAGTGTAATTCAGAACCATAGCATTTCTGAATGCTATTAAAAGTGATTTCCAGCTTTTTAGTGTATTTCCAGCAATTAAATAACTTCATTTTAAACTCTTTAAACATTTTAAAAACCATAATTTAACATTTAAAATGTTTATTTACATATCATTTAACATGTATCTTTTTCACAATAAATTTCTTATAATTAAATCCAATTTTCAACAATTTACTTAATAAATTTAAGTGTAAAAGTTTCCAATTCTTCACATTTCAACAAATAACTTAACACTTCAAATTTAAATTACCATTTCACAAATTTAACTAAATTTCCAATTTTATTTAATTAACTAAAACCTTTAATTAAAACCAAATTTCACATTTCCAAGTCAAGTTATATTTTAAAAGATCACTTTTAAACATTCATTTATTTAACCACTTAAATTCATAGAAAAAATCAATAATACTTTAATAAATCACTTAAATTCACATTTAATCAAATTATCATATTTACCATTTCCAAATAAAATTTAAATTTCCATTTTTATTCATATAACTTAAATATCATTTTTAAGTAAATTCCAAATTTCCAGCTTAAGTTATATTTCAAAAATCCAGTTAAACCATTCATTAATTACATTTTTAACACATAGAAAAATCATAATTTCTTTATTTTAAAATATTTCAAAATCTATTTAAATCAAATTTCATAAATTTATAATTTTTAAAATACTTAAAAATATCCAAAACACTTTATAAAATAACCACGGGCCTGTATATAATTTTCTAACTTAGGTCAAGTGATACAGATATGTATCATTTCAATCCGCAGTTAAAAAAGAAAAATCCGGGTTCTATCATTTCAAACCCGCAATCCCAAGTTAAAATAAATTAAATAAAAACCATTCAGGCCTATCATTTCAGCCCATAACAATTTTTCCCTATTCTAAAGTCCGTTCGGGTATGTATCATTTCAACCCATAGTGATTCTAGTCTACAGGGAACTTGCAATGGTGATAACAGATATAAATAACAGAATAACATTAAATAACAGTAACATATGATATAACAGGTGTAATAACAGGTGTGAACATCATATGATAATAATATAGGCATATATAACATGATAATATATTTCTACAGATTCACAGGGTGTCAATTTACTAGTTATATAGGTACATATTGTCTGGTGAGAATAACTCACCTGTTTCAAGCTGGAGTTTGCAAATCAAATGACACAACGAATTCCAGGAAGCACGATATGGCACAACGATGGATTCAAGTGGATGAGAACCAAGATGTTACTCTTGTATACAAAAACAAAACAAAGCACCATATAAATAATTACAATACCAAAGTGTTGAAACAAAATTGAGATAGAATGGATAAGTGAACATCACCAAGTCTTTAAATCAACTTTGCTTGATCTTGCTTCAACTTTTGCTCGACCATACATGTATTAGGTTCGGCCTCAACATGTTTTAGGTTGAAATGGATCAGGTTTGGACCACAAATGGCACGGCTAAGTCAAGAATATGAAGAGGAAGGAGTTTGCAAGCCTAGAATGCAAAGGGACAAGGCAAAATGGAGTTTTTGGTTCAACCCTTAGGCTCGACCATAGGGTCTATGGGTCAGGTCAGATCTGGACATAGGGGAGGGTGATGTTCAGAGGTGGTAAACAAGCTGGTGGTGGTGGCTAAGGGGGTGGCCATGGTCAACAATGAAGGTGGTGAGGTGATATGTGCTCGGGTAGGCAATGTTTTGGAGTATAGCAATGTTTTTTTTGTGGTGTTTGCAACATGAGATGGTCAAGGCAACTTCAGGTCAGAGGAGGGGGATGATTTGGCCGTGGATGAAGTGGGAAAGAAGGGATGGTGGTGGTTGGTGAAGATGTGGAGGTGTATGGCCGAACCAAGCAAGAAGAAACAAGGCAAAAATCAAGGCAAAATCAAAAGGAAAAATGAAGAGAAAAGTGAAAAAGAGAGGGGAGGCCATTACAAATCTTTGTAGCCATGAATGAAATGAGGAATGGTGCCTTTCTCACGTGAAAATGAGTTAAAACTCACGGCTATCAAATGAAAATGCACGGCCAACTCAAGGCAAATGAAAAGACTTAGGAAATTGAAGAGACGGGAAAACAAAGGGACAAAAGCAACTAAAAAGACACAAACCTTTTCAAATTTCTTTTATTTATTTTTGTAATTTATAAATACATATAAAAACTGAGAAATAAAAATAACAACTCAGAAATAAAATAAATATATAAAATAAATAATTAAATTTTTGAATAAATATAATTTAAATTAAGAAAATGGCTTAAAAATGCAAACTAGGCTTTAAAAATTAGAAATAACTTCAGTACACTTTGGAAAAATCTATTTTAATTTAAATACATGTAGAATGCATATAAATAAAGTAAAAACAGCAAATAAAAGTGGAGGCATCAAATAATTAAATAAATTTTAATTATATATAATTAAATTAAGAAAATAGTAAAGAAAATGGAAACTAGGTTTCATAAATTGAAATAAATTCAAGTAAACTTTAGAAAAATTATATTATCATTTTAAAAATATTAAAAGACATTAAATAACCTATTTACACATATTAAAACAAAATATGACAATAAAAATATAATTTATATGATTTAAAATAAATAATATTGCAAAATAAACAGTTTATACACAAAATTGAAAATTACATAACTTCTACAATTTAACTCCGTTTCCAAAGAAACAAAAAGCTGTATTCAAGTTATTAAATCTATTTTCATAATAAAAGATAAAATTTATAATTTCAAACTATTTAAATTTTAAATTTAAAAGTCAAAGTTTGACTATTTGACCAAAATTCACATTTTCTGGAAATATTAAATTTAGTCATATTTGGAATTCAAATCCACATCAAAATCAAAGTTTATACTTAAAATAACAAAATTTATTCTTTTTCATAAATAAAGCTTTTGAATCTGGAAAAATCAATTTAAAAATATTTGAAAAATACAGGGTTGTTACACGATATATGGGATGACCTATTTTCGTTTCGGGAATGAAACGGGCTTTTCAGGCCTTTTGACCCATCAACTTATATTCAAATGTAAAATGTTATTTTTGGAATGTTATTATTTGTAACGACCCGTAAATTTTTAGTGGTTTTATTTATTTAATTAATTGAATTTTGTGAAATTTTAAACAATAAAATTTTGAAATAAAAATTTAATATTTGGAATGCGTCTGTCTTAACATAGCAACTGGTAAATTTTCATCAGAAAATTTGGAAGTTTATTTCTAGTGTAATTTTATTCCAATTTGTATCAGTTAAAATTGATGATAATAAAATATTTTCCAAACCTAAATATTTTACATAGAAAATTTGTAAATCATCTTCTGAGTGAGACGTCATCTTTCGTTTCGTCAAATTTGGACTTCTATTGATCCGTTTATCTTAATTGTGGCAGAATAGCAGCATTTCTGGTACCGATTATCGACTTTTGATAACTCGATCGTACCACTGGTATCTGTATACCGTTTTGATCATCTCGTCATGCTGATCTCTGCGGTATATTCAATTCTGTGTTTTGAAATTCGGTACACAGCAGAATCCGAAAAAACGGATAACCGTATCGGTATCACTTTTACAATTATAATAGTGGTGTCCATTCAAATTTCAAACAGTAATTGATAGCAACTAGCATTTACTATAACATTCATTTTTTTTTAAAATTTCAGCCGTTCCCATCCCCCACCTATTGGAAAGTCTAAATGTATAAACTGATGTACGTTTTTTCATTAATTTGAATGGGTCATTTAATTCACCTTTATAACTTTTTTTTTATTTGCAAAGCTTTGCTGTCACTTATTCCCCCTTCCTCTCTTGATTTTTCTCTCTTCATTTTTTTTTGCACGTTCGTTTATACCCGTTCAAATTTTTTTTATACATTCTAAATTTTCATTCGCCTGAAACTGGTCCATTCCTCGTCTCACCTGAGCATCGCCGAGAATGGCCTCACCTCCTCAAACCCCAGTGCTCCTCCTCCCACCAATGTCTTGCACCAACACCAGAAACCGAGCTGACCAAGCATTCATTCACCACTGCTTTCCCCACTTGCCTCGCCACCTCCACCTAAACTATCACTCCTTCTCCCTCACGGTGACACCTACCACCTTCAAGCCGAGCCTTCCTCTTCTTGTTTTTGTGGCTCACGCATTTATATTACAGGTTAGTTTTATTTTTATTACTTCATAAAGGTGGATCTAGTTCTCATATTTTAAAACTCATTTTACTAGAAGCTGTTTTACCTTTGTTTTACATCTTACTGTTATATATGTAAATATATATATATATATATATATATATATTAGTCTATATATATGTGTTATAGTCTTAATAAAATAGTAGTTTATATATATATAATTATAGAAGTTGATGGTTTGCTTTTGCTGTTGCTTAGACGAGTATAAGCCATATATGTTAGTTTCTGTATATTTAACTTACTACATATATAAAGTTAATATACATATATATACTTGGTTTTAATAACTGTAGTTTGTAAAAGCTTATATTAGTTTGTTTACGTCTTATATATATCAGTATATTTTTTTTTTCTTTCTATTGTATAAATTTATATGTTGATAAACTATACAAGTATAAATTCAATTATATATATGAGGTCTGTGAGTTTTAGACTTATAAGTTCTTATGTACATAAACCAGTTGTATATATATATTTTTCTATTTTATATCACATGTCAATGCAATTGTAAGCATATGTCACAATATATATAATTAAAAGTGTATGTAAGTTTGTATATGAAACTCTTTTGTTTGTATTCGTCTTAAAGCTTAGCTTGCATATGGGTTTTTGTCGTAAAATTTTAATATACGTAAGCTCATATTTGGCATGCGTGTTGTGTAAAACTTATATATTCTAAGTTATATATTAGTATGTATAGCTATTAGCTTTAAGAATATGATTTTCTGGTGGTATGCATAAAAATATATTTCAGGTTGCAGATATATTATTTGAAATATGAAAAATCAAAGCTTTTGATTTCTATTTGCCTTTTATAAAGTTATAATCG
Organism: Allium fistulosum; assembly: GCA_030737815.1. Lineage (NCBI taxonomy): Eukaryota > Viridiplantae > Streptophyta > Magnoliopsida > Asparagales > Amaryllidaceae > Allium > Allium fistulosum. The sequence goes on along the minus strand of CM060904.1, from coordinate 265,205,668 downwards.
GTTAAAAAAAATTGCATTAGAGAGTTGTCTACATGTCTGCATATTTATGCGTGCACCCATGCCCATTTTTTTATATGTATAAAGTTGTAAACAAAGAGTAAATATATTTCGTATGGCTTCAGCATAGGTTGCTTACTATATTATAATATTTCATAAAGGTAGGTTATATTTTACATTTTATTTTTTTATGTAAATTTTATACAATAACTGTATAGTTAATAGACTCGCTATATATGTTGTTATACGTGTGTTTGCAGTGAAATATTTTACAATGAAGTTTAAATATTTATTTACAGGCTGAATATTATAATTTGTAATATGTTTGTTTATACTAAAGCTATGATATAGTATATAACATGTAGTGTATATATGTTATAGTATTATTGTTTTAAAAGTATGTTATACAATATTAATTTTTAATTTATACCATACATGTGTATTTATTTTTCAATTGTATATTGTACACATTGGGATTCAATACTGATTTGAAATAAATGTATATGTTTTAAATATATGTTTGGTTTAATAAAGTGATCTTGGGATATATAAAGATTTTATATTGTTATATGTATGGTTAAATTATAATGTTGATTTCTATATATGTGATTGATTAAACAATGATTTTGAATTTGAAAATATAAAAATATGTAAATTATTTTGGTTCTCATCGATTCCCATTTATCAGCTCTTGATTCGTCGTGCCTGCTTTCTCCATCAAATTCGTGCTATCTCATTTTGCTTTGGAATTCGTAGCTTGCTCTGTTATCAAACACTCTAGCCTCAAAAGGTGGGCAATCACTCACGATTAATGTTCTTATAATTATTAAATTTGATTTCAATTGAAATGTCAATTGAAATATGCTGCTGTTAGTTATTTACATTGATATATATATGTCATTATCTGTATCTATTCACCTGTGACATCTGACACCATTATCTGTTATTTATATTGTTGATATATGCATGTTGTTGTTGTTATTTTATTTTCATATATGTTATCACTCTGCAAGTTCCCTATTAGTATAGAATCACTATGGGTTGAAATGATACATACCCGAACGATCTTGTAGAATAGGAGAAAATCGTTATGGGTTGAAATGATAAACCCAAGCGGTTTTTAATTAATTGAATTTTGGATTGCGGGTTGAAAAGATATATACCCGTATATATATTTTAAATTGCGGATTGAAATGATAAATATCCGTATCACTTGACCATAGGATAGAAAAATTATATACAGGCACCGTCGGTCTATATATAAATGTTTTGAAAATGATTTCTTTGGTTTTTGAAAAGAAATATATGGTTTTGATAAATATTGATTTTAAAGATTCATTAAAGTTGATTTAATAAAGTTGATAAATAATATGTTTAAGTATTTATTTAATATCTATATTTTTCAAATATAGAATTTATAATGTTTTGAAATTGATGGAAATTATATTTATTTAAGAATTAAACTTAAATAAGTTGATTTGAAATGTATTGAATTTGAAATTTAAAGAAGTGTTTTACAACTTGAAATTTGAAAAGGTGACTTAAATGGATATTTCAAACTTATATATATTTAAATGGGATATTTTGTTTATTTAAATTTGTAAATTGAAATTGTATTTAAATGTTATGGAAATGATTAAGTTAATATTTCAAAACTAAATAATTGTAAAGTGAATCTGATATGTATATAAATTTATCGAATTTAGTTTTGAAATGTTGAATATTTAAAGCTTTGAAATATATTAAAATTGAAACGGCTTATTTTATGGTTCAGATATGTATTTGAAATCGATAATTTGAAATGGTTTATTTAGAAGCTGAATCGAGTTCAAACTGATGATTTGAGATTTGATTAAATTAAATTTTTGGAATTCGAGTTAATTTGAATCGATTTGTGAAATTTGAGGAAACTATTTCATTTTATTAAGAAATTTTAATATATAAACTGTTTAAAAGGAAAGTGTTATGATTTCCAAAATACTATGATTTCAAAGCTTTGATTTCCAATGTGTTTTGATTTTAAAAAAAGACTATGATTTCGAAAGCGTTGTAACTTTAGAAAGTGATATGATTTTGAAAATGGATATATTTGAAGTGAAAAATGATATCGTATTAAATTGGGTCTTGAAATGATAATGATATTTTGGTTTTGAAGTATAAACTATTTTGAAATGACCACGGTGTTATAATAACGATTGGTTGGCAAAGAGATCGGGATCAGATATGGACATACTCTCTGTCGATACCGAAAACCACTTTGACAACCATGTACGCGGTGGAGATTCCAGAATGAAGTAGGATGGTGGCGACGATCCTAAGGTATATACGTGGACCCAACTCCCGTGAGTTGGCATAAGGTGGCTAAAATAGGAGCGATCTCGGACCAATGAGGTAGCACCTCGTATCAGACGCACTTCTTCGATTTCATTCTATTACTTGTTGATTTTTGGTGGCCACCCTTCGATTTGGGAGTGTTGTTCGAGGTGGAACGGTAGTGGCTGCTATGCGTAACCATCAGTCCGTGTGCGTAATTGGTATATCTACCCTGGCATTGCCTTGTGTGCCGTGTCACCTACCATATCGAGCTTTACTACGATTATGATTTTAAGATCCGACCGCGTTAAGGTTCTCCATCCCCTTAACGCTATTTTCTATATGATTATACTTTACTAATTAGACACTACTATATATAGCGTATAATACTACATAGTAAATAGTTTAACGGACCCTTAGAGGATGGTTATCCCAAACATCCTTTAAGTTCCTGGTATTTCAGTTGATATTTCACTTGAGTTGGATTTATTGATATAAGAATGTTAATCCTGACTCGAGTGTTTTGTGTTTTGCTTTACGCTCGGGTCAGACTGAGTGATACAGCATTTAGGACTCACCTTTGGAGTTGGAGCTTCGCTTGGAGATCCAACTATCTATCGATCCTGCTTTCAGTTATTCAGTTGATTCCAGTGATGTATTCAGATCTTGTATTTGATTATTGTATTGAGACATCTATTGTATTCAAGACTTCTGTTGTATCTTGTTTAACTCTGTTATATATATAGTAGCTTCATGAACTACTATTCTTTTGTTTCCGCTGCATTATTGTTTTATTACTTTGTGTCTGTGATCTGTAATTATTTTATTTACTATATATGCTGAGTTTTGCCAAATTTTATTTACAATCCATTGTTTTGAATTATTCAAGTCCGGCATGTGTGGATTTATTGTCGATTTGAATGGTCCAAAATACTGGGTCGTTACATGTGGTATTAGAGCTCTGGTTTTAGGCAAAACTCAGCATATGTAGCAAATTCAATTACAGAATCACTTTCGTTCGAGCTTGAATTACTTCTTCTTTGACTCTGTTCCTTTGAATTTTGGAATGTTCACTTCGGTTCCAAAGTCCATTCGTGTCTCCCCATTCGTGTCTTTTGATTCTGGAGTATCCCATAACTCCACTTCGAATGACCTCTATAATAAATCGGCGGTCTCGCCAATCTTCGAATAATTTGTACTGGGGTGAAACTCCTTTACAATCGGTATTGATTCACCGGAGATTTCCGTATCCTCGGATTACGATGCTACTATCATATGCTATACCCGAATTCTACCTCTGGTAATCGAATGTCGATTTACTCCAGAATTCTACATCGATCTTATCTATGAAGTCACGGTTGACCCGGTTAAGGTTGCCCGCGATTTATACAACTTTATCCATCTTCCTGTTTGAAATGCAATCATCTAACCTTCGTTTCGAGCCTATCTATTTTAGATTAGAATTCTCTTTGATTAGAGTCCCTCTATATTTGGATCTCTATCCTTGTGTGTGGATCCAATTCTGGAATCATCGTGTGAAGGTGTGTATTTGTAATTAATATAAAATAGTTTATGTTTATAGTGTGTTGTTTGAGTTGTTGATGTTGGTTTGGATTTTCGATCGATTCGTCTGATCAACGCTATTGATAGGAATCCCAAAACACTTGAACAGAGCAAACTGACACCATATAATTTTCAAATTTGATAAATGAAATAAATTTGTATGATTATATTATAAATATATAAGAAAAATTTTCTAGAATTAAAAGTTAAATAATTTGGTTGTTGAAAATGATAATATTTTATTATCATTTTATTGTTTTGTAAGTCATTGACTATTACAAAATGACTATTGTTTATAAATTTATTTGGAATTGAAATGAATTTAAATTGAGAATTTAAGAATTAAATTTCTGGTGATTTCAAACTTTGTTTTAAAGTCTTAAAATGTATATTATTTAAAGTATTTTCGAATAAAAAGGGTTTTCAAAGAATTTTAAATGTTTAAATCAGTGCTCTTCTCTTTGTCGCTGGAAAATAATTTCGGTGATGACGGCCGCATCATCGACATTCATTTTCGAGTTTCGAAGTGGAGAGACTATTCTGTAGCTTTGCTACGGTTTTGTTTTGAAAAAAAAAAATTTGATTTGAATTTCTTCAGTATAATTTGATTTATATATATATATATACGTATATTATTTTAAAATTTAATTTTATTTGATATATATATATATATATATCTCTAAATTGTTTGAAGTAAATCGGAGATATAAATTCTTAAATTTTAGGTTTAAAGATGATTTCAATTATAAATTGAAGTCAAAATTCTTGGATAAATATTTAACCGGGAATAATTGAATTGTAAAATCTTATTTGTATAATACTCAATTTCATCTCAACATAACTTACCTAAAATTTTCAGAAGTTAAAAATGTAATTGGATAATATACAACATAAAATGACTTTATAAGGAAAGATTTGAGTGTTATAGTAAAGGTTATACACTTAAATTTTTGCTATAAATATTAATTGAAATGAATAGAATAAAAAGTTAATTGAATAATAGATGAAAAAATACATTTGTTTTGAAGGAATTAATAAATTGAAATTAGATCAACTTATGGAAATACTTTGAATTTAAAATCAATTACTGAATATAAATTAATTTAAATTAATTTATATGGTTTAAATTAATTTATATGGTTTAAACATATGTGATAAGATATATTAAGTGGAATAAAGTTAATAATAATTTGAAAAAAAAGAATTAAATTTGTTGAATAAAAAATAAGTATAATAAATGATTATACAAATTGATGATTTAGAAATTGTTAATTTAGGATGACTAGATAATAAGATAATGAATTTAGAAATAAATAGGTTGGTTTAACTTAAGTGAACTCAAATAGGTTAAAATTAATTAGTTTAATTTGAAACTTATATGGTTTTAATTTAATTGTCTTATTTGTATTTCAATCAATTTTTTTTCTGGTTGTTTCTATTCTCCTACCTCTTTCCTTTTCGGGGACGAAAAGTTTTGAGTGGGGGAGAGTGTAACGACCCGTAAAATTTTAGTGGTTTTATTTATTTAATTAATTGAATTTTGTGAAATTTTAAATAATAAAATTTTGAAATAAAAATTTAATATTTGGAATGCGTCTGTCTTAACATAGCAACTGGTAAATTTTCATCAGAAAATTTGGAAGTTTATTTCTAGTGTAATTTTATTCCAATTTGTATCAGTTAAAATTGATGATAATAAAATGTTTTCCAAACCTAAATATTTTACATAGAAAATTTGTAAATCATCTTCTAAGTGAGACGTCATCTTTCGTTTCGTCAAATTTGGACTTCTATTGATCCGTTTATCTTAATTGTGGCAGAATAGCAGCATTTCTGGTACCGATTATCGACTTTTGATAACTCGATCGTACCACTGGTATCTGTATACCGTTTTGATCGTCTCGTCGTGCTGATCTCTGCGGTATATTCAATTCTGTGTTTTGAAGTTCGGTACACAGCAGAATCCGCAAAAACGGATAACCGTATCGGTATGACTTTTACAGTTTTAATAGTGGTGTCCATTCAAATTTCAAACAGTAATTGATAGCAACTAGCATTTACTATAACATTCATTTTTTTTAAATTTCAGCCGTTCCCATCCCCCACCGTTTGGAAAGTCTAAATGTATAAACTGATGTACGTTTTTTCATTAATTTGAATGGGTCATTTAATTCACCTTTATAACTTTTTTTTATTTGCAAAGCTTTGCTGTCACTTATTCCCCCTTCCTCTCATGATTTTTCTCTCTTCATTTTTTTTGCACGTTCGTTTATACCCGTTCAAATTTTTTTTTATACATTCTAAATTTTCATTTGCCTGAAACTGGTCCATTCCTCGTCTCACCTGAGCATCGCCGAGAATGGCCTCACCTCCTCAAACCCCAGTGCACCTCCTCCCACCAATGTCTTGCACCAACACCAGAAACTGAGCTGACCAAGCATTCAATTACCACTGCTTTCCCCACTTGCCTCGCCACCTCCACCAAAACTATCTCTCCTTCTCCCTCACGGTGACACCTACCACCTTCAAGTCGAGCCTTCCTCTTCTTGTTTTTGTGGCTCATGCATTTATATTACAGGTTAGTTTTATTTTTATTACTTCATAAAGGTGGATCTAGTTCTCATATTTTAAAACTCATTTTACTAGAAGTTGTTTTACCTTTGTTTTACATCTTACTGTTATATATGTAAATATATATATATTAGTCTATATATATGTGTTATAGTCTTAATAAAATAGTAGTTTATATATATAATTATAGAAGTTGATGGTTTGCTTTTGCTGTTGCTTAGATGAGTATAAGCCATATATGTTAGTTTCTTTATATTTAACTTACTACATATATAAAGTTAATATACATATATATACTTGGTTTTAATAACTGTAGTTTGTAAAAGCTTATATTAGTTTGTTTACATCTTATATATATCAGTATATATTTTTTTTCTTTCTGTTGTATAAATTTATATATTGATAAACTATACAAGTATAAATTCAATTATATATATGAGGTCTGTGAGTTTTAGACTTATAAGTTCTTATGTAAATAAACCAGTTGTATATATATATTTTTCTGTTTTATATCACATGTCAATGCAATTGTAAGCATATGTCATAATATATATAATTAAAAGTGTATGTAAGTTTGTATATGAAACTCTTTTGTTTGTATTCGTCTTAAAGCTTAGCTTGCATATGGGATTTTGTTGTAAAATTTTAATATACGTAAGCTCATATTTGGCATGCGTGTTGTGTAAAACTTATATATTCTAAGTTATGTATTAGTATGTATAGTTATTAGCTTTAAGAATATGATTTTCTGGTGGTATGCATAAAAATATATTTCAGGTTGCAGATGTATTATTTGAAATATGATAAATCAAAGCTTTTGATTTCTATTTGCCTTTTATAAAGTTATAATCGGTTAAAAAAAAATTGCATTAGAGAGTTGTCTACATGTCTGCATATTTATGCGTGCACCCATGCCCATTTTTTTTATATGTATAAAGTTGTAAACAAAGAGTAAATATATTTCGTATGGCTTCAGCATAGGTTGCTTACTATATTATAATATTTCATAATGGTAGGTTATATTTTACATTTTATTTTTTTATGTAAAGTTTATACAATAACTGTATAGTTAATAGACTCGCTATATATGTAGTTATACGTGTGTTTGCAGTGAAATATTTTACAATGAAGTTTAAATATTTATTTACAGGCTGAATATTATAATTTGTGATATGTTTGTTTATACTAAAGCTATGATATAGTATATAACATGTAGTGTATATATGTTATAGTATTATTGTTTTAAAAGTATGTTATACAATATTAATTTTTAATTTATACCATACATGTGTATTTATTTTTCAATTGTATATTGTACACATTGGGATTCAATACTGATTTGAAATAAATGTATATGTTTTAAATATATGTTTGGTTTAATAAAGTGATCTTGGGATATATAAAGATTTTATATTGTTATATGTATGGTTAAATTATAATGTTGATTTCTATATATGTGTTTGATTAAAAAATGATTTTTAATTTGAAAGTATAAAAATATGTAAATTATTTTGGTTCTCATCGATTCCCATTTATCAGCTCTTGATTCGTCGTGCCTGCTTTCTCCATCAAATTCGTGCTATCTCATTTTGCTTTGGAATTCGTAGCTTGCTCTGTTATCAAACACTCTAGCCTCGAAAGGTGAGCAATCACTCCTGATTAATGTTCTTATAATTATTAAATTTGATTTCAATTGAAATGTCAATTGAAATATGTTGTTGTTAGTTATTTACATTGATATATATATGTCATTATCTGTATCTATTCACCTGTGACATCTGACACCATTATCTGTTATTTATATTGTTGATATATGCATGTTGCTGTTGTTATTTTATTTTCATATATGTTATCACTCTGCAAGTTCCCTATTAGTATAGAATCACTATGGGTTGAAATGATACATACCCGAACGATCTTGTAGAATAGGAGAAAATCGTTATGGGTTGAAATGATAAACCCAAGCGGTTTTTAATTAATTGAATTTGGGATTGCGGGTTGAAAAGATATATACCCGTATATATATTTTAAATTGCGGATTGAAATGATAAATATCCGTATCACTTGACCATAGGATAGAAAAATTATATACAGGCACTGTCGGTCTATATATAAATGTTTTGAAAATGATTTCTTTGGTTTTTGAAAAGAAATATATGGTTTTGATAAATATTGATTTTAAAGATTCATTAAAGTTGATTTAATAAAGTTGATAAATAATATGTTTAAGTATTTATTTAACATCTATATTTTTCAAATATAGAATTTATAATGTTTTGAAATTGATGGAAATTATATTTATTTAAGAATTAAACTTAAATAAGTTGATTTGAAATGTATTGAATTTGAAATTTAAAGAAGTGTTTTACAACTTGAAATTTGAAAAGGTGACTTAAATGGATATTTCAAACTTATATATATTTAAATGGGATATTTTGTTTATTTAAATTTGTAAATTGAAATTGCATTTAAATGTTATGGAAATGATTAAGTTAATATTTCAAAACTAAATAATTGTAAAGTGAATATGATATGTATATAAATTTATCGAATTTAGTTTTGAAATGTTGAATATTTAAAGTTTTGAAATATATTAAAATTGAAACGGCTTATTTTATGGTTCAGATATGTATTTGAAATCGATAATTTGAAATGGTTTATTTAGAAGCTGAATCGAGTTCAAACTGATGATTTGAGATTTGATTAAATTAAATTTTTGGAATTCGAGTTAATTTGAATCGATTTGTGAAATTTGAGGAAACTATTTCATTTTATTAAGAAATTTTAATATCTAAACTGTTTAAAAGGAAAGTGATATGATTTCCAAAATACTATGATTTCAAAGCTTTGATTTCCAATGTGTTTTGATTTTAAAAAAAGACTATGATTTCGAAAGAGTTGTAACTTTAGAAAGTGATATGATTTTGAAAATGGATATATTTGAAGTGAAAAATGATATCGTATTAAATTGGGTCTTGAAATGATAATGATATTTTTGTTTTGAAGTATAAACTATTTTGAAATGACCACGGTGTTATAATAACGATTGGTTGGCAAAGAGACCGGGATCAGATATGGACATACCCTCTGTCGATACCAAAAACCACTTTGACAACCGTGTACGCGGTGGAGATTCCAGAATGAAGTAGGATGGTGGCGACGATCCTAAGGTATATACGTGGACCCAACTCCCGTGAGTTGGCATAAGGTGGCTAAAACAGGAGTGATCTCGGACCAGTGAGGTAGCACCTCGTATCGGACGCACTTCTTCGATTTCATTCTATTACTTGTTGATTTTTGGTGGCCACCCTTCGATTTGGGAGTGTTGTTCGAGGTGGAACGGTAGTGGCTGCTATGCGTACCCATCAGTCCATGTGCGTAATTGGTATATCTACCCTGGCATTGCCTTGTGTGCCGTGTCACCTACCATATCGAGCTTTACTACGATTATGATTTTAAGATCCGACCGCGTTAAGGTTCTCCATCCCCTTAACGCTATTTTCTATATGATTATACTTTACTAATTAGACACTACTGTATATAGCGTATATTACTACATAGTAAATAGTTTAACGGACCCTTAGAGGATGGTTATCCCAAACATCCTTTAAGTTACTGGTATTTCAGTTGATATTTCACTTGAGTTGGATTTATTGATATAAGAATGTTAATCCTGACTCGAGTGTTTTGTGTTTTGCTTTACGCTCGGGTCAGACTGAGTGATACAGCATTTGGGACTCACCTTTGGAGTTGGAGCTTCGCTTGGAGATCCAACTATCTATCGATCCTGCTTTCAGTTATTCAGTTGATTCCAGTGATGTATTCAGATCTTGTATTTGATTATTGTATTGAGACATCTATTGTATTCAAGACTTCTGTTGTATCTTGTTTAACTCTGTTATATATATAGTAGCTTCATGAACTACTATTCTTTTGTTTCTGCTGCATTATTGTTATATTACTCTGTGTCTGTGATCTGTAATTATTTTATTTACTGTATATGCTGAGTTTTGCCAAATTTTATTTACAATCCATTGTTTTGAATTATTCAAGTCCGGCATGTGTGGATTTATTGTCGATTTGAATGGTCCAAAATACTGGGTCGTTACATTATTCAAATTTGATTCAAGTACATAATAATGATAAAATCAAATTATCAATGAACGTCGTAGTTTGTAATAACGTATTTGTAAATTAGAAATATTGTATTTGTCCATAATTGTGAATTGGTAAATTATTTGAATATAATTTAATTTAAACAATAAAATGTTAATTTGGTATATGATGGATTTAGGCCTCGAAACTAGTTTCATTGTGTTCAGAAGGCCTTTTTACATATAGATTGCCTATCAGCACGCTTCGATTGGATTTCCGGCCTTTTTGCACCTTAAGCTATAAATAGGCATGCAAATCGAGACTAAAATATTATTAAAATACCAAAAATCCTAATTTTTTTATGTCAGCCACCTATCCCTTTTCAATGGCTGAAAATCATCGATCTTTCTTCCTCGTTTTCTCTCAATCCGCTCAAAGAAATCGAATGATTCCAAAAGGAAAGTTGTAGATCTTCTCAAGCTCTAAAATTTGGGTGGTTGTATCGTGGTGAAGCATCACAAAATCACCAAAATCGAGCTTCGAAGTGCACATGGTTTCGGGTATTTTTCTCGATGATGAAGGTAGTGGAAGCTCAGGGGCTTGGCGCGTTGGTGGAGGAGGGGACGGCCGATGTCGTGGCGTGGGTGGATCGACATCCGGTGGTCGTTTACGTGCACGTGGATGAGGGATACGATCGCGTCCATATGGGTTTTCTCGCATCTGGTATGCGTGATGTTGGAGATGGTAATAATAATTAGTATTAAACCCACTCACGCAATACTAATTCTTCTTATTTTAGTTGAATTAAATTTATGAAGTGATTAGAATTTTATTTGTTGCTGTTTGATTGTTTAAATTGACATTTAGTGAAATTAAATTTTATATTGAATTAAGTTGACCTTTAAATTAATACTGAATTTAATTGCTAGTTAAATACCGACAATTGATAATTAGCAACTGTTGTGATATATTGGTTGATGTGGATTTTGATTGTAATTGGATGCCTATTGATTGATGTTGGATGTATGGTTGTTTATTTATTTTGATATCCCTATTATTATCCTATTTATTATTTGACATCCTATAATTTGTCATTTGAATTATTTCGAATAAACTAAGAAATGGGTTGAAAAGATATATACCTATGTCATTTAATTTTGGGTTGAAATGATATATATCCATCCATGTAATAAATATTGAATTAACTGATCACTTGGCCATAGGGTAGAAAATTATATACGGACACCGGATTGGTTAAATTAAATGGTTTCAAAATCTTGAATTTAAATTGGTTTAAATGATATTGGTTTAAAGAAAATAAAATTTGGATTTATATGAATTAAATTAATTCTAAATTCGAGCTTTGAAATGTTGAAATTGAAATTGTTTAAATGAAATTGTTATGGATTTAATTTGAAATCTTAAAGTGGAAATTGGAATATGATTTGAATTTATCAATAGTGAATTATTTGGAAGGTTAAACTTTTAATTTTTACCTTGAATTTAACTTATTTAAAAAGGTTTTAAATTGGTATTTTCAAGTCTAGACGTGAATTGGATTTAAACAAAAATGTTTAAAAATGAGAAATTGGATTAAGACTTTCAGCTATTTGTATAGGACTGTTTAAATTGAATTTGATGTAAAGTTCGAAATTGTTTTGAATTGAGGCCGATGTAAATCGGAATTTGAATATGAAGTTGACTTGAAATTAGAAGTTGAAAAGTTGAATTTGTTGTGATTTGAAATGGGAACATGAATTCAAATCGTTTGAAAGGAAGAAACAATTTTAATATAAATTATTTTAATATATAAACTATTTATCCAAACTATTTTCAATATTAAAATCTATTTTATGTCCAAAAATATTCCCAATCTTTATACTATTCTAATTAGTCCAAATTATTTCTCAATATTAAACTATTTTAAATATTCAAACTATTTTAATTATTCAAAACCATTTTCAATATTCAAACTGTTTTAGAGGGGTATTATTTAGGTTTAAATCATTGATTTAAATATGAATGCTTTGGTATGAATGTAACCTATTTTGAATTCGAAATGATTTTTGAAGTGAATCTGATATTTTGATATGAAATATGACTTGTTCTTGAAATGTAAAAGAACCAACCGGTGTGGAAAATGACGTTTGGTTGTTAAAGAGACAAGGGCCGAATATTGGCATACTCTCTGTCAATACTGGAACCACTTTAACAATTGTGTATGTGGTAGATGATCCAGAATGAAGTGGTTGGATTGACGAATGATTGCTGGATTTGAAAAAAGAGAACGATGATGGATGACCCCGACACTTGTGCTAATTTGAAATGACTAAAACAGGATGGCTTGTCAGGGCCAAGTGGGCTAGCTACCCTTAGCGGACACACTTGTTCGTATTACTATATTGATGTTGACTTGATTGGTGCACCTTGATTTGATTATGGGAGTGTTAGACGCGGTGGGCGGTCGTGGCTACGATGCGTTACCACCAGCCCTGCGATCCAAACTGGTAGTATCCTACCTTGGGCATTGCCTTACGTGCCTTGTCATACTTTTATCCTTATACACACCCATTACGATTTTGTTCAAGTATGGTACCTATAGGGACTCACTGGCTACCGACATTCTGGCTACGTTACAGGACCAGCATAGACTACCTTCTTAAAAATGTGTTAAGGAGGATTAATGTAAAGCCTTAACGCTATTCTAATATTTATTTTATTGATACACACTATATATATAGCGTATCTTACTACATAGATAGTTTAACGGATCCTTAGGAGATGGAAAATCCCATAACATCTCTTAAGTTATTGCACTCACGTTGTACACTTGATAGGAGATATAAAATCCCATAAACATCTCCAAAGCTATTACACTCATATTTACTTGTTGTTGATTTAACTTACATTAGAACTTTAGTTCCGACTCGAGTGTTTTGTCTTTTCATTACGCTCGGGTCAGCCTAAGTATTTCAGTATTTGAAGGCATTATTCCTTGATGATGAAGATGGATTTTACTAGACCATGTTTACTATTATTATTCCGCTGCATTATTTTGGTATGTTTGTTGATTGTACTTTGATTTGGTTGTAATAAATGTGTAATCAAATGTATTTTGTAAAACAGCTTTATGAACTGTTTATTTGATTATTATAGTTTGTCATTCCGCTACGAGATTCTGTGTTTTGTTTTCCTTCTTTCATCTTATTTTTCTTATTAAATCTCATTGATAATCTACCCTTTTGAATGGTTTGAGTAAGACATGTGTGGTTTATTGTCGATTTAAACCGTCCAAAAAGGTGGGTCATCAAATTTGTTTTACTAAAGCTTTCGAAGGAGTCGAAACATATTCTTTCGAAAGGTGTTTTCTAATAGCTTTCGAAGGGGTTGCCATTTTATGTTTTAAAATTTTAGTCTTTCGAATGAGTTCCTTTATTTATAAAATGATGCTTTCAAAAGTAGAGGTTTCGACTAAGTCAAAACCCAGCCGCGGTTTTTTTTCCCTTCGTGTGTATTAAAGCCATCAATGCTTTCGAAGGGTTGTCTTTGATTTAAACTAATGTTAAGCCACTTCTTAAATGCTTTCGAAAGGGTTCAAGGGTTTTGAAGGCAATTGCTTCGAAAGGGGGTTTCGATGCTAACCTTCAATGTTTAACTTAAAAGTTTTGAAGCTTTCGAAAGGATGGTGCTGACGCCAACGAGCTTTCCCCAAACAATTTTATATGATGATTAAATGTTTCAAAAGAGATACTTTTGTATATATTCACTTTGACCCAAAAGATGTTTTTAAAGCAAAAACCAATGTTTCGAAAGGGGTACTTCCATTGGTTTCGAAGCTATGTTTCTAAGGATTACTAAGTAATGTTTTGATACTTTCGAAAGGTACATTTTGGAAATATTTTCCATATTCATGTAATGAATTTGAAATGGAATATGGAACTTGTTTGTAAATTTTTCCATATTCACGTGTTTCTGTGTATCAATGTATCTAACATTACTGCATTTGGTCCCCAAGGATTAATAACTATGATGATTGTAGCATCCGTAGCTGTTAGTTTTGGGCCTCCAAGTAGGGGATGTTACGAGTTGGTATCGGAGCATAGGTTTATGAAACATAAAAGAAATTTAAACCTAAAATAGTTTCAAAACATAATCCAATAAATCGGAAAACAAGATTGGGGTTTGGGTTAACCTATAGTAACGTACTTGTATTTGATATATAGATATATGTAAGGACGTATTCCCCTCTCTATTAGACCGTTCTTCTGTATCTTACTAAGGGTCGTATGTAGATTTTCGATAAAGAAGATATGGAAGCAGGAAACGAAAGAGGAAATCTCGGTGGAGGAAGCACCACAACCAATGGAAATGTTCGACCTAATACCAGGAGGAACCAAGGTCAACATGCTAATGCTAAACAAAATACTGATGCCAATATGGGTGTTGGAAATCCACCAGTGGATATTGAGGTGATGTATCAGTTCTTCGTCAATATGATGCAAGCAGGAGTTGATGGAAATGTTGGAGGAGCTAATCCTGTGGCTCCAGTTGGGAATAATTATGCTAAGCTGAGCAGAGATTACACTAGTCGAGGTGGGAAGCCATTTATGGGGACAGAGAATGCCATAGAGGTAGAGAATTGGCTGTTGCATTATGAGAGAATATTTGCCGATCTGGGTTTAGATTGTGAGAAAAAGAGAAGGTTGGCCTCTAGGCAGTTGCAAGGATCAACACTTCACTGGTGGAACAGTATTACTGTTGGAGATTCGAAGGAGGAATTGACTTGGGCTAATTTTTGAAGGAGATTTGAATAGAGGTTTATGTCCGAGGTTGCTAAATCAGCGCAGATTAAGGAAGTTTTTGGATCTAGAGCAGGGAGAGATGTCGGTTGTTGAGTGTGCTGCTAAGTTTGATGAGTTGTCCCATTATGGATATAATACTATAGACGCTGACATCAGGAGAAATGAGAAGTTCATTCGGGGATAGAGACTTGAGCTTGCTAGGGCGACGCTGACACATATCCTTGATCCTTGTAATGTGGTTGTGGAGATGACAATCCGCCATGAGGAGATGCTTGATGTTTCTGCTAGAGAGAAGCCAGCTGAAAACCAGGGTTCTCAGGGAAAGAAGAGAAAGTTCTTTAAGAAGAAGGGAGCCCATAAGAGAGATGTTTCCAAGAAGGTAAAGGCTGATTTAGTTTGCTTTAAGTGTGATTAGAAGAGTCATTACGCAAATGAGTGCCGGTTAGGCAAGGGGAAGAAGGCTGCAGATAAAAAGAATGTGAAGTGCTTTAACTGCGATCAAGTTGGGCATTATAAGAATCAGTGTCCAGAACTGGTTAGGGCAGATAAGGGAAAGGTTTTTGTTGTTGGACCATCATTTGCTAAGCCAACTACAGTTGAATAGGGGAAGACTATGATGGAAGGTACGTTTTTGATTCAGAGTATACCAGTTAGGATACTATTTGATACGAGTGCATCACATTCATTTATATCCCAATGTTTGGTTGATAGGTTATGCTTAGAACCCACATACCTTGTTACTTCCTTAAGGGTTGCGAATCTAATAGGAGGGTATGTAACTCTGGAGATGAGATGTGACCAGTTAGAACTTGATTTGTTAGGTCATAAGTTTGCATGCAGTCAGTATGTTTTTGATTTCGTAGATTTCGGAATCATTTTGGGTATGGATTGGTTGAAAAGGTATTAGGCTAGAATATTTTTCCAGGATGAGGAGATATCACTAAGACACCCTGATAGTCATAACCGAATTATATTCTCAGTAGAGATTTCTGACTGGAATAGTTGTGCTTTGTTAAGTGCTATGGAAGGGGAGAAGTGTTAAAACATGTTCGAGTAGCAAGGGAGTTTGCAAATGTTTTTGAGCCAGTCACAGGACTACCAACGAAACAAGCTGTTGAGTTTCAAATAGATCTTGTGCCAGAAGCTGGACCTGTGAGTAGACCACCTAATAGGATGAAACTGACTGAGATAAAGGAATTGAAGGTGCAACTAGTGGATCTAGAAGGAGGGAATTTTATTAGACCAAGCAGTTCGCCTTAGGGAGCAGCCGCGGTATTCGTGAAGAAACCAAATGGGTTGTTGAGGATGTGTATTGACTACCGTAAGATGAATGAGAGGACGATTAAGAATAAGTGTCCTTTGCCCAGAATTGATGATCTATTTAATCAATTGTGTGGAGCTAGAGTGTTTTCCCAGATGGATTTGGCGATAGGTTTCCATCAATTAAGAGTGGCGGAGGATAGTATTCCTTTGACAGCATTTTGGACTAGGTATGGTTCGTACGAGTGGTTAGTAATGCCATTTGGATTAACGAATGCACCCGCTTTCTTTGTGAATTTGATGAACCGAGTTTTCCAAGAGCATTTGGATAGGTTCATGTTGGTGTTTATAGATGACATTTTGGTATACTCTACGAATGAAAGAGAGCGTGAAGATCATATATGAGTAGTGCTTGAGATGCCGAGGCAACATCAGCTGAAGGTGAAGTTTTCTAAATGTCATTTTTGGAAGAAAAAGGTTAAATTTCTTGGTCACATGGTTTTAGAGAAAGGGTTGTCAGTCGATTTAGATAAGATCGAAGCTGTTAATAATTGGAAGAAACCAGAGATGGTGATTGAGACTAGAAGTTTTCTTGGACTTACTGGCTATTACCGGATATTCATTAACGATTTCTCGAAGATAGCAGTGCCTTTGACGAATTTAACTAAGAAGGAGGTGAAGTTTGTCTGGTCCGAAAAATGTGAGGAAGCATTCCTTAAGTTAAAGCAATTATTGACCAATGCACCAGTATTAGTAGTTCCAAATAAAAACCAAGGGTTGGGGTGTATATTGATGCATGTGGGACTGGATTAGGAGCTATGTTGATGCAGAAGGGTAAAGTGATTGCCTACGCTTCACGACAGCTTATACTGCATGAAATAAGATATCCTGCTCATGATTTGGAGTTGGCTGGGGTGATCTTTACATTGAAGATTTAGGAATTATCTCTTAGGGAAGAGATTTGAGCTGTACACAGATCATAAGTCTTTAAGGTACTTATTCTCTTAGAAGGAGTTGAATATGAGACAGTAGAGGTGGCTGGAGTTTTAGCTACTTATGATTTTGGTATAGAGTATACTCTTGGTAAAGGAAATAAGGTAGTGGATGCTCTTAGCAGAAGACATTAGAATGTGGTGTTAGCCTTGTTGGCAGAATGGAAGGATTTAGAAGCTTTGACTATTTGTAGTGTACAGTTAAGATCGATTGCTAGTTCTAGTCAGAGTACTACCATGTTGTCCTGTTTTGAAGTTCGACCAGCATTTATCGAAAGAATTGCTTCTAACCAGAAGGAGGATCCAGTATTAGCTGAGAAGATTATAACTCTTGAGGTTGGAACTTAGATCGATGATCTAAAGGATTTTAGTCTTGACCAGAGAGCATGGTTATGAAACAAGGGACGGTTGTGCATTTAGAATGCTGAGGACTCGAGGAAAGAAGTTCTTAAAGAATGTAATTGATCCAAGTTTATGATTCATCCTGGAGGGACAAAGATGTATCAAGATATGAAGAGGAGCTTCTACTGGGAAGGTATGAAGAGGGATGTTGGCTTATGGATTAGGCAGTGTGCAAACTATCAACAAGTGAAAGCCGAACATCAGAAGCCGAGTGGATTACTTAAACCTCTAGAGATTCCAGTTTGGAAATGGGATTCGATATCCATGGATTTTGTAGATGGGTTGCCAAAGTCAAATAGAGGAAATGAAAGTATATGGGTCATAGTGGACAAGTTGACCAAGAGTGCCCATTTCATTCCAGTTAAGTCAACCAGGACGACACTTGTTTTAGCTAAGTTATTCATGAAGAACATAGTTAGACTTCATGGAGTTCCGAGTAGGCAATAGGCAGGAAAATCCACATGAGGAGCTTTCCAAACTACTCAAGACTTTGACCAACCTTGGAGGCAAAACTTTTGATGGCACGGAAGGAGTCATGGGAGTTCAAAATTGGCTCAGGATTTTGGAAAGAATCTTTGCAGACATGCAAGTTGAAGACCAAAGAAAGAGGCAAATTGCATCCAGGCAATTGAGAGGAGCAGCTTTGGATTGGTGCGAGGTTATCATAGCTGGAAGACCTGAAGGAGAAGTGACATGGGATCAATTTAAAGCAATGCTGGAAGGAAGGTTTGTCCCTACATCAGCTAAGGAGTCTTTGCTAGAGGAATTCATCAAATTAAGGCAAGGGACTATGAGTGTCACTGAGTACACTCAGCGGTTTGAATCATTGGCAAAGTATGGTGCAGTACTCATTGCCATTAAGGAGGCTAAGAATGGCAGATATATTCAAGGGCTAAACCCTAGCCTTAGTTTAGCCATGCTACCGTAGAAGGACAGGACTTTTGATCAAGTTTTGGACTTGACTTTGAGCATTGAACAACATGATAAGGATAGAGAAAATTTCAGGGCATTCAAGAATAGCCAAAACAAGAAAGGAAAGGGAAAATTTCACCCTTATGATAAGAAGAAGGTGGACACAGCTCCCACCAAGAAACCAGAAGAAGCCAGTGCTGCTGAAATTAAGAAGAAGATTACTTGTTATAATTGTGGCCAAGAGGGGCATATGAAGAACAGGTGCACAAATGTTAGGCCAGCATCCTTCAAATGTCACCATTATGGGAAGGAAGGTCACATAAAGAGGAATTGTCCAGATTTTAAGCAAGGAAAATTAGGGGCTATGGAAGGAAAAGGCAAGGCAACTGAGGGATCAAATGTTGAGAAACATGGCCAAGTTGAAGGTACTTTGTTTATTCACACAATACCTTTTGCAGTAGTGTATGATACTGGGGCTACACACTCATTGATTTACCATGATATTGCACAACAATTAAAATTGAATTGTATGATTGTTGATAAGCCACTGTTTATTAGAAGCCCTATAGGTAGCTCATGTGTTCTGGGTATGATGTGTATACAATTGGGGTTAGATATAGGGGGATATGTATTTAACTCAGACCTATATGTGTTGCAATATCCGGGCATAGGGGTTATTCTAGGAGTTGATTGGTTGAGTAAATATAAGGCTATCATAAATATGGAGACATCCACCATATCATTGAAAAATTTTGATGGACAAAGGGTACTTGTTCTTTGTGAGGCAGACAAGAATAGAAATGTAGCCAACCTTTTTGCATTGTCTAGTGAAAAACCCATGCCTGCATTAGAAGAAATCCCCATAGTGAATCAATATATTGATGTGTTTGGTGAAGTGAGAGGAGTTCCAAACCACAGACCAGTTAAGTTTTCAATTAGAATAATTCCAGGAGCTAGCCCAGTGGTTAAAAGACCAACCAATGGGGCCTAAGGAGTTGATAGAATTGAAAAAGCAATTGGTTGAATTAGAAGAAAGAGGCTTTATTAGACCCAGTAGCTCATCATGGGGAGCACCAGTAGTCTTTGTTAAGAAACAAGATGGATCCCTTAGGTTATGTATTGACTATAGGGAATTAAATAAAGTCACAAGTAAAAATAAACATCCTTTACCAAGAATTGATGATCTCTTTGATCAATTGAGTGGTGCAAAAATATTTTCTAGGCTTGATTTAGCTTCAGGCTTTCATCAGATGAAAGTAGAAAAGGAAAGCATTAAGTACACAGCCTTTAACACAAGATATGGACTTTATGAATTTTTAGTAATGCCATTTGGCTTAACAAATGCTCCTTCCTATTTTGTTGATTTGATGAATAGAATTTTTAGAGAATATTTGGATAAATTTGTATTGATATTTATTGATGACATACTAATTTATTCTATGTCAATCAAAGAGCATGAAAATCATTTGCATATGGTATTTCAGAAATTGAGGCAGGAAGACTTGAAAGCAAAGTTTTCAAAATGCACTTTTTGGCAAAATGAAGTGAATTTTCTAGGCCACATTATATCAGAAAAAGGAATATCTGTGGATCCCAATAAGGTCATTGCAGTGCAAGCTTGGAAAAGGCCTACCAATGTCACTGAGGTCAGATCATTCATGAGAATGGCTGGTTACTATAGAAGGTATATAAAAGATTTTGCAAAAATTTCAATCCCATTAACCAGATTGACTAGGAAAAATCAAGTGTTTTCTTGGACTGAAGAGTGTGAGAAAGCCTTTGGGAAATTAAAGGAAGCACTAGTGCAAGCTCCAATCCTCAAAGTACCTGAAGGGAATGAAAACTTGGTGGTGTATACTGACACAAGTGGACAAGGGCTTGGGGCAGTATTGATGCAACAACATCAAGTGATAGCTTATGCTTCTAGGCAATTAAAACCAAGTGAGGTAAGATATGATACTCATGACCTTGAATTAGCTGCTATAGTGTATGCTCTTAAGCTATGGAGACACTACTTATTAGGGGCAAGGTTTGAAGTTTACACAGACCACAAGTCACTTAAATATTTATTTTCACAAAAGAATTGAATATGAGGCATCAAAGGTGGATTGAACTCCTAGCCTCATATGACTTTGAAATATTATATACCCCTGGTAAGGCTAATAAAGTAGCAGATGCCCTAAGTAGACAACATGCTAAAGTGGCTATATTAATGATAGAAGAGTTTAACACTTTATCATTGTTAACTAATTTAGAAATAGAAAGTGATAATGTAGAAAACATGAGCCTATGTAGTGAGCATGTAGAAATGGGAAAGTTAAGCTTTATCACTCTAGAATCAGAATTGAAAAACAAAGTTGTAAAGTTACAAGGCCAAGATCCATTTTTTTTGAAAAGAAAACTCAGATGTTAAATGGTGAAGCAGTGGAAGGTTTCCAGTTGAATGATTAAGGCCATTTGAAGAAAGGAAAAAGAATATGTGTTCCAGCAATTGATGAGTTGAAGCAATAAATCTTGGATGCTTACCACAAAAGCAAATACACTATACACCCAGGAAGCACAAGAATGTATCATAACCTCAAGAGGGATTATTGGTGGAGTGGTATGAAGAATGCAGTGGCAACCTATGTATCTAAATGTATGGTTTGCCAACAAGTGAAGGCTGAGTATCAAAAACCCTCAGGAATGCTTCAACCTTTGCAAATACCACAGTGGAAATGGGAGGATATATCAATGGATTTCATTGATGGTTTGCCTAAAACTAGGAGGGGAAATGATAGCATTTGGGTAGTGATTGATAGGTTAACCAAGTCAGCCCACTTTATACCAGTAAAGTCAAAAAGAAATTCATGTATCCTAGCTCAGTTGTTTATCAAGGAAGTGGTTAGGCTACATGGTATACCAAAGACCATAGTAAGTGATAGAGACACCATCTTCACTTCAAAATTTTGGCAGAGTTTTCACAAGGCAATGGGGACTGATTTATGCTTAAGCACAACATACCATCCTCAATCTGATGGTCAAACAGAAATTAGGAACAAATTGCTTGAAGACATGTTGAGAGCTTGTGTATTGGATTGGGGAGGAAGTTGGGAGGATCATATCTTTTTAGCTGAATTTGCATACAACAATAGCCATCATAGTAGCATAGGCATGGCACCCTTTGAAGCTCTGTATGGGAGACCATGTTTATCACCCTCAAGTTGGCTTGAATTTGGGGAAAAAGTGGTCTTAGGGCCAGAGAATGTGAAGGAAACTTCAGAGAAAATAGCTTTGATCAGAAAAAGAATTGCTTCTGCCCAGGATAGGCAAAAGAAATATGCAGATCAGAGAAGGAAGGCAGTACAATATGGTGTTGGGGATTATGTATTTATCAAAATATCACCCATGAAGAAGGTTCTAAGGTTTGGGAAACAAGGAAAATTGATTCCTAGGTACATAGGGCCATATAAAGTTCTAGAGAGAATAGGAACTGTAGCCTATAAGCTGGAATTGCCAGAAGAAATGAGAGCAATGCATGATGTTTTTCATGTGTCTCAACTAAGAAGATGGGTTCATGATAAAGAGGCAATCCTAAAATCCCCTAAGGATGTACAGATTGACCCCAGGATGATCTATGAAAAGGAGCCAGTAGGCATAGTAGCTAGAGAGATCAAGAGATTGAGAAACAAAGAAATTAAATTAGTGAAAGTGCAATGGAGTCTTGACCCAAATGATTGCACATGGGAAGTGGAGGATAAAATCAGAAATGATTTTCCACAACTGTTTGATTGAATGAAAGGTAAATTTATGTATACTGATGAATGTTTTGATTGAATATGCATTGTGATTTTTTTGTCTTAATATGCATAGAGTTTAATCAAGTGATTGGCTTGAGAATGGTTTGAGATCAGAAAATTGATTTTTCTAGAGTAATGATACTTAAGTTAAGTATGAAAGAATTGTGGGACACAATTCCTAAAAGGAGGGGTATATGTGATAACCCTGACTTTTGTGAGCAATTTCATGATTTAATTTAGTTTATATTTGTTTAAAATTGCATTGAAAAGGGTAGGAATAGGAAACTGATTTGTAGATACATGGTTTAGAACATGTACATATGCACAAGATAGTGCACATACATGCACACAGTTTTCTGTATAATAAAACAGGCAGAAATCAATATAAAATTAAAATAAGTAATTTAGAAATACATATGTATAAAGAAAGGATTATGTCTTTAATAAATCTGGCACAAAGAAAATAAAAGCTAGGCAGAAAAAAATAGGCATACATATACATGTGCACAAGCAAACATTTGCTGGAAGAAAATAGAAATTGCATGGAAATGGCATGAACCCTTAAGCAAACACTTTATCCATTTCCAGTAATTTCTTTAATTTGTAAAATGAGAGTCATGCATATAACATGACCGGGGTAAAGGGGATAAGGATTATTTCTGAAAATAAAAACAAGGACCACATACCCTTTTTCTCTTGAATCAAATGAGAGGCAGACCATGTTTTGTATAGGGTAAAAATGACATTGGGTAATTTTGTTAAACCCTAGTAGCAGTAAGGGTTTTGTATAAGGAGGCTCAGGGTAGTGAGGCCTGTCACATTGCTCCTCATCACTTAAAGAAAAAAAACATAAACCACAGAAAAATAGAAGAATGCAGAAGACTAAAAAGGATTCAAAAAGATTAGGAAAAAAGAAGGATTAAGGTGAGTAACCTCACTGGAAACTTTAGCAATAAGTCCTGAATATTGAGGCAGCCTAATTAAATTTATATTTCACTTTTACAAGCTATGTTCATTTTATGATTTGATAAGTTTGGCTTGTCAAAGATCTGCTTAAGTGTATAACCCTTTATAATGACATTATCCAGTATACAAGAGTCATGGATTTCATGGTTGAATATGGTTATCTGTGTTATGTTCAACTTTGAGATGAAGTAGACTTTTATGGGTTTTTCTTTAGGCATTTATTTATTTTAAAACCCAGGATTGATGGTGTAGATGTATGGTCTGAAAATGAAAGAAAATGTGGGGCTGCAACATTGTGTTGTTGCTTATATCTCACATCAACTAAAATAAAGATAAATGTAGAGGTGCAATGTTATACATGTGCCGAGCTTCTATGTTTTAAGAACTCTCCAAATCAAAACATATACTTGTGGTTTAGCCAGATCTTAAATCAACAAAGGTCTGATTGAACCAGAGGTAAAAGGAGACAACCAGAATTTTTTTTATGACCATATGTTTGTAACTTGATCCACTGAAACCCATAGACAAAAATAATATGCTTAGAAACCACATCTGTTTGCATGATAAAATGATTGCTTTTGAGAACATGACTTACCAATCTCTGGATGAATATATGTTGGCTGAATGTAGGTTTATTTCTCTGATTAAAATATGATATGCAGAAGGGATTAGCATAGGAATGAGCAAGGGAAAAATAACACTTAGTAATTTAACTAAGGACTTTTGGATCTTAGGGCAACAAAATATGGCTTGGCAAGGTGAACATTGCAAGCTCACACATGGTATGCTTATACCCAGGGGCCTGAGTGTGCTGGGTTAACAGAGATATGTCCCAGGCAGTGTGTGGTTTAACAAGAGAAAGTAGCTAAATACCATAATATACTTGATAGTGAACAATAGAAATAGGTTCATGAGAGGGCTTGGGTAAAATCATTGATGGCCAGAAATCTGGTAGGAAAGACTTGATGATTAAATTAATGAATATGTTGATTGGTTTATGATGTTTTATGGATGGATCCTATGATTGTTATCACTGAACTAAACCATTGAATCACATACAAATAGTTGTGCACTAATGTATATACCCTTGTATCACAGAAACATGCACAAGAGTGGTATTCAGTTCCTTTATCCATTTTGAAATTATTTGAATATGAATAAGTGTCATATAAATCATGTTTTCAGTTAGATTACTCATACCAGAATTTAGTCTGACCCTTGTGTGTTTTATGCACCATTGGGTGTCTCATATTCATATGGGGCAGTTCATGGTGGTTTTGCAGGAAAGTAAGAATTCCTTTGATCAGGCTTTGGATGTTTAGCTGCTTAAGGAATTGGATGCTATTTTTAAGGATTTGTTGAAGTTAAAGTGGATGTTTATGCTGAATTATGTTAAACTATTTTATTTAAATTTGATTAGAAAACTGATGTATTGTAGATCTACTGTCTTGATTAAGTGCTGAACCTATATGTGTATCAGTTGAAACTTATGTGACTTGTTTTGCAAATACTTTGCTAAGAATTGGAATTTTCAAGCTTCAATAATAGTTAGTTTAAATGGTGGAAAATCTGAGATTGAAAGGATTTGGTGGATTGAGTGTATATCCAAATATTTAACATCAGAAAAACCCATGTTTAGGTTGAAATAAAACCTGGCAGAATGAGGGTTTGAGTTGCTTTGAAAACAAAACAAAATAACATGTATTTTGTTAAGAAACAGTGCAAGCTGAATATGGCTAACATAACCATTTTATTGAGCCTGGGTTAAGCCAGCACTAAAGAGTTTTTAAACT
The DNA here is from genome assembly GCA_030737815.1 of Allium fistulosum. Taxonomy (NCBI): domain Eukaryota; kingdom Viridiplantae; phylum Streptophyta; class Magnoliopsida; order Asparagales; family Amaryllidaceae; genus Allium; species Allium fistulosum. The sequence continues at coordinate 265,180,223 of CM060904.1, read as the reverse complement.
AAATTTTCAGTTATGTTTTACAACCCAAATATAGGGTAGACTCAGACCTTTTGCTAAGAAGAGGAGGAAGAAATTAGGCACATGCAAGAGCACAGACACACACATGCACAAGAACATGCACACACATGCACATGCAAAAGCCCAGTTCATACAGTAATAAAATTATGGAAATTCATGCAAAATGATAAGTCTTGAGACATGAAACCAATAGTTATGCCATAATCTAAGTATACTTGGAAAATCTGGTTTTTTTAGATACACTATTGCTATGTAGGGATTATTTCTTTTAAATGATTCCCAAACAGATTTCTACTTCCAAATTTCTGTACTCTGATTTATGTAGAAAGTGACTTATATATCTTCACATATGTAAGTTTAAAATGAAATGAGTAAACCAATATTTTTATATTGTCAAAAAGGTCCTGGATAGAAGAAAATTGGAATGTAATATTTTCTTGATTAAATGGCCACTGTATAAAAAAAATTAAGTGGGTCATTTCAGTCAGGGAAAGTGGAATATAGATATGTAGGTGCCTTCCAAATTATAGAGAGGATTGGAAAGCTCGCATATAGAGTAGAGTTTCCGAGTAGTATGCCAAGTATCCATAATGTATTTCATGTGTCTCATCTTCGCAATTATGTGCATGATCCAGAGACTACTATTCCTCCGACTGGGTTGGAAGATTTGGTAGTAGAGCCTAATTTGACTTTTGTTAGACAACCATTTCGGGTTGTAGCGAGAGATGAGAAAAGACTAAGGAACAAGACAGTCAAGTTGGTGAAAGTTTAGTGAAGCGACAATGAGAAGGACTGTACTTGAGAGACAGAAGACAGGATTCGAGATACTTATCCTAATCTTCTTTGAGGGTGTGTCTATATTAGAATTATATAGATAGTTGCTAGTAAGGAAGACAAGTATGGTTGTTGGGAGTCGTTAAAGATGATTGCTATGTTTAGTATTTAGTCCTTACTGAATTTCGAGGACGAAATTCTTTAAGGAGGGGAGCGTGTAACACCCCTAATTTTTAATAACATTATTTAGAGATTTAATTAGATAAATTAAATAGAATAATGTAAATGTTAAGTGATAAGGGAATTGAGATTTGAATAAATAAGGATGCCGTGCTTAACAAATTAAATGGGCTTAATAATGGTTTCTAAGTTAATTAATTTACATAAGGGCATATTGGTAACCAGCCGCACCATATTACCATAACCTTTATATATATTTTCGTTCCTTATACCATTCACATTTATTTCTCATTTAATAAAAATAAAACACAAACATAAGAAGAGGAGCCGCCCATTATTAGGAAGAAAAAGAAGAGAAAATTCAAATCAAGCTAAGGATTAAAGCAATGGGAATAAATCTTGATCCCAATCCAATCTCCTTATCCTAATCAAGGTGAATAATAATTTATACCATCTCTATTTTGTTTATGAACATATATTTTTTGATTTAAGATTAAATTCTTTTTATGATGTTTTGGATGATGATATACTTGAATTATGATTGTCTAACTTAAACAAGATTGTTTAAATGGGGATTTATGCGGTTTAGGGTAAAACCAATTGAAATTGATTTTTGAATGCCATGGAAAAATTACATGTTATGTAAAACATGATTTGGGAGTTGGGTTTTAATTTTGTTAATTTTCCAAGCTATGAAAAAATTATTATGAATTTTCAAAGGAAAATACGATCAAATTGGGTTAAAAATTTATTTCGACTATTTCAGGAAGAATTTGGGTCTGAAATTTTGATGTGTTTGATAACATGATGAAATTGAATTTTATTATTTTTTTGGGATTTTTCCTAAGAGATTTACTTGGTAAAATAAATTATTTAGAAGGAGGATTTAAGTGCAATTTTGGTTTTGCTTAATGGAAAGGCTTATTTGCTAAATTAACATCGATTTAGATCTGGAATTATGCGGCAGTTAATTTGAGAAAGAATTTGGAAAGTTAAGATAACCAATTAAAAGTTTACAACTAGGCAGGTTAGTTACAAAATACTCGCTTTCATTGGCTTTGATTCAACCTTTACCCAGAAAAAGTATGTTCCACCTCTTTTAGAAGCTGCCTTTCGATCCTATGCTTCCGCCTCGACCAAGTCAAAATCATCTCAGCCGAGACCAACCCATGCCGAAACTAATACACAAGGCATCAATGAGATTGGTGCGTAGTGGATGGGAAAAGGAGCGGAAGGCAAGGTGTCGAAGCCAATGCTTTCGATAGGGGTCGAAAACTTTGTTTATTTTCTAAAGAAAAGCGCCTACTTTGTTTTACTAAAGCTTTCAAAGGAGTCGAAACATATGCTTTCGAAAGGGGTTTTCTAATAGCTTTCGAAGGGGTTGTCATTTTATCTTTAAAAGTTTAGGCTTTCGAATGGGTTCCTTTATTTATAAAATGATGCTTTCGAAAGTTTTGGTTCTGACTAAGTCGAAACCCAGCCTCGGTTCTTTTGCCCTTCGAGTGTATTGAAGTCATCAATGCTTTCGAAGGGTTGTCTTTTTTTTAAACAATGTTAAGCCACTTCTTAAATGCTTTTGAAAGGGTTCATAGGTTTCGAATGCAATGGCTTCGAAAGGGGTTTCGATGCTAACCTTCAATGTTTAACTTAAAAGTTTTAAAGCTATCGAAAGGATGAAGCCGATGCCATCAAGCTTTCCCCAAACAATTTTATATGATGATTAAAGGTTTCGAAAGAGGTACTTTCGTGTATATTCACTTGGACCCAATAGATGTTTTTAAAGAAAAACCTAATGGTTTTGAAAGGGGTACTTTCACTGGTTTCGAAGCTATGTTTCTAAGGATTACTAAGTAATGTTTAATACTTTCGAAAGGTACATTTTGGTTCTGAAAGAGATGATTTAAAGAACTTCGAAAGGTTTATATGCAATGTTTTGAAAACAAGATTTCTATGCTTTCGAAGGAGGTTATCCAGGGGTTTCGAAATTGATGTTTTAAGGTTTCAAAAGCCTTAGTTTTCAAAACAAATAACCCAACCTCATTTTAAAAAGGAAACCATGGCATAAATAAAGTGTTTTGAAATGCAATTTTTGAAGAAGTTTTCCTTGATTGATGGTTAAAGGGATTAACCAAGTTTTATATAAAATGGTTTCTAGGATATTAAACCACAGGGGTTGGTATTATTATGTTTGCTTCTTCATATATGTATTTGAATATATTCACATTGTAATAAACCCACAGTATCTTGGGGAAGGGCAAACTAACCAGCTATGTTGATCCAGTAGTGAATATAAATTAAGGATACTAAAATATCAATTGAAGATATTGACGGGGGCTAATAGGTTCACAGTAAGCCCATGAAAACTGTGTACAATAAAAGATATTGGTAGGAGCCAATAGGTTTATAGTAAGCCCATGAAAACTATGTATAAATGAAGATGTCAAGAAGATAGGTTCATAGTTAGCCCATGAAAACTATGATTTGATATTGGCAGGGGCCAATAGGTTTGTAGTTAGCCCATGAAAACTATATTCGATTGAGATATTGACAAAAGTTAATAGGTTACTAGTTAACCAATGAAAACTAGGATAAGAGAAAAGATATTGGAGTTACCAATAGGTTTAGGGAGAACTCATGAAATAGTAAAGGTATTGGCAGAGGCCAATAGGTTCTTAGTGATCCAATGAAAACTATGAAACTGGACAGGGAGTCCATAAGCATTAAATAGGTTATTAGTTAGGCTATGAAAACAATTAGGTTAATAGTAACCCTAGAAACTATAACTGAGACAGATAGTCAAAATGAATGGTGATGGGTAACCAGAATTGATTTACTTGTTTTGCATATCATCATATTATTTTGAGATGATTTAACCATTGTGGATGCAGGTGCACAATATATGGTTTTATAAAGGTTTTAGGATACTAGTGAGGGGAAAACTCGTTCCGCTAAGCGGCGTGGTCTCACTAGATATCAAAATGGTTTGAGATGACAAATTATTATTCATACCAGGCTTTATGTCTAACTCGAAGTTTATGTTTTCCCCTTAAACTCTTGGGTACTCAATTGATTTTGAGTAGTTTGAGAGTTGAGGTTTTCAGGTACCTCATTAGACGAATAAGCTTCTGGAGACGTGCGGGAGGCATGATAGCTATCTAGAGTTCTCTTTTATTTTGATTCCGCTGTGTTGTTGTTGTAAAGGCAAAGTTGTTAAATTGCCTATATATACTCTGATCATCCATGTGGGCATCCTCATATATCGCTCTTGATGTATTTTTTAATAAATATATTTTCTCTGAACGTGGTTAACGATTGTGGGATTATGTAATGAATTTGAAATGATTTGAAATGGAATGTGGAACTTGTTTGTAAATTTTTCCATATTCGTGTGTTTTTGTGTATCAATGTATCTAACATACTATATTTGGTCACCGAGGATTAATAACTATGGATGACTGCTGCACTCGTAGCCCTTAGTTTTGGACCTCCAAGTAGGGGATGTTACAGCCTCTCTTTTGCTGATTTGGCTTATTCTGAATGTTAACTTGGACTTTTCCAGAACTGCCATCAGACTGTTTTATCACAATGTTACTCTGTACTGCTTCTGTACTTGGTCCCACGATGTTCTTTTTCCTGGAGGACCTGGCTTCCTCCTTTCTCAGAAATTGAGTTGCCTTTGAATAAAAGCGCTCCAACGTGGCATGCGGTTTTCCAACCAGCCAATCGCTAAACTCAGACTCCGGATTAATCCCTCTCATCACAGCCGTAAGTATAGCGTGATCATTCGAATTACTAACCTCCATGGTAGCTGTATGAAATATCTCCAAATAATCTTTCAATGACTCCCCTACATCCTGGATCACACTGGAAAGGGACATCATGTCTTTAGGGCAAGTCGCATGCATTCAGAATTGCTCCACAAACTTGGTTTCCAACTCATCGAATCTAGAAATTGACCGTGGGGGTAGTCTTGTGAACCACATTGTCGCTATTTTGGAAAGGGTAATGGGAAAGCATCTACACTTGGTTGCATCATTGGCTCACATAGAATCCATCAGCCATTCATATCTCGTAATACGCTATCTGGGGTCAAGTTTTCCCTTGTAGGCAGGTATTGATGGCATGCTGAACCTTCTCGGATATTATGCATGTAGAATATTATCAGTGAACGGGGTATGGCTCCTCGATATTCCCCAGTCATCATTAGTCAATCCTTGGTTCTCTCTCACCAACTATCTGACCATTGCCGCTAAGCCTGGTGTTTGGATGGTTGGTGCCAAGCGGTGGTCGTTCTCCACCTCACGTGAATGGTCTGATCGATGTCTATGGGCCATTTCACGTGTTCTTGGTTCACATATTCTTGATGAGCATCTTGAACATTTATATCGTCATCATTTCAGAGGGGTACCTAGACAGCATTCAAACGAACTCCACCATCCAAGCCTTCAGGAATAGTTCCAGCATGATTCCCCAAGTGTAAAGGGGGAATCCCTCCTTTAGAGGAGGGATCGGTACCGATCCCTAGGGAGGAATCGGCACCGATCGGTCGTGGTAGACCGTGATGGTCTATCAAGCGATGCTATGAAGTTTCTACGTTATCTCCTTCAATCCTACGATGCCTATGCCTGTGATATTCACTTGATGAGCTTGAAGTTTCCAATGCCGAGTAAGAAATAGGGTCCCTCCTAGCTTTCCCGCGCTGCTGCTGAGTAATCTGGTTCATCAGGTTAATTTTAGTCTGAATTTGTTGATTTAGTTGTCGACGGCTTTCCATCAATTCTCTCAATAGGTTATGAAATTCAACTTTGGTTATAAAATCAGTAGAATTCTAAACTTCAACCAGATCAGCATTCAAATTTGTAGGTTTATTGCTTCGGTCTCCTTGCTGAATGCTAGCAGTCTCATTTCCATCCACATTTTGAGAAGTATATCTAGTATGTCTCACCATTATCAAGTTCCTTATTTAGATTTGTGAAAATTTGAGTAGTACAAACAACTTTATGAAGATAACTACGGATCTCCTTTGGGGGATTCGTTTAATCCAGTAGCAATAAAGGAGATCCCAGTAAGCTGAGAATCAGTTTCTCAGTGAAAGCACCAAAATGTTTGTAACCAAATTGGTTACAAACACCCAAAAGTAGATTTATGTAGAGAAGTAAGTGAAGAAAGTAAAATTCAAACTAAGGATTAGAATAAACTAACAACAAATAAAAGCAATAATTGTTAATAAGATATCTTGCTAACAACCCAAAGTAGAGTTTTTAAGACCATGTCAATTCCTTGTGGTTTCTTTTTGAAGAGTTGAAAGGAATAGAATGTGTGTATTTACTTTAGTATCCTTTCGAAACTGGTTGTTATAGTGAAATATTGCTCTAGCCAACCTTTTGACTAAGTTGAAACAGTAATTCCTTTCCTTATTACCTTTCGACTTTGATGAGATAAATGTGTTTACCCTTCGTAGGCTCTCCTTTCGAAATGGAAGCAGAATCCAAGTAGATGAAGTTTGGGATCACTGGATGAAGGTTGATTTAAGGGGTTCCGACCTTGTTGAACGCCTATGTTGCTAAGTGACTTGAGCTTTGGTCAAATATCTAAAGTAGGGGTTTCGACCTTGTTGAAAGCGGTAAGCTTAGATGTCTTGGACTTGGATTAGAAGTTTCTGGTTAAAGCAGTCTTAAGATTGGTTTTAACCTCGTCGAAAACAATATCCTTGGGTTTCTTATCTCAATCCAAGGTTGAAGTGATCTATGATTTGGTTTCGACCTTGTCAAAAGCAGTGACCTAGGGGAAGATAGCTTGAAGCATATAAACTGAAGTTATTTGATTATAGGAGGTTTTGACTATGTCGACAGCGACGTTTTGATGTAGGTGACACCTGAAATACAAGAGTAAATCTGAAAAAAGCCTTAAAAAAGTAAAGTAATCTAAAATATTTGAGACTTCCCTTTCGTGAGCCAAAAGATGGTTTTATTACTTCAAATCCCCAAATCAATTTAGTAATTAGGGTTTACAGCACTTATGATTAAGAAGATACAAGTTTAGAATGGAAAGAATCGAATCCCAAAACCTGACCCATTGGGTCTTATTTATAGATGCAGGTCAGCACCTTTCGACCCTGATGCTTTCGACTTGGTCGAAAGGTGGCTGCAAAACAATTCAAGTATGCTTCCGCCTTTGTCGAAAGGAAGGGTTGCGCCTCTCTTCTTTGTGTTGCCTTGTAAGTACTTCTGACTCTGTCGATGGGCATTGTTCAATGGTTTCAATGATTTTGGTTACATCTAAACTGTTGTTTCTAATTTGATGTGGAACCCTCCTGGATCACATTGGCTGCGATCGGTTCGAAAGGCTTATTATAGCTTTCGAAGGGGTTGTTCAGGACAATTCTTGCTTTTGCGTGGTTTGAATGAAGGTGAAACCTTTGGTTTCGAAAGGTTTGGCGCATATGTAGAGAGCTGTTCTTCATTGTCTTCTAAAGGTGTTACTTTGACTCATTCGAAAGGTCATCAAGCATATGGAATAACCTAGTCGAAAGGTGGTTACTGAAGGCGGGAGGGTGCTTTCGACTCCTTTGGAAGGTAAGAACCCAATGAATCTTGATTGCAGAAACCCTTCGACAACTTCGAAAGGTCCTGTAGCATTCGGACTTTGGCTATAACATCCCTTCTACTTAAAAAGGTGGATTTTAGGTTCTCCTCTCTTGTTCTCCTTTGTTCTTTTCTTAAAAAGGTTTCGACTTAGTCGAAAGGTGGATTTTAGGAGTAATAATAATCAGAAACATAGAGATTTATAGTGGTTTGGCGTTATATGCCTATGTCCACTTTGAAGATTGTCTTTATTGATCAATTAATGCTCTAATTACAACAGCAAGGAATAGAAAAAACTTGATTACAATAAAGACTAAAGTTACCAGTAGCGTAAAGATCCTCAGATTGACCTCTTTGGCCAGTATTTATAGGTGAAGACAACCACCAATCTCTCTGAAACTTCGGCTATAAGAACTTCTAACTCATATGGGCCTACCAGAGGGGTCGCTAGGCCTAAATCCCCATGAAGTGGGATCGGTACGGATCCCTTTGTTATTTGATTTTTGGGCAAAGATCCCTATGGTGGCTTCTACAAGCTTTAATAGCTAGCCCTTCAAATATTATGCCATTTGGAACAAAGAAGCTCAAGTTATGGCATGATCTTTGATTCAAGATTGTTTATGTATTGTTTTTTGTCGATCCCTTTCATAGGCTTTATGCTGATCCATGTCATTCAACTATGACGAACCATTTTTTGTGAATTGAAGTATGACAATCCAAGTCAATAAACCATGCCGATCCATACTAGCCAACTATGTCGATCTCTTACTTATTCAACCATGCCGATCCATACTAGCCAACTATGCCGATCCGTTATTTACTCAACCATGCCGATCCATTTTCGCCCAATTATGCCGACCTCGTGTTTATTTGACCATGCCGACCCCTTATCATCAAATCATGTCGATCCCTCCTTTACACAATCGCACCGATCCTTATCAAGTTGCTCAAACAATACCCATCCCTTTATTTGACTATGCTATATCCCATATTTCAAGCATCCTGCATTATTCATCTACCAATTCCGTCCAATTCTAGTTTTATATAACCATTTATACTTTACTTTCGAGTCCCATAATCATTGCTCCGGGGTCATCGAACTTGATAACATTCGGATCTATTTCATGTAATCAGTTCAATATAGTTGGGTTAGAATGCTAAGTAACACCATCTAAAGCAACCAATGTGGTATAAATATCAGTAGTAGCCTAAATCTATCAATATCAGCAAAATAGTGTGAAAATGGAAAAAATGTGATATTTAATTTAAACCGTTTAAAAAAACTTTTAATTCTTCGTATAAAATAAGATATAGGTTTAACTATCTTAGAAATCCCATTTTAAAGTTAGAAAACATTTCAAAACATCATTTTGATACTATACTAATAATCATAGTATGCTGAGGGACTATGTGACGACCCGAACTCGATGTCCGACAAAACAACATCAAATTGGTATCACTGAAGCTTATAACAACATCAGATGAAAATAAACTGAATATCATACATCACAGATACAACATCATCATAATATCCAATACTACATCAGAGCATCATCATACATATGGATACAATAATAGAAAGATAATAACTCCACAGCGGAACAACAGATACTCCAAAAAGTTTCCAACATACTACAACTTGATAAGGCCTTCAAAAACTCCAAGCACTTCGAAAGACTTCCAAATCCAAAAGCTTTCCAAAATCTGACAGCTTCCAAATTATGGATAACCTGCTTCTAGGTTGCCCGTGTGGAAAATTATGGGCACCCAGAGTTTAGGAAGGGAACAATAAACTCCAGGTCAGTCATGGGACTGGTATGAGTAAACAAAAGCAGTTGCTTTAAATAAAACATATTTAAAAAAAAACCGTTCATGCTTTTGGGAAATGAAACTACCATAAGACCTCCCACCACACAAACAATGCAATCGCAGACTTGGAGGAGATTTCTTCTTATGATAGTCAAATATGCTTAATACTAGAAAAAATATTTGATATTATTACTAGTGCATAGTGTAGAAAGCCATTTCGAAAATATAATATTAATCTTAGCCAGCATACAACCATTATTGTATGCCTACTATAGCTACCATCTAAACAGTGGTGACCACCATAAGTAAATGGCAGGTTCTACAACCAAAACCGTACAAGGTTCGTATTGGAAATTGGATTTCCAACAAATGATCAGGCAAAGGAACTTCCTTACCGAAATGGGAATGCCTCTGGAAAGACGCCCCGAGAACCTAACCGGATCTCTGCAAAACAAGGCCGACGCTACCTCATGCTGTACAGTTGTAACTAGGTAACTACCACACGAGTATGCCATTCCCGATAGTTACCGACCTTTATCCGAGGGGCCCCTCAACAAACAAAGCAACATTACACAGTAAAAAATTTACAGTGTCCACACGAGTTAAGTATCTGGGCTCCATACCATGATACCACCCTTTATCCAGAAGAAAATGGACATACCCTAGGGGCGCGACCCCTAAAAACCTTACCGCAACATTCCTGTTTCGACCATTTCCGGTCTGTGAGGCTCGACGAAGTCTCGTCCACAAAACTACGCTTTTTCACAAAGCCATGCTTCGATCAACAAATGATCTGCAACACTTCGTATGCCACATTACCAAATTGGGAATGTATCACTAGTAACCATCAACTACAAAACCTCTGAGCTCATACGTCTCAGAGAAGGGTGTTAAGCTAAGAGAATAAATTCTCCGCCACCAACAAAAATGTATTTGATAGAAACCAGCTTTACATCTCAAAGTGTAATGTCAGACACACATCCATACAAGTCTATTCTGGGTTCGAACCGAACCGAAGGCACTTCCGAAGAAGCCCTTGCAATCCGGGTATTCACAATCCCGATCGTACTTCCCATCACTTAGGGAATCTCTTTACCGTAGCTACTCAGTGTAGAGACAATCGATAGGTCATCCTATCGCTCTTGCAAATACCCGGTCTTCACCACAAGTCTTCAAATGCTATCCATATCGTCGTATCACTATTCAGAATGGGTTATATGACACAAAGGTCATTTCCCGGCTAAACCGAATAACGAGCACAATTAAAAATCATATGGATACTGGGGTCTCAGTTAAATCACAGCTTAAAGCCCAAAACTTTTCATTCTAATGGTTAAAACAGATTACCATTTCCAATCTTTTAAACAAAAAGATTCAATTCACAAAGTTCACCCCATTCACAAAGATCCATTCATGGATTTCAAAACAATTTCCATTTTAATTGAATAGGTTTACTCGTTAAATCTTTAAATCAAGATTTAACTTATAGCTTTCAAAACTCGTTAGCAAAGTTTCATTCATAGTCTTTCAAAATAATTCCATTTCAAGTTGGATTAACTCGTCCGGTCTTTGAATTAAAGACTCATTTTATAGTTTTCAAAACATTTCAATTCCATTTCAAACTTGAAACCTTTCAACACAATTTAAAAATCCTTTCTTAAAAATGAAAGCTATTATTATTTGAAAACAAATAGTTTTCATTTCGGAAAAATTCGATCTCATTTATACAAGTTGAATCTTTGGGGTAGTTCAAATTCCCAAAAACAATACTTTAAAAAAATGGTTTAAAATCCTTATACACTTGTATAATTCTTTTAAAATCATAAATACCAATATAGGATTCAATTTCAGATATTGAATTCCAATTTAAATCAAATTATTCCAATTTCAAATCTTTATTAAGTTATTCACATTAACTTACATTTTTAAAACACCCTTTCAAAGGCTTTTTACTTTAAACCCAATCCATTTCCAACCCATTTGAATTTAAAATTCAAATTTAAAATTATTTTAAAAAATCTATGACTTAACCGATTTCCATGTGCAATCCATATTTGTGTGTGTATAGTGTAGTCCAGGGATTTTACACAATAGTGCACAACATCAATCATCACAGATATATCGATAAGCGGTATAATTGATAACGCTCATCTTCATTCACAGTTTCACAGATAAAATAAATTTATCAGTCACAAAGGTTCATCATTACAATTCGATGTGGGTTTCGGATAACCAACTGGAATCTGACTCCCTGTCGCATCGAAGTTTAAATACCGTTTTAAGGGAAAAAAGGTTTTCACATACATATAGGGACAAATCACAAGTCACAAAGAAATCACAGTATCACAACAGAAATATCAATTTAGTACAGAATATTTGATGATAGTCAATCAACTCCAATTTGGGTGAATATGATTAAGTGTATTAACCACACAATTATTTTTATTAATTGCAAATCAATGATTAATTATTCTTAACTATGAATTAATTAAATCTTAATTACTTTCATAAATTAATCATTCTTTAATTTATCAACTTTTAACTATAAAATAATTACAATTTTAATTGTTCAAATCATCATTTAATCATTATAAAGAATTTTTGTTTTAAGTTAAAAATCCAAATATTTGATTTACTCTTCTAATATTTTATCAAGTTAATTTCTTAAATAATTTTACTCTTAAAATCTAAGTTATTAAAATACTTCATTTATTTCAGATAATCATTTCAAAAACAAATTTTAAACTAATGTTTCAAAATTTTCAAAACTTAAATCTTTACTGTTTTTATGCCTGACCCGAGACTGTCTCGAGCCATTCCCGAGAAAAATTGCTCCCTGCTTCGAGTCCTAACCAAAATCTACCCGTGACTCATTTTTTTTATAAATTTTGTTTAAGTTTTTAAAACTGACCCGATTCATCGTTGAACAACCCGAGCTCGCCTTCGAGTTTTCCTCTCAATTTCCCGAGCAGTGCTTTGAGCTACTTCCCTCTCTTTCCCAACTCATCACAACTGACACTCACTCCTCCTCGTGCACATGCACATCATCGCGCCATCGTTCTGCTGAACGCCACTAGCCTTGGTAAGTCGCAATTCACACGCCTACTCGAAATCCAAGTTCGAATTGCCTTTAAAAATTTCGAATCGAAAATTAGCATACAGTTCGAAATCTGTAGCTCAACCCAAAATGACATAACGACTTCGCCACCCCCACAGAGACCACCGGAGTCGCCCAGATTTCGTCCACACCATGACAACACGACAAGCAACCATCCACCAGAGATTCATGACACTCGATCACGTATAGGAGGCGAACTCGTCTCGTTTCTGACATGTCCAAAAACTCAAACAAAAACCCTAATCCAGCCTCGTTCTTTTAATTCATGCAATAGGAAAATTATTTGACAATTTTCATGTAATCATCGATGTTCAAACTTGCTTTAAACAAGATCTCATCACTCAATATTTGATCGATCATCAGAAATTCGAAAAATGCGATTTTTGCACAATTACAACCTGCTCTGAAGATAATGAACTAAAAATCTTTATTTTTGTTTTAAAAATCATCATTTTCGAAATGGATTAGGATTATATAAATGAATCTTAAATTCATGTAGGTTGAAAATTGGATAAAGTTTGAATTTCCACTATATTCCTACTTCCAGACAAAACTATTTCATATTATCTTGAAATTCTATTTTTAAAATTTAGTTATGATGATTTTAAACATACTTTGTTTTAATATCATTAGCTAAAGATGATCAGAGCAAATAGAATTTAACTTTGAATTAAAATTTAAACCTGTAAATTATCTAACAGAGGCCTTTTCCTGTTACCAGATATATGCACACAGATTACACATACATACAGGCATAAATATATATATTCACAACTTCCCAGATCATCACATGCAAACCAAATAAAATTTAAACAGATCCAAGATTAAAGAAGCGAGTTTACTCACTTGAAATTTTCCTTGAAACAGAGAACTCCCCTTTGTTTTGAAACCCTGCAGAAGATCTGCTTTTTAAAATTTTTTCTCTGTTTTGTTTGTTAATTGATCTTGAGTTTGAAAATATAGTGATGTTTATATGTTTTTTTCTTTGCTCAGTTTTCAAGTGAACGAATGGGAATGGTGTATATAAAAGAAAATATACAGGCTTTGTTACATCCACTGGTACAAGATTTTGAATAAAATACTAAAGAAAGATTTTCAGTTGTACTCTTTTTAAAATATTTACATAATATTTCAGAGATTTTTTCTTATATAGAGGTTGAAATGGTATTTTTCCATTTCGAATGACTGGTTTTATGTGCTGAGCTTGAAAGCATTAAATGCTCATGTTCCGATCCTTGTTAACATGCAACCTTACTTTAATTCTTGCAAGTACTAAGTTTGTTTTATTAGTAGATTTTCTTTGCATACATTTTTCTATTATCTTCTTGTTTGCATACAACTCACAACAACATACTTATGCTATTTGATCTTTGTATGTATCTCATTTCATAACTTATAGTGTTGAACAATATATACATATATGTTCTACATATCAACTTTTAATTTATCACATATAATTTATTTTAGAGTTGAGCAATGTATATACATTTTGTTTGTAATATTTTTTTCTTTGTATATATTTATTTATATATATATTTCTTAACTTAAAATTCAAATTCAATATGTGTGTGTATATATAAAAGATGTTAAATCCAAGTGATTTAAATTTCAAAAGAAAATGGAGTTTTATTCATTTTAAACCAACATTATTTTATTTATTTATTTATTTAACTTTTCAATTTTTTTAAATTACCAAAAATTCAAATAAATCACTAAGTTTAAATTAATAAAATCTGGGATGTTACAATATCCCCTTCTTAAGAAAATTTCGTCCTCGAAATTTTCCAAGGAGATAACAAAGAATAGATAAAAGATATAGAAATATCTTTTCAGATCAAACCGGATATCAATTCTGCATTTGGTTTACCAAATCAGAATTATCAACAATAGATATGAGAACAAACTCAATCAACTATGAAACAATTGGGTTATCTGATCTACGAAGTATATAGGGTATTGGTTAGTTCGAAGGGATAACTAACCATTCGTAGATTATATCGAAACCCAATGAAACAGACAGAAATAGATTCGATTACGATCTCAGATTCAAGATTTTAACTCACTTACGATTTGCTGAGAAATAAAACTATGGGTAGTTCCCGTGTTGAACAAAAAATCGGAGAATTTTATCGTAAATGAGAAAGTTACCTTCCAAAATCCCTTTTCCCTTATCAGCCTTTGAGGTTGAAGGATCATCTTTGATTGCATACACCTTTGCTACATAAGCTTGCTTCCTTTACAGGCAATCTTTAACTTCATGTCCTGGTTTGTGACAGTAATAGCATTCCTTAATTTCCTGACCAGTCTCCACAGGTTGTTCTTTCTTAACTTGTTTCCTTGGATTCTTGCATTTGTTTGCATAGTGGCCCTTTTCTTGGCAATTGTACCAAGTTACATCTTTCGGCGGGTTTCCCTGGCTGTCCTTCTTTTCATTGCCTTGATATGGTTTTTGTTCCCGAGCTTTCTTTTCTTCCAATTTTGATTGCTCGTATCTCCTTCTTCCCTTGGGGTTTCTTGCATATCAAGTGTAGCATATCTGTACCCCATATCAACCAAATATGAAAAGGATTCCTTGACGTGGTTAGTCATCCTTTCGTGGAATTTCTTATTCATCCCACGAATGAACCTTTCGTTCTTTTTCAAAGGTGTGTTTACTAGTTCGGGACCAAAACGAGACAATTCATTGAATTTGATTAGATACTCCTCAAATGACAAACTTCCTTGCTTCAAGTTCATAAATTCCTAGTACATTCGAGAAATACCAGCCGATGGCATATAACGCTCCTCAAATACTTCTTTAAATCTCTCCCAAGTAAACTCGTGTTCTGGCTTATCTACAGTGGCTATCTCCCACCATGCTAAGGCTTCTTCTTGAAGTTGCCAGGAAGCTATTAGTCGCATTTGATCATCTTCCAACTTTAGCCCTTTAAAAATCCTTTCACTCGATCTGATCCAAGCTTGGGCCTCAACAATAGACTCCTTGGCGGTGAACGACTTACCACCAAGCTTCGAGAAATTCTTATATAAATCAGCCAGATTCGGCTGATGCTGAGTAGGCATTGCTGCTTCTGCTGTTGGGGGAATTTGATTAGCTTTTGTGGCATTTCCTTGACCCCTAGCTCTTCCTCTTCGCCCACTCATTCTTACTATCTATAATTAATAAGAAAACTGGATTTAGATCCACGGACAAAATATCTCAAGGAATATCAGCAGTGAAAAGAAATGGACTAGAAAAATTCAAGGTTTCGGGTTATACTCATTCTAGGGTATACTTCACCCTATCTCTAATGAGCCATCTAATATGTTATACTCCATAGCTAAAGTTCGTACTCAACCTTCAGCTCTGATACCACTTGTGACGACCCGAACTCGATGTCCGACAAAACAACATCAAATTCGTATCGCTGGAGCTTATAACAACATCAGATGAAAATAAACAGCGGAAATAAACCAAATATCATACATCATAGATACAACATCATCATAATATCCAATACTACATCAGAGCATCATAATACATATGGATACAATAACCGAAAGATAATAACTCCACAGTGGAACAACAAATACTCCAAAAAGTTTCCAACATACTTCAACTTGATAAGGCCTTCAAAAACTCCAAGCACTTCGAAAGATTTCCAAATCCAAAAGCTTTCCAAAATCTGACAGCTTCCAAAATACGGATAACCTGCTTCTAGGCTACCCGTGTGGAAAATTATGGGCACCCAGAGTTTAGGAAGGGAACAATAAACTCCAGGTCAGTCATGGGACTGGTGTGAGTAAACAAAAGCAGTTGCTTTAAATAAAACAGATTTTAAAAAAAAAAATCGTTCATGCTTTTGGGAAATGAAACTACCATAAGACCTCCCGCCACACACACAATGCAATCGCAGACTTGGAGGAGATTTCTTCTTATGATAGTCAAATATGCTTAATACGAGGAAAATTCTTTAATATTATTACTAGTGCATAGTGTAGGAAGCCATTTCGAAAATATAATATTAATCTTAGCCAGCATACAACCATTATTGTATGCCTACTATAGCTACCATCTAAACAGTGGTGACCACCATAAGTAAATGGCAGGTTCTACAACCAAAACCGTACAAGGTTCGTATTGGAAATTGGATTTCCAACAAATGATCAGGCAAAGGAACTTCCTTACTGAAATGGGAACGCCTCTGGAAAGACACCCCGAGAACCTAACCGGATCTCTGCAAAACAAGGCCGATGCTACCTCACGCTGTACAGGTGTAACTAGGTAACTACCACACGAGTATGCCATTCTCGGTCGTTACCGACCTTTATCCGAGGGGCCCCTCAACCAACAAAGCAACATTACACAGTAATAAATTTAGAGTGTCCACACGAGTTAAGTATCTGGGCTCCATACCATGATACCACCCTTTATCCAGAAGAAAATGGACATACCCTTGGGGCGCGACCTCTAAAAACCTTGCCGCAACATTCCTGTTTCGACCATTTCCGGTCTGTAAGGCTCGACGAAGTCTCGTCCACAAAGCTACGCTTTTTCACAAAGCCATGCTTCGATCAACAAATGATCTGCAGCACTTCGTATGCCACATTACCAAATTGGGAATGTATCACTAGTAACCATCAACTACAAAACCCATGAGCTCGTACGTCTCAGAGAAGGGTGTTAAGCAAAGAGAATAAATTCTCCACCACCAACAGAAATGTATTTGATAGAAACCAGCTTTACATCTCAAAGTGTAACGTCAAACACACATCCATACAAGTCTGTTCTGGGTTCGAATAGAACCGAAGGCACTTCCGAAGAAGCCCTTGCAATCCGGGTATTCACAATCCCGATCGGATTTCCCATCACTTAGGGAATCTCTATACCGTAGCTACTCAGTGCAAAGACAATCGATAGGTCATCCTATCGCTCTTGCAAATACCCGGTCTTCACCATCGGTCTTCAAATGCTATCCATATCGTCGTATCACTATTCGGAATGGGATATATGACCTAAAGGTCATTTCCCGGCTAAACCGAATAACGAGCGCAATTAAAAATCATATGGATACTGGGGTCTCAGTTAAATCACAGCTTAAAGCCTAAAACTTTTCATTCGAATGGTTAAAACAATTTACCATTTCCAATCTTTTAAACAAAAAGATTCAATTCACAAAGTTCACCCCATTCACAAAGATCTATTCATGGATTTCAAAACAATTTCCATTTTAATTGAATAGGTTTACTCGTTAAATCTTTAAATCAAGATTTAGCTTATAGCTTTCAAAACTCGTTTTGCAAAGATTCATTCATAGTCTTTCAAAACAATTCCATTTCAAGTTGGATTAACTCGTCCGGTCTTTGAATCAAAGACTCATTTTATAGTTTTCAAAACATTTCAATTCCATTTCAAACTTGAAACCTTTCAACACAATTTAGAAATCCTTTCTTAAAAATGAAAGCTATTATTATTTGAAAACAAATAGTTTTCGTTTCGGAAAAATTCGATCTCATTTATACAAGTTGAATCTTTGGGGTAGTTCAAATTCCCAAAAACAATACTTAAAAAAATGGTTTAAAACCCTTATAAACTTGTATAATTCTTTTTAAATCATAAATACTAATATAGGATTCAATTTCAGATATTGAATTCCAATTTAAATCAAATTATTCAAATTTCAAATCTTTATTAAGTTATTCAAAATAACTTATATTTTTAAAACACCCTTTCAAAGGCTTTTTACTTTAAACCCAATCTATTTCCAACCCATTTGAATTTAAAATTCAAATTGAAAATTATTTTAAAAAATCCGTGACTTAACCGATTTCCACGTGCAATCCATATTTGTGTGTGTATAGTGTAGTCCAGTGATTTTACACAATAGTGCACAACATCAATCATCACAGATATATCGATAAGCGGTATATTTGATAACGCTCATCTTCATTCACAGTTTCACAGATAAAATAAATTTATCAGTCACAAAGGTTCATCATTACAATTCGATGTGGGTTTCGGATAACCAACTGGAATCCGACTCCCTGTCGCATCGAAGTTTAAATGCCGTTTTAAGGGCAAAAAGGTTTTCACATACATATAGGGACAAATCACAAGTCACAAAGCAATCACAGTATCACAACAGAAATATCAATTCAGTACAGAATATTTGATGATAGTCAATCATCTCCAATTTGGGTGAATATGATTAAGTGTATTAACCACACAATTATTTTTATTTTTTGCAAATCAATGATTAATTATTCTTAACTATGAATTAATTAAATCTTAATTACTTTCATAAATTAATCATTCTTTAATTTATCAACTTTTAACTATAAAATAATTACAATTTTAATTGTTCAAATCATCATTTAATCATTATAAAGAATTTTTGTTTTAAGTTAAAAATTCAAATATTTGATTTACTCTTCAAATATTTTATCAAGTAAATTTCTTAAACAATTTTACTCTTAAAATCTAAGTTTTTAAAATACTTCATTTATTTCAGATAATCATTTCAAAAACAAATTTTAAACTCATGTTTCAAAATTTTCAAAACTTAAATCTTTACTGTTTTTAGGCCTGACCCGAAACTGTCTCGAGTCATTCCCGAGCAAAATTGCTCCCTGCTTCGAGTCCTAACCAAAATCTATCAGTGACACATTTTTTTAATAAATTTTGTTTAAGTTTTTAAAACTGACCCGATTCATCGTTAAACAACCCGAGCTCGCCTTCGAGTTTTCCTCTCAATTCCCCGAGCAGTGCTTCGAGCTACTTCCCTCTCTTTCCCAACTCATCACAACTGACACTCACTCCTCCTTGTGCACATGCACGTCATCGCGCCGCCGTTTTGGCGAACGCCACCGGCCTCGGCAAGTCGCAATTCACACGCCTACTCGAAATCCACGTTCGAATTGCCTTTAAAAATTTTGAATCGAAAATTAGCATACAGTTCAAAATCTGTAGCTCAACTCAAAATGACATAACGACTTCGTCACCTCCGTAGAGACCACCGGAGTCGCCCAGATTTCGTCCACACCATGACAACACGACAAGCAACCATCCACCAGAGATTCGTGACACTCGATCACGTATAGGAGTCGAACTCGTCTCGTTTCTGACATGTCCAAAAACTCGAACAAAAACCCTAATCCAGCCTCGTTCTTTTAATTCATGCAATAGGAAAATTATTTGACAATTTTCATGTAATCATTGGTGTTCAAACTTGCTTCAAACAAGATCTCATCACTCAATATTTGATCGATCATCAGAAATTCGAAAAAATGCGATTTTTGCTCAATTACAAACTGCTCTGAAGATACTGAAGTAAAAATCTTTATTTTTGTTTTAAAAATCATCATTTTCAAAATGGATTAGGATTATATAAATGAATCTTAAATTCATGTAGGTTGAAAATTGGATAAAGTTTGAATTTCCACTATATTCCTACTTCCAGACAAAACTATTTCATATTATCTTGAAATTCTATTTTTAAAATTTAGTTATGATGATTTTAAACATACTTTGTTTTAATATCATTAGCTAAAGATGATCAGAGCAAATAGAATTTAATTTTGAATTAAAATTTAAACCTGTAAATTATCTAACAGAGGCCTTTTCCTGTTACCAGATATATGCACAAAGATTACACATACATACAGGCATAAATATATATATTCACAACTTCCTAGATCATCACATGCAAACCAAATAAAATTTAAACAGATCCAAGGTTAAAGAAGCGAGTTTACTCACTTGAAATTTTCCTTGATACAGTGAACTCCCCTTTGTTTTGAAACCCTGCAGAAGATCTGCTTTTTAAAAAATTTTCTCTGTTTTGTTTTGTTAATTGATCTTGAGTTTGAAAATATAGTGATGTTTATATGTTTTTTTTCTTTGCTCAGGTTTCAAGTGAACGAATGGGAATGGTGTATATAAAAGAAAATATACAGGCTTTGTTACATCCACTGGTACAAGATTTTAAATAAAATACTAAAGAAAGATATTCAGTTGTACTCTTTTTAAACTATTTACACATTATTTCAGAGATTTTTTCTTATATAGAGGCTGAAATTATATTTTTCCATTTCGAATGACTGGTTTTATGTGCTGAGCTTGAAAGCATTAAATGCTCATGTTCCCATCCTTGTTAACATGCAACCTTACTTTAATTCTTGCAAGTACTAAGTTTGTTTTATTAGTAGATTTTCTTTGCATATATTTTTCTATTATCTTCTTGTTTTCATACAACTCACAGCAACATACTTATGCTATTTGATCTTTGTATGTATCTCATTGCATAACTTATAGTGTTGAACAATATATATATGTATATATATATATGTTCTACATATCATCTTTTTATTTATCACATATAATTTATTTTAGAGTTGAGCAATGTATATACATTTTGTTTGTAATATTTTTTTCTTTGTATATATTTATTTATATATATATATTTCTTAACTTAAAATTCAAATTCAATATGTATATATATATATAAGATGTTAAATCCAAGTGATTTAAATTTCAAAAGAAAATGGAGTTTTATTCATTTTAAACCAACATTATTTTATTTATTTTTTTAACTTTTCAATTTTTTTAAATTACCAAAAATTCAAATAAATCACTAAATTTAAATTAATAAAATCTGGGATGTTACAAACTATATCACTTATTTCAACCAAATCTAACCAAACCATCGTCAAGTCGTAGAGCTCTCCATCATGAGTGCAATGCAAGAAAGGCGTCCAAAACGGTCTCGTACATCAAAGATACTAATTATATAAGATTCAGGTTAATTAAACGATTAATTAACTTAAGCTAATTACCTTCATTAGTGCATAACCTATTTCTTCACCAAATCAAAGAAATAACCTATACATGCTTAATGTATCAACCCATCCAACTAAAACTTTAATTCCTAATTTCTTCTTCGTTTTTGATGAAACATCACGCTCTCCCCGCCGATGAGTTCGCCTATGCATCCCCTCAATCCTTGAACCAAAATGGCAGGGCTCGGTTCATCCATTTGAAATGCGATGTAGTGACACCGTGCATGATTCCTGATGTCATTTTCTACTACCAAGGAATGGACCCGAAACCACTGGCATAGGCGGATGCGCGACGCCCCGAGAAACAACACCGCATCTTTTGCTTCACCTGAAACCCCTCGAGTCATAGAAAAAACTTAGCTCTAGTTCGCAACTACAAGAGGTGGACTCGGCCAAATCTAATCGCATACTCCAAATTGAGTATGGGTTTGTAGATCCTGATCATACGAATCCAACGTAACAAATTTCATGAATTTAGCTGGCCTAGATCTCTTGGTTTTGATTTTTGAAATTGATTTGGGAGGCGGCCATGTTTTTTAGGCTCAAGCAATGAAATGGTAACGGGAAAGACATAAGGGTTTTAATTTAAAAAAATATTTTATTCTCTTTTATTTGAATTTTCAAATAAAATGTTGCATTTTTCAATCACGCACGATCAAACGGTGCGTCTAATCGCACAAAACTCGTCTGCGTGTATCACTTCATTTTTTCGGTCTCGATGGTATAAATTTCATTGCTATCTGAGGTAGCGCTCTGGGATGATAATTCTACGCATTTCGAGATCGTTTTGGCCACCAAATCATCCGATCTCCATATATAGCAATCATTATACGAATTTTAATTTGCAACGTCGATACGAACTCAATGGAAGTGGTTTCGAGTCCTGATTCGATCGTATGCAACAATTCATATTTTTGGGATCGTCAATTAATTAACGATTCAATATTTGAATAAATTATTTAAATATCCAACTTTTAGAAATACAGGTCGTTAAATTTATATAATAATATATGAAATGGTTAGATTAAAATAGGTTTAAAAATATTTAAGTAAATTAAGTAATGTTGAGTTTTTTTTTAAATTTTAAATAAAAGAAAATGTACAAAGGAACTTAACATCACAAAAGTGATCATGTGATGGAATGAAGGATGAAAGAGGGGTGGCATGATGGTGGCCTGTGGAATGGGCAAAGTAGGAGGGTGATGTGGCATAAAAGTGTGGTGGGTAAAGGACCAAAGGGTAGAAGGGTAATGCATATTCCATTTTGTATAAAAACAATTTTATTTTCCCATTCTCACTTTTCATTTCATTCTCTAATTTTAAAAAACTTCACTTCTTTTTCCAAGCTATCATTTTCATTTAAATAGCTTCCAAAATTTTCCTAAGTTAGAAAAATCCATTCTTTTCCCTCTTAAATCATTAAAATCCACTTAAAAACCCTTCTTTTCCCCTCTGCTTTTATTAACATTCAAAAACAAGTCTAAAACTCCCTCCTAAAGGCATGGCCGAGCCCATAATGACTATGGTCAAACCTAATTAACCCCTTCAGGCTCCAAAAATTCAAACTTTTACAAAGAAAAACCAAGTTCGAGTGCCGATTCAAGCTGTGGTGGTAGTTTGACTTGATTTGATTGCTTTTTTGTGAGTTTTTACTCACCTTTATAAGCCAAAGTTTAAAGCTTTGTTATTGTTAATAATAATGGCTGCTAGTTACTTGTTTTATTTGTATTTTAAAGCGATGATTATTGGCTTGGTGTCCGCTTTAAAAACATGACATCTTTTGTAGTTAGTAAATGATTTGAGGTTAGTCGAAAATTTTAGTAAATGATTACAAAAGATACTCTCTCTCCTTCTTATGTGAATGTTATTTACCTTGGTATATATATTTAGGCTTATGTATGAGATGCTTGGATAAATAAATGACATATGAAAGTGTTTATAGAAGTATTCGTACAGCGACTATCACTAGATTGGCACTTTTAAAAATGTCATCTCTTTTGAAATCTTTTGGTTTAATCTTATGCTTGAGTTTTTACAAGGTTAATTAATTATTTAAATAACGATGTGTCTTAAATTAATTAATCATTTTATTAATGATATTTAAAATTAATATTAATCATTTTAAATAATGGTGTTTAAGGCTAACTAATTATTAAAATAATGATGGGTTTAATGTTAATTAATCATTTTATTAATGATGTAGAAAATTAATTAATCATTTTAACTAATGATATTTAAGGTTAATTAATCATTTAAATAATGATGTATTAAAGTTAATTAATTATTTTATTAATGATGTTTTAAGATTAATTAATCACTTTAATAATAATGTTTTAAGGTTAATTAATCATTTTAATAACGATGGTTTAAATTTAATCATTTTAATAATGATGTTTTAAGGTCAATTAATCATTTTAATAATGATGTTATAAGGTTAATAAATCATTTTAATAATGGTGTTTAAAAGTTGACTAATCACCCCAATAATGATGATTGTTGTTAATTAACTATTCCAAATAATGATGTTAGAAGTAATTAATCATGTTTAAGTTAATAAATTAGCTTAAATTATATATTTGAAGTAATTCATCATGGTTAAAGTAAATTAATCGTTTTCAATAATGTTGTTTAAAGTTAATATTTGAAATGTGAAATCCCAACACAAGTTAAAAGTTAAAAGTTGATTCGGTTACGGAAAGGATAAGGAATTTAATTTTAGTAAATGATATTGCTTATATGGAAGGTATTTAGACATACTCTTAGCACTGAACATCGAGGTATGGTAACTCATCTCTATCTCGAAAGTTAAAAATGTCATCAAGGAAATGCCTAGAGGTAACACTACCTTCACCTGCCCGACTTCATTTTCAACTTAGAAACAATACAAGTTTGAAATCGACGAGTAGTGGTAAGAATATGATATTTAATTTCCCTATATAATCATTTTAAATATTCTCAATAGTTGATTTATTGACTATCGATTTAGCTTTCTTCTTTGTTATCGTCAATTTAAGATGGTTTGTTACTTATTTTGAGCATTGATATACTTTGTCGAAAATGACTAAAACCAAAGCACGGGTGAAGGCCAGGCTATGTAGGGTTGCTCCCATTAGGTTATTATCATATCTATTTTAGATTGGTTTCGATTATATGCGCACTAAGATGTGAAATAGTTGGATTCTGGGTAAAGATTGGCGAGGTTCGGCTTGGAGGTTTCCAAGAGCTATCATAGTTCTTAAGTAAATTCTAGAGGTATACTTTCGATATGGAGGGTGCAACCTCCTAGTCATTGTTGGAAAATTTCCCTTTCCTTGCCTTTGGATAAAGCCTTTGAATTTGTTTTCTTAATTGCATCACAAAGTGATTAGAGCTCTTCTCGATGTTTAATTATTTATGTCCATTATCTAAGTTTGGATTTTGATCTTGTTTAGGCCCATTCTTTCAAGTTTGGGTTTGTTTTAAATTGTTCCCATTACTTATGGTTGGATGTTGTTATTGTGAGGGGAAAACCCATTCCGCATTTGGTGACGTGGTCTTACATGTTGTTGTTTATTTTCACTATTTGTTTAGAGTTTACTCATTCCAGACTTATTGCCTGACTCGGGTGTTTGTTTTCCACAAAACTTTCGAAAGCATTGGTTTCAAGTTAAAATATATGGAACAACCTTTCGAAACCACCATTCCATTCGAAACTTTGGGTTAACTTTCAAAATATCAAAAAGGGTCTTAAGAAACTAAGTCTAAAGCGACTTTTTCAAAAGCAATTTCCTAAGTAAAGAAGTGGATGGTGTCGAAACCAATCCCTTCATAAGCATTGGAGAAGCGGTTCAAATTTTTAAAACAAGGGACCCTTTCGAAGGAACTTCTTCGAAAGGTAAAAAGGCGGCAGTTAGGGGTTTCGACCCCGTCGAAAGCATTTACTTAAACCAAAAGCACAACCTATTTTGAAAGCCTCTTTCTTTACAACATGTTGACCAAGTCGAAGGCTGACCAAGTCAAAAACCATCTTATTCGAAAGCAAAGCAGACATGTTTCCTTTAGAAAGCAAAGCATGAACGTTTCCTTTAGAAAGCAAAGCAAGGCTTCGGCCCCTTCGAACCCCTTGTTTCGTCCCAATACCTTTCGCCTTTGTCCAATTCACTGCGTACCAAGTCTTTGATACCATGTGCATTGGTTTGACGAAGAGGCAGAAGTATATGGTTGAAAGTTAGGTGCCGAAAGTGGCGAAACAATAGAAATAAAGTAAAACTGATTTTTATCTTTTAAAGGTAATTCTTTTCAACTAACTTGCTTTGTTTGTCCACATATGATTGGTTGTTGATTTCTTTTCTAAATTCTTTTCTAAAAATGCTGCCGAAATTTCTAAGATAAGCAATTTAAAATATTTACAAAATGCCCCTTCTCCTTTTATAAATATATAAAACATTTTAGTCCCATGCTTTAAAATAATTTTATATACTTATTAAAACACTTAGGATAATTCTATAAAAATTCCCATCAATCACTTTTAATATGTTTTCTAACATATATTAATTTCTGACCCAGAAGCAATATAATTTAATCGTAATTAATTTTAACCCGATTAACCTATTTTCTTCACTAGAAAATTAATAATATATTCACATTAATTCATAAAATTATGAAACTTGAAACCCTTCTCTAAAATATAATTTTTGACCATATATCAAAATCGCAAGGCATCTGGATGTCATTTGATAGGTTTTTCATATCAAAACTTGTCATAAAATAAATATGAATAAGCATAATTCATCCACAAGTGTGTGTGTGTTTGTATATCTAACATTCAAAACATGGAAATATACTTGCAAAAACATTTGGATCCGATTCTAGAAACCGAAGCATCAAAAATATGAGATGTAAAAATTATTCACCTTTAGTTTTGTTAAGGAGTTGAGATTTAATCATGAATAAGTTTGATTAAGCTTTCTTCTTTCGATTTTTAGCTTCTATTCTTCTTTCTTCCCTTAATGGTGGCCGGCCTCTTTAGGTTTAGATTTTAATTTGTGAACGTGTAAAACAAAATGGTATGAAGGCCTTGGGTATATGAATATGACTCATTCCTACTTTACCCTTACCTAATTTCCCCTTCCTATTTCATTTTAATTCCATTTACTTCATTAGTTTAAATAGGAATGACTACCCTTTAAATTATAAAAATCTCAATCCCTTAGCCAACTTACATTATTTCATTTAATTTAACCAATTAAATGTCATAAATAATGTTGCTCAAAATTAGTGTAGTTACAAACTCCCCTCCTTAAAGAATTTCATCCTCGGAATAACGATAAGGTACTCATCAAAATCAACCAAAAAGGTAAAACATACCATGAAATAAGTTAGGATAAGTACCATGAATCCCGCTCTCAGTTTCCAAAGTACAGTCTCTCTCATCGTCACTCCACTAGACCTTGACTAGTCTGACTATCTTGTTACTTATCCTCTTCTCATATCTCGTGACTATACCAAATGGTTTTCTGACTATAGTCAAATCCGATTCCACTACTAAGTCATCTAATACAGTCGGGGCTATAGTAGTCTCTGAAACTCGAATATACTTCCTTAAATGAGAAACATGAAAAACATCGTGGACTCCTGCCAAACTATTCGATAACTCTACTCTATATGCGAGTTTCTTGATCCTCTCTACAATAGGAAATGGTCCAACGAACCTCGGTGCCATTTACCTGATATTCCAAATCGAATTACACCTTTCATCGGTGATACCTTGACGAAAACATGATCTCCCACTGAGAATTCTAAGTCTTTTCGTCTCTTATCAACATAACAATTCTGCCTAGATTGAGCTTCTTTCATTCTAGCTCGAATCAACTCAATCTTCCCTACAGCTTCTCGAGCTAAATCTGGACCAAGAACCAACCTATCCTCGACCTCTAGCCAACAAACTGGAGATTTGCATGGCCTTCCATACCAATCTTAAAATGGTGCCATCCTTATACTTGCATGATAACTGTTGCTAGACTAAGTGTAGATAGTCTTCCCATGATCCTCCAAAATATAGCACACAAGCTCATAACAAATCTTCTAAGACTTTGTAAACTCTTTCCCTTTTCCCATTTGTATGCGGATGGTAAGTGGTACTCATCTTGAGCTTGGTATCCAAAATTGCCTCGAGACTCTTCCAGAATTCGCTAGTGAATAAGGAATCTCTATCACTTACTATGCTACTAGGAATCCCATGAAGTCTAGCTACATTCTTCTTAAATAACTTAGCTAAAACAGGTGTCGTCCTGGTTGACTTAACTGGAATGAAATGGACACACTTGGTCAACCTATCCACTATGACCCACATACTTTCATTTCCTCCGTTTGACCTTGGCAACCCGTCTATAAAATCCATCGAGATAGAATCCTATTTCCATACTGGAATATCTAAAGGCTGAAGTAATCCACTTGGTTTCTGATGTTCGGCTTTTACCTTTTGACAGTTCAAACACTGTTTTACCCATAAGCCTACATCTCTCTTCATACCTTCGTAGAAGAAACTCCTCTTCATATCCAGATACATCTTAGTTCCTCCCAGATGAATAGTGAACTTCGAACGATGGCATTCCTCAAGAACTTCTTTCCTGATGTTTCCTACATTCGGAACACACAATCTCCTTTTCTTCCTCAGCCACCCGTTCTGGTCAAGACTGAAATCTTTCAAGTCATCGCTCTCTGTTCCATACCTTAACTTCCTGATCCACTCAGCTAATACTAGATCCTCTCCTCGCTTAGAAGCAATCCTTTCGATCATCACGTCGAACTTTTAGATATGACAACATAGCAATTTCTGTACTAGACCCACTCTGAGATCTCCACTGTACTCTACATGTCGTCAAATCTTCTATATCTTTCCACTCAGCTATCATTGCCAACACCTTATTCTGATGTTTTTTGCTAACTGCATCTGCAACCTTATTGCCCTTTCCTGGTGTGTACTCAATACCAAAGTCATAAGCGGCTAAAAACTCTACCTACCTTTTCTATCTCATATTCAACTCCTTTTGCGAGAATAAATACTTTAGCGACTTATGATCCATATACAACTCAAATCTCTCTACCATAAGGTGATGCCTCCACACTTCAATGAAAAAAATCACCCCAGCTAGTTCCACATGCATCCGTGTACACCACAAAGTCCCGATTCCCCTCTGGAACAACCAACACAAGTGCAATAGTTAATAGGTGTTTTAGCTTCTAGAATGCCTCCTCACATTTATCGGTCCAGACAAACTTCACATCCTTTTACGTTAGCTTAGTCATCGGTGCTGCTATCCACGAGAAATTCTTAATGAATCTCCGATAGTATCTAGCTAATCCAAGAAAACTCTTTATCTCTGTCACTATCTCGGGTCTCTTCCAATTATTCACCGCTTTCAATCTTAGTCGGATCTACAGACAACTCTTTCTCTGAGACTACATGACCAAGAAACTTCACTTCATTCTTCTAGAAATGACACTTTGAAAATTTCGCTTTTAGCTGATGCTGCCTCAACGTCTCAAGCACCACTCTAAGATGAATATAATGCTCTTTTTCATCCTTAGAGTATATTAAAATATCATCTATAAATACCAACACGACCCTATCCAAGTGCTCTTGGAAAATTCGGTTCATCAAATCTACAAGGAATGCTGGCGCATTGCTTAGTCCGAACGACATTACTAACCATTCGTACGATCCATATCTAGTTCTAAACGCTATCAAAGGGATACTATCCTCTGCCATTCTAAGCTGATGGAACCCTGTTGCTAAATCCAACTGGGAAAATACTCTAGCTCTATTCAACTGGTCGAACAAATCGTCAATTCTAGGCAACGAGTATCGATTCTTTATCATCTTCTCATTCAACTTATGATAATCGATACATAACCTTAATGATCTGTCCGGTTTCTTAGCAGACAATACGGCTACTCCCTAAGGTGAACTGCTTGGTCTGATGTAATTCCTACTTTCCAAATCCACCAAATACACCTTCAACTCCCTCATTTCAGTAGGTATCATCATGTTTGGCCGTCTACTCACCAGTTCTGCTCCTCGTACCAAATCTATCAAAAATTTAATGACACGTTTCGGTGGTAGTCCTACTATAGGTTCAAAGACATCTGTAAATTCTCTAACAATGAAAACTCAATCCAACTCGTCTTCTACCTCCACAACACTCAACAAAGCATTAGCCTCAAAACTATGGTTTTCTACGGAGTATATGATTCGATCTTTGCAGTCAGGGTGTCTAGTGATATCTTCCTATCATGGCAAAATATCCTAGCATCGTATTTACTTAACCAATCCATACCCAAAATAATTCCGAACCCTACGAAGTCAAACACATGTAGACTGCAAACAAATGTATGACCTAACAATTCAAACTCTAAGTGGTCACATATCATCCCAAGAGTCGCATAACCTTCTATCGGATTTGCAACCCTTAAGGAAGTAACTAGGTATGAGGGTTCTAGGTTAAGCTTATCTACTAAATAATGAGATATAAAAGAATGCAATGCACCAGTATCAAATAGAACTCTAACTGATATACCATAAATCAAAAGCATACCTCCCAACACAGCTTTTCCGCTCTCCTCTATTGTTCGTCTCGAGGTAGTTGGTTCCAATGAAAACATCTTTCCTTTCCCATCCTTGGCTGGCTCCTTGCACTGATTCTTATAGTGCCCAATCTGATCATAGTTCAAACACTTTATTCCTTTCTTCTCAATAGCCTTCTTTCCCTTGCCTGTCCGGCACTCATGGGCATAGTGTCCTTTCTTGTCACACTTGTAACAGACCACTTTTGTCTTTCCCTTCTTAGAAGCTCCACCCTTCTGAGCTCTTTTCTTGTGGAAAAACTTCCTATTCCAACATTTCTCTCCTTGAGCATCCTTTTCCTTATTTATTTCAAGAAAAGCTTGCACCTCTTCATTCCTCAAGGCCATCTCAACAACAACATCACTTAGATCCTTAATATACGATAACATGGCCTTAGCATGCTCGGGCTTCAACCCCCTAATGAACTTCTCATTCCTCTTAATCATAGTACTAATCATAGCATAGCCATATCTTACTAGCTCCTCAAACCTCGTCGTATACTCGAGAATAGTCATATTCCTTTGCTCCAACTTGGCAAAATTCCTGAGTAGAGTGGACTTAGCAATCTCTAACATAAACCTTTCCTCGAACCTCCTCCTGAACTCTACCCAAGTAATATTCTCCTCGTTGACTCCAACTGTCAAACTGTTCCACCAATATAGTGTTGCCCCTTGCAGCTATCTAGAAGCGAGTCTCCTTTCTTGCACATTGTTGATCCCTAAATCAGCGAAAATCCTCTCGCAATGAAGCAACCAATTCTCCACTTCAATTGCATCTTCTGTACTAATAAACGGCTTTCCTCCCAGCCGAGCGTAATCTCTACTCAGAATAGCATAGTTATTCAGCACTGGAGCTTCTTGATTCCCTCCTCTAGCATTTCCTCCAACTACTCCAGCATCAATTCTTGCCTGCATCATGTTTACGAAGAGCTGATACATCGCTCCCATATCAACTTGAGGGACTCCAGCACCCACATTTCCAGCCTATGCCCAACCTGGGTTCCTCCTCATATTTGGTCTGGCATTTCCATTAGTTGTGGTGCTTCCCCCGCCAAGGTTAACTCTTCCACTTCTAGCATCAATATCTGCATTCAAGCCTTCGTAAGATATAGAAGAATAGCCTAATAGAGATGGGGAATAGAGATAAAGCGTCTACTTATATATATAGCAAATACAAGTACGTTATTATAGCGTTATCCCATACCCTAATCTTTTCCCTAATTCCTTAGGATTATGTTTTCAAAATCATTTTAGTTTAAAGTTTTTCATAAACTTATGCTCTGATACTAAGTTGTAACATCCCCTATCTTGAGGCCCCAAACTAAGCGATATAGATGTTGCAGTCATTTATTGTATTAACTTCCGGCGATAAAATATGGTAATGTTAATGGTATCCATAATATCAGAAGAAATAAATTTCTGATTACATTTCACAAACATGTTTCATATTCCATTACATAATCCCATTCGCTTCCTAGGTTCAGATCAAATATAATTATTACATAAATACGCCATAAGCGACATATGAAGATGCTCCCTTGGATGATCAGAGTACTATGTAGATATAAACTGTCTTAATACATCACGGAGGAATAAACAAAAATAGAAACTCCTAAATATAACTAACATCAGCCTCCTGCTAATCCCTTGAAGCTTTATTCGCCTTCCTACTAAACCTATAAACCCAAACCCTCAATATACTCAAATTAATTTTGAGCACCCGAGAGTTTAAGGGAAAAACATAAACTTTGAGTCAGACATAAAGCCTGGTGTGAATAATACTATTACATCTCGGTTTACTGATATTAAGTGAGACCATGCCGCTTAGCGAACGGGTTTCCCCTCACTAATATCCCTTTAAAACATATCTGTTTGCAAATTAAAACCCTACAACCAAACTGGTTGATTAAACTGATTATATCAATAATTAGCAAATATCATATATTCTCAAAAACAGGTAATAAATGGACCATCTATCCAAAACTATGTAGTTTTTTTGGCTAACTACTAACCTTTGGCTGACTTGGGCCTAACAGACAAACTAAACAAATTATCTAACAACTGTTAGAGATACTTCTGGATTGTCTATCCTTAACCTACTTCACCAAGGGTCACCTGATCCTAATGGTTTTTCGAGCTTACCAATAACCTATCCTTCTTCTCTGTACATATATATGTATTCCTTTCTGTGTGTAACCATTATTTAAGTCTTACCCATGACTAAGACCCACACATTAGAATTTTGGACTAAATTAACTAGGGGCTAATAACTATTGTATATAGCATGACCCTATACCAGTCCCATCTGGTATAAAAATATTCGATCATTTTACTTAGGTTAAATACCCTTTACGTTTTCCTTGAAAACCATTTCAAACTGATTTAACTCTTTAAATCATCTTAAACAATGAAAACATACAATTTTCTTTACTCAAATCTCTTTGCCATG
This sequence comes from Allium fistulosum, assembly GCA_030737815.1. Classification (NCBI taxonomy): domain Eukaryota; kingdom Viridiplantae; phylum Streptophyta; class Magnoliopsida; order Asparagales; family Amaryllidaceae; genus Allium; species Allium fistulosum. Next base: position 265,147,873 of record CM060904.1, on the reverse strand, counting down.
ATATATGCTTTACTCAAAATATTGTTGATGAAAACATTCGAAACCTTTAAACAATTTCCTTCGAAACCATTGAAAGTACGCCATTTGACACAAGTAAACCACCTTACTTTATAACCTTAGGCCTAAAGGCCAAAACATATCTTTCAAAACCATTGACAATATTCCTTTCGAAAACATTGAAAACATCTTCTTCGAAAGCTTTATAAAACTTAGACATCCTCTTCTAAACACTTTAAATATGCCTTTCAAAACATTCGAAACCTTTGTTTAAACCTTTAAACAATCTCCTTCAAAACCCTTAAAAGTACCCCTTTTCGACACAAGTAAACTACTTTACTTTATAACCTTAGGCCTAAAGGCCAAAACATATCTTTCGAAACCATTGACAATAGTCCTTTCGAAAACATTGAAAACATCTACCTTGAAAGCTTTATAAACCTTAGACATCTTCTTCTAAAGACTTTAAATATGCCTTTCAAAATCATTAGAATCCTTCCATTTAAACACTAAGGTAAACCTTTCAAAAACACTGGGAATCACCCCTTCAAAACCTTTTCTTGTTACCTTTCGAAAGCATTAAAGTAAACTACTTAAAACAAACCTTTCGAAAGCATTGGGTTCAAGTTAAAATATGTGGAAAAACCTTTCGAAACCATTTGAAACCATTACTTCCGAAACCTTTGTGTTTAACTTTCAAAATTTCAAAAAGGGTCTTAAAATAACTAAGTCAAAAGCGACTCTTTCAAAAGCAATTTCTGAAGTAAAGAAGTGGATAGTGTCAAAATCAATCCCTTCGAAAGTATTGGAGAAGCGGCTCAAAATTTTAAAACAAGGGACCCTTTCGGAGGCACTGCTTCGAAACGTAAAAAGGCGGCAGGTAGGGGTTTTGACCCCTTCGAAAGCATTTACTTAAAACAAAAGCGCAACCTATTTCGAAAGCCTCTTTCTTTAAAACAATTTGACTAAGTTGAAGGCTGACCAAGTCAAAAGCCATCTTATTCGAAAGCAAAGCAGGCGCGTTTCCTTTAGAAAGCAAAGTAAAGCTTCGACTCCTTTAGAATCCCTTGTTTTAACCCAATACCTTTCGCCTTTGTCCCAATCACTACGTGCTAAGTCTTTGATACCATATTCATTGATTTCGACGGAGATGGAGGCGGAAGTACATGGTCAAAAGCTAGGTGCCGAAAGTGGCGAAATGGTAGAAATAAAGTAAAACTAATTTTTATCTTTTAAAGGTAATTCTTTTCAACTAACATGCTTTGTTTGTCAACATATGATTGGTTGCTAATTTGTTTTCTAAATTCTTTTCTAAATGCGCTACTGAAATTTCAGAGATAAGCAATTTGAAATATTTACAAAATGCCCCTTCTCCTTTTATAAATATATAAAACATTTAAGTCCATACCTTAAATAATTTTATATACTTATTAAAATACTTAGGAAAATTCTATAAAAATTTCCATAAACCGCTTTTAATATGTTTTCTAACATATATTATTTTCTAACCCAAAAACAATATAATTTAGCCATAATTAATTTTAAACCTAATTAACCCATTTTCTTCAATAGAAAATTAATAATAAATCCACATTAATTCAGAAAATTATGAAACTTGAAACCCATCTATAGAATATCATTTCTCACCATATATCAAAATCGCAAGGCATTTGGATGTCATTTGATAGGTTTTTTCATATCAGAACCTATCATAATTTTTTTTGTGAATAAGCATAATTCATCCACAAGCATATATATATATATATATAACATTCAAAATATGGCAACATACTTGCAAAAACATTCGAATCTGATTCTAGAAACCGAATCATCAAAAATATGAGATGTAAAAATTATTCAACTTTAGCTTTGTTAGGGAGTTGAGATTTAATCTTGAATAAGTTTGATTAAGCTTTCTTCTTTTGATTTTTAGCTTCTCCTCTTCTTGCTTCCCTTAATGGTAGCCGGCCTCTCTAGGTTTAGATTTTAATTTCTGAACGTGTAAAATGAAATAGTATGAAGACTTAGGGTATTTAGTATGACTCATTTCTATTTTACCCTTATATAATTTCCCCTTCCTATTTCATTTTAGTTCCATTTACTTTATTAGTTTAACTAGGCACAGCTACCCTTTAAATTATACAAATCTCAATCCCAAACCAACTTACATTATTTCATTTCATTTAACTAATTAAATGTCCTAAATAATGTTACTCAAAATTAGGATTGTTACATAATGGCCGAAGCATAGGGCACGACCCTAAACCAGTCTCACTTACAATCTAATCTGGTTTTAGTTCCATGGGTCATATCATTTGATCAGTTCAGGGCATCCTAATACAATTGACCTATCTGATCTCATAGATGCAATTCTACTCACTTAGGAGTTTAGTCTGACCATACACACTACTAGAACAACCTAACTTGTAGTTTTGTCCCCAAATCCCCAGATGCAATGTTGGGTCAAGAAAATGTGAGTATGGCAATGATATATTTGCAAATTTAACCGATGAAATGATAAAAAGAACATATACCGTCATCCCTTAAAATATGTTCAATTAATTGTCACATTCATACAAATCTACTTAAGTTTAAGTAATATCTTTCTTTGGAAAATTCATATAAAATTGGGCTAAAACATTATTTTATTTCCTTGAAACCATTTATCATTAGAAATGATAAACCACCTAAAATCATTCTTAAAATAAGGAAAACATAGCCCATATACTTAGCCAAAATCTTATGCCAAAGCACTATCTTCTTTACATAGCGTTTAAAACATTAGCTGTGAAAACAGGGATCTCGACCCTTTAGAAACCATGGATATCGAGCCTATAAACATGGCTATTTACTTAGCAAAATATAAGGCTGCCCAACCTTTAAAACATAGCTTTCGAATTTATAAATACATAGATATACATGCTGCTAAAATACAGGTGTCAAGCACCTACTCAGAAAGGTATCGAATCATTATAATATAGTAGATGTCGAATTTTTTAAAACATAAGGTTTTGGGCCTCTAAGTAAAGCTATCGAATTTATAAACATACGACAATTAATGCCGCTATAAACATTGGTGTCGAACAAATATGAGATAAGAGGCTTCGAGTTTTAAAACATTTAGGGGTGTCGAACCCTCAAAACAAAGAAGGTGTCAAATTTTTAAAAGATTATTATTAAGTCTCGAAATGATAGGGTGTCGAGCCTCTACAACCTCATGACACCGAACCCCTACAATACCTTGTGCCTAACTTTTATACAAGTAGATACATCACATATTTACTAAGTAGATATCGCATGCATCATCCCATATAGATACCGAGTTTATAAATTAAATACATCATATAGCATTAGATAGTTATTCTATGTATCGACCTTCATGGATGTCGAATATCGATATAACAGGGGTGTCGAGTATCTATAATGGCATTACTGTAATTAAAATAAGAACTGTTTTATTTTCTTTTAAAGCCAACACTTTCCACCACTCTTGCCCAATGTCAAATTATCATTGGATAACAAAATTCTTTACATTTTCTTTTCATAAATCGCAGGTAGATCTATTCTACCTTCTCAAATATCTTTACAAACTCTTTTAATTAATATATTTATCTTATATTAAATAAACACTTTTCTAGAATAATAAAATTCACAGAAAATCATAACCACTAAGGAAAAATCCCCAAAAATCCAAATTTCCATCTTCTTCCTTATACCAAAATTTCAGGGCCAAAATATTAATTTAATTATTTTTAATAATTAAATTTCGAAATAAACTTCTTTTTCCTCATAAGAAATTCATAAAATGTTCATATGAATTTGGAAAATTATGAAATTAAAAACCCATCTCCAAAATAAAGTTTAACACAAATTATTAAAATTTCAAATCAATTGGAGACCTAAAACTTAAGTTTTGCATTAAAAACCCACAAGAATGATTCTATTAAATCACCATTCAATCAAACAATGATATAAACCATCCAAGCATGACATATTATCACAACAATTCGGAAATCAAACATAGATCCAAAAACAAGCATAAATAAATGAGATGGATGCTATTATCTTAGGTAAGAGAAATTGAGATTTGTGGTATATTAGTTCCCATAAGCTTTTCCCTTTAAGCCCCTTTAGATTTCCCCTTCTTTTCTTCTTAGGTAATGGTCGGCCTGAATTATGCTTGTTTTGACCTAGAAACGCGAAAATTAGAATGAATGAGAGAAGAACGGTTTAGAGAATGAATAATATGGGTTATTCCTATTATGCCCCTCTCATTGATCCTCTGTTTTTTATGTTTGAAACAATCTTTATAGTTAATTACTTAAGGCACGACCTAGGTAGTTAACAAATATCATTCTCCTTATCACCTTACATTATTATATTTAATTTATTTAATTAAATTTCTTGAATAATGTTAAACAAAAATTAGGTGTGTTACATCAATTCATGGGATTTAACCCCATTTAATGCTCGAATAAATATTTTGCATATAAATTCAATTTAAACGCATATCAGTCTCATATATCGATTAATATATTTATAACTAAAATAAATATATTTAATAATATGTTTTTATCAAACCAAAATTCAAATTTATAGCTAATATTTCACAAAAATTAATTAATTCAATTAATTTATAACAATTAAAAATTAATTAAATCATTTCGGTTAAAAGAGAATTCATCATTTCGGTTTTATGACTCGTTTGTTGTAAATTTGGTCAATGATTAATATCGAACTATTCGAATATTAACGTCCACACGTCACTTAGTTGGTGTGTGACGATTTGGCCAAATTTATCGCTTATGTAACAACCCACCTTGGAATAGGCCTAAATTTCGACCCAGAAAAGGCCAATCGAAACTTCGATCCATTCTAAGGTAAGTTGTTGGTAGTAAAAAGAGGAAATATTGCAGAGTCATAATTAAACTTTCAGAACTCACAGCGGATGGAACAAAATATAATAGTAAAGTGTACCCATTTATTTTATAACCATAAGAATGTCATAACACAAAATCCCATAAAAACCATAACATAATATCCATTGCAACAATTGTCTAAATCCATGGGTACAAATAAAAGCAAATAATAATAAACATTGCCACAAGCCAAGCTCCTCCGTCTTTAAGCATCGTCACCACCATCACTCCGTACTTAACCTGTGTTGTAATGAGGAGGGTGTCAGAACAACAAGTGTCTGGTGAATAAAAACCTCAAGTCTTATGTTTTCAGCACCAGGGCAGTATATTTCAAAATAAGAATATGTCTACGAACATAAAATCATTAAAATCATTGATACTTCTTTATAAGGAAAGTAGGCAGTTCTAACCACATAATACTTTCCATTCCAAAAGTAGGTTTCTAAAATCTCATATCTCGATTATACGTCATAAATAAGTAATAATGTGAGAGACGGTACCCAAACCACTTAATACCTTTTATTGAAAAATAGGAAGACTCTGGTCATTTAATACATTAATTAAGGCAGACCCCATTATTTAAGACCTATTTCCATGGCATGCTCCTCAATGGTACTATCTAGCTAACATCATATGGAATCTCATAGGCCACTTAATACTTCCAATTGGAAATATGCAGACTCTAGTAATTTAATACCTTAAATAAGGTAGACCCCATCATTTAAGACTTATTTCCAAAAGTGTACCCCTATTGAGATACCACCTAACGTGTCCCCTTAGCCATTTAATACTTCATCTGAGGAAAAGAGGAACTATGTCCAACCACTTAATACCTCAAAACCCTAAAGCAAGCCCTTCATCTTATGACCCATACTCATAATGACGTCTCACATTAGTCCGTTATTCATAGGAACTGGTAGCCAAATTAGTTGGGCATATTTCCCCTATAGAAGTTGAGACCAACCTTACGTTATTATAAATACTTATCATAAGGATATCTCATATCAACAAAAGTTTACACAACTGCTGGAAGCCTCCAAGTGAAGGACAGATTTCTGTCATATAACTCTATTGACCTCGCATCCCTATGACTTACACACGAATCAATTACTCTCCATATATATATATATATATCACCGTTTCATGAATAGGGCCTTAAAAGGAATCTTCCTTATTATGCCTAAAAATAATAATTAGGCTATATAAGAGTTTCCTCTTATTTTCATCTAACAATTAATTACCTTCCCATTATGGGAAATAAATGATAATAAATGCCTAACTGACTACACCATATACGCAATAATTATACGTTGATTATGCAAGTAGAGATAAATAAATATTCGCCCCTAACAAGTTCTAAATGCATAGGGTTTACACTCTAAACTAGCATTAAATGTCAATTCCCTAATCAAATATTATTACAAGCCCCTTTTCTTTAAATTCCCAAGATTTCATGGGATTCTAATACCCAAAACATGGAATAAATTTTTGTTTCCTGGAGATTTGACCAGGCAATTAAGCACTCGACATCTATGAGAACTCGGCATCCAAGAGTACTCGGCATCCAGGAGCACTCGGCATCCAGGAGCACTCGGCATCCAGGAGCACTCGGCATCCAGGAGCACTCGGCATCCAAGAGCATTCGGCATCAAAAGGCGTTCGGCATATACGACTGCTCGGCATGGCTGTATTGTTCGTCAAAAGCTATCGTTCGGCCATAACCATCGTTCGGCTAGAGACATCGTTCAGCTAAAGGCAAACGTTCAGCCAATGCCATCGTTTGGCCAGGGACATCGTTCGGTCAGAAGCATTGTTTGGTTAAAGCTATCGTTCGGCCAACACCAACGTTCGGCTAGAGACAACGTTCAATCAAGCGCTTCGTTCGGCCAGAGGCACGTTCAGCTTCGACTAACATTCGTTCCACTCTTCCCACGCAGCAAGCATATCGTTTGGCATAGAGAAGGTGGTTCGGCATCATTGTGTTCGGCCTATTTGGTTCGGCATACGGCGACCACTGTATTTGGGCCAGAGTGTTCGGCTGCCGAGCCCACCTGGGAAGTCCAACCCATCTTTGTCTACAAATAGAGGGGCAGGGGCATAGTGAAAAGGACCTTTTTTGGGGAGAACACTAGGGAGACTCTGCCATTTTTGAGACTCGTCTTCTTTACTTAGCAACTTCATTCAAGCATTTGATCTACGAATTGTATTTGTAATCAATCATTAAGAAGATCAATAAAGTGAAAACTCAAAGTGGACATAGGCAATTACACTGAACCACTATAAATTTGGTGTTCTTACTTTCTACATTTAAATTAGCATTGTCTTCCTTGTTTAATTTATCTTCATCACTTATATCTCTACACAATCTTTCTCTACGAGGTTAGTGACCAATTTTGGTGCTAACACTTTGGTGCTTTCACTGAGAATTGAATTCTCAGACCTTAAGGATCTGCTTTGAAGCTACTGGATTGAAAAAATACCCCAAAGAAGATTTGACTCATTGATAGGACATCCGTTGATTCTACTCAGAGTTCCTACCAATAACTCTACAATGGCAAGACCACGTACCAGGTCAGCTTCTCATAATGCGGATGCCCATGAGACTGCTAGCGTGCAACAAGCAGGACCTAGCAATCAGCCAGCAATTCCGGGTGTAGGAATTGCCGCCCAGGACCAGACTCCATTTGTCACCAGAATAGAGTTCAACGACTTGATGAGAGAACTCAGGGAAAGCAGGAGACAACTAGGAGAGCAGATGCAAGCTAACGCCAACCTGTTGGCACAACTCACTCAACAGCAGCAACAGAATGCCGGTGGCAATCCCGCTCCTTATTCCTCATCTGACAGCTCAACTTCCTCTGATGAACCTCCCAGGCGCAGACGCCGTAAGACTGAAGCTGCGCGGGCAGGTGCTGCTGTTCAAACAGATGGAGACCGTGACCAAGCAGGAGCTGGAAACTTCGGAACCGGAGTGCGGGTGGAGGCTGGATGCCCAGACCATCAAAACGCTAACGATGTCGAACCTCAAGACGCACGTTTGGCAGATCACCAGGAGAGGAGGCATCAGCATGGACAGTCGCGTAGAACAGACTCTAACCTTCCACCTTCCATGCAGACACCAGATCTGACAGCCATGGTTAGGCAATTGATGAAAGAAAATCAGGGCTTATCGAATGACGATTGGGGAGTATCAAGGAGTCATACTCTGTTCACAGATGTTGTGCTGCAGGCGGCGTACCCCAGAAAGTTTAGTATGCCAACTATCCCTACGTATGAGGGAAAGACTGACCCCAGACAGCATGTCATGAGGTACGAGTGGATGATGGATTCAGCTAGAGCAAATGATGCAACCAAGTGTAGATGCTTTCCAATTACTCTATCTGGGATCGCTACTATGTGGTTCACCCGACTTCCTCCGCGGTCCGTATCCAATTTCGAGGAGTTGGCAAAGAAGTTTATCGAGCAGTTAAGGATACACACTACTCGTCCACAGGACGTAATGTCTCTGTCAAGTGTAATCCAAAATCCTGGGGAGTCGTTGAAGGAATATTTACAAAGATTCCATGTTGCGGCAACTGAAGTCAGTAATCCAAATGATCATGCAATTCTAATGGCTGTAATGAGAGGTGTGGATCCGGATTCTGAATTTGGAGACTGGTTGGTAGGAAAACCTCCGACTACGCTAGAGCGTTTCTACTCAAAGGCACACTAGTTCATAAGAAGAGAGGAAGCTAGGTGGGTAAGGCGAGATAAGGCACCAGGACCTGTCCAAGAATCCATGAAAAGCAACGTTGCTGTGAAGTAGTCCGGAGACAACTCGGGAAAGGTCCAAGTCAATGTCCAGAACAAGCCTGGGCAGCCTAAGGAGTTCAGAGGAAGAAATCAAGGGAAGAAGAGAGAAGCGGGGAAGTGGAAACCGAGAATTCCAAGCTACAATGAGCATACCCCACTGAATGTGTCTCTTGAGAACATTTACCTATCAACCTGCAATACTTTTCAGTACAGAAAGCCACGTCCAAAAGAGTCAACCGAGGAACAGAAGTGGACCAGGAAATATTGCCGCTTCCATGAGACTTATGGGCACAATACAGAAGAGTGCAGACACCTGCACGACGCTATAGAGAAGTTGATCAGGAAGAAGAAGTTACAAGAGTTTGTGAAGGATCCACAGGAAGGAGGACAGGGAACATCCAACCCAGGTCGTGCACCAGCCCCGCGTCATCCCGAGGAGCCTGCCCGAACTGTGGGTAGACTAGTCATAAACACAATCATCGGCGGACCTCACCCCGCGGATAAGAATTGGCAAGAGATGGAGCGGTATGAAAGTTCCCTGAAGCATGCAGATTTTGAGTGTTGTTCGAACGTGGAGGATGGGACCCCTGCTAAACAGCAGCGCGTAATGACAGACGATATAGTGTTTAGAAATAGAGATGCTGACCAAGTAGAGGCTCCAACCATCGACCCGATGGTCATATCTGCGACGATCGGACCGGCTTATGTGAAAAGAATTCTGATTGATTGTGGAAGTTCTGTCAACATCATCTTCAAGAAGGCTTATGACCAGATGAAAATGGAAACAAAGGACTTGAAACCATCCAAAGCTCGTATACACGGCTTTAATGGTGCAGCGACCGATGCGGTATGATATGTTGAGTTACCAGTTGAACTGTGACAAGGCGAACGTCGCAGGGTGAGAATCCTGCCCTTCGTAGTTTTGGGTGTGGATTCTCCATATAATGTATTCCTGAGCCGACCGGCCCTGGCTGAGTTTAGAGCAGCATTAGCCCCATGGTGCCTGACTTTGAAATTCCCAACTGACAAAGGAGTAGGAGTTGTTCATGGCGACCAGGCGACCGGTCGTGCATGTTATGTGGCAGAGCTCAGAGAGGCCCATCGGAGGGAGAAAGGAAAGGTTGCGGACATTCCGGTCCGCATCCTTAATAATGATGATTGACAAGTAGTGCCCGAGCCCTGGCTCAGGCATAATTCTCGGATCTTCAGAGACATAGATCCGAGAGATGACGATGAGAAACCCAGGGAAGAAAAGGCAGCGCCGGCTGAATTAACAATTGACATTTCAGTCAGCCGAGACGATCCATCACGAGTGCTGAAGATCGGATCACAACTCGGCCCCGCAATGACGAAAGACCTTAGTGATTTCCTCCGGGCAAATCTTGATGTTTTCGCCTGGGTGCATTCTGATATGTGCGGGATTTCTCCCGCCATTACGAGTCATATGTTGAACATAGACCCAAAATACGTCCCAGCTAAACAAAAGAGGAGAGGAATGGACCCAGAGAGGTCCGCTGCTCTCAGAGAGGAAGTGACAAACTCAAAGCCAATGGGTTCGTCCGCGACGCCCTCTACCCCGAATGGGTATCGAATCCCGTGATGGTGAAAAAGGCGAATGGGAAATGGAGAACTTGCATAGATTATTCCGACTTGAACAAAGCATGCCCCAAGGATAGTTTCCCGTTGCCTAGGATTGATCAGTTGGTCGACTCCACTGCAGGACATGATCTGTTATCATTCATGGATGCATACTCGGGTTACAATCAAATCCCGATGCATATTCCGGACCAAGAACACACCAGCTTCGTTACAGATGTCGGGCTATAGTGCTATGCAGTAATGCCCTTCGGACTGAAGAACGCAGGAGCGACTTATCAGTGTTTGGTGAATCGAATGTTCAAAGACCAGCTTGGTAGGATGATGGAAGTCTATGTGGATGACATGCTCGTGAAGTCACGACAGTCAAACGACCACATTCGAGACTTGGCTGAAATGTTCGACATACTCAGGTATTATGGGATGAAGATCAACCCTCTGAAGTGTTCCTTCGGCGTTGCGTCGGGGAAGTTTTTGGGATTCATCGTCAATGCTAGGGGAAATGAAGCCAACCCAGAAAAGATCCAAGCTATTCGAGATGTGCAAGTGCCCAGGACTATAAAACAGGTACAGAGCTTGAATGGAAAAGTAGCTGCGCTAAGTCGATTCATATCCAGGGCAACAGACAAGTGCATCCCTTTCTTTGATATAATAAAGAAAGGGAAGAGGAATTTCGAGTGGACATACGATTGTGAGGAAGCATTCCGGGATCTGGTGAGGCATCTGGAGAGTCCACCAGTGCTGTCAAAACCAGTGGACCACGAGATGCTGTACTTGTACTTGGCCGTATCCCCACATGCTATAAGTGCGGCTCTGGTTCGCGAGGAGGACCGAATCCAAAAGCCGGTGTATTACGTTAGCAAGCGTTTAACGGGGGCAGAAAGGAATTACCCCAAAATCGAGAAATTGGCCTATTGCTTGGTGATTGATCACGTAAGCTGCGCCCATACTTTCAAGCACACTCAATCAACGTTTATACCGATCAACCCCTACGGCAGGTATTCCAACGACTAGAAACTTCTGGAAGATTGCTAAAATGGAACATCGAGTTGAGCCAGTTCGATATCGCCTACTTGCCACGAAGAGCCATACAAGGGCAAGCATTAGCAGACTTCATTGCTGAGTTTACTGTGTCTGACGAACCAGATGGTCACAACGTCATGCCCCTCGTTTGATGGAAATTGTACACTGATGGGGCATCAAACGATCGTTGCTCCGGCGCGGGTGTAGTTCTTGTAACTCCGGAAAATCGATCGATTTGTTACACTTTGAAGCTCGATTTCCCAGCTACAAATAACGAAGCAGAATATGAAGCACTGATTGCTGGCTTGAAGCTCATCGGAGAACTCGGGATCAAATCAGTTGAAATCTTTTGTGACTCACAGTTGGTGGTTTACCAAGTGCGGGGAGATTACCAAGCAAAGGGACAGAAGCTTGCTCCGTACCTTGTTCTGGTTCAAGAACTTCTGTCGAATCTTGAGCGTTATGATATTTCGCATGTCCCGCACGAACAGAATAAAGAAGCGGACTCGTTGGCTAAGTTTGCGAGCACAGGCGATGCGCAGAAAATGGGATTGTATCCCGTTGAGGCCTTGCATGCCCCGAGCATAGACGAGATGAAAGTTGATCGTGTGTTGGAAACGGAAATCGAGAAGGAGTCGTAGATAACCGCATTCAAACTGTACCTGACGACCGGGGCTTTACCAGAAAAAAGGAGCGAAAGACGACAGGTCCTTCGAAAGGCCGCGCGATACGTGATGCAGGATGGATTAATGTATCAAAAAGGGTTCTTAGTCCCCTTATTACGGTGCATCGCTCATGGTGAGACAAAGCGGGTCTTGAAAGAGGTTCACGAAGGGGAATGTGGCGACCATACTGGGGGGCAAACGCTAGCAGAAAAGATCCTCCGCTATGGATATTACTGGTCGACCGTAAATCGGGACGATGCAGACTACGCAAGGATATGTGACAAGTGTCATAGATATGCGAAAATCCCGAGGACTCCATCAACGGAACTCACATAAATGGTTAGTCCCTGGCCATTTGCAATCTGGGGAATCGACATAATCGGCTCTTTGCCTATATCCAAAGGTGGTGCGAAATAAACGATAGTTGCAGTCGACTATTTCACAAAATGGGCTGAGGCAGAACCCTTGGCCACAATCACCTCTAAGAAGGTCATTAACTTCGTTGTACGAAGCATTATATGCCGCTTTGGCCTTCCTCGCACCATCATTACGGACAACGGGACGCAATTTGAAAGCAGAGAGTTCAAAGAGTTCTGTTTAAAGTATGGCATCGAGAAGAAGTTCGCCGCCGTTGCACACCCAAAAGCTAATGGACAAGTCGAGGCCGTTAACAAAATAATCAAGTCCATACTGAAGAAGCGTCTTGAGAAGGTCGGAGGCAAGTGGGTAGATGAACTCCCGACAACATTGTGGGCTTATAGAACTACCCACAAGTCCGCGACCGGCGACACTCCATTCGCCTTGGCATACGGCTCGGAAGCCGTTATACCCGTGGAACTCGAAGTTCCATTACACCGAGTGACATACTATGGTCCCAAGACGAACCAGGACCTCTTGTTGGAATCGCTGGACTGCATCGATGAAAAACATGAAGAGGCCGAATTAAGGGCGGCAGCGCATATGCACCGAGTCAAGCGTTACTACGACGGCAGAGTCCGCCCAAGGATTTTTGATGTGGGTGATCTCGTTCTAAAACGAGTCTTTCCGGTACCATCACGTATGAATCCCAGTTGGGAAGGTCCGTACGTCATTGAATGGAAGCTTGGAGAGGGAACATTCAAGCTAGCGACCATTGATGGCGCGACACTCCCCCGAGCGTGGAATAGTGAACATTTGCGACATTATTACGTTTAGTATGTTTCTTTCCTGTTTTAGGCACAGTTATTTCCTGTAGGTTTTCATTCAATCGTAGCATAGTTTCTTTTTAGCCATGTAATCAAGCAGCTTAGTTGTTTTTCATTAATAAAGGCTTGAAGCCATATTTTCCGTGAATTACTAATGTCTCTATACCTCATAGTCGGGTGATGAATTATTAGAACTACATTATCCTGTACGATGTACGAACTCGTATAAACGATTTCAAATCTCTGAATCCCCAGAGCGCGGACCGGAGTACTCTAAGTCCCCGGAGCGTGGACTAGAGTATAAACGATTTCAAATCTCCGAATCCCCAGAGCGCGGACCGAAGTACTCTAAGTCCCCGGAGCGCGGACTAGAGTATAAACGATTTTAAATCTCCGAATCCCCAGAGCACGGACCGGAGTACTCTAAGTCCCCGGAGCACGGACTAGAGTATAAACGATTTCAAATCTCCGAATCCCCAGAGTGCGGACCGGAGTACTCTAAGTCCCCGGAGCGCGGACTAGAGTATAAACGATTTCAAATCCCTGAATCGCCAGATCGTGGACTAAAGTATAAGTGATTTCAATCTCCGAGTCCCCAGAGTGCGGACCAGTGTACTCTAAGTCCCCAGAGCACGGACTAGAGTATAAACGACCTTAATCTTCGAGTCTCCAGAGCGCGGACCGGAATACTCTAAGTCCCCAGAGCGCGGATTAGAGTGTTAACAATCTCTGAATCCCCTGAATACAGGTCAACTTACTATAAGTCCCTGGAACGCGAATTTAGAAAAAATTCTGGGTACTCAAGAAATGTAGAACAAGAAGTATGCCACTCCGAAGAATGTTCGAACAACGCAAGAATGGACTGGGAAATATACAACTCATAAGCGCCTGAGTTTTGACAGCAGTTATTCGGGAAGCTAAGAAAGTAAAAGAATCGTTCAAGTGACTAAGTAACTGAACTTTATTTAACAAGTCCAAAATGAGGTTACACAATTATGCCTCCAAAACTTGGAGTCAAAAACCTATCTATACAAACTACAGAGGCAAAAGATAAAAGTAATTACAAGACTTAAGCAAGGAACTCGTTGAACGAGTATAGCGATTATTTCTTCAGTTTCTTCTTCTTTTCTTCTTTTGTTTTTTCCGACGACTCCTCTCCCTCACGCTTTTTCTTGGATTTCTTGCTTGCTAAAGAAGCGGAGTCAGGGGTAGTGTAACAACCCGGGATTTAGCTTTAATTTATAATCGTCAATTACTGATTTAAGTGATGATAATTGCTATCGAATTTGATCGGTTGGAATACTTTGATTAAATTTACAATTGGATTCTTCTAGGGTTTAAATTCTTTTGAATAATTGTTAAGGCTTAAGCGGGCTTTGAACAGTATTGGCCCACGTTTTTCTTTGTTGCCGTGTGAATCATTTTCACCCATCCTTTTTTATTATTATTGGCAAACCTGTTCCCTTTACCCCCTTAAATCACTTTAGTTCAACCCAAAATAATAACGAAAGAAAAATGGCGATTAACAAACTAGGGCTTCGGTGATGTTGTAATTTCCTGGCGAATCGGGCTCGATCTTCTTCAATACTTGCTCGACTGAATTAAGGCTTTTTCCTTGTTCGTTTTGCTGGCGAATTGAAGCTTCTGCTTCGTCTTCTTTTGTGGCGACTCTGGAATTATCTTTGTTGCTTGCGTCGATTAATCAGCTGCTAGAAAACCAAGGTGAGTGATATTATTTCACTCACATCTAGTTCTACTGTGCTTCAGTAGTTCAATTTTGTTTGATGTCGATGATTTCTCTGAGTTTATCGGGTTCGTATAATTTGATGAGTTTCGGCTTTGATGATTCTTAGATTTGAGTTTGATGATGTTGTTTAGTTCAACTTTGGTTACTGCTTCTAGTGGCACTTCCGTTCTTGTTTGTTTTACTGCTGCTTTATGACTTTGGACATTTTGTTTTGACTGTGGAATCACTAGGTTGATGATGTTCGACCGTTGAACTTGATGGTCTGAGGTCATCGATTTACAGCTCTATACACATTGCATTTCCTATTTACAGTGACTTTATGACTTCTGACTTGTTTTAGTTATGGCTTGATTTCTTGTACCTTGGTTATTTTGTCTATCTGAAATTGTTGATTTGATTGCCAAGGAGTCGACTTTGTTTTAAGTTGTCTTCGGTTTCGATTTAATTTGTGTCGTTGTTGATTTTGTTCATCCCTGTAACATCGATTTCGAACATTGCTGCTTTGATAATTTCTATAGCATAGCTGCCTTACCATTCATGACTTAGGCAGTATTCATAGTAAATTTTAAAGTTGATTTTTATTGGCTTTAAAAATGGACTTCAGTTATGAGATCTTCATACCTGTATACTTGACAGTTTTGTATTGTTGATGTCTTCATGCTATTGCTCTCGAGTCATGTACATGTGGGTCTGCATTGATATTTAGTTGAAGCTCATTTGGCACACTCTGTATTAGTACTGCCATGGTTGGTTTTTAGTTGCATGTATTGGTTGGTTCTGCTGTGTCCACTGCTACAATCTGCATGTTTGTTGATCTTGAAGTCTGATCTTCATGTAGCTATGTACTCCATTGTCCTGTTTTTAGTGAGTTGCATATCAGGGCTGTTATACTGTTGCTTGTTTCGTTATGGGGTATCTTGGTTCACTGGTACATCCCACTATTGCATTTGATCTGGTCATTCATTGTTGCCATATTGGCATCACTGCATCTTCATGTACCTGCACATTTGAGTGTGGTCTTGCATTCGGGTTGATTAGATTATTTTGTGTAGTTGTTTGCCCTGTATATCCCAGTGTACACCAATTGTTGATTCTTATTGAATATGTATACTTGTATTTTATTAGTTGGGGCTGTCACATATGTGTATCCATATGTACACATGAGTATGTGTGGATGTATGTATCATTTTGGGGCTTTGAGTCTGGGCAGTTGGTTGTACACTGGTATTCGAGACAGGTTGCATTCTGGTTTCATTTGTTCAGTTTACATATAATACTTACCTGACCCTTGCATATGCTCTCTGATACATTTCGAGTCATGTTGACATTTACTGGTAGTTGCAGCTTGTACTTTGAACACTAGTGTGTATTTTGTCTTGTTTCTGGTTGGGTTCATTGATGAGTTGTTTCATAGGTGCATTCACTCCTATGTGTTCTTATATATTTTACTACCCTTGTCTAGGGTAGTGCAGCAGTTTGCTATTACACTATGCCTTGCTTTGTGACATGTTGAACTTGTTTCACTTGTTGCCTCTGATCTTGTTTAGTATTGTTTTGAGTTGTTTTGTAGTGGTGAGGCAGTACACGCGTGCGTGTACTGCAGCCCTAGCAGGATTGACAGATTTAGTTGATATTTCGATTGTTAAATTATTTCGTTGTTTCAATTCAATATTTTGAAGTTGTATTTTGAAATGGTTCATTTTGATTTGAGTTGTATCCGTTGGCTTTTGGATTCATTGATCTTCTGCGTATTTCATAGACTGTATTTGCGAGGCAGTACACATTAGCGTGTACTGCAGCCAATCAGCATTGTTGTTTTTAAACTGACATTTCAATTGTTAAATTTGATTTGGATTGCTTATTTGTTGTTTAACACTGTTTAGTGTTATATCTGCCGTTATCCGATTCTTTTATCGAGGAGTCGGATATACGAGATTTCTGTGACTACCGTCTATTTGATGTTGATTATTATTGCTTCTATGCACTAATAACTGAGTTTGAATTAGACTGACCCGTGTATTATTTTCTTTTGAATGTAATACTCGGGTCAGACCCGAGTTATTTCTGGTTGTAGAATTCCTGCTTTGAGTTGTTGTTGAGCTATGAAGACTTTTTATATCATTTGAAGTGGTCTTCGTCTTGTTGTAATAGTCAGTGTGTCTGTTTTAAGATGATATGTATTCACGTATATTAGTCGATAATATACTTGTATATATAACTTCTTGAGTCGACGGTCGTAGTTGTATCATATGTATTGTGTCAACTGTATTGTAACTGACATCAGTTATTATATATATATATATATGAGACTTTTTGTTATTTGTGTTCCGCATTCTTTTTGTATCTGTGTTATATTTATATATATTGTCCTAAACTATTATGAACCATCGTAGTTCGTTTTATACTGGTAATTGGGTATGTCGATGGGAGTAAATAAATAAGAGATGAAAGTCAAAAATGTATACCACTCCTATCGAGGTAACCAATACTAGTGTAAGGCCAACTATGGATGGCCACTCCTATCCAGCCTTATTCTTCGTGATAACAGACAGTATTTTCCTTTAATACTTTTTGTTATTGTGAGCATAGAGGTGGGGCGTTACAGTTTGTATCAGAGCTTGGGGTTTATGGACATAATATAAAACATAACTTAGATGGAACATGTGCTACAACTATTTGTTGATGTTTTATTATGACTTGAGTCAAAACTAAAGTTTTGAAATTTGGATGAAATTTTTAAGTATCTTTAGTTAAAAATAAAAGAGAAACTGTGTTTTGTTAATTTGATTGATTTGGGTACAGTTTATCAGATTGCGCAGCGGAAACAGTGAAACTGTCTTCGCTGAGTACAACTGATAATCTTTTTGATTTAAAAATCAAAATATGAAATTGAAATGAATTTCATTTGTTGTTTACATAGCTGTATTTATTTTGTTTCTTTGAGAATTCCGAATCCGATTTGAGGATTCAAAACGATCGCAGCTATGTGATTTTTGTTGAGATCTTTGCTGGTTTTCTTTTATGCTAATCATATATTGATTAGATTTAGCTGTTTTGAATTATCTCCATGGAAGATATATTCGAATGATTTCTTTGTTCATTTTGTAGTACGTGCAAATTTGAGTTGCACGTTACTGTATTTATTTTACGTTGAACCGATGCTTGGTTATGAAACGTATTTTGTTGCCGTTATTTTTATAATGGGATTTTTACACCAATGATAAATTTTTGAAGCACGGTGTTTTGTGGCATTTTTGATGAATGCAAATTTCACTGATATTACATTTTGATGTAAATTATTTTGATGAGATTTTGACGTTTAAAAATTACTGTTGCTTTGGCTTCAGTAACCGTCAAGTTTTAAAAGTGGGTTTTCAAGCGGTTATTCCGCAATGTTGATTTTGAGATTCGTTTCACGGTGTTTTGGGAAGTACAATTTCCTTTTCAAAATTGTTACTAATATTGCTGCTTTAATCACGTGATTGGAAAATCGTTTTAAAAATGAAAATTGTTTATAATTTTTTTAACAGTTTGCTCTTTCAAAAGGATGAGAAAGCGATTTAAACGTTTCAGCAAAATCGAGGATTATGACCCATTTCTTTTACTGATTCGCTTAACTCTGGACTTGTCCAGTTGAGAATGTTGTTATTTTTTTGTAAAATAAATGAAATTGTTTTCAGAAATTTTACAGTTTGCGCTTTCAAAAGAATGAGGAAGCGATTTAAACATTTCAGCAAATCGAGGATTATGACCCCTTTCTTTTACTGATTCGCTTAATTCCGGACTTGTCCGTTTGAGAATGTAAAGTGTATTTTTACAAAATACACAATTTTGCACTTTCAAGGAAACGATGAAGAGAATCAAATGATTTAGTAAAACACGTGGTATGGGACATGTGCGTTGGCTATTTCGGTTAATTCCAGACTCGTTAATTGAATATCTGTTGTTTTGATGATTTTGATGAATTTTGCACTTTCAAGGAAACGATGAAGAGAATCAAACGATTTAGTAAAACACGTGGTATGGGACATGTGCGTTTGCTATTTCGGTTAATTCCGGACTCGTTAATTGAATATCTGTTGTTTTGATGATTTTGATGAATTTTGCACTTTCAAGGAAACGATGAAGAGAATCAAACGATTTAGTAAAAAAACGTGGTATAGGACATGTGCGTTTGCTATTTCGGTTAATTCCGGACTCGTTAATTGAAATATTTGATGATTTCGTGTGCTTTCGAGCCACTATGTGGACCTTCGGGTCATTTGTTGGACCTTCGTGTCAAATACCAGTACTTGACCTTCGGGTCATTTGTTGGGCGCCAAAATTATGTTGAGTACTTGGTAGGCTTCGGCCATTTGTTGATGCACGTGCGGCGAATTAAAAACTCGCCATCTGATGGGATCGATCCAAGCTTTTATGTTGATTTTCTAGTCTTCTTAATTGATTTCTAGATATTTGTTGTTTCCAATTATCTACAGGTAATTGGATATTTGTTGATATGAGTTCTGATTATCGTCTTTGATAATCAGATATTTGTTGTTTCTAATTATCGATTTTGATAATTAAATAGTTGTTGATTTGAAATTTGATTATCGTTTTTGATAATCGAATATTTGTTGATTTGAGATTTGATTATCGCTTGTGATAATTGAATATTTGTGATCTGAGATTTGATTATCGTTTTTGATAATCGAATATTTGTTGATTTGAGATTCGATTATCGCTTGTGATAATTGAATATTTGTGATTTGAAATTTGATTATCATTTTTGATAATCGAATATTTGTTGATTTGAGATTCGATTATTGCTTGTGATAATTGAATATTTTTGATTTGAGATTTGATTATCGTTTTTGATAATCGAATATTTGTTGATTTGAGATTCGATTATCGCTGGTGATAATTGAATATTTGTGATTTGAGATTTGATTATCGTTTTTGATAATCGAATATTTGTTGATTTCAGAATTGATTATCGTTTGAGATAATTAAATATTTGCTGATTTGAAATTTGATTACCGTTTATGGTAATTAAATATTTGTCGATTTGAAATTTTGATTACCGTTTGTGGTAATTAAATATGTGCTGATTTGTTTCTGATTATCGTTTGAGATAATTAGATATTTGATGTTTCTGATTATCGTTTTTGATAATTAGATATTTGATGTTTCCGATTATCGCTTTTGATAATTTGATATTTGTTGATTTGTTTTCTGAGTATCGTTTGGATAATTGGATGTTTGCTGATTTTATGGATAAGAGATTTTCTAGTCTCTAGTTGAGTTCAGATTATGTTGATTTTATTGAATTGCTATTTTCTATCTATCACTGTTGATAGTTAGAGTTTGCTGATTATGAAGTTCGTGTTTCCTATTTATCTGGTAGATAACTAAATATTTACAGTTTTACGATTTGTGATTGTGTTTTATAATTATCCTTGTTGATAACTAGATTTTGTTGTTTTCTAATTATCGTATCGATAATTAGATGTTGCTGTTTTGTGATTTTCTGTATTTTAATTATCTAGTTGATAATTGAATATTACTGATAATTGCAATTATTCAGTTTGTTGTTTTCTAAATATCTATTTGATAAATAGATTTTTTGTTGTTGTTGAGAACTTGTAAATTTCTTTTAGTGAAGTTAAAAGATTTCTTTGGTGTTTGAATTCTCGACCTTTATTTTCTAGCTTAACCAGTTTATGTTAGAAAAATTATTGTTATAGACAACTTTAATTATGAAAATTGCGGGGATGCAATTTCTATTAGGAGGGGAGTCTGTAACAACCCAGGATTTAGCTTCAATTTATAATCGTCAATTACTGATTTAAGTGATGATAATTGCTATCGAATTTGATCGGTTGGAATACTTTGATTAAATTTACAATTGGATTCTTCTAGGGTTTAAATTCTTTTGAATAATTGTTAAGGCTTAAGCGGGCTTTGAACAGTATTGGCCCACGTTTTTCTTTGTTGCCGTGTGAATCATTTTCACCCATCCTTTTTTTTTATTATTGGCAAACCCTTTCCCTTTACCCCCTTAAATCACTTTCGATCAACCCAAAATAATAACGAAAGAAAAATGGCGATTAACAAACTAGGGCTTCGGCGATGTTGTAATTTCCTAGCGAATCGGGCTCGATCTTCTTCAATGCTTGCTTGACTGAATTAAGACTTTTTCCTTGTTCATTTTGCTAGCGAATTGAAGCTTCTGCTTCGTCTTCTTTTGTGGCGACTCTGGAATTATCTTTGTTGCTTGCGTCGATTAATCAGCTGCTAGAAAACCAAGGTGAGTGATATTATTTCACTCACATCTAGTTCTACTATGCTTCAGTAGTTCAATTTTGTTTGATGTCGATGATTTCTCTGAGTTTATCGGGTTCGTATAATTTGATGAGTTTCGGCTTTGATGATTCTTTGATTAGAGTTTGATGATGTTGTTTAGTTCAACTTTGGTTACTGCCTCTAGTGGCACTTCCGTTCTTGTTCGTTTTACTGCTGCTTTATGACTTTGGACATTTTGTTTTGACTGTGGAATCACTAGGTTAATGACGTTCGACCGTTGAACTTGATGGTCTGAGGTCATTGATTTACAGCTCTGTACACATTGCATTTCCTAGTTACAGTGACTTTATGACTTCTGACTTGTTTTAGTTATGGCTCGATTTCTTGTACCTTGGTTATTTTGTCTATCTGACATTGTTGATTTGATTGCCAAGGAGTCGACTTTGTTTTAAGTTGTCTTCGGTTTCGATTTAATTTGTGTCGTTGTTGATTTTGTTCATCCCTGTAACATCGATTTCGAACATTGCTGCTTTGATAATTTCTATAGCATAGCTGCCTTACCATTCATGACTTAGGCAATATTCATAGTAAATTTTAAAGTTGATTTTTATTGGCTTTAAAAATTGACTTCAGTTATGAGATCTTCATACCTATATACTTGACAGTTTTGTATTGTTGATGTCTTCATGCTATTGTTCTCGAGTCATGTACATGTGGGTCTGCATTGATATTTAGTTGAAGCTCATTTGGCACACTCTGTATTAGTACTGCCTTGGTTGGTTTTTAGTTGCATGTATTGGTTGGTTCTGCTGTGTCCACTGCTACCATCTGCATGTTTGTTGATCTTGAAGTCCGATCTTCATGTAGCTATGTACTCCATTGTCCTGTTTTTAGTGAGTTGCATATCAGGGATGTTATACTGTTGCTTGTTTCGTTATGGGGTAGCTTGGTTCACTGGTACATCCCACTATTGCTTTTGATCTGGTCATTCATTGTTGCCATATTGGCATCACTGCATCTTCATGTACCTGCACATTTGAGTGTGGTCTTGCATTCAGGTTGATTAGATTAATTTGTGTAGTTGTTTGCCCTGTATATCCCAGTGCACACCAATTGTTGATTCTTATTGAATATGTATACTTGTATTTTATTAGTTGGGGCTGTCACATATGTGTATCCATATGTACACATGAGTATGTGTGGATGTATGTATCATTTTGGGGCTTTGAGTCTGGGCAGTTGGTTGTACACTGATATTCGAGACAGGTTGCATTCTGGTTTCATTTGTTCAGTTTAAATATAATACTTACCTGACCCTTGCATATGCTCTCTGATACATTTCGAGTCATGTTGACATTTACTGGTAGTTGCAGCTTGTACTTTGAACACTAGTGTGTATTTTGTCTTGTTTCTGGTTGGGTTCATTGATGAGTTGTTTCACAGGTGCATTCACTCCTATGTGTTCTTATATATTTTACTACCCTTGTCTGGGGTAGTGCAGCAGTATGCTATTACACTGTGCCTTGCTTTGTGACATGTTGAACTTGTTTCACTTGTTGCCTCTGATCTTGTTTAGTATTGTTTTGAGTTGTTTTGTAGTGGCGAGGCAGTACACGCGTGCGTGTACTGCAGCCCTAGCAGGATTGACAGATTTAGTTGATATTTTGATTGTTAAATTATTTCGTTGTTTCAATTCAATATTTTGAAGTTGTATTTTGAAATGGTTCATTTTGATTTGAGTTGTATCCGTTGGCTTTTGGATTCATTGATCTTCTAAGTATTTCATAGACTGTATTGGCGAGGCAGTACACGTTAGCGTGTACTGCAGCCAATCAGCATTGTTGTTTTTGAACTGACATTTCAATTGTTAAATTTGATTTGGATTGCTGATTTGTTGTTTAACACTGTTTAGTGTTATATCTGCCGTTACCCGATTCTTTTATCGAGGAGTCGGATATACGAGATTTCTATGACTGTCGTCTATTTGATGTTGATTATTATTGCTTCTATGCATTAATAACTGAGTTTGAATTAGACTGACCAGTGTATTATTTTCTTTTGAATGTAATACTCGGGTCAGACCCGAGTTATTTCAGGTTGTAGATTTCCTGCTTTGAGTTACTGTTGAGCTATGAAGACTTTTTATATCATTTGAAGTGGTCTTCGTCTTGTTGTAATAGTCAGTGTGTCTGTTTTAAGATGATATGTATTCACGTATATTAGTCGATAATATACTTGTATATATAACTTCTTGAGTCGATAGTCGTAGTTGTATCATATGTATTGTGTCAACTGTATTGTAACTGACGTCAGTTATTATATATATATATATATATATATATATATATGAGACTTTTTGTTATCTGTGTTCCGCATTCTTTTTGTATCTGTGTTATATTTATATATATTGTCCTAAACTATTATGAACCATCGTAGTTCGTTTTATACTGGTAATTGGGTATGTCGATGGGAGTAAATAAATAAGAGATGAAAGTCAAAAATGTATACCACTCCTATCGAGGTAACCAATACTAGTGTAAGGCCAACTATGGATGGCCGCTCCTATCCAGCCTTATTCTTCGTGATAACAGATAGTATTTTCCTTTAATACTCTTTGTTATTGTGAGCATAGAGGTGGTGCGTTACAGGTAGGAGACGGAATATCCAGTGGTTTGGACCTGCCCGGGAGAATGATTTTCAAAGGTCTGTTCCGCGGGTCGGTAAGTTCCAGTATTTCAGGTTCAACTTTGACCTCGACCTTTTTCTTCTCCTCTTCGGCGAGGCGTTCTTTCATGCTCATCTTTGAGGTATGTTCAGAGGCGCCAGTGATTTCAATTTCATCACTCCCTTCGGCGGGAGATGAGATGTCAAGCTTATCATCATCTAGCGCCCCGATCACTTGAGCGTCAGGGCCAGGAGTTACCCCCACATGAGCAACATCGCTTATTTTCTCTGCCTCCTCCTTGGCGTCATCGCTCCTCGGAGTTGGCTCGGGGTCAGAGCAGCCTGCATGAAAACATAAAGAATGAACGTTAAAATGAATAACCACTGTTGGAAAATGACAGATCTTTCAACTTCTAAAAAAGAAGAGTTTCCTACCGGGTTATGGTTGACTATCGGTTGCGCGTGGGGTTTCACCCTCCAGAATAGGAGATAGCACATGAACGCCGAGCCCGGGATCTTCAGGATCGTAGCCGGCATGCTGCTCGAATGGGTCAAGTTCCGGCCGACCGGCCGGTTGAGCAGCGGGAGGAGCAACAATATGAGGAGCCGTAGTCTCAGCCCCAGATGGGCCAGCTTCATCACTTTTCTCTTTTGGAAGGGGAGAGCCTTTGCTATAAAGCGCCAAGGCTGCTGATAAGTCCGCTGGCTCGTTCCCTCTAAGAAACTCCTTCACCAAGGCATCCTCATCGACTTCTTCAGAGCCCGACTCGATTTTCCTAATCTTCACTAAAGTTTCCCAGGCCTCAGCTAGGGATTCGAGATAGCCCTCGCCCAAGAATGTCAAGTCGCGGTGCATAAGGACATGGGCTCCATACTCAGCAATCAACGGGTCAAACATGCACTTGACCTCTTCCCTGCTGGCCTCTGCGGCTGCCTCGAGGCGAGAGTCAACCTCCTCCGCATCTTTTCTTTTGCCCTCCTCACGGGCTTCGTCTTTCATTTTTTCAACCCCAGCAAGTTCGGCATCGAGTTTTTCTTTCAAGAGCCAAGTAGCAACGATTTCATCATAGTATCGTTGTGACTCTTCTTGAGCAGCTACTTTGTCCTCTTTCTCCTTGGAGAGTAATTCTTTCAACTCTTTGACTTGTATGGAGAGCGTGTCCCTTTCTTTTTGGATAGAATCTTTTTCTAAGGCAAGAGCACCGCTACGCTGGACCGCCACATCAAGTTCCTTCTTGTGGGCCATCTCTAAACGAGTGACTGCCTCAGCAGTATCTTTTGCACTTTGCTCAGCGGCTTCCAGCTTCGACTTATACGAAGCGAGCTCTTCGTCTTGATGCTTGATGATGTTCTTGTCACAGCCAGCCTCCAATTTCAGACGATCGATTTCATATTGTCGCTCAACAGACACCACTGAGATCTTTTCAACCAAGTGTACAAACGCGTCGTGTTGAACATAGACGTCGTTGTTACAGGCAATGCAACTCTGCTTCACATGCCCGGGGATATGATGAATAGCTGGGAGGAATTTCAGACCATCAAAGCAAATTTTTGGGAATTTGGCCTTAAGATCGACCATCTTCTCTGCTACAGTTGGGTCAACCGCGGGAGTAGGGGGAGGAGGCCTTGGAAGTTCTGCTCTTTTTCGTTGCTCCCGAATTTGCCTTGTACTCGACGAACCAGAGTGTTGTTCTCGAGGAGCATCGGGTTAGGACCCCTTCTGTGAAGACTTCTCTCTATCTGACTCAGTTGGATGAAGAGGATCACGGGACTGTGAAGATTGGGAATATGCCTTCTTACGATAAGATGAATCGCGGGGACGGTTGTCTCTATCTTCGTAATCATCTCTGTCCCTGCGTCTGCTCAAACCTGAATCCCGTCCGGGATGATGAAATATGGAAGAGCCGTGAAGGCGATCGAGTCCGTGAGAGCGCCCCATGTCACCTACAAGGAATAGAGATAACAACGAGTTAAGAAAAATCCGGGAAATAAGAAAAAACTTGAAGTGTATGATGGAATGCGTATGTGCGTGTGTGTCCTAGTGTTCCCCCCGACGGACCAGTTCTTTTAACTTTACTAATCGGAGTATTGTCTCCCTGGACTGGGAGTGGAACTCCCGCATTGCCTCTAGCGGGCGAAGAAAACTTGAGGGCTTCAGGATCGTCAAACTCGTAATTAAGTATATCGTCGGGGATGGAAAGATTCGACAAACCCCTTAGAGAACTTTCCATGTGCTGTGAGGAAGCCTCTTTCTCTGGCGGGATAAGCGTAACTTTTGAAGTTCCGCCAACTTTCTTCTTCCGTATCTTGTATTTTAACTTTTTCTTTCCCTTCGAAGGGGAGGATGACGTTTCAATATCGTGAACTTCGACCGCCGGATTCCATGCGGGACCCACATTCAAGCCTTGAGTCTTAGGAGCTTCATCCTCTTTGTGCTCACCCTCTTCGTGCGCATCGGGAGTGTGGCGTGATGACGATCCAGCTTGTTTTTTCCCTTTACCGGATGCTGGCTTGGGAATGGAGACGCCCTCCAAGAGGCTAATCCGACGACCAGGGGCTAGCAAGCCGAACCTCGACAATGATTCATTCGAAATGATGGTTCGGATGTCTCATTCTTCGGCAGGAAGAGCTCTAATGGCCTCAGAATATCCTCGGCCCTCCGAACGCGGGTTGATACATGAAAAGATGAAACGAGGAGTTAGGAAAAGCATAACTCAAATTAAACACGAATGATGACTCAGCGAAGAGACTTACTACCTTCAACCCATCTCCTCGCAAAACCAAGAGGGCAACGCACGTAGAACCATTCCTGTTTGTACATGGCGAATTTACTACATGCTCCTGTCAAGATTTGGCATTTGTGGTACGGCTCGAGGAACATGAAGGAGGGGCTGTCTTTCCATTTCTTGATCATATAAATGTATCTGATGTCGCCAGAAGTTGGAGGTCTAGAGAAGACGGCCATGAAGAGTAGGTAGGTCCCATATAGAAACGTGTGACCGTTCGGATGCAGCTGCGACGGGGCAATGTCTATGTACTGCAACACGTCTCGAAGAAATAAATTGAATGGAGACATGCTGCCCATCCAGCACATGAACTTGTTGCAGGTGGTATATCCGACTGGGGGCAGGTGAGGACGATCGTGTCACGACGGGACTAACACATCGGCGAAAGGAATCCCATGGATGGAACATATTCATCGAAGTGCGACTTCATTAATCTTCGAAGCCTGTGAGTCGATCGGATTATCTAAGAGAATTGTTGCTTCCAGGGCATCAGGAGATAAGTTATGGGCAGGGGAAGTCGATGGATTTGAAGTATCAGCGGCTTCTTGCCTTGATGACGGCCCAGGCCTATCAGATATAGTGGCGGAGCTAGACTTTTTAGACATCCCCATAAATAATGAATCTGTTTAAGTGCCTGTGAAAACTATACTTGAAAAACGTTGAATGTTAGAATTAACAATACGAGTATCTCCCCCCATGCGGTGTGTAAACTAGTGCAAGCAATCGTGTATAAGCAATAAGAATCTAGGGATTACAAAGATACGAAAACGAGTTTCGAATCGTTGCCTTCGAAGACTGTCATCGCTGACCGTCTCAAAAAAGCCCGCCTTGTGGTGACTACAGTTCCAGATTCGGAAATAAGTGTTCGGCTAAAGTTTTGTCCGGCCAAAATAGGTTACAGCATTCACAATCGTTCGGTTAAGTGTGGTTCAGCGCTTATGATTGTTCGGCATTTGAATTGTTCGGCCTAAGTGTTGTTCGGCGCTTATGATTGTTCGGCGTTTGTATTGTTTGGCCTAGGTTTGGTTCGGCATTTGAATTGTTCGGCCTAAGTGTAGTTCGGCATTTATGCTGTTCGGCACTTACAATTGATCGGCATTTGTATTGTTCGGCAAAGGTTTGGTTCGGCATTTATGTTTGTTCGCCCTAAGGTAGTTCGGCATTTATGTTTGTTCGGCCTAAGCTTGGTTCAGCATTTGTATTGTTCGACTTAAGTGTGGTTCGGCATTTGTGTTCGTTCGGCCTAAGTGTAATACGGCGTTTGTGACTGTTCGGCGAAGCATCATTCGGCCAGAAGCTTGTTCGATCGAGACAACGCTCGACACGCCTCCTTTAACAACGGCTTCGTTCCCATCTTATTTCTCCATCCACGCCAAACTACGAGGGTGAATCGTTCGGCAGGTCGTGCTAGACTTTACCATTCGACGCCCCTAACCATCTCCTACTTCTCCTATGCTCTTTCCTCCACCAATCTCGTTCGGCACAAACGATTTATGCCGAACCACAATACGTCTACCAAACAGCTTCCTAGAAAGCTCGTCTCTGCCCACTCTTCCGCCCACCCTCATCGCGTGACTCTGACAACTTTTTAAGATACTTTAATCAAGGCTCGACCTACCCCATCAATTAGGGAATTCGAGCGTAAAGACCATGTTTAGGTGGAAGAGACGGTACCTAGTTGATAGGATGAAGATTTGTGAGGAGTCGACGAATAGTTGGAGAATGTTAACTGGGAACTTCGGCAGGTGCAAGGCAGAGGTGTTGGAAGTGTAAAAAGGGAAGAAAGAAGGAGGTGCCGGCTTTTATAGGGAAAAAGAAGAAGTCGAAAAGGCTACATCCGGTGGAACCGGTCAAAGTCACAAAGAAGAATAGAGCTAAAAGCGAGACGATAAGCTTGTCAAGATTATCCGTGATTTGGAATCTGGATTGGATCCAGAAAAGGATAAAGGATTCGAGGTCGATCGAGAGGGTTGTCTTCGGAAGCAAGGACGACTAGTTGTTCCCGATATAGATGAATTGAGAAGTGAAGTTCTGAAGGAAAGTCATCACTCGAAGTTGACAATTCATCCAGGTGGAAATAAGATGTATCGGGATATGAAGAGAACCTATTACTGGGAAGGAATGAAAAAGGATGTTGGAAATTTTATTTCCAAGTGCATGAACTTCCAGTTGGTAAAAGCCGAATAGAAGAAGCCAAGTGGATTGCTTCAGCTATTGGAAGTTCCTACATGGAAGTGGGAGCAAATATCGATGGATTTTATTGATGGGTTACCTAGAACAAGAACGGGGAATGAAGGAATTTGGGTCATCGTAGATCGTCTGACTAAGAGTGCAAGATTCATTCATGTTCGATCGACTAGGACTGCATCAAAGTTGGCTGAGTTATATGTCAAGTGGATAGTTCGATTCCATTGTATTCCGAAGAGTATAGTGAGCGATCGAGATCCATTGTTCACTAGTGGATTTTGGAAGAGCTTCCAGGAAGTTTTGGGAACCGAGTTGTGTTTGAGTACAGCTTATCACCCTCAAACAGATGGTCAGACCGAGAGAGTCAACCGAGTTTTGGAAGATCTCCTCAGAGCTTGTGTTTTGGATTTCGGAGGATCATGGGAAGATCACCTTCATTTGGTGGAATTTTCGTATAATAACAGTTACCAGTCAAGCATTGGTATGGCACCGTATTAGGCATTGTATGGAAGACCGTGTAACTCTCCGACATGTTGGTTAGAGACAAGAGAAAAGCTGATGCTTGGGCCAGAGATGATTCGACAGACTTCAGATTGCATAGAGATCATTCAGCAACGAATGAAGGCAGCCCAAGACCGTCAGAAAAGTTATGTCGATAAGCATCGTAAGGATTTGGAATTCGACGTAGGTGATATGGTTTTTGTGAAGATTTCTCCATTGAAGAATGTTATTCGATTTGGGAAGAAAGGGAAATTGACTCCGAGATTTGTTGGACCATTCCCGATCATCGAGCGAATTGGAAAGCTCGCCTACAGATTGGAATTACCAGAAAAGATGTCGAGTGTGCACAATGTTTTTCATGTATCATATCTACGGAAGTATGTGCACGACTCGAATACAGTGGTTTCTGCTGATAGCTGTGAAGATTTTGAAGTTGATCCAGTCGATAGGAGACCTCGTAAGCCGCTTCGTGTTGTGGAAACCGACATGAAACAGCTTAGGAGGAAGATAGTTAAGTTGCTCAAGGTACAATGGAGTGATGATGATAACGACTGTACATGGGAGGTGGAAGAGAGGATGAAAGCAGCTCATCCTGAACTCTTCAAGGTATGGCCCTAAAGTGTCGTGTCATCTAACGACATTGTAACTTGTTCTAAGTTTTAGAATTCTGCATGCTAAGCTAGAATTGGATGCATGGTTTGTTGATTGCTTTGGATGGTAGGCATGCAGAATAGTCTTTGATTGCTTTGTTTGTTTGGAATTTCGGGGGCGAAATTCCTATGGGGGGAAGAATGTAACGACCCGTATTTTTACGGATCGAAACATCGTAAAACAGTTGACATTTGGTCGCATTGTTGATAAGTCGTCCAGAGTCTAAGTCTTAGGTCGTATGAGAGTTTGGAGCGACCTAAGGAAGTGGGCGAGTTAAGGAGTAGACGACCTAGTGAAGTGGAGCGACCTAAGGATTAGAACGACCTAAGGAGTTAGGTCGTGTGATAGTTAGGTCGTTTAGAAAATAGGTCGTATGGTGGCTTAGGTCGTGGGGTAGGTTAGGTCGGTTGGAGCGACCTATAGGATGTTGGCGACCTAAGGTTTTGAGCGACTTAAGGGTTTGCAGCGACCTAAGAGAGCTAGTGAGTAACGACCTATAGAATTATGCGACCTAAGGAAGTTTAGCGACCTATAGGAGTTAGCGACCTATAGGAGTTAGCGACCTATAGAATTAGGCGACCTATAGGAGTTAGCGACCTATAAGAGTTAGCGACCTATAGTAGTTAGCGACCTATAGAATTTGGCGACCTAAGGAACATGTGACCTAAGAGATTAGCGGTATAGGAAACAGGGTAAGTTAGCGACCTAAGAAGGATAGGTCGGCCACGACCTAAGGAAGGAGTAGTTAGGTCGTATGACCTGTGTGTAGTTAGGTCATTAGTCAATTAGGTTGCTAGTTAGGTCGCTAGGCAATTAGTCAATTAGGTCGCGTGTGTGTTAGGTCGCGTGAGTGTTAGGCGCGTAAGGGCTTAGCAGTTAGGTCACGGATGCGCATGTGTTAGGTCGAAGAAGCGCTTATGCGTTAGGTCGCGTGGATGCGCATGTGTTAGGTCGTAGGTTGGGATTGTTAGGTCGTAGGGTTTTAGGTCGAAGGGTTTTAGGTCGTAGGTCGTGGACGACCTAACTCCAAGTGAGCGACCTAAAGTGATTTCAGCCTATAAATAGGAGGGTTTTTCTCCATTTTTGGGATCCGGATTTCGAAGCGACGAAGTGCTGCCATTTTGAGAGTTCGACTTCTACACTTCTTCACTTCTTTTCTCCACTCTAATCTAGTGATTCCTTCCATCCAAATCGAAGATCAAATTGAAGATTCAAGAGCTTAGATTGAAGATCTACATCCTTTGAAGAGAGATTTCATCGTTTGAAGCGGATTTGTGATAGATCAAGTTAGATCCTTCGCTGCCAGATCTGAAGTGTGTTGCTTTGGGGTTTTTTAGGTGATTTGGTGAGTGGTGATTATATCTCACACGGATCCAAAGGAGTATATCGGATCGTTGGCTTGATTTTGTGCTAAAGTAGTGATTTCCATACATTTTCCTAATCCTAAGTATAGATCCATATAGATCCATTGTTCATAATGATTTGGCATCCATTTTACTACATGTTAACCTATGCAAGTTCATTCATCAAGATTATAGAGATATTGCTCATGTTTTCATGCTTGTTAGACTTTTGACTCTTTAATTACGAAATTGCCATTATTATTATAATTGTCTATTTAGATCATATTTGAATGCTTGTTTACTTGGATTAATGTTTGATTTGATTGATTGCTATGTATTAGATGATTGATGATTTGATTTAGACAAGATGGTCAAAGATGATTCAAAAGCTAAGGGAAAGGCTCTTGAATTGGAAAAGCTGCTCGTGGCATATGTAGCGGATGATGAAGCTCATATGGATAGATTTGATGATGATGTCGAGATGAAGCTTTGCTATGATGATGATGAGGCGAAGTATGATATGAGATAGCCTTGGTCTAATCCAGACGGGATCATTCCAAGCAGATTGACAACTCGGTGAAATGGTTCGGGTTTGAGGATAATGGTTTGCTCGAGAGGCGCTTGAGCTAGTATGGAAATAGTCGTTGAGGAGGATGACTAGAAGGCTGAGATCTCATTGTTGTTGAAGGTTCTAGCATGCTCAAAGCAAGAGTACGTTGGGCAGATTCGATAGTCCCTGAAGGCTACTGATTGGTAGTCAAGTACTCTGGGCAGATTCGATAGTCCTAGGCACGGGTCACGATGACGTGCGGAGTTATGTCTAGAACCGGGGTTTCCATTAGCCATTGACGGACGGATGAAATAAAGAGCCGGTCATTCAATTAACGATGATATCGAAGCAATGATAACAGTAATAGCCAGAGTCATGGATGTTTGGTTGTATCGTCATTCGGTCTCAAGAGCGGTATTTTCTAGGTGCTTATCTGATCTTAGTTTAGGCCTTGGGGGTTTGTACTTGGAAAACATCGCCCTTGACTCGAGTGATAATTGCTTTACTTTAAATTGTATGCTTTGCTATGTTTTCTTCTGCTTAGTGTGTGTCTGGGGCTATCACTGTAGAAAGAGGTGGAGTGGGAGAGTTGTATTCGTATTCCTTTTCCTTTATGCTCTTTTGGTATGTTGTTAGTTAATTTACCGCTCACTAAGACTGTTGTCTGACTCAAGGCTTTATGTTTTAACTCTTATTGCCTTGGGCTGGTCATCCATTTTGGGATGGGCAGACTAGGTAGCAGGTGACAGGTGCTGTTCTTGCTTTCCACGGTGCTGATGTCGAAGACGAGCTGGAGGATTTCATATTATCTTCTTACTATATGTACTAGATGTTCCGCTGCTTGTATATTCTCTGAGTGTTATGTAGTGAGGCTTGATGTATTGACTGTTCAGATGTTTGTATTCAACTATTATGAAGTTTTATTGATGAGATTCTATTCTGTGAAGCTTCACTATATATATATTCTATTGTATTTTGTCCATGCGATGTGAGTAATACGATAGATTCTGTTGTTTAAATTTACCCTGGCAATCGTCCATGGTCGCTGGCACACTTTACAGCGCACTATCTCTAGGTTCGGTGCAGGGGTCATGGGCGGTCGTCACACAACACAACCATCAAACAAGTATCAAACCATCAACACATGTCAAATAATACAAAACAAAACAATTAAATATCCATTAAAAATACAACCATACCTACTCATCATCATTATCGTTTCCTTCATTTCCCAAACCTTGGGAAGGAAATGTCCCATACTCTACCATGTATGCCACAATTTGCTCATCTAGCAACATAGTCAAACCACTCTTCTGCCAATCTTTGATTTCTGCTATATGAGCTCTTAACTGTACTATCTCCACCTCCAACTGTGATTTCCCACAATCAGCCTGGGAACTCCTCACCTATAAATTAGTTAATAGTTAGTCATAATTTATATATAATATTAAATAAAATTTATAAATTAATTAATAAAAATAGTCAACCTCCTGATTACAGTAACTGTAGCATCTGTTCAGCGTCGGCTTGTCAGTCATAGCATCAAAAATCCTATCCTCCTCTTCAGCGGTCAACTCCTCTTAGATGGTCATTTCAACACTCGAGCTCGCTCCATTTCATACCATTCCTGCAATTAAGAATATAATTTTCCATAATAAATATTCAATTTACAATTTGTGTAATGTGAAATAAAAGAAAAAAATTAAAGCATGTTTATTATTATAACTTGAGATTTACAGTTTGTCAAAGTAAACCTAACTGAGCAATCTTCATTGGTGTGCTTAATGGCATCAGTCCGAGTGTAGACCTTCGCATATATAGGCTCACGACTCTTCTCCATCGCTTGAAATTATATATGAATAAACAATGTATATATAAGATTAAATAATATTATATGTATTTTATAGTCACAATTTATAAATTTATCATTTCCTTTCAATATTGTTGGAAGGATTTTGATCTGCCACGGTGTATAACAGGATTTTTATTTCTGTTTGCCGAGTTTCGCTCGGCAATTCCCTGTAAATTTAAATGTATAATTGACTAAATTAATGAAATTATTATCCAAACTTTAAACAAATTGTAATAACAATATGAAATTAGAAAACTTACTTTCACGACAGGAGTTTCCTGCTACTGAAAATCCGCCTAAATACCAGCACTCATCCAATCAGGTTTTTTATTTTTTCATTTTATGCCTGAGAGCATGTCCCTGTAATTTTTCCTTACCTTCTTGTTCCAATGATTCCTAAATGGATCTTGATCTTCCTCTTCTTCAACTACTGCAACCTACACATTGAAATTAAAATGAATTATATATAGTATATTAATTTTCAAAGATCAAATGTGTCATTTTCAAATGAATTATAAATTTATACTTACCATCAAGTTGGCCAATATAACATTATTAATATATAGTATGATATCATCCCAAGTCAGCCAACAACCGGACATACAACTCATATATGCCTTCCTAGAGACAGTCAAGAAAAAATCAGAAGGCTCTAGCTCAAATCCCCTATATTAATTTGATGTAGGAATTTAATAAGTTTTAAATAATATATATGCACTAAATATTAATGGCTTTGCAATAAATTTTATACTTATCCTCCACTCTTCGAAATTATAGTCGCCCTTGGATGTAAATCAGCTGAGCCACTGGCACCCTTGCCAGTGGCATGAAAAGCAGAAGCATGAGATCTGGAAGATCTCCTATGAGACATAATATCTTTCATAAACATATCATTTCATATAATGTAAAAACATATCATTTATTATTGGAAAACATGTCTGGTTAATCATCACATAAAACTTCCACTAAAACTACTAAAATGGAACAAGATATCCTAAATAATATAATTAATAAAACTAAATAATCACAACATAGTCATCATCATTAATAACAATGAAAACTCAAAATATAAATTATACAACAAGCGATACAAATATCCATCATATATACATTACATTATTAGTAATTAATAATCATTCTTCATCATTTTCTAATTCAGACTCGGTCTCATACTCTGTATCATTTCCCTCGGTCCTCTCAAATGCTTCTATTAGAACATTTGATTCATCATTCAGTGGATGTAACGGCCCAACTGCTATATCCCTATTATTAAAGAACATGATAAATAATGTTGTCTAATAACAAGAATAACCTCTAAAGTGCAAAATACTATCACTTCAGTAATCATGAGAATTTAACCAGAAAGTCCCATAACGTCGGGTGAAATTCAAGTATTTACTAGAAGCTAGTAAGTCTTACTCATTACGAATATCACTGGAGAACCCGAACTATATATCTTAATATTTAGTAAATAATAATAAATCATATTTTTAGAGAATTAGAAAATAGTTTTAAAGCAATATCAATATATATTAATCTCAACAAATTTTATTTAAAACTTTTAAGCTTTCACTTTCATTTATAAAACCCTTTGTTCCAAATTATACTTGTATTTAAATCAAATTTAGATTTACCACTAAATCACATTATTGCTTTAAAATGCTTCCTTTTCCTTTGAAAGCACATATATACATACTAAAACTCCGTTTAATTTCATGACGATTTTAAAATCAATTTTTATTAACTCAACTGAATCCTAGGTTGAAAACATATCCAAAAATTAAAACCATCACCTGAAAGTCACAACAGAAACCAAAATCATCACAAGTCAAGACGAAAAACCTGGAGCGAAACAACTCCAGAACACTACGCCTTTGCCGACTGGTTCTTACCATTCGACTCTTGGAAGTCATTTATGGAGCATTTTGCTCCATGAAGAACTTCCAGTCATCGCCGGATCTTTTCCAGCGACATCAAGCATTCCAATACATATTTAACTCGTTTCTAAACTCTAATTCCATACCTAAACGAACTGAAGGTGACCAAAATCCTAATGGAAGGCATTTCCTTTGCATTTCAAGCAATTCAAACACTTCAAACAAATCAAAAATTCACCATATCTAATCCAAATAGAGATCAATTCAATAATTAAAACATATGTAGTCCTATTAGGGATAGTTGGTGAGGATCACTCACCTTTATACCCTCCTATAGGCTATTACATCTTCACCTAAGCCTT
This sequence comes from Allium fistulosum, assembly GCA_030737815.1. Lineage (NCBI taxonomy): Eukaryota > Viridiplantae > Streptophyta > Magnoliopsida > Asparagales > Amaryllidaceae > Allium > Allium fistulosum. The sequence continues at coordinate 265,111,892 of CM060904.1, read as the reverse complement.
GCTAGACCTTTAACTTCACCAAAATTGCTTATAACAATAATTATTTTAGATTTAGTAGGAATTTTTCCAAATAGATTTGGGTAATTGTTTTCTGCCTTAAGTTTTCAGTTGTTTTCTTAAGTTTTAGAAGAAGATGAGAAGGAAAAAGAAGAAAGAAAGAAATAATCAAAAGAAAAAAAGTGAGGGGGCTATTTATAGGTTTAGGAAGCTTATGGTGTAAGCTAGGAATAAGTTTAAATATAATATTATGTGGATAAGCATGAAGATTTAAAAAATATATATGTGGATAAGCACAAAGGTTAAATATAATGTATATGGAAAAGCATGAATATTTAAATAAAATATATGTGGATAAGCATGAAGGTTTAAATATAATAATATTGATAAGTATGAAGATTTAAATATAATATATATGAATAAGTATAAAGATTCAAATATAATATTATATGGATAAGCATAAAAGTTTAATATAATATTACATGGATAAGTATAAAGGTGGAAAGATTACACTTTTCTTTTATAAGTTAAAATATATTAATTCTCTTTAATTAAATCTTTATATGTTTCGAGCCCTCACGATTACACAATACCTCGGATCGTCATGAAATTCATCGGTACACATCAGCTCATTATTCTGGTTATGATGACATCGGTTTTATCAAAATCAGAGACAGCACTCCGGGATGATAATTTCACATCTATTGAAGTCATTTTGGCCACTAGATTGCCCGACGTCGATTCGCAACGTCGATTCAGACTCAACGGTTGTGTTCTCGAGTCCTAATTCAATCATATGCAAAAGTCGTATTGTAACGACCCAGAATTTTGAACAAATTAAATTGAGATTATTTATTTAATTTTAAATATTTGAACGATGATTTAATTTGAATTCCAGATATAACTTTGAATTTAGTGATTAAATTATAAAATTTAATCTATTGTAAGTTGAATAAAAATTTGAATATTCAATTTTAAGCTGAAGAAAAATATTTCAAAGGCTTTTAAAATTCGTAATGATAATACTGAAGATAATAGAAACTTCAGAATTGTATTTCAAAGTGTTTCGTTCAGTTTTGAATTTATATCGTTCGAATCGAATTTAAAAATAGCCGTCCGAGGCGCAGTCTCGGAATTCGACGAAACCAGTTCCATTGGGTCCGTAATATCGAATTATTACCGGATTTCCAATTTCGTATTTTTCGGGGTTGATATGAGAGCATACGGCGTATAAACACGTTGAAATTAAATCAAAATCAATTTAAAAATTAAAATTTAAAATTGGTCAAACATCACCACGTTCCTTCCCTTTGAACACGCCGAGAAACACGACTGATATCACGAAAGGAAATCGTGTAAAACCCACACCTTCGTACCCCTCTCCCACTCTCTTCTCTTCTTTTTAAACATCTGATCCCTCTCTTCCCCTCTCTTTCAAATTCAGTCGAGAAGAAAAATAAGTCTCGTTCCCCCCCCCCCTTTTCCAAAACCTTATTCACGAAATCGTTAAAAACAATGGTGGCCCAAACTTCGATCGCGTCTTCATCAAATCAATCGTGAGCTCGAGCGCGTGAGGCGTTTCAGCGAGGCGTACAGATGGAGGTGTAGTCGAAGCCTGAAGCGATCTTTTCGATTCGAGCAAGGAGGAAGCGATGGTCTCGTATTTGGCTACTCGTGAGTACAGTAGCAGTAGTCGGCGGTAGAGGGGTTCGTGGTGGTCTCGATTTGGGGGATCGCGATGCGTGGAGGAGGATGTTGGCGCGAGACGTCGTAGGGGAGATGAATGCGTTCACGTGGAACTGGAAAATAGTGGTGATCTGTAATCGAAGTCGCGATGTCATGGTCGAAGCTTGTCGCGTAGGAGCGACAATGATCTGGGAGCACGGCGATGCTGTAAGGGGTGACAACGTGGAGAATCGGCCAGATGGGGAAGTTCGTCGAGCGAAGCTGGGTCGTGGTTCACGCGTGAACGCAGGGCCAGGGGCAATCACAGTGTCGATTTAGGGTTCACGAGGCAAGTCAGCGACGTCGCGTAAGCGATGGTGAGTCAGGGCAATAGGCCGGTCGAACTATAGGTCGGCAGTGAGGTAATCACTTAGTTTTGTTCGTTCGATTTAAATTAAATATTGTGTATTCATAGAAAGAAAAAAAAAAGTATATGCAGTTTCAATTATTTATGCTAGCAGTAAAAGAAATGATATGATAAAAAAAAACAAGAGACAGATTGTTAATAAATTTATATGCAATAAGATATATGCAGTTTGGAATATTGTATTTATTTTGGGTATTTTACAGTAAGCTATATATGCAAAACAGAAATTATTTTAGATTTTGGGACAATATAAGCATTTATATAAAATAGATTTTATAAAATCTATATAGAATATTTTTATAAGTGTATAGGCAGTTCAAAGGGATTTGTTTAGAAATTTTAAAAGTATTGGTTTAAAATTAATATTAATTACCTTAAGATTTTTAAAAGGGTATTCGATTTAAATTAAATAGATTAGTAAAGAGAAATTGAGTTTTAAAATTTAATTGTAGTTAAATAAAATTTTTAAAGGAGAAATTTGTTAATCTAAAACAATTGAAACGAAAATTAATTATTAAGTCTTTCGAATATTGATAGATTGTATGAAATTGTTTATACAAGGTATAAAGCAAGAAAAATCAAGTCAGGATGAAAATGGATTGCAAAATAAAAGCTAAGGTGAGATTTTTCTCACTCAAAAATTGATTGCAGTTATTGATTGTTTGATATGATTGCTATGTTGGATGTGATATTAAATATAGTAGGATATATATCTATATATAGCAATATATACATATTGGCATATGTATATATTGGATTGATTGATTTCCCGCCTCGTATAGCGGATGAGACCCTATTGCGCCGTTAGTAAGCGGATTTTTATAAAACCCATATACCGCGATAATTCCATACTGGAGCGGAATTGGTATTGTGCTAACATCTTTGGATGCAGGGAAACAGGTTGGAGGGATCCAACTGGACCCCTCACATTGATTGAATTTATTTCTATTGTGATATGAATCTGTGAATGATTATAGTGATGCTATTAATCATATTGATATCTGGGAATTGTTGAAAGCTAAAATTTAGCTGAATGGATGTTTGACATCATTGGATTCCAAAGATAAACGAAATTGAATTTTTGAAATTCAAGTAGAAAATTTCTAAGTGAATTAATTTTAGAAATTTAATGAGTTTGAAGAAAAGAATTTAAAAGAATAAAGGTTGATTTTTAAAATCTTATTGAATTAATTCCAGAATCAAGTGAAAATGTTAGGTAAATGAATTTCGTATGATAGTGATTTTAAATTGAAGAATTTAATTAAAATTTGGATTTCTAAATAGTTTGAAAAAGATAAAGAGATTTATTTTCTTTAAGGGGAATTTATTTAAAAGGAAATAAGTTGGAAGTCCAACTATAAATTTAATTGACAAATTGAAACGAATTTGGAAAGTCAATATAAAATGAGTTGGGATGGGAAATTTATTTAGAAATGAAGATTGAAATTGATTTGGTATTGAAGTAGAATTAGAAATTAATTTGGAATCTGATTTTGGGGTTAAAGTGAAGAATTGGAAAATGAATTAAATTGAAATAAGGGAAATTGGTGTAAAAATAAATATTGATTTATTTTTAAATTGTGGAAATAGATTTATGAATTTGGAATAAAGATTTAAATAAATCGATAAGGATTTATTTAATTGGTTTAAATGGACCATTGTGAAATAAAAGCATTATATAGAAGATTTATAAAATTTGATTTTTGTATAAATCAAAGTGATGAAATTTTAAAGGAATTTTGTTAATATTGAAAATGAATACAAATAGAATTTATAAAAAGTGTGTATAAATTCTAAATCGATTGAATTTGACAAATTTAAGATAGAAGATTATTAAAGAAGATATATTCGCGATTTTGGATAGCGAATTTTTATTGAAATAATAAATGTGTAGAAAAGATTTAAATATGGTTAAGTGAAGTATATTCACGATTTTGGACAGTGAATATATTTTTGAAGTAGAATGGATATGGTTTTGGGAAAGCGATATTATAAAAATGAAGTAACTGTTTTAAAAGATGTTTTAAAACGTGTTAAGTATCGAATACATAGATTTCAACATTCATTGTTGAAATAGACGTTTTTTCGAGAAATAAGGAAATGGTGGACTATAACACTGTTGTTATAGTAAATGATTTCCGAAAGGAAATGTTTTATATAGTATTGGGATTTATATATCTATTTAAATTCCGAATCCCTATACTAGTGATTTTGAGTTGTCGTAACGATGTTTTACGTAACATTCGTTTTGACTCGAATAAAATTTATGAAAGAGAATGATTTCCTTAAAGAATGAAATATGTACTTAAATATTGATTTAAGTAGATTGAATATTTTCAAATGTTGAAAATAAATAAGATTGATGAATTACTTATTTTTAAATAAGTATGGAATTGTTTTTCCAATATGAAACGAACTGTTTTGAAATTTTATCTTTAAAGATAAATTGAAATGTAGCAATTGATTTGAAATTGTTTTCAAATGGTTAAGTGTGGAAAATTTTATATCTAGTAAAAGATATTTTGGAAGATGAAATAATTTGGAAAATTATTTGAAATCTGATGATGTTGCGCATCTTTATTGATAGTTAAATAACCGACTATCAATAATTACCTTGAATTGGTATTTGTTGTGAATTGGATGAATTTGAATGCCACACTTGTTTTTAAATAAACGCTCACTATTCGGGTTAGCCGGGAAAGGACCATGGGGTCGTATAACCCATTCCGAATATGTGATACGTCGTTATGAATTGCATTCGAAGACCGGTGTTGAAGACCAGATATTTTTGAAAACGGAAGGATTACCGTCGAGTTACTCTACATCGACTGTTCTTCGATTTAGAGGTTTTATCACCCTTAGTGACGGGAAGTCCGGACGTGATTAGAAATTTATCCGGATATGCAAGGGCTTCATGAGAAGTGCCTTCGGTTCTGTTCGATCCCGGAACAGACTTTTATGGATTGTGTGTCTGACGTTACAATTTGAGATATAAAGCTGATTTCTTTCAAATACATTTCTGTTGGTGGCGGAGAATTTATTCTCTTAGCTTAACACCCTTCTCTGAGACGTACGAGCTCAGAGGTTATGTAGTTGAAATTTATCAGCGATATATCCCAATTTGGTAATGTGGCATACTGAGTGTTGCTGTGAAATGATCAGTGTTTGATCATTTGTGATATGATCATTTGTTTGATCTTATTTCTTTGTGATCATAGGTTGATCATTTTTGTTTGACCCGAAGCAGGGCTTTGTAGAAAGCGTAGCTTTGTGGACGAGACTTCGTCGAGCCTCATACCCCGGAAATGGTCGAAACAGGAAGGATGCAGCAAGGTTCTAGGGAGTAGCGCCCCTTGGTGTATGTCATTCCTTCTGGATAAAGGTGGTATCATGGTATGGAGCCCAGATACTTAACCTCTGTGGTTGCTGCAAAATTTATTTCTTTGTGGTTGTTGCAAATCGGTGATCCTCGGGAAGATCGGTGACGATCGGGGGATGGCATACGCGTGTCAGTAGTTACCTATTTTTGAAGAGGTAACCCGGCCTTGTGTTGGCAGAGATCCGGTTAGGTTCTCGGGTCGTCTATTCCAGGGACGTACCCATCGTGGAAAAGGAAGTTCCTTAGCCTGACCATTTGTTGGAAATCCAAAGAAACAATACGCGACTTGTACGGTTTTAGTTGTAGAACCTGCCATCTAATATGGCAGCTATAGCAAGCATACTATAATGGTACCTATGCTGGCTAAGATTTATATTGTACTTTCGAAATGTTTTCTACACTATGCACTAATAATAATATCAAAAAGAATTTGATTTCTGCGTAGTAAGCATCTTTGACTATCATAAGAAGAAATCTCCTCCAAGTCTGCGTTTGCATTGTGTGTGTGGCGGGAGGTCTTATGGTAGTTTCATTTTCCAAAAGCATTTCGAATTGACTTTAAAATTATCCTGTTGTTTATTTTAAAGAATAACTGTTTTACGATCTCACACCAGTCACCATGACTGACTCGGAGTTTATTGTTTCCCTTCTAAACTCTGGGTGCCCACCAATTTCCACACGGGCAGTCTAGAGTTAGGTTATCAGGATATTCTGGATATTCTGGAGCTTTGGAGATAAGCTGGATGACGAGACGTAGTATTTGTATCTGATAGTATTTATTCCGCTGTGTATTCTGTATGAGGACAAGTTCATATAACTGTCCATTGTTGTATATTGACTCTGATTGATGTATGTATAAAAAGATATAGTTCTTTGTTTTAAAAGACTAGTGATTATCTATTATATATTGTTCCGCTGCGATATGTGAGATTCTGATATTGTTTCTGTTCTGATGTTGTTCTGTTGTTCTGTTGTTCTTCTTTTCTTTTTCTTCTATCTTTTCTTCTACCTCTTCTTTTAAAACCCTAATGGTTCGGTTTTTCGTTCACCTTGAGTAAATCGATGGGATTAGTGTCGATTCAAAGGGTACGGAAAAGCGGGCCTTTACATTTGGTATCAGAGCATATGGTTAAGCGACAACCCTGCTCTGTTGGGTGTTACTCATTAGAGATAGAGTCAGTAGTACTCTAGAATGAGTTGAGTGTAATAATAGGTACGAGTGCGTATTTGTTAGTGAATATAAAATTGTTTTATATTGTGATGATTGGTTTGTTGAGTGGTATATGGATTCTGGTCGGTATTGTCCGTACAACTTTATCGATAGGGATCTCTAAACACTTGAATAGAACAATTCGGCACAATATTGTTTTAAATAGGGTGAATGAAATAATTTTGCCCAAAACTATTTTTGTATAGAAAGAAATGTTTTTCTATGAATTACTATAGTATATGGTTGCATGGATGTTAGGAAGTAATAATAGTGAATTATCATCACTAAAATTGAATAAGAAATTGAAATCATAACTCCAAAGTTAAGAAATAAATCCATATACAAATGAAATTTGAGAATATAAATTATAAATGTGATTTGTAATGTGAAATGGAATTCCAGAGAAGTATTTGGAAAGGTTTTGAAAAAAATTTGAAAATTTTGGAGATTTGGAAAGTTTAAATCTTTTTGATTTGAAAATGGATTTCAAAGGTTTTGAAAAGTCTTTTGAAGGAATGAAAGGCTCTAAACTCTTTTCGGTCGTTGGAAAATAACTTCGATGATGACCGCGGCATCGTTGGTGTTCATTTTCGGGTTTCCAAAAGAGAAATTGCTGCCAAATTGTTTTAAAAGGAAGTTGTTTGGAAAATTTGGGTTTTTGTTTTGGAAATTTAAATGGAATTTGAATTTTTTTCAAAAATGGTTTTGAAATTGTTATTAAGACTCTGGAATGCTATATAAAAATATAGATGAGAATAATAAATGAGTTGATAACTTATACAATTTGTTGTGAATTTAGATTGAATAAATTTAACTTAAAAGAATGAAGTTAAATCAAAGCAAGTATAAGTGAATCAATTAAATGAAAATGAAATTGAAAGTTGAAATTCATTTCGAATTCGTAAGCAAATGAATTGAATTGAATAATTGTAAATGAAAGATGAATTAAAATTCGTATGGAAATTGGAAATCCAGTTTAAATGTAAGTAGATTTAATCGAAGTAGAATTAAAATAAATTGAATTGATATCAATTTGAATTAGTAATTGGAACTAATTTAAGATAGTGCAGTTGTAAATGACAGATAATTGATAAAATTCAATATTTCAAAATTGAAAGTAAATTGAATCCAAATTTAGTTGAAATGGTAAACTAAATACAAATGAATGGGAAATGTAAAAAAATTGAATGATAATGAATATGTAACTTCAACAGTAAAGTAAAAATGTATAAGCAGTTTATATTGAAAATTTTGTAATAGAATTTGCAAAATGGTTTGAATGTGTAACTAGATATTATGGCTAGTAGGACATACAGGTGTTATAAAGGAATTGGAATTTTTGATTTCGAAGATAAATTTGAATTGCTTGAAAAAGGTATGTATTTGAATTTCAAATATGAGTTTTTGCTGATTTCTTGTCTAGCCGCTTGGCTTTTTCTTTTTCTTTTTGAAATCTGAGAGTCCGTAGGGACGTTTTGTAGTCGTACCGTATTAGCCGCGCAAAGGAGACGCTGGCAAATTTTTTTGGAAATTTAGGGCGTTAGAAAATTTTTGAGAAATTTTGAGAATTTAAAATTTGAATTTAAACTCGAATTTGAATTTTGAAGTAAACAATGTTGTTTAAAACTCAAAATTGAAGTTAGAAAGTTAGTTGAAGTAATAACGAATCTTTAGTAGAAGATTTGTTGTGATAAATTGATAAAACTATTAGATGTTGAAAGATAGTAGACGAGTTAAGAACCATTTTTCCTAACTTGTAATTTCGAGGACGAAATTCTTTTAAGGAGGGAAGTTTGTAACGACCCAGAATTTTGAACAAATTAAATTGAGAATATTTAATTAATTTTAAATATTTGAACGATGATTTAATTTGAATTCCAGATATAACTTTGAATTTAGTGATTAAATTATAAAATTTAATCTATTGTAAGTTGAATAAAAATTTGAATATTCAATTTTAAGCTGAAGAAAAATATTTCAAAGGCTTTTAAAATTCGTAATGATAATACTGAAGATAATAGAAACTTCAGAATTGTATTTCAAAGTGTTTCGTTCAGTTTTGAATTTATATCGTTCGAATCGAATTTAAAAATAGCCGTCCGAGGCGCAGTCTCGGAATTCGACGAAACCAGTTCCATTGGGTCCGTAATATCGAATTATTACCGGATTTCCAATTTCATATTTTTCGGGGTTGATATGAGAGCATACGGCGTATAAACGCGTTGAAATTAAATCAAAATCAATTTAAAAATTAAAATTTAAAATTGGTCAAACATCACCACGTTCCTTCCCTTTGAACACGCCGAGAAACACGGCTGATATCACGAAAGGAAATCGTGTAAAACCCACACCTTCGTACCCCTCTCCCACTCTCTTCTCTTCTTTTTAAACATCTGATCCCTCTCTTCCCCTCTCTTTCAAATTCAGTCGAGAAGAAAAATAAGTCTCGTTCTCCCCCCTTTTCCAAAACCTTATTCACGAAATCGTTAAAAACAATGGTGGCCCAAACTTCGATCGCGTCTTCATCAAATCAATCGTGAGCTCGAGCGCGTGAGGCGTTTCAGCGAGGCGTACAGATGGAGGTGTAGTCGAAGCCTGAAGCGATCTTTTCGATTCGAGCAAGGAGGAAGCGATGGTCTCGTATTTGGCTACTCGTGAGTACAGTAGCAGTAGTCGGCGGCAGAGGGGTTCGTGGTGGTCTCGATTTGGGGGATCGCGATGCATGGAGGAGGATGTTGGCGCGAGACGTCGTAGGGGAGATGAGTGCGTTCGCGTGGAACTGGAAAATAGTGGTGATCTGGAATTGAAGTCGCGATGTCATGGTCGAAGCTTGTCGCGTAGGAGCGACAATGGTCTGGGAGCACGGCGATGCTGTAAGGGGTGACAACGTGGAGAATCGGCCAGATGGGGAAGTTCGTCGAGCGAAGCTGGGTCGTGGTTCACGCGTGAACGCAGGGCCAAGGGCAATCACAGTGTCGATTTAGGGTTCACGAGGCAAGTCAGCGACGTCGCGTAAGCGATGGTGAGTCAGGGCAATAGGCTGGTCGAACTATAGGTCGGCAGTGAGGTAATCACTTAGTTTTGTTCGTTCGATTTAAATTAAATATTGTGTATTCATAGAAAGAAAAAAAAAGTATATGCAGTTTCAATTATTTATGCTAGCAGTAAAAGAAATGATATGATAAAAAAAAACAAGAGACAGATTGTTAATAAATTTATATGCAATAAGATATATGCAGTTTGGAATATAGTATTTATTTTGGGTATTTTACAGTAAGCTATATATGCAAAACAGAAATTATTTTAGATTTTGGGACAATATAAGCATTTATATAAAATAGATTTTATAAAATCTATATAGAATATTTTTATAAGTGTATAGGCAGTTCAAAGGGATTTGTTTAGAAATTTTAAAAGTATTGGCTTAAAATTAATATTAATTACCTTAAGATTTTTAAAAGGGTATTCGATTTAAATTAAATAGATTAGTAAAGAGAAATTGAGTTTTAAAATTTAATTGTAGTTAAATAAATTTTTTAAAGGAGAAATTTGTTAATCTAAAACAATTGAAACGAAAATTAATTGTTCAGTCTTTCGAATATTGATAGATTGTATGAAATTGTTTATACAAGGTATAAAGCAAGAAAAATCAAGTCAGGATGAAAATGGATTGCAAAATAAAAGCTAAGGTGAGATTTTTCTCACTCAAAAATTGATTGCAGTTAATGATTGTTTGATATGATTGCTATGTTGGATGTGATATTAGATATAGTAGGATATATATCTATATATAGCAATATATACATATTGGCATATGTATATATTGGATTGATTGATTTCCCGCCTCGTATAGCGGATGAGACCCTATTGCGCCGTTAGTAAGCGGATTTTAATAAAACCCATATACCGCGATAATTCCGTACTGGAGCGGAATTGGTATTGTGCTAACATCTTTGGATGCAGGGAAACAGGTTGGAGGGATCCAACTGGACCCCTCACATTGATTGAATTTATTTCTATTGTGATATGAATCTGTGAATGATTATAGTGATGCTATTAATCATATTGATATCTGGGAATTGTTGAAAGCTAAAATTTAGCTGAATGGATGTTTGACATCATTGGATTCCAAAGATAAACGAAATTGAATTTTTGAAATTCAAGTAGAAAATTTCTAAGTGAATTAATTTTATAAATTTAATGAGTTTGAAGAAAAGAATTTAAAATAATAAAGGTTGATTTTTAAAATCTTATTGAATTAATTCCAGAATTAAGTGAAAATGTTAGGTAAATGAATTTCGTATGATAGTGATTTTAAATTGAAGAATTTAATTAAAATTTGGATTTCTAAATAGTTTGAAAAAGATAAAGAGATTTATTTTCTTTAAGGGGAATTTATTTAAAAGGAAATAAGTTGGAAGTCCAACTATAAATTTAATTGGCAAATTGAAACGAATTTGGAAAGTCAATATAAAATGAGTTGGGATGGGAAATTTATTTAGAAATGAAGATTGAAATTGATTTGGTATTGAAGTAGAATTAGAAATTAATTTGGAATCTGATTTTGGGGTTAAAGTGAAGAATTGGAAAATGAATTAAATTGAAATAAGGGAAATTGGTGTAAAAATAAATATTGATTTATTTTTAAATTGTGGAAATAGATTTACGAATTTGGAATAAAGATTAAAATAAATCGATAAGGATTTATTTAATTGGTTTAAATGGACCATTGTGAAATAAAAGCATTATATAGAAGATTTATAAAATTTGATTTTTGTATAAATCAAAGTGATGAAATTTTAAAGGAATTTTGTTAATATTGAAAATGAATACAAATAGAATTTATAAAAAGTGTTTATAAATTCTAAATCGATTGAATTTGACAAATTTAAGATAGAAGATTATTAAAGAAGATATATTCGCGATTTTGGATAGCGAATTTTTATTGAAATAATAAATGTGTAGAAAAGATTTAAATATGGTTAAGTGAAGTATATTCACGATTTTGGACAGTGAATATATTTTTGAAGTAGAATGGATATGGTTTTGGGAAAGCGATATTATAAAAATGAAGTAACTGTTTTAAAAGATGTTTTAAAACGTGTTAAGTATCGAATACATAGATTTCAACATTCATTGTTGAAATAGACGTTTTTTCGAGAAATAAGGAAATGGTGGACTGTAACACTGTTGTTATAGTAAATGATTTCTGAAAGGAAATGTTTTATATAGTATTGGGATTTATATATCTATCTAAATTCCGAATCCCTATACTAGTGATTTTGAGTTGTCGTAACGATGTTTTACGTAACATTCGTTTTGACTCAAATAAAATTTATGAAAGAGAATGATTTCCTTAAAGAATGAAATATGTACTTAAATATTGATTTAAGTAGATTGAATATTTTCAAATGTTGAAAATAAATAAGATTGGTGAATTACTTATTTTTAAATAAGTATGGAATTGTTTTTCCAATATGAAACGAACTGTTTTGAAATTTTATCTTTAAAGATAAATTGAAATGTGGCAATTGATTTGAAATTGTTTTCAAATGGTTAAGTGTGGAAAATTTTATATCTAGTAAAAGATATTTTGGAAGATGAAATAATTTGGAAAATTATTTGCAATCTGATGATGTTGCGCATCTTTATTGATAGTTAAATAACCGACTATCAATAATTACCTTGAATTGGTATTTGTTGTGAATTGGATGAATTTGAATGCCACACTTGTTTTTAAATAAACGCTCACTATTCGGGTTAGCCGGGAAAGGACCATGGGGTCGTATAACCCATTCCGAATATGTGATACGTCGTTATGAATTGCATTCGAAGACCGGTGTTGAAGACCGGATATTTTTGAAAACGGAAGGATTACCGTCGAGTTACTCTACATCGACTGATCTTCGATTTAGAGGTTTTATCACCCTTAGTGACGGGAAGTCCGGACGTGATTAGAAATTTATCCGGATATGCAAGGGCTTCGTGAGAAGTGCCTTTGGTTCTGTTCGATCCCGGAACAGACTTGTATGGATTGTGTGTCTGACGTTACAATTTGAGATATAAAGCTGATTTCTTTCAAATACATTTCTGTTGGTGGCGGAGAATTTATTCTCTTAGCTTAACACCCTTCTCTGAGACGTACGAGCTCAGAGGTTATGTAGTTGAAATTTATCAGCGATATATCCCAATTTGGTAACGTGTCATACTGAGTGTTGCTGTGAAATGATCAGTGTTTGATCATTTGTGATATGATCATTTGTTTGATCTTATATCTTTGTGATCATAGGTTGATCATTTTTGTTTGACCCGAAGCAGGGCTTTGTAGAAAGCGTAGCTTTGTGGACGAGACTTCGTCGATCCTCGCACCCCGGGAATGGTCGAAACAGGAAGGATGCAGCAAGGTTCTAGGGAGTAGCGCCCCTTAGTGTATGTCATTCCTTCTGGATAAAGGTGGTATCATGGTATGGAGCCCAGATACTTAACCTCTGTGGTTGCTGCAAAATTTATTTCTTTGTGGTTGTTGCGAATCGGGGATCCTCGGGAAGATCGGTGACGATCGGGGGATGGCATACGCGTGTCAGTAGTTACCTATTTTTGCAGAGGTAACCCGGCCTTGTTTTGGCAGAGATCCGGTTAGGTTCTCGGGTCGTCTATTCCAGGGACGTACCCATCGTGGAAAAGGAAGTTCCTTAGCCTGACCATTTGTTGGAAATCCAAAGAAACAATACGCGACTTGTACGGTTTTAGTTGTAGAACCTGCCATCTAATATGGCAGCTATAGCAAGCATACTATAATGGTACCTATGCTGGCTAAGATTTATATTGTACTTTCGAAATGTTTTCTACACTATGCACTAATAATAATATCAAAAAGAATTTGATTTCTGCGTAGTAAGCATCTTTGACTATCATAAGAAGAAATCTCCTCCAAGTCTGCGTTTGCATTGTGTGTGTGGCGGGAGGTCTTATGGTAGTTTCATTTTCCAAAAGCATTTCGAATTGACTTTAAAATTATCCTGTTGTTTATTTTAAAGAATAACTGTTTTACGATCTCACACCAGTCACCATGACTGACTCGGAGTTTATTGTTTCCCTTCTAAACTCTGGGTGCCCACCAATTTCCACACGGGCAGTCTAGAGTTAGGTTATCAGGATATTCTGGATATTCTGGAGCTTTGAAGATAAGCTGGATGACGAGACGTAGTATTTGTATCTGATAGTATTTATTCCGCTGTGTATTCTGTATGAGGACAAGTTTATATAACTGCCCATTGTTGTATATTGACTCTGATTGATGTATGTATAAAAAGATATAGTTCTTTGTTTTAAAAGACTAGTGATTATCTATTATATATTGTTCTGCTGCGATATGTGAGATTCTGATATTGTTTCTGTTCTGATGTTGTTCTGTTGTTCTTCTTTTCTTTTTCTTCTATCTTTTCTTCTACCTCTTCTTTTAAAACCCTAATGTTTCGGTTTTTCGTTCACCTTGAGTAAATGGATGGGATTAGTGTCGATTCAAAGGGTACGGAAAAGCGGGCCTTTACACGTATATTTGGACCATCAATTCAATAACAATTCCGAATTTAAATATCCTATCGTTAAAAATACGGGTCTTTTCAATAATTCAAATCAATTATTCCAAAAACTAGATTTAATTATACAATTAAATTTCACAAATCTTCGATAAATTTAATTAACCATAATTAACCTTAATTAATCAAGTAATTAACAACTGGGTTGTTACAAAGGCCCTAAATCAGTTGATCATCAGTTATTATTATTTCATTTTTTGGATCAAGATCTGCTTGATAAGCTACTTCGTCCAAAATATTAATTCCGTCAATGGTAAATGTTGCCTTTGTTTTAAAAACAACCGACCAAACTATTTTATCTCTTTCTAGGGATGGATACGGAGCAAAATAAAATTATAATGCTTGTTTGACTAATTGGAAGGATCACACTTATAGTAATGCAAGTTATGATTTATTTCAGTAAGCTTATAATCTTTGTGCACGTTGATTCTAGAACCAAGAACATTGGTGAACCAATTGCATTTGAATAAAAAAACTTTTCCGCAGGCCGCATAAAATATGTCAATTCTAAGACCTATTTTAAGATGTCATAAAAATGTTTTATATGCTCATCTGGTTCATCACTACTGTTGGCTAATACATCGCTATTATAGGTTAATTTTTCAACACCATATTCCTTGGTGTTGAATTTAAATCCATTGATAAAGAATGTTGGATAAGTCTTGACATTTATTTTTGGTCCTAGCGCAAGATGTTTTAATCCTTCATCGCCGACATAATTTCTTGGATCATAAACAAAGTTCAAAAATCAATTAACAAATTCTTTACTTAGATTACCACGTAGATGTTGTGATTCGTAAATACTGCAAATATATAAAATATATTGCATTATAATATGTAAGTTTAATTGAAATAAATATGAATTTGGAAATTCATATACCGAGAATTATTATTTAATATTACCTAACAATTGGTGCAGCTTTAGCACAATTAAGAAGGACATATGTGTGTTCTACATGGTAATCTCTATCATCTAACCATAGTTTCGTACATTTTCCAACTGGTCGACCGTGTCGTTTAAAAATAGATATCATTGTTTGAGAAGAATTTTGTTCAACGGCTTCATCATTACGAGCAACACTTACAAATGATAGGTTTACATGATCACTGTAATAATGAGAGAAAAAGAATGAAGCTTCTTCTCTAAGATATGATTTACAAATCGAACCTTCAACTTGTGTTTTTTTGTCTAACTTTTTTCTTCAGATGATTCAGGTACCTATTACAAAGTTGATTCAATTTAAATTTACTTATGTAAATTTGAATTTTAAACTAAAATTAATATCATGAATATTCAATATTTCCTCTCAAATGCCATCCATATTGCATAGGACCTCAACTAAGTGCTTTGGATGGAAAATGAACAGGTAAATGCTCCATTATATTAAAGAATCCTGAAGGAAATATTTTCTCAAGTTTGATGTAACGACCCGATATTTTCAACCATTTGCATTCATTATAAGTGTATAGGTAGACACTCATGCCGGAATTGAATTGCTCAAAATACCGCGTTGTAAATAAAATTTGGCAAATCTCAGAATATACAGTAAATAAATATAATCACAGATCACAGACACAGAGTAAAATAATGCAGCGGAAGTAAAAGATATAGTAGTTCATGAAGCTACTATATAAATATATCAGAGTTAAATAAGATACAACAGAAGAAATAAAATACAACAGAAGTCTCAATATGATAACCAAGTACAAGCTGAATAGAACAACATAACTGAGATAGATAAAACTAGATAAGCAGATACTCTCCAGCGATTCCAATCTCCAGAAAGTGGAATCCAAATCTGTGAATACTCAGGCTGACCCGAGCGTAAATAAAAATACAAACACTCGAGTCAGGACAATATATACTTATATAATGTAAACCAACTCAAGTGAACTGTAATAAGGTACAAGTAACTTAAAGAATGCTTGGGATCGTCCATTCTTTAAGGATCCGTTAAACTATTTACTATGTAGTAATATACGCTATATACAATAGTGTCTAATTAGTAAAGTATAATCATATAGAAAATAGCGTTAAGGGGATGGTGAACCTTAACGCGGTCGGATCTTTAAACCAAAATCGTAGTGGGCTCGATATGGTAGGTGACACGACACACAAGGCAAAGCCAGGGTAGATATACCAATTAGGCACACAGACTGATGGAAACGCATAGCAGCCACTACCGCTCCACCTCGAACAACACTCCCAAATCAAGGGTGCGCACCAAATCAATCACAAGTAATAGAATGGAATCGAAGAAGTGTGTCCGATAAGAGGTGCTACCTCACTGGTTCGAGATCGCTCCTGTTTTAGCCACCTTATGCCAACTCATGGGAGTTGGGTCCACGTATATACCTTAGGATCGTCGCCACCATCCTACTTCATTCTGGAAACTCCACCGCGTACATAGTTGTCAAAGTGGTTTTCGGTATCGACAGAGAGTATGTCCATATCCGATCCCGGTCTCTTTAACAACCAATCGTTATTATAACCCGTGGTTATAATTTAAAAACAGTTTATACTTCAAAATAGAATATCATTTCAAATTCAAATCTTTATCAAAATAAAGATTAAATCAATTCCAAACCATTTCAATATATTTAAAATATCATATCATTTCAAAACTTCATTCCAAATCATTTTAATATATCAAAATATCAATCTTTCCAAAACTTCATTTCAAATCATCTTAATATATCAAAATATCAATCTTTCCAAAACTTCATTTCAAATCATCTTAATATATCAAAATATCAATCTTTCCAAAACTTCATTTCAAATCATTTTAATATATCAAAATATCAATCTTTCCAAAACTTCATTTCAAATCATTTTAATATATCAAAATTGTAATATCCCGGAAATTTTAACAATATAAATTTAATAATCTGTTAAATAATTAAATTGATATTGATGATCTTTGATAATAAAATTTGAATTTAATTTAATAATCTAATTAAATAAGTATTTAATTAGTGAATTCTATCTTTTAAAAGTTAATAGATTGATTTCTATTTATAATGTATAGATATAATTTTATATATTGTAAATAGATAAGTTGGTTTGAATTTAACAAATAAAATTATGTTTTCAAATTTCTAATATATATTGGTAATTTGGAAATTATGATTTAAATTAATATTAAGCTTTCCAAAGATATTTAATAAATAACTATATAGTTTTAAAATACATATATACATTTACATAAGAATTATTAATTAAGTGAAAAATCTTTATTAACATTTTAAATATATATACTCATTAAATAAAAAGGACATGTGTTATTAATTTAAGGCCTCCATATTACAAGTGTTAGATAATTAAAATGAAATGAGACAAGTGTCATTTAATCTTGTTTTTCTTTTATTTTTATTTTTAAATAAATTCAGCCTATATATAAAACATTTTTTCCTCTTTCCTATTTCCTTTTCTAACTTCATTGTAAAATCTGAAAATTTTTTCCCACTTCTAAAGCAAACCAGAAAATCAATATTTCTCAAAACCAAATCTGAACTCAATCTTCCCTCATAACAAATCTAAAATAAACATCCTCTTCATTCCAAAATGTAATCAAAGCCTATCTCTTCTTCAACCTGGAATCAAAGCAGAGATCAATCTTCTCTGTTTTGAAAGCAACCTGTAATCAAGTTGCAAAGCTCAAAACAAATCTGAAATTCACTTTCCTCAAACCAAAAATCAAAAGCCTGTTCTGTTTCAAGGCTGCAAATTCATTTTCAAAAGTATATAAGCCTGAACTAAATTCATTTTTCAACATCAAAAGCCTGCATTTTTCTAAAGCCTGGAAATTAGGCTACCTGCATGCAAACCTGAGATGATTAGGCCTGCATTTTCTTTTGAGCTGGGAGCATGCATGAAGTCTGTAAATCAAGGAGCAAAAGCATTTCAGCAAAACAAGTTTAAAGTTTCAAAACATCAACAACTCAAGTTTTTAAAGTTCAAAGTTTTCAAAAGCTTTTCAAAACATATCTGGAAGCTCTGTCTTCTTCAAATTAGGTGAGTAACATCACTATTTCTAAAGTTTAAATTATAAATAAGTTGCATGTTAAATCTTTGTGACAAATATGTATTGCATGTATGTATAGTGGAATCTGCTGTGACAATATGATGTATTGATTGCTCTGTTCTTGTTTTGGTTGCCAGGCTTAAAATTCTATTCGAAATTCCTTATCACTTGATCTAGTTTTGTTTAGGACTTAATTTACAAACAAGAATTGTTTGATTTATTATATACTAATGTTTAAAAATTTAAATTAAGTCAAAAAAATAAATAAAGTTAAGTTTCTCTGTAACCAAAATATATCTGTGCATATACATAAAAGTGAAAAACTCAAATATGTTAAACTTGTGATTCAGTATCATAAAACCAAAGTAATAATAAAAACTAGATTTTTAAATTAAGAATCTGTATTTTTAGGTGTTAGTTAAAATTGCCATTTAGAATTGAACTAAAAATGAATTTTTAGTAAATTATGTTGATTCATGAATTGAGAAGTCTTGGGATTCTTCTGAGTGATGAAGAAGGTATAGGAGATGCTCAGAAAAATTAGAGAAGTGGTTAAAACTTATTAGAATGGATGCAGTTTGAATTTTAATGGTTAAACCCTTGTTTTGATGGGTTTTAAGAATTGGGTCATTTCAGGATGAAGGATGAATCGAGTGCTATGATATTTGGGAATTGGATAGTTGGTGTGTGGTAGAGTTCGAGGCCGGAGTGGGTGGACCTCAGATGATCGGAACGGCGAGCTTTGGGTGATGACAGGCTTTGGCAAATTCGAACTGATGAGTTCCAGGCCTGGGAGATGATCGAATTTCGAATTCGAGCAGTGATCGAAGAAATCGCGATCGTGATATGGTGTAGGGATGAACGTCGACTGGTGGAAGATGTCGTCGATGACCGGAGTTGAAGTGGATGACCGTGCACGTGCACGAGATCGTTGGTGTATCTCTGGTGAAATCTGGGATTTAACAGGGGAAGGTCTCGGGTTCGTATGCGAGTTGTTTCGTGCGATGCTCGAAGTTTTAGAGGGTGCGACTCGAAGTTTTAGTGTGTGTGTTCGAGTTTGTAAGTTGTTGCCAGGTTTTTGAAGAAAAAGAAAAACTGTCTGTTTATAAAATTTAAACTGGATTTAAATTTGTAAAGAAAATTTTAAACAGAATTTAAATTGTGGAGTAATATTTAAACAAGAATTTAAATCAAAGTTTAACTATATAGATTCAAGTTGGTTTTGAATCTTAAAGATTTGAAATAAATAAAATTTATAAATTTAAATGTTTTAAATAAGTTTTAAATGGTAGTTAGATTTAAATGTTTGAAATTAAAAAGGAATTTGGTTTAAACTCTTTTAAAATTCTTTTATAAGAGATAAGAAATTTTTAACAAGTAAAAGTTTTAAATTGGTTTTAAAACTTTGTTAAAAATAAATTGGTATTCATTTTAAATACAGAATTTAAAATGAAATTTAAAAGTTAATTTGAAATGGATGTTTTCAAATGTATTTAAGAATGATAATGTAACCTTTGATAAGAAATGTTTTATCTTAAAGTTTAAATCATTAAATCTTTAAGGTAATTAAAATGGTTAAATTAATTTGATTAATTAATGATTTGAATTAATTAATTTATAATTAAGGATTTAAAATACTTTGTAAATGATAACTTGATTATTAATAAGAACAAAGTTTTATCTTAAGAAAATTAGAGATTTGTGTTCATTTAAATTATAAGGAATTTAATGGATAATTAATTTATTTGATTAATTAATCATTTGGATTAATTAATAGATAATTAAAGGTTTAAACAAATTAATTAATAATTAAGATTAATTAATTAGGAATAATTAATTTATAATTAAGGATTATAAATTAAAGTATTAATGAATGGTTAAGAATTAATTAATAGAGTAATTAAATATTTATTAAGTTATGGTTAACACTTAATTAAATAATTAAAGATTAATTAATTGGTTACAAAGATTTATTAATTTGAAATTAATAATACTTAATCTAAGTTAATTACTTAAGAAAAGTAATTAAAGAGTTGTTAATAGTTAATGAAGGTCATTAACTATGGATTATTAAATAATTAATTAATGTAATTAAATTTTAATAGTTAATTAGATTAATTAATTTAAAGATAATAAATTATAGAATTTGTTTTAAATGAATTACTTAATGGAAGTAATTAAGAGAAATTAATTACTCATTGTAATTAATTAAGTTAATTTGATTTATTTAAGTTAATTAATTAAGTATTAATTAATTTAGAATAATCAAGAGATGATTTGATTAATAATTACTTAATGTAATTAATAAGGTATTATTATTTAGGGAAGTAAATAATAAGATAATTACTGGAAGTAATTAATTGAATGGTGATGTATTAATAAAAGTAATTTGAGTTTAATTACTTTGAATAATTAATCAAGGGATTAATTAAGAAATTAATTAAGGAATAATTAATTTAGTTAATAAAAGTAATTAAGGGTAGTTAATTACTGAATGAGGTTAATCAATGAATGATTAATAAATGTTGTTTAATTAAAGGTTAATTACTTAATGTAATTAATTTAATTAAGTAATTAATAATTAATTTGTAATTAAGGATCATTAATTAATATAATTAATGATGTAATTAAGATTGGTTAATTAAGTAATAATTAATAATTGAAGTGATTAATTAATGTAATTAATTAAGGATTAATGTAATTAATTATAGTTGATTAATTTAATTATATTATAGTTAATTAATTAATGAAGTAATTAAAGGTTAATTACTATAAGTGGTTAAGGATAATTAATTTAAGTAATTAATTAAAGATAAATTACCTGAATGGAATTAAAGGGTAATTAAAGGATAATTAATTAATTTTTAATTAATTAATGATTAAGTAAGCAGGATTTATAGAATGAAGTAATTAATTTAATTCACTTTAAATTAATTAGAGATGATATAAATCATTACTTATGAATGGGTGTTAATATTGAATGCTTTGCATTGATTGATATCTCTGATGAGATATATGATGCGTGATATGGATGTTTAGTTGAATTGTGATGATAATATGGATTATCTGATAATGTTGATTATCTATTGTGAATTATCCTTCTATGTGTATAAAGATAATTGAATTGAATTGTTTTAACTTTAAAACAACTTGGCCTTAAAAGATACGCTTTGGATTTCGATGAGACCGGGATCGGGTTTCCGTATACCGGATTTCCAGGTCTGGAGACCCGAATACCACATCGATCCAAATTAACGATAGGTCGTGAATCAAGTGAAGATGAAGATTCAGAGTGCAAGGGTTATTGTCGTTAACTCTGAGGGTGATTCCAAAACGAGTGTAACGAGATAATGCCTTCGGTTTTGTTCGAACCCGGAACGAACTTGTATGGATTGAATGCTTTCAAAACATCGTCAGGTGGACGATGAGCATTCTAAGTGATGTGTTCTTTTCTAAGGTAATCGTGACCTCAAGCCTCACAAACCGGGAATGGCTAAAACAGGGGAGGTGCAGCAAGGTTAGTGGGTAGCACCTAAGTAGGACAAGGTTACCTCTGTCTAGATGTCCCTTTCTATTTTCGACTTAGTGGTGCGGTTGCTGATCCCAACCGTGAGGTATCTTGTGCGGGAATTATCCAGTAAGGGATGTTCCGACCTTGTGTTGCAGGGGATTGGGAGTGATCCTCGGTACGGTGATCTAGGCCACGTACTGTGATGGGCGGTACCCCAGTAGCCCTGCCATTGTATGGAATCCAAAATCCAATAAGTGCCAACGGACTTGATTGTATAACCCACTTTGTGGCTAGTATGCTGGAATTTAATAATGTAACAATTTCAGCTATTTCATATTTATTTGAAAACCCTAGACCCTATTATAATAAAATCGAATTTCCTATCAAATGTTTTGGTTAGCGTAAGGTAAAAACTTACCCATGTTTATGTGTGGGAAGTCTTACGTGATACCTTTTCTTTCAAAAGGTTTTGAAGTTAAACAAGTTTAACCTGTTACTCACACCAGACCCATGTCTGACCCAAGTTGTTTATTTCTGTTTTATAAACTCTTGGGTACTCAAATTTTTACGAGTAGCCAAGGGATTCAGGTTTAGTTTTGACGAATATTCTGGAGGAGCAATGGAGCAGGAGGCTTCGGCGTTCGTAGATATAGTATTCCGCTGTGTTGATATCTGTGATAGTGTCTTGTCTTGTATTTGAGTTGTAATGTCTAGACAGATGTTTATAACTGTCTAGTATATGATATGAATCTGTGTAACTCTGATAAGTGTTGTATATGATACTATGTAATATTTATGTGATATAATATATTTTGTTTCGTTTCGCTGTGAGATTCTGATATTGTTTAGTTCTTTCTTTCTCTTCTTTTCTCTTTCTATCCCTTTCTTTCTTATTAGCGATACGACTTTCTATGGAGAGAAAGTCGTGGTCGTTACAAAAATATCATTGAGTTCAAATCTAAATATTCAAATTTAAATACCTTTTAAATTTAAAGATATAATTCATTTATTATCATTTCAAGTCACCTTTTAAATAGTTTATATTTCAATCAAAATAATTCATTTAAACCATTTAAAAGTGTAATTATAATACTTCAAATCAAGTATTCAAATTTCCAAAGTTTCAATTCAATTCAATCATTTATTTCAATTAAATTTCCATAGACCATTTCAAATTTTATAAATTTCAAATATAGATTTAATCCAAAAAATAACTATTCAAATTATAAAATAAATTCCAAAGCTTTATTATCCTATATTTCATAAGTCCAATATCTTTTAAATAGATTCAAATTACAAGTAAACCAAATATTTTTCATACTAATATAAACTTCAATTATTTATTCCAAGATTTAATATCATTTCAAATTCATTTCAAAATATTAAAATATCATTTCAAAATATCATTTATTTAATTTAAATTTAAATACCATTTAATCACATTTCAAAATAGCTGTATTTCCCAAATCAACTATTCCATTAAATCATTTAAAGTCAATTCATTATATTTAATAATTAAATATTTAATTTCCAAAATTTAATCTTTTTCAAAGATCATTTATTCATTAGAATTTATTAAACAAAGAAATTTCAACTTTCGCAGCACTAAGAAAATGCTACGAAATGTTATGTTTAAAAACAGTTCATTAACAAAGACGGCATTTAAAATGCTGTAATATCTTAATTTAGTTTCAATTAAAAAATTTAGTTAAATTTAACAACTATAGCACTAACGAAGTGCTATAATAACCCTTAGTTCAAATTTGCTATTTGGTTCATTTAAAACAGCTACAGCATTTTCCAATGCTGTAATATCTTTAAATTACATTTCAAAAATGCTGTCAAATCATATTCAGAGTTTTATTTACAATTTCACACATAATTAACTTATAAAATCATATATTTTCACATAAAAAAACAATCATTAAATGCCTATATTTCTATGATTTTATAAAGTCAAATTTCCATACAAAAATCAAATTAAATAACAATTAAATTTTCATTTCTTTAATTAAATTCTTAACTTAACAACTAAGTTTAAATTTCCAAAATATAACTTATTTCCATTTATTTTAATAAATTAAAATTTCACTTTTAAACAAATTCCACAAAATTCAATTTAAGTTATATTTCCAAATTCAGCTTAAATATTCATTTATTTCATATTTTAATTTATACAAAGTCATTAACACTTTTAAAAATTATTATTACTTAATAAAATCATTAAATTCATCTTTTAAATCAAATTTGTCATATATTCTTACTTTACATAAATTCCATTTATAAACTAAATCATAAATTTCAAAATTAACTTATATTTCAAATTATACTTCACCATTTACTTAATTCACTTATTTAATTTGTAGAAAATCACTAATATTTTATAGAAATCATTTTAAATAAAATTTAAATCAAAATATCATAATATTTACATTTTTAAAATATTTTAAACATTTCAGAAAAATATATAAACCATGGGTCTGTATATAATTTTCTAGCCTAGGTCAAGTGATACGGATATGTATCATTTCAATCCGCAGTTTACAAAGAAAAACCGGGTTTTATCATTTCAAACCCGCAATCCCAAGTAATATGAAATGTATAAAAACCGCTCAGGCCTATCATTTCAGCCCATAACGATTTTTCCCTATTCTAAAGTCCGTTCGGGTATGTATCATTTCAACCCATAGTGATTCTAATCTACAGGGAACTTGCAGTGTGATAAATTGATATAAATAAAAAGAATAGCACGAGATAACAGTAACATATGGTATAACAGGTCTAAATATAGGTGTGAACATCATATGATTATAATATAGCAGTTATAACAGGATGATATGCATTTACAGATTCAAGTGATGTCAGTTTATCACTATATAAGTACATATTAGTCTGGTGAGATTTACTCACCTGTATTGAGCTGGAGATTACAACCAAGGCACACACAAACACAATGAAGGCACGACAACTCGAATACAACTTGAAAGTGGAGAGCCAAAGCTAACAGCCTTGAATACATTTATACAAAACAATACAATTTATATAAGTTTCAAAACAATTCAACACTAGACAATGTTAGAAATCAATGCCCAAAACAAAGACAAATGTTTTGCACTTGTTCTCAACTTCACATACTTCAGTTATGGACTGAAATAGCACAGCAAAGGCATGAATTAAGGTCTAGTTTGGGTCCCTATAGGGTTGGCCTAGCATGGGTTTGATGGTGAAGAGAGGTATAGGTGCAACAAATCTACACTACAAGGCAAATACAAGGAAAATTACAACATCTCTATGCCACAAAAGGGTTCGACCAGAGGCTATGTGGTCAGGTCCAGATGTCCAAGTGGTGGTGGATGATGTGGCAGAGGGTGGTGGTCAGCTCTGAGGTGGTGGTGGTGGAGGAAGTGGCGTCCAAAGGTGGTAGAAGGTGGTGCTAGAAACTAGGCTCGGTTTATGTATAAAGTGATGGTTTATGTGGATTTTGGTGGTGCTCCTTGCCATGGATGGGTTCGGCCTGCCTTGGTGATGAACTAGGGTGGGTGATGATCAGAGAAAATGGGTGGTAGAGGTCGGTTCAGATCTGGTTGAGGAGGAGCCAAGCTATGAGGTAGAGAGCATATGCAAAACAATGGTAGAAAACATAGAAAACAAGAAAAAGGAAGGAAGAATTTTACCCAATCTCTTAAAGCCATGGCCGTGATTTTTTTTGTGGGTTTGAGAAGGTTAAAATACGTGAATAAAGTGAGGAAGTCAGCTGAAATGAGAAAAGTATTGTACGGCCAATTGTTTTTAATGAGATGTAGGTTGGAAAATGAAAAGGCGGAAGAGGAAAAGTCAAAAAGAGATAAAGAGTTTCAAGTCTTTTCAAATTTCCACAAATTCATTTTAATTTTTTAAATACATAACAAGGCTGATAATAAAGATAAATAAACTCAGAAAATAAAATAAATAAGAAAAGAAAATAAATAAATTTAAATAAAAATCAAATAAATAAAGAAAATGGCAATATATACATAACTAGGCTTTATAAATTTGAAACAAATTCAAATGAACTTTAGAAAATCTTTATGTATTTGAAATTTTTTTATAAACAAAGATAAGAACACAAAATAAAAATGAATTCACAAAAATAAATAAATATATTTTAATTAAATATAATTTAATGAAGAAAATAGCAGAAAAATGGAAACTAGGCATTATAAATTGAAATAAATTCAAGTAAACTTTGGACAAATTATATTATCACTTTAAAATTATTAAAAGATAAAAATATACATAAAATAACATATTAACACATATTAAAATAAAATATGAAAAAGAAAATATAATTTATATAATTTAAAATAACAAAATTGCATAATAAAACAAATTGCACTCAATATTGAAATATACATAACTTTTACAGTTTAACTCCTTTTTCAACGAAACAAAAAACAGTGTTCAAGTTAATACATCTATTTTCATAATAAAAGATAAAATTTAAGATTTTATATAATTTAAATTTGAAGTTTAAAATTCAAAGATTGAACAGTTTGACCAGAATTTCACTTTTTAGTAAAATATTCAATTTATATCAGTTTGAAACTATAACTCACATAATAATCAACATTTATATTTAAAAATGAAATGTTTGAAATCAAACAAGTTTAAAATAGTTTCAAAATAAAAATAAAGTCAAAATTTAAAATATAGGCCAAAATCTAGGGTTGTTACACTCTCCCCCACTCAAAACTTTTCGTCTCCGAAAAGGAATGAGGTACGGGAAACACAGGAAAGATAAAATTGAAATGAGATTAAGACAAGATGACAAAGAGATTGAAATTATACTTGATAACCATTGTTATAGGTAAGTTTAACAAGGTGGATGGCAAGCAATGCTCGGATTCAAATTGAGTACCAAAGATTTATTAAAGATTATAGGAAGATTTCTAACCAGAAAAACTATAGAAAGATGCCTATACCAGTCTGTAGCAAGATGAGGAAAATAAGGACAACTAAATACAAATTGAAAACAAAATAAGATAATAAGTTTGAAAAACAAAATAAGATAATAGGTTCGAAATTTCCATAGTTTCAGCTTAAATTGATAATTAATTTTACACAAGTTAAATAAATCTTACTATCTCTAATTTCATTATCTTATCATCAATTTTTTTTTTTAAACTAACAATTTCAAAAATCATGGATTGGCAAAATCATTATTTACTCATAATGTACTTAATAAAATTAATTCCTCTTTATTCCTATTTAAAATTAAATTTATCCCTCTCAATGTATTTTATCACCTAAATATACTCACACTTATTATAACTGTTTAATTTATTCCTAATTTCTTTTAAATATCATTTATATTATAAATTATTCAATTAACCTTTTAGTCTATTTACCTATGTTAATCTTTTTATAACTAAAATTTAAGTGCACAATATTTATTATAACCACTCAAATTTTATTTATAAAAATCTTTTGTATATTATCCAATTACATTGTTAACTTCTAAAATTAAGGTAAGTTATATTGGAATGAAATTGAGAATTATACAAATAATACTTTCTAAAATTAATATACAATATAAACATTCTAATTCAATCATTTCAAGCTTGAATATTTATTCAAAATTTTGATTTTCTTTTTATACTTGAAGTTATTAGTTAAGATAGAATTTAAGAATAAAATTTTCGATTCCTTTCAAACATTTAGAGATAAATAAATGTATGTACATAATTTGTCAAATCAAATTTAAATCAATATATATATATATATAATAAATCAAATCATCTCTTAGAAATTCAAATCAATCAAATTTCCCAAAACAAAGCTGTAGCAAAACTACAGAATGGTTTCTTCGCTTTGAAACTCGAAAATGAACGTCGATGATGCTGCAGTCATCACCGAAATTATTTTCCAGCGACAAAGAGAAAAGCACAAAATTTTAAAATTCTTTGGAAACAAATTTCTATTCGAAAATACTTTAAATAATACAACCTTTTAAAACTTTAAACACAAGGTTTGAAACCATCGAAAATTAAATTCTCAAATTCTTGATTTAAATTTATTTCAATTCCCAAATCAAATTTATAAACAACTATTTATAAATTCATTTATAGAATGATAAATTAAGTATTATCATTTCAAATATTCAATTTAAATCAATTTATTAAGTTCCATAATATTTACTTATATCAAAATTTATTTCATTAACCAAAATTTTAAAATAATATTGTGTCAGTTTGTTCTGTCAAAGTGTTTTAGAAATCCTATCGATAGCGTTGATCAGACGAATTGATCGGAAGCCCAAATCAACATCAACAACTCAAACAACACAATATATAAAACAAAACATAAATTTACAAGTATAATTTAAAAATGTTTGGAGATATTTTTGAAACAAAGATAAAATGATTAATTGACAAAATATGAAGATGGATAAGCTTAAATAAATTACGGGCAACCTCAACGGGTCAACCGTGATTTAATGAATAAGATCAAATGTGGATTTTTCTGGGGTAAATCTACATCCGATTTCAAGAGATAGAGTTTAAAATAATAAAAGATATTAGCATCTAAACCAAGGATAAATATAAGTCTCTGGTGAATCAATGCTAATTTGTAAAGGAGTTTCCCGCTTTACAAGTCATTAGAGTATTGGCGAGACCGCCAATTCACTATAAATCTCGTTCGAAGTGGAGTTATGTGATACTCCAAAATCAAAAGAAGATGAATAGTGAGGGACAAGAATGGATTTTGGAACCGTAGGGAATGTTCCAAAATTCAAAGGAAATTCGAATCAAAAGGAAGAGATTCAAGCTCGAATGAAAGTGATTCTGTAAAGAAATTTACCATACATTCTAAGTTTTGCCTCAAAGCCAAAGCTCTGATACCAACTGTAACGACCCGATATTTTCAACCATTCGCATCCATTATAAGTGTATAGGTAGACACTCATGCCGGAATTGAATTGCTCAAAATACCGTGTTGTAAATAAAATTTGGCAAATCTCAGAATATACAGTAAATAAATATAATAACAGATCACAGACACAGAGTAAAATAATGCAGCAGAAGTAAAAGAAATAGTAGTTCATGAATCTACTATATAAATATATCAGAGTTAAAAAAGATACAACAGAAGAAATAAAGTGCAACAGAAGTCTCAATATGATAACCAAGTACAAGCTGAATAGAACAACAGAACTGAGATAGATAAAACTAGATAAGCAGATAATCTCCAGCGATTCCAATCTCCAGAAACTGGAATCCAAATCTGTGAATACTTAGGCTGACCCGAGCGTAAATAAAAATACAAACACTCGAGTCAGGACAATATATACTTATATAATGTAAACCAACTCAAGTGAACTGTAATAAGGTACAAGTAACTTAAAGAATGCTTGGGATCGTCCATTCTTTAAGGATCCGTTAAACTATTTACTATGTAGTAATATACGCTATATACAGTAGTGTCAAATTAGTAAAGTATAATCATATAGAAAATAGCGTTAAGGGGATGGTGAACCTTAACGCGGTCGGATCTTTAAACCAAAATCGTAGTGGGCTCGATATGGTAGGTGACACGGCACACAAGGCAATGCCAGGGTAGATATACCAATTACACACACGGACTCATGGAAACGCATAGCATCCACTACCGCTCCACCTCGAACAACACTCCCAAATCAAGGGTGCGCACCAAATCTGTAACAACCCGCATATTTATCGATTGCATATTTAAATATTTTATTTAAATATAACATCATTCGTCGGATTATAGTCCGAAAAGCTACTTTTTGCAAACGGTCGAATTGGGACTTGAGACCACTTCCATTGAGTTCAAAATGCCGTTTGCGATCTTTTTGAGTATAAGCTTCGATATGTTTGGAGTAAGTCGAATTTCGCTACTTTTTCTATTGGGTTTGGGTTTGGGTTCAGCCCACTAGCTTAACAAATACTCTAGCTCAGCCCATCTCCTTCCATTCATTCATTCTCATTCCTCAGACTCAAGCTTCAACTGAAAATGGTGGAAAGGAAAGAGAATTAGGAAAATACCAAGCCCTAGTTTTCTTTGCAAAGCTTGAATCCTTGCTCCAAAATCAAGTGGAAGCCATTGTTAAGCCTCCTCTTCATCTTCTCTATCTCTTTCTCTCTTCAATCTCAGAAATTCCTAAACCTAAATTTAGGAAATACTTGTTTTGATCTTAGATTGAAGCTAGTTGAGTTGAAGTAGTGAGTGGTTGATATTCTCTTTGCAATTGAGCTTCTTCTTCTTTGTTTTGGGTAAAAAGGTGAGATTTTTATCTCACATCTATGTGTATATCTATCATTGATGTTGGGTATGAATTCCTAAAAAATATTCATGTGCTATTGCTTTTGGTTTGGAAAGAATTGGTATTCACTTGATAGGGCAAGAAGTGCTGGAAAACAGGCTCCGGCCGACCGAACGCAGGGTCCGGTCGACCGACCTGCTACCTGAGCACTTCCCTGCCTCTGTTTTGGGAGTGCAGGAATCTGGGCTCCGGCTGACCGACCCAGGAAGTCCGGTCAACCGACCTGCTTCCCGAGAATTTTTCAGAACAGTGTCCGGTCGACCGAGCCCTGTAGCCAGCCGACCGACCTACTCCTGTTTTCCCTGTTTTGCATATTTTTGTTCGTTTTGATCGGTTTTCCAAATCTTATCAATGCAAGTTGGTTTTTAATGTTTGTTATTGCATCTTTGGCTTTGATAACATACTTTTGACTTCATTCACGAGTTTTATAAATAATCCCTCTAAATCGTATTAAAAGCTCCCTTCTCCGCTTTATAAATTTCTATTTAAACACACACGATTTTGCACTTCGAACGAAGTGGAAAGGAGATTAAATGGTTAGGTAAAACACGGACCATGAATCCGCGCGTTCACCTTTCCTATTAGTCCCCGACCTATTCGATTGATCGTTTTGACCTTTGTGTCTGGTTTACCGATGACATGAGGTAAACTTTGTAATGCTTTGAGTGTGAAATTGGCTAATGGATAGTAAACCGTTTAGTGCGAACGAGTGGTTATGGGACATACGTTAACACTTTTCGGGTTCCTTTTCGAGAGTTATGACACATTCCGCCAGTTAGTGGTGTCCAGTACTGGGCCTCCGAACCTTCGCCACTACGGTTTGTTGCCTTCGGGGTTTATTGCCTTCGGGGTTTGTTGCCTTCGGGTATGTTGCCTTCGGGTATGTGGCCTTCGGGTTTGTACCTTCGGGTGTGTGCCTTCGGGTTTGTTGCCTTATAGTATCGCTTCCGATGTTGGTCTTTATGAGCCGCATGGGTGATATTTGGGTTTGGAGCCTTCGGGCTCATGGATCCTTGTTTATACAGTACTGAGCTCGAGCAATCTTTTGTTGTTTTCATTGATACGTATATTCCCTAGGTATAGCCCTTCGGTGTTGGTCTTTTTGAGCCGCATGATATGTAGCGATCATCTAGTGGAACTTGTATACCTTTATTGGTATTTATTATTTGCCTTTTGGCTTGATTTGGGATATGATGTCCTTTGTTTATTTGAGATGCCGATGATACGAGGCTTGTTTTGTTATGTTCATCTTTTGTTAGATGAGTGTGTTATCTCATATAGAGATATTTGTTATACCATATGATCTTGAAGGTTTATTGTTGTTCAGTTTATCTAACTGATGTGTTATCTAGACTGACCCGTGTATTTTATACTCGGGTCAGACCGAGATGTTTCAGGTTAGATGCTTTTGGACTTAGCCTCTTTTGCTTCCGCATGGACTATTCCGCTAGCTCCTTTTTGTCTTAGCTTTTTGTGTAGTCCTTATCTATTGTAACTCTGATATGTATTCTTCTGAACTCGTTTGTATATTGTGGTTTGCTATACCACTTGACATGTATCATTTTGTATACTCTACTTTGTATCAGAATATGTGTTTATGATGATCCGCTGTTCTGTGATGTATATTACATTGAGTTGTTACATTTTGTTCTGATAGATCCTATAGCCATTGTAGTTTTGCTTTAAGTATTTATTGAACTTGTCGAACCACATGAGATGATAAAAACCACTTTTCGGCGTGTTCAGTAGATAGTTAAAGTAAGACTACACATGGTCGCTTCCATTATACTCTATTGTCCGCATTAGCAGACGGTATTATCCATATAATACTCTTTGTTAATGAGGCTCTCGGAGTGGGGCGTTACAGCTTGGTATCAGAGCTGAGTTCAGAACAAAATATGATAAACACCGAACAGAAGCACATATGAAGGTACATCAAAGTGTAACAAGTGTTACAAATCTTTGAATTGTCGTGTCCCTCTATTCCTTCTACTTTGGGAATACGTCTAGGAATGCATTTAAATTCTGTAGTATTCCATATTGAATTATCTTCCTTTGTGATTTTGATTCCAATTTGATGGCATCATTTTATTCTGTAAGCCCTCATGACGAGGAAAGTGTTGTTTCTCTCATTCTTGTAGTTTGAGAATTTTCTGGTATTTTGGTATTGTCTTAGGATTATTACCTAAGCAATCTTTTGTATGGTATTAAGGTCTTTTTAGCTCGACCTTACCACCGGTTTTCATTTGGCTACGAGTTGCGGAAGTTAGCATTTCACTTACCGCATTCCGCACTTGTTGTGATTCTTATGAATGATTTATTATGTCATTCAGTTTGTTTTGCTCATTTCATCCATTTTATGAATCGAGTATTCTGTGAATATCTCGATGATTCCATTTTTGTATTTATTGGTTTTGGATGGAAAATAGTAATTTAAAATTTTGCAAATCTTTTTCATAAGATTTATTTATAAGTATAAATGGGATTTTTGTTCTTAAAACAAACAAAGAGAATTTTTTTTTAAAAAAAAGTTTTTAGAAACATGGTTATCATATAGAAGATGATTTTGTGATTGTATTGCCCATTGAGTGCTTTAAGAATTCTGGTCGATGCGTTTGATCAACGTTATCGATAGGAATCTCCTAAACGCTTTGATGAGACAATTTGACACACTAAATTGATTTGAAACAAGGAAATTTTTCCAGAAAAAATGAATTCATGAAGGTAATTGGAATTTTGAAGCTTTAGCTTTTCGGTAAAGAATATTATTTGAAAGAACTCTTTTCTGATACTCTCATTCTTTTTATTCCCGAAAGGGGGATCGTGTTGCCAATGCATTTAGTTGTAAGCAATAAGTGATTGTTTCTCTGTTGATGTCCGAATGGAATGATCTTTTTACCAAGTTCATCGGACGTTTTGTTGCACTTCATTTGTTGAGCCTCGGTCCATTGACGTATTGGTTTTACCAGGTCGGTGTTCCGAATTATTTTGAGCTTAGGAATCAATAGAATTCTCTAAGCAAGAAAGTTCGGGCTTATCCTTTCGTGCACTTTATGGTGAACTTCTTATTCTGTTCTTCTTATGTGTTGATATGTTTTTGGTTGTTACTCTTTATTTTCTTCTTAAGAATTGCAAGGACGTAATTTCTTAAGGAGGGGAGTCTGTAACAACCCGCATATTTATCGATTGCATATTTAAATATTTTATTTAAATATAACATCGTTCGTCGGATTATAGTCCGAAAAGCTACTTTTTGCAAACGGTCGAATTGGGACTTGAGACCACTTCCATTGAGTTCAAAATGCCGTTTGCGATCTTTTTGAGTATAAGCTTCGATATGTTTGGAGTAAGTCGAATTTCGCTACTTTTTCTATTGGGTTTGGGTTTGGGTTCAGCCCACTAGCTTAACTAATACTCTAGCTCAGCCCATCTCCTTCCATTCATTCATTCTCATTCCTCAGACTCAAGCTTCAACTGAAAATGGTGGAAAGGAAAGAGAATTAGGAAAATACCAAGCCCTAGTTTTCTTTGCAAAGCTTGAATCCTTGCTCCAAAATCAAGTGGAAGCCATTGGTAAGCCTCCTCTTCATCTTCTCTATCTCTTTCTCTCTTCAATCTCAGAAATTCCTAAACCTAAATTTAGGAAATATTTGTTTTGATCTTAGATTGAAGCTTGTTGAGTTGAAGTAGTGAGTGGTTGATCTTCTCTTTGCAATTGAGCTTCTTCTTCTTTGTTTTGGGTAAAAAGGTGAGATTTTTATCTCACATCTATGTGTATATCTATCATTGATGTTGGGTATGAATTCCTAAAAAATATTCATGTGCTATTGCTTTTGGTTTGGAAAGAATTGGTATTCACTTGATAGGGCAAGAAGTGCTGGAAAACAGGCTCCGGCCGACCGAACGCAGGGTCCGGTCGACCGACCTGCTACCTGAGCACTTCCCTGCCTCTGTTTTGGGAGTGCAGGAATCTGGGCTCCGGCTGACCGACCCAGGAAGTCCGGTCAACCGACCTGCTTCCCGAGAATTTTTCAGAACAGTGTCCGGTTGACCGAGCCCTGTAGCCGGCCGACCGACCTGCTCCTGTTTTCCCTGTTTTGCATATTTTTGTTCGTTTTGATTGGTTTTCCAAATCTTATCAATGCAAGTTGGTTTTTAATGTTTGTTATTGCATCTTTGGCTTTGATAACATACTTTTGACTTCATTCACGAGTTTTATAAATAATCCCTCTAAATCGTATTAAAAGCTCCCTTCTCCGCTTTATAAATTTCTATTTAAACACACACGATTTTGCACTTCGAACGAAGTGGAAAGTAGATTAAATGGTTAGGTAAAACACGGACCATGAATCCGCGTGTTCACCTTTCCGATTAGTCCCCGACCTATTCGATTGATCGTTTTGACCTTTGTGTCTGGTTTACCGATGACATGAGGTAAACTTTGTAATGCTTTGAGTGTGAAATTGGCTAATGGATAGTAAACCGTTTAGTGCGAACGAGTGGTTATGGGACATACGTTAACACTTTTCGGGTTCCTTTTCGAGAGTTATGACACATTCCGCCAGTTAGTGGTGTCCAGTACTGGGCCTCCGAACCTTCGCCACTACGGTTTGTTGCCTTCGGGGTTTATTGCCTTCGGGGTTTGTTGCCTTCGGGTATGTTGCCTTCGGGTATGTGGCCTTCGGGTTTGTACCTTCGGGTGTGTGCCTTCGGGTTTGTTGCCCTATAGTATCGCTTCCGATGTTGGTCTTTATGAGCCGCATGGGTGATATTTGGGTTTGGAGCCTTCGGGCTCATGGATCCTTGTTTATACAGTACTGAGCTCGAGCAATCTTTTGTTGTTTTCATTGATACGTATATTCCCTAGGTATCGCCCTTCGGTGTTGGTCTTTTTGAGCCGCATGATATGTAGCGATCATCTAGTGGAACTTGTATACCTTTATTGGTATTTATTATTTGCCTTTTGGCTTGATTTGGGATATGATGTCCTTTGTTTATTTGAGATGCCGATGATACGAGGCTTGTTTTGTTATGTTCATCTTTTGTTAGATGAGTGTGTTATCTCATATAGAGATATTTGTTATACCATATGATCTTGCAGGTTTATTGTTGTTCAGTTTATCTAACTGATTTGTTATCTAGACTGACCCGTGTATTTTATACTCGGGTCAGACCGAGATGTTTCAGGTTAGATGCTTTTGGACTTAGCCTCTTTTGCTTCCGCATGGACTATTCCGCTAGCTCCTTTTTGTCTTAGCTTTTTGTGTAGTCCTTATCTATTGTAACTCTGATATGTATTCTTGTGAACTCGTCTGTATATTGTGGTTTGCTATACCACTTGACATGTATCATTTTGTATACTCTACTTTGTATCAGAATATGTGTTTATGATGATCCGCTGTTCTGTGATGTATATTACATTGAGTTGTTACATTTTGTTCTGATAGATCCTATAGCCATTGTAGTTTTGCTTTAAGTATTTATTGAACTTGTCGAACCACATGAGATGATAAAAACCACTTTTCGGCGTGTTCAGTAGATAGTTAAAGTAAGACTACACATGGTCGCTTCCATTATACTCTATTGTCCGCATTAGCAGACGGTATTATCCATATAATACTCTTTGTTAATGAGGCTCTCGGAGTGGGGCGTTACAAAATCAATCACAAGTAATAGAATGGAATCGAAGAAGTGTGTCTGATAAGAGGTGCTACCTCACTGGTCCGAGATCGCTCCTATTTTAGCCACCTTATGCCAACTCACGGGAGTTGGGTCCACGTATATACCTTAGGATCGTCGCCACCATCCTACTTCATTCTGGAAACTCCACCGCGTACATAGTTGTCAAAGTGGTTTTCGGTATCGACAGAGAGTATGTCCATATCTGATCCCAGTCTCTTTAACAACCAATCGTTATTATAACCCGTGGTTATAATTTAAAAACAGTTTATACTTCAAAATAGAATATCATTTCAAATCCAAATCTTTATCAAAATAAAGATTAAATCAATTCCAAACCATTTCAATATATTTAAAATATCATATCATTTCAAAACTTCATTCCAAATCATTTTAATATATCAAAATATCAATCTTTCCAAAACTTCATTTCAAATCATCTTAATATATCAAAATATCAATCTTTCCAAAACTTCATTTCAAATCATCTTAATATATCAAAATATCAATCTTTCCAAAACTTCATTTCAAATCATTTTAATATATCAAAATATCAATCTTTCCAAAACTTCATTTCAAATCATTTTAATATATCAAAATATCATTTGAGTTCAAATCTAAATATTCAACTTTAAATACCTTTTAAATTTAAAGATATAATTCATTTATTATCATTTCAAGTCACCTTTTAAATAGTTTATATTTCAATCAAAATAATTCATTTAAACCATTTAAAAGTGTAATTATTATACTTCAAATCAAGTATTCAAATTTCCAAAGTTTCAATTCAATCATTTATTTCAATTAAATTTCCATAGACCATTTCAAATTTTATAAATTTCAAATATAGATTTAATCCAAAAAATAACTATTCAAATTATAAAATAAATTCCAAAGCTTTATTATCCTATATTTCATAAGTCTAATATCTTTTAAATAGATTCAAATTACAAGGAAACCAAATATTTTTCATACTAATATAAACTTTAATTATTTATTCCAAGATTTAATATCATTTCAAATTCATTTCAAAATATCAAAATATCATTTCAAAATATCATCTGTTTAATTTAAATTTAAATACCATTTAATCACATTTCAAAATAGTTGTATTTCCCAAATCAACTATTCCATTTAAATCATTTAAAGTCAATTCATTATATTTAATAATTAAATATTTAATTTCCAAAATTTAATCTTTTTCAAAGATCATTTTTTTCATTGGAAGTTATTAAACAAAGAAATTTCAACTTTCGCAGCACTTAGAAAATGCTACGAAATGTTATGTTTAAAAACAGTTCATTAACAAAGACGACTTTTAAAATGCTGTAATATCTTAATTTAGTTTCAATTAAAAAATTTAGTTAAATTTAACAACTATAGCACTAACAAAGTGCTATAATAACCCTTAGTTCAAATTTGCTATTTGGTTCATTTAAAACAGCTACAGCATTTTCCAATGCTGTAATATCTTTAAATTACATTTCAAAAATGCTGTCAAATCAAATTCAGAGTTTTATTTACAATTTCACACATAATTAACTTTTAATATAAATCATTTAACTTATAAAATCATATATTTTCACATAAAAAAACAATCATTTAAATGCCTATATTTCTATGATTTTATAAAGTCAAATTTCCATACAAAAATCAAATTAAATAACAATTAAATTTTCATTTCTTTAATTAAATTCTTAACTTAACAACTAAGTTTAAATTTCCAAAATATAACTTATTTCCATTTATTTTACTAAATTAAAATTTCACTTTTAAACAAATTCCACAAAATTCAATTTAAGTTATATTTCCAAATTCAGCTTAAATATTCATTTATTTCATATTTTAATTTATACAAAGTCATTAACACTTTTAAAATTATTATTACTTAATAAAATCATTAAATTCATCTTTTAAATCAAATTTGTCATATATTCTTACTTTACATAAATTCCATTTATAAACTAAATCATAAATTTCAAAATTAACTTATATTTCAAATTATACTTCACCATTTACTTAATTCACTTATTTAATTTGTAGAAAATCACTAATATTTTATAGAAATCATTTTAAATAAAATTTAAATCAAAATATCATAATATTTACATTTTTAAAATATTTAAACATTTTAGAAAAATATATAAACCACGGGTCTGTATATAATTTTCTAGCCTAGGTCAAGTGATACGTATATGTATCATTTCAATCCGTAGTTTACAAAGAAAAACCGGGTTTTATCATTTCAAACCCACAATCCCAAGTAATATGAAATGTAAAAACCGCTCAGGCCTATCATTTCAGCCCATAACGATTTTTCCCTATTCTAAAGTCCGTTCGGGTATGTATCATTTCAACCCATAGTGATTCTAATCTACAAGGAACTTGCAGTGTGATAAACTGATATAAATAAAAAGAATAGCATGAGATAACAGTAACATATGGTATAATAGGTGTAAATACAGGTGTGAACATCATATGATTATAATATAGCAGTTATAACAGGATGATATGCATTTACAGATTCAGGTGATGTCAGTTTATCACTATATAAGTACATATTAGTCTGGTGAGATTTACTCACCTGTATTGTGCTGGAGATTACAACCAAGGCACACAACACAAACACAATGAAGGCACGACAACTCGAATACAACTTGAAAGTGGAGAGCCAAAGCTAATATCCTTGAATATATTTATACAAAACAATACAATTTATATAAGTTTCAAAACAATTCAACACTAGACAATGTTAGAAATCAATGCCCAAAACAAAGACAAATGTTTTGCACTTGTTCTCAACTTCACATACTTCAGTTATGGACTGAAATAGCACAGCAAAGGCATGAATTAAGGTCTGGTTTGGGTCCCTATAGGGTTGGCCTAGCATGGGTTTGATGGTGAAGAGAGGTATAGGTGCAACAAATCTACACTACAAGGCATATACAAGGAAAATTACAACATCTCTATGCCACAATTGGGTTTGACCAGAGGCTATGTGGTCAGGTCCAGATGTCCAAGTGGTGGTGGATGATGTGGCAGAGGGTGGTGGTCAGGTCTGAGGTGGTGGTGGTGGAGGAAGTGGTGGCAAAAGGTGGTAGAAGGTGGTGCTAGAAAACTAGGCTCGGTTTATGTATAAAGTGATGGTTTAAGTGGATTTTGGTGGTGCTCCATGCCATGGATGGGTTTGGCCTGCCTTGGTGATGAACTAGGGTGGGTGATGGTCAGAGAAAATGGGTGGTAGAGGTCGGTTCAGATCTGGTTGAGGAGGAGCCAAGCTATGAGGTAGAGAGCATATGCAAAACAATGGTAGAAAACATAGAAAACAAGAAAAAGGAAGGAAGAATTTTACCCAATCTCTTGAAGCCATGGCCGTGATTTTTTTTGTGGGTTTGAGAAGGTTAGAATACGTGAAAAAGGTGAGGAAGTCAGCTGAAATGAGAAAAGTATTGTACGACCAATTTTTTTTAATGAGATGTAGGTTGGAAAATGAAAAGGCGGAAGAGGAAAAGTCAAAAGGAGATAAAGAGTTTCAAGTCTTTTCAAATTTCCACAAATTCATTTTAATTTTTTAAATACATAACAAGGCTGATAATAAAGATAAATAAACTCAGAAAATAAAATAAATAAGAAAAGAAAATAAATAAATTTAAATAAAAATCAAATAAATAAAGAAAATGGCAATATATACATAACTAGGCTTTATAAATTTGAAACAAATTCAAATGAACTTTAGAAAATCTTTATGTATTTGAAAATTATTTATAAATAAATATAATAACACAAAACAAAAATGAATTCACAAAAATAAATAAATATATTTTAATTAAATATAATTTAATGAAGAAAATAGCAGAAAAATGGAAACTAGGCATTATAAATTGAAATAAATTCAAGTAAACTTTGGACAAATTATATTATCACTTTAAAATTATTAAAATATAAAAATATACATAAAATAACATATTAACACATATTAAAATAAAATATGAAAAAGAAAATATAATTTATACAATTTAAAATAACAAAATTGCAGAATAAAACAAATTGCACTCAATATTGAAATATACATAACTTTTACAGTTTAACTCCTTTTTCAACGAAACAAAAAGCAGTGTTCAAGTTATTACATATATTTTCATAATAAAAGATAAAATTTAAGATTTTATATAATTTAAATTTGAAGTTTAAAAGTCAAAGATTGAACAGTTTGACCAGAATTTCACTTTTTAGTAAAATATTCAATTTATATCAGTTTGAAACTATAACTCACATAATAATCAACATTTATATTTAAAAATGAAATTTTTGAAATCAAACAAGATTAAAATAGTTTCAAAATAAAAATAAATTCAAAATTTAAAATATAGGCCAAAATCTAGGGTTGTTACACTCTCCCCCACTCAAAACTTTTCGTCCCCGAAAAGGAATGAGGTACGTGAAACACAGGAAAGATAAAATTGAAATGAGATTAAGACAAGATGAAAAAGAGATTGAAATTATACTTGATAACCATTGTTATAGGTAAGTTTAATAAGGTGGATGGCAAGCAATGCTCAGATTCAAATTGAGTACCAAAGATTTATTAAAGATTATAGGAAGATTTCTAACCAGAAAAACTATAGAAAGATGCCTATACTAGTCTGTAGCAAGATGAGGAAAATAAGGACAACTAAATACAAATTGAAAACAAAATAAGATAATAAGTTTGAAAAACAAAATAAGATAATAGGTTCGAAATTTCCATAGTTTCAGCTTAAATTGATAATTAATTTTACACAAGTTAAATAAATCTTACTATCTCTAATTTCATTATCTTATCATCAATTTTTTTTTAAAACTAACAATTTCAAAAATCATGGATTTGCAAAATCATTATTTACTCATAATGTACTTAGTAAAATTAATTCCTCTTTATTCCTAATTAAAATTAAATTTATCCCTCTCAATGTGTTTTATCACCTATGTTAAATATACTCACACTTGTTATAACTGTTTAATTTATTCCTAATTTATTTTAAATATCATTTATATTGTAAATTATTCAATAAACCTTTTAGTCTATTTACCTATGTTAATCTTTTTATAACTAAAATTTAAGTGCATAATATTTATTATAACCACTCAAATTTTATTTATAAAAATCTTTTTATATTGTATATTATCCAATTACATTGTTAACTTCTAAAATTAAGGTAAGTTATATTGGAATGCAATTGAGAATTATACAAATAAAACTTTCTAAAATTAATATACAATATAAAATTCTAATTCAATTATTTCAAGCTTGAATATTTATTCAAAATTTTGATTTTCTTTTTATACTTGAAGTTATTATTTAAGATAGAATTTAAGAATAAAATTTTCGATTCCTTTCAAACATTTAGAGATAAATAAATGTATATACATAATTTGTCAAATCAAATTTAAATTAATATCTATATATATAATAAATCAAATCATCTCTTAGAAATTCAAATCAATCAAATTTCCCAAAACAAAGCTGTAGCAAAACTACAGAATGGTTTCTTCGCTTCGAAACTCGAAAATGAACGTCGATGATGCTGCAGTCATCACCGAAATTATTTTCCAGCGACAAAGAGAAGAGCACAAAATAGTATATATAGGTTAAATAATTTAAAAGTAAAGTATTTAAAATTTCCTCAAGTCTCACAAATCGATTCACATCCACCCAAATTCCAAATTCAAATTTATTCAAAGCTCAGTTCATCAATTCAATTCAGTTCTAAATATACCATTTAAATTTTCAATATATTTCAAAGCTTTAATATTCAACAATTTCAAAGTTAAATTTAACAGTTTCATATAGCTCTTGATTTAACTTTATTATTATTTAATCAGGGAATATTCACTTAATAATTCAATATCAACTAGCCTTAAATTTCATTTTTGCTTAATATTTCCTTAAATTTATTTAAATAAGAAATATTCATTAAATTATTTAAATCAAACCCAAGTTATAAATCATATCTTAAATCTCAATTTCAATAAGTTTCAAATCGGTTTAATTATATAAAATTCTTTATTAAATTCAATTTCAACTAGATTCAAATTATCTTCCTTAACTTATACAGATCCTTAAAATCTATTTAGAAATATAATACCTAGACATATTATATTAATTAAATCAACTTTATATTAAAACTTATTTATATATAAAACATTTCCAATATAAAATAAGACCATATATATATTCCCTTTCAAAACCATAGAAATCATTTTAAAAATATTTATATATAAACCAACGGTGTCTGTATATAATTTCTTATCCAATGGTCAATTGATACAGATATTTATCATTTCAATCCGAATTTAAGTACATACGGGCAGATATCATTTCGACCCGCAATCCCAGATTCAATTCAATGAAAATCGCTTGGGTTTATCATTTCAACCCATAATGATTTCCTCCTATTCTAAAGTCCGTTCGGGTATGTATCATTTCAACCCATAGTGAATTCTATACTAACAGGGAACTTGCAGAGTGATAACAGATACTAATATAAAATACAACAATAGGCATATATCATCAATAACAATATAATATAAACAAAAGGATATGGTGTCATATCCCACAGGTGAACAATTACAGACAATTAGCATGTATAACAAATTTAAATAACTACAGCAGCATATTTCAATTGTCGTTTTAATTGAAATCAAAATTTAATAAATATAAGAATGTTAAATCGTGAGTGATTACTCACCTTTCGAGGCTAGAGGAGTTTGATACACAACCAGCTACGAATTGGATCACGATCTAGACAATCGAACAAATCTAAACAGCAATATCAAGCGAAGTAAGCTGAAAGTGGATTTGACGGGCAAAGCTGAAAGATAGGGATTGATGCGAATCAGAATCATCTAGGTAGGAATAGAAAATATATATATTATTGTTATTGTCATTCCCATGAAATCAATGTTTAATTTAAAACAAATATTAATATATATATATATAATTAAAAATCATTGTTTTAATTAAACACAAAAAATCAACATATATACACCATATATTTTGAAATAACTACTTATATATACTCAGCCGTAACATAACTTATTATCCCAAATCACATGTAAACTTTACATATATAAATTATAAGTTATATACAAACTGGCTAATAAATATAAAAATCTGTATATTCTAACATATTTACCTATAAAAGTTGCAAACATAAAATACTAAAATTACATAACCTGTCTATATAAATGTATATATTAGTTACTCAGGTCAAATATAGACTGACATATAACATCTGTATAACTAGTATACAACTTAAAAAAAAAAAAGGCTTATATCTATATCCATCTATACAATAACTATATATCCTAACACTAACAGATTGTAAATATATATAGGACTAACATAACATATTTAACTCCACAGGTAACTCTAATACAAAAACCAACTCATGCACATAAACTAATATATATATTAACCTTATCAACAACATATAAACTCATACATATACCTTTGTATATGACTAATTGCACTGTGTAAACTTATGTACTGACATGTATAAAAGTATATATAAGCTACATATGTGACCACATACGCAAATATCTTGACAAAAAAACATGAAGACTAACACCCATAAATATATACTATAAACATAAATACATATACATAGGGACGTATATATGTTTTAGACTCGTACATAACTAACATATTAAATGATAACTATATATATTTGTCTTTTGAATTCCATACATACATATATATATATATATACACACACTAACATAATATAATATATGCACATCTGAGAATTATACTTTTATATAAATAGAGCCTATACATAAAATCAAAATACCAACTGTATAATATAAAACAATTTATATATAACATACTAACATAGTATAATATACTTATTACATGAAATACGAGACAACAAGCAACATATATCACTAAGAAGAATCAGTACAATAAAATGAAGCTAGGTGGGAAGAAAAAGGGTAGCACCTGCAGAGGCTGGTGGAGATGCTAGTAGATCAGGCGGTGGAGAGGAGAGAGGGGACGGTGCAGGCAGGAGTAGATCGGAGCAGGCGGGTCCGGTGGTCGCGCGGGATGTAGGCGAAGGTGTGGGATGTTGGCGCGGTGGAGGAGATAGTGATGTAGGTTGGTGGGATGGTGCTTGTGTGGGTGGAGGCTGCAATATGGTGGTGATTTGGGGTTGTGAGGTGCACGCGCAGAGGAGAAAAGGGAAGGAGGAGCATCGGCTTTCGGTTGCAGAGGTAGTGGATAGTGCGACGATGAGAGAGAGTGAAAGGGAAGAAGGCTCAGGGGTCTAGCAGAGAAGAAGAAAAGAGGTGTTGTGGTGAGGGATTAGAAACGAGATTTGAAGAAGAGGAAAA
The DNA here is from genome assembly GCA_030737815.1 of Allium fistulosum. Taxonomy (NCBI): domain Eukaryota; kingdom Viridiplantae; phylum Streptophyta; class Magnoliopsida; order Asparagales; family Amaryllidaceae; genus Allium; species Allium fistulosum. Next base: position 265,067,705 of record CM060904.1, on the reverse strand, counting down.
ATGCAGATCTGAATATAAGCTTAATAAAATATTTTATGCAGAGTAAAATATAAAGAAATAAAGATAGATGAATGTGAAGTAAACGTATAGAGTTTTTGAACGTTATAAACTTTTGAAATGTCATGGGATTGCAACAGCTGTACTCTGATTGATAAGCTAATAAATCAATTTATTATTTTGCTTGGGATTCACGTTCAAGTTTTGAAAAGGCAAAAGGAAACTAACGGTCATCCTTTATGGTACCGGTACGACATACCGTTCTATTGTTTCCGTCGCGTACCTAATCTCAAAATACAAAAATGAATATACCATAGAGATCAGCATGACGAGACGATCAAAATGGTATACAGATATTTGTGGTACGATCATCTGATCGAAAGTTGATAATCGGTACCAGAAATGCTGCTCTTTTAACAGAAATAAGATAAACGGAGCAATAGAAGTCCAAATTTGGAAAAATGAAAGATGACGACTTACTTAGAAGAGGATTTAGAAATTTTCTATAGAAATTATTCAGGTTTTGAAATAAATTTATTATCATCAATTTTAACTGATTTAAATTGAACTGGAATTACACAATAAAATAAACTTCCGTATTTTCTGATGACAATTTACCAATTGCTATGTTTTTAAAAACGTATCCCAAATATAACATTTTTATTTCAAAATTCAATTATTTAAAATTTCACAAAATTTCAGTTAAATACGTTATTAAAACCAATTAAAATTTATGGGTCGTTACACTCTCCCCCACTCAAAACTTTTCGTCCACGAAAAGGAAGAAGGTAGGAGAATAGAAACAACCAGAAAGAAAAATAGATTAAAAGACAAGGATAAACGGTTAATTTAAAACTATATAAATTTTACTTGAAATATTTATTTGAAACTTCATTTGCAATTCAATTATCATTAATACTTTAAAACCTTTCAAAAACCAACTTGTAAAATTTCTTAATTCCTTTATAAATACCATTTATATGTTTAAATAACACCTTTATAAATATATGAAAACTATTTGAAAACAATTATTTACATCATTACTTATATTTACAAAGAAGATTTTTGAAAACATTAAATCCATAATTCATAAATTTATTAATTTTTATCTCAAGATAATTTTCAAATATTACTAATAAATCAATAATCATTTACTTTAAATATGTTTTATTTAATTAATAACTTCTAAAATATTTATAACACTAATTTTTTTCTATTAAACCATATAGTATATAAATAAACAATATTTAAAAGGATATAGTCAACAAGGAAAAGGAGGAGGACTTGGATAAACAGAATATAGATGAATAAATAAAGCTGAGCAGATATTGTAGATTCAAAAGACTAGTATCAGGTATAAATAATTAATTAAAACTATAAGGATTTCAATTTCAAATATTAATACAAAATTTCTGTAACGATCTTGGATTTTCGCGCTCGAAAATCAACATCCATACTTTACATCGTACTCGAATGCCGTAGATTCGACCGTTCAAATCCGAGTCGCCGGAGCTTATAACAAAATTAAGTAAATAACACAGTGGAAGAAAAGAATAATACATTGATATACAATATCTGTTACAACAGAATGATACAATGAATATCAATATACATCAGAGATATGATACAACAAATAGCAGCGGAAAAGAAAATGATAACACCAGCAGCGGATAATCTCCATCTCCAAAGCACCAATCCAGAAACAGATCGAACTCCCAATAACGATGCACGGAGATAAGCAAGTGCAGTCTGATCCAAAGACTGAACTAGCTCCAGAAATATCTACTAATCTGATTATCTGGAAAACCTAACTCTAGACTGCTCGTGTAGAAAATTTTGAGCATCCAGAGTTTAGGAAAGAAATAATAAACTCCGTATCAGTCATGGGACTGGTGTGAGCAACAAAAACAGTTTATCTTTACAAACAAATAGCAGAGAAATTTAAAGTCAATTCACAATGCTTTTAGAAAATGAAACTACCATAAGACCTCCCACCACACACACAATGCAAACGCAGACTTGGAGGAGATTTCTTCTTATGATAGTCAAAGACCTACTACGCAAAACAAATCATTTTGTTTGATATTATTATTAGTGCATAGTGTAGAAAATATTTCGAAAGTAGAATATAAATCTTAGCCAGCATAGACATTTCGAACTATGCCTACTATAGCTACCATCTAAACAGTAGGGCGCCACCATAAGTAAATGGCAGGTTCTACAACTAAAACCGTACAGGGTTTCGTATTGGGAATTGGACTTCCAAAAATGGTCAGGCTAAGGAACTTCCCATTGCCACATGGAAACGCCTCTGGAAGGACGTCCCGAGAACCTAACCGGATCTCTACCAACACAAGGCCGGGTTACCCCTAACTGGGTAACTACTGACACGAGTATGCCATCTCCCGGTTGTAACCAATCTTTAACCGGGGCCCCAGCAACAAATCACAAAATAAGATATATATATATATATATATATATATATTTGCGACATCCACATAAGTAAGTATCTGGGCTCCATACCATGATACCATTTCTATCCAAAAGGAAATGAACATACCCTAAGGGGCGCTACCCCCAATAACCTTGCCGCATCTTTCCTGTTTTGACCATTCCGGGGTGTGAGGTTCGACGAAGTCTCGTCCACAAAGCTACGCTTTGTCACAAAGCCATGCTTTGGGTCAACAGATGATCAAAGTAATGACCACAAAGATATAAAATCAAACAAATGATCTGTAACGACCCTGAATTTCGAACGAATTAAATTGAAAATATTTAATTAATTTTAAATATTTGAACGATGATTTAATTTGAATTCCCGATTTAACTTTGAAATTTGCGATTAAACTTTAAGATTTAATCTATTGAATTGAATAATAATTTGAATCGTCAATTTTAAGCTGAAGAAAAATATTTCGAAAGCTTTTGAAATTCGTATTGATATTACTGAAGATAACAGAAGCTTCAGAATCGAATTTAGGAGTAAATTGTTTAGTTTGAAATTTAATCGTTCGAACCGATATTTAAAAATAGTCAATTTTCAAACAGTCTCGGAATTCGACGAAACCAGTTCCATTGGGTCCGTAATATTGAATTATTACCGGATTTCAAATTTCGTATTTTTCGGGATTGTTATATGAGCGTACGACGTTTAAACGCGTTGAAAATTAAGGTAAAATCGATTGAAATTTAAAAATTTAAACTGGTCAAAATCTTTACACTGTAGCTCCTTATATCACGCCGAAGACCACGAAGTTTATCGTGCAAACCCATCTTCTCGTTCAAATCAAAGCATGGCCGCTCCTGTAAATTTCTTCATTCCCTCCCCAGCATTAAATCGAAACAAACGAAAATATTTTCGTTCAGAAGGAAATGTCGTGGCCGAGAAATCAATTTAAATACCTCGTTAGCCCTCTCCTCTTTCCAAAATAAACGAATTCAAAATACCCTCCTTCAATCGAAAAATCAAAACAAGCCGAGCCCCTCAGATTGAAATCAAATAATCGAAATCGCCTTCGTATTCGCGACTCAGGCGCGCGCTTGGGGGTTTCGCGATTCAAAGACGGATGGCGTGGCGTTGGGAGAAGGAGGTTCCACGTACGCGTGGGCACGGAAGTTTGGGTCGCGATTCAAGGGGAGGCTCGCTTGCGGCAATTCGCGTGGGCGGCAAATCAAAGGCGAGCGGCGACTCGCGATTGGAGGCAGGCGAAGTGAAATGGGGTCGTGACAGCCGGTGGTGGTTCGACTGGAAGCGTGGGGTTCGAGCAGCTAGGGCTTGGGGCCATGATTCGTGAGGGAGGCACGCACGTAACCACGAGATGATCGGCGACTCGATCGCGAGTGCCTGGAGTTGGAGGCTGTACGAGAGGTATAATTTATCTTTATTTTTATTTTATTTTAAAACATATACATGCAGATTTATATTTATACAGTGAAACAGGAAAAAAAAAGAATTTTAAAACTTTTATTGAGTTTATATTAAAAGACATTTTGAAATGTTTAAATATAGTGAATTGGAAAAGAGAAAAAAATATATAAATATATTTTTGACTTATCAAAAACTATTTATGTTGCTGGAAGGATTTATTTAAAAGAAAAATGGTTTAAAGTTTGATCTTTGGTTTAAGAATTTAAAATCATTAATATAAACTAAATCATTAGTTGAATTGAATTCAATAAATAGAGATTGATTTTTTTTTCAAATTTGTCCAAATACTGTAGTAAAAGAAAATTTGGTCGAAATTAAATTAACTTGATAATCTAGAAATTTATTAGATGGAAAATTGGTTTAAATAAAACTATCAGTTAATTTAACTATTAAAATGAAAATTTAATTATTCGATTGATTCGGAAATTAATAAATTGTGTAAAATATTTATACAAGGTATAAATCAAGAGAACAAACTGGAATGGATTGGATTGCAAATATAAAAAGCTAAGGTGAGATCTTCTCACTCAGATTTATAATTGAATTGCAGTTATTGATTGATTTGTTTGAATGTGCTATTAGATATGATAGGATATATCTATATATATAGCAGTATATACATATTGGCATATGTATATATTGGATTGATGATTTCCCGCCTCGTATAGCGGATGAGACCCTATTGCGCCGTTAGTAAGCGGATTTTTATAAAAACCCATATACCGCGATATTCCACCTCGAAGTGGAATGGTATTGTGCTAACATCTTTGGATGCAGGGAAACAGGTTGGAGGGATCCAACTGGATTCCTCAACTGTATTTATTTATTTACAGATGTTGATATATATTCTGTTATCATATGATGATATATGATGTTTGATGTTGTGATGGACTAATTGATGCGTTGCATCATTGGATTCAAATTTTGAAATTTAAAAATAACGATGTTGATTTTAAAAGTGATCTTTGAAAATATACGTTTATTTAAATTGTTGAATTGATTTACTTTAAATAAATAACGTTAAAACTTTAAAGTTATAAAAGTTAAGATTTTGTGAATTTTAACAAAAAAAGTAATTTCTTTTGAAATAAAGAGTTGAGAAATTTATAAAATGGTTTAAGTTGAGATTTTTGAATTATTAAACCAATGTATATAAAAGATGTGTCAAATTGATATTTATCAATTAAAGTTATTGGAATTTTAAAATGAGTTTTATAAGTGATATGAAATTTATAATTATAAAATGTGAAGATATGAAATTTATAATTATAAAATGTGAAGATATGAAATTTATAATTATAAAATGTGAAGATATGAAATGTATAGAATTATAAATTGTAAAGATATGAAATTTATAGATTTATAAAGAATGAAGTTGTAGAATGAATGATTATAAGAAAATTTACTTATAAATTAGATTTTCGCTTTTAAATGGAATATTGATCGGATTATTAATAAAGAAGATTTATAAATCAAAGTTGTTAAAAAAATATAGAAATAGGATTTATAAACGTTGTTTTATAAATTCAAAATCAATGGAGTTGATAAATTAAATGTAGGAGGTCATTAAAGAAGATATATTCGCGATTTTGGATAGCGAATCTTTATTGAAATAAAATGTGAAGAGATGATTGAAATTTGGTTAAGTGAATTATATTCACGATTTTGGACAGTGAATATATTCTTAAGGAAAATGGATATGTTCTGGAGAAACGATATTAAAAAAATGAAGTAATTGTTTTAAAAAGATGTTTTAAAACGTGTTAAATATCGAAATCATAGATTTCAACATTCATTGTTGAAATAGACGTTTTCGAGAAATAAGGAAATGATGGACTATAACACTGTTGTTATAGTAAATGATTTCCGAAAGGAAATGTTTTTAATGTAGTATTGGGATTTATATATCTATCTAAATCCGAATCCCTATACTAGTGATTTTGAGTCGTCGTAACGATGTTTTACGTAACATTCGTTTTGACTCAAATAAATGTTGTTATAGTAGAATATTTTCCTTAAAGAATGAAATTATACTTAATTTGATTTAAGTATATCGAATATTTTCCAAGTGTTGAAAATAAATGGATTGTGAATTGCTGACTTATTTTTAAATAAGTATGGAAATGTTTTCAAAAATGAAATGAAATGTTTTGAGAATTTATCTTCTTAAAGATAAATTGAAATTGAATATGGAAAACGATTTGAAATCGAATATCAGTAGATATTCGAAAGTATAAATTCAATACGGAATTTATAAAAGAAAGCGAAGTTGTTTTAAAATAAATATTGATTTATTTTTGAAGTGTGGAAAATTGATTTGAAATTGTTTTCAAATGGTTAAGTGTGGAAATTTTATATCTAGTAAAAGATATTTTGGAAGATGAAATAATTTGGAAAATTATTTGGATTCTGATGATGTCGCGCATCTTTATTGATAGTTAAATAACCGACTATCAATAATTACCTTTAGATAGGTATCTGTTGTGAATTGGATGAATTTGAATGCCACACTTATTTTTGAATAAGCGCTACTATTCGGGTTAGCCGGGAAAGGACCATGGGGTCGTATAACCCATTCCGAATATGTGATACGTCGTTATGAATTGCATTTGAAGACCGGTGTTGAAGACCAGATATTTTTGAAAACAGAAGGATTACCGTCGAGTTACTCTACATCGACTGATCTTCGATTTAGAGGTTTTATCACCCTTAGTGACGGGAAGTCCTGACGTGATTGAAATTATCCGGATATGCAAGGGCTTCGTGAGAAGTGCCTTCGGTTCTGTTCGATCCCGGAACAGACTTGTATGGATTGTGTGTCTGACGTTACAATTTGAGATATAAAGCTGATTTCTTTCAAATACATTTCTGTTGGTGGCGGAGAATTTATTCTCTTAGCTTAACACCCTTCTCTGAGACGTACGAGCTCAGAGGTTATGTAGTTGAAATTTATCAGCGATATATCCCAATTTGGTAACGTGGCATACTGAGTGTTGCTGTGAAATGATCAGTGTTTGATCATTTGCGATATGATCATTTGTTTGATCTTATATCTTTGTGATCATAGGTTGATCATTTTGTTTGACCCGAAGCAGGGCTTTTTGTAAAAAGCGTAGCTTTGTGGACGAGACTTCGTCGAGCCTCACACCCCGGAAATGGTCAAAACAGGACGAATGCGGCAAGGTTCTAGGGAGTAGCGCCCCTTAGTGTATGTCATTCCTTCTGGATAAAGGTGGTATCATGGTATGGAGCCCAGATACTTAACCTCTGTGGTTGCTGCACAGTTATTATTACTTTGTGGTTTGTTGGAAATCGGGGATCCTCGGGAAGATCGGTGACGATCGGGGGATGGCATACGCGTGTCAGTAGTTACCTATTTTTGCAGAGGTAACCCGGCCTTGTGTTGGCAGAGATCCGGTTAGGTTCTCGGGTCGTCTATTCCAGGGACGTACCCATCGTGGAAAAGGAAGTTCCTTAGCCTGACCATTTGTTGGAAATCCAAAGAAACAATACGAGCTTTGTACGGTATTAGTTGTAGAACCTGCCATTCACTTATGGTGGCGCCCCACTGTTTGGATGGTAGCTATAGTAGGCATACGATACTGGTCGTATGTTGGCTAAGATTAATATTATACTTTCGAAATGTTTTCTACACTATGCACTAATAATAATATCAAAAATGATTTGATTTTGCGTAGTAAGCATCTTTGACTATCATAAGAAGAAATCTCCTCCAATTCTGCGTTTGCATTGTGTGTGTGGTGGGAGGTCTTATGGTAGTTTCATTTTCCAAAAGCATTTCGAATTGACTTTAAAATTATTTTGTTGTTTATTTTAAAGATAAATAACTGTTTTACGATCTCACACCAGTCACCATGACTGACTCGGAGTTTATTGTTTCCCTTCTAAACTCTGGGTGCCCACCAATTTCCACATGGGCAGTCTAGAGTTAGATTTTCAGGATATTCAGGATATTCTGGAGCTTTGGAGATAAGCTGGATGGCGAGACGTAGTATTTGCATCTGATAGTATTTATTCCACTGTGTATTCTGTATGAGGACAAGTTTATATAACTGTCCATTGATGTGATGTATTGTATTGAGTTGTATATTGACTCTGATTGATGTATATATAAAACTGATATAGTTCTTTGTTTTAAAAGACTAGTAATTATCTACTGTATATTGTTCCGCTGCGATATGTGAGATTCTGATATTGTTTTCTGTTCTAATGTCGTCCTGTTGTTCTTCTCTTCTTTCTTCAAGTTTTCTTCTTCTTTTACTTTTTCTTTTTCTTAAAACCCTCACTATTGGAGTTTCCGGCACTCGATTGCTCGGCAGTCGATAAAGTGAGTATCGATGTTGAATTTTCGAAAGTCGAAAATTTTCGGTATGTGACATGATCATATCACAAATGATCAAATAATGATCATCACACAGCAACACTCAGCATGTCACATTACCAAATTGGGAATATATCGCTGATAACCTTCAACTACATAACCTTTGAGCTCGTACGTCTCAGAGAAGGGTGTTAAGCTAAGAGAATAAATTCTCCGCCACCAATAGAAATGTATTTGAAAGAAATCGGCTTTATATCTCAAATTGTAATATCAGACATACAATCCATACAAGTCTGTTCTGGGTTTGAACAGAACCGAAGGCACTTCTCACGAAGCCCTTGCAAATCCGGATAATTTCCAATCACGTCCGGACTTCCCGTCACTAAGGGTGATAAAATCTCTATCCCGGGGATCAGCCGATGCAGAGTAACTAGACGGTAATCCTTCCATTTTCAAAAACATCCGGTCTTCAACACCAGTCGTCAAATGTCATCCATTACGACGTATCACATATTCGGAATGGGTTATACGACCCAAAGGTCCTTTCCCGGCTAACCCGAATAGTGAGCGAAATATTTAAAAATCATATGGATATGGGATTTCAATTAAGTCACAACTTAATAATTTAAAACTTTCTTTCAAATAGTTTAAACCAATTACCATTTTCAAACCTTTTAAACAAAAAGATTCAATTCACAAAGTTAACCCCATTCACAAAGATCCATTCATGGATTTCAAAACAATTTCATTTCAATTGAATTAACTCGTTAAAACTTTAAGTCAAGATTTAACTTATAGCTTTCAAAACTCGTTTCCAAAGATTCATTCATAGCCTTTCAAAACATTTCAATTTCATTTTAAATTTGAAACCTTTCAACACAATTTGTAAATTCATCCTTAAAATGAAAGCTATTATTATTTGAAAACAAATAGTTTTCGTTTTGGAAAAATCCAGTTATATTTACACGAGTTAAAACCCTTGAATTAAAAATTCAAATACCCAAATCAAAACTTTTAAAATGGTTTAACCCAATATAACTTGTACAGCATTTTTAATCCCTAGTTTCAAATCATAGGATTCAATTTCAAACTTGAATTCAAATTTAAATCAAATTATTTAAATTTTCAAAACTCGATTAAGTTATTCGAAAATAAGTTTTATATTTGAAATTCCATTTCAAAAGCCTTTCACTTTAAACCCAAAATTTCCAATTTCAAAATCAATTGAAATTAAAATTTCAATTTCAAATTTAAATTATCTATGACTTAACCGATTTCCACGTGAAATCCATATTTGTGTGTGTAAAGGTGTAGTCCAAGGGTTTCACACAACAGTGCAACATCATTCAATCATAACAGATTAAAATACAGAAATATAATTGATAAGCGATATAACTATAACGCTTATCGCTCATTCACAGATCACGGATATATATCACAGATAAGTAAATTAAAGATCACAACATAAATCAGGGTATATCACAAAGCATCATATATCAGGGATATCAAACAATTCACATTCAATAGAATCCAAACATCCATAAGTAAGGTCAGTTAATTGTCTAATCAATTCAAATCAGATTAATTTCTTATGAATTTCTAATCCTGGTTAATTAATATTACAAATCATTTTGATAAATTATTCTTTAATCATTTATTAATTAACCATTAATAATAAATTAATTAACCTTCAATTATAATTAATCAACCTTTAATTATTAAATAATTATCCTTTAATTATTTAATTCACCATTTAATTAATTACCTTTAATTAATAATTCCTCCATAAATTATCATTCCTTAATCACCTTCATTAATTTATTAACCTTTAATAAATTATTCTTAATTAATCACACTAATTAATTAGCCTTTAATTAATTAATATTAGTTATCCTTGCTCAATCACTTGATTAATCAATTTTGATCATAAATAAATATTTAATTAACTTTAAGTAATTAATTCTCCTAAATTAATTTATTTTTAATTTATCAATAAATTTTAAAACAATAAAACTTTAAAATTTAACTTTTAAAATAAAACTCATTATTAGCCCATAGGCTAACTTAAACTTTTAAGTTAATTTAAATTTACAAACATTTCTTAATTTCTCCATTTAATCTATTTAAATAAACTTGAAAATTAACTTGATTAATTCAAGAAAAAATTAGATTGTTAAACTCATGTTTATCCAAACCCTTTTTAAATATCATTAACCCTTTTAAAGATAATTTATCTTAAGAAGATAGTTTAAAACTTGGTTGTTTTAAAATCCTAAAACTTGATTTATTTAAAATTTAAAAACCTGCTATCTATTTAAATAAAACCCGAGCCCCTAACTAAATTCCCCAAGCAACTACTCGAGTAAAATCCCCGTTTCCCCGAGTAAACTCGTGAGTTCCTTCGAGTCGAACTCGAGCTACTTATCATCTTCCTCTATTTTCAACAGACCAGATACAATCTGCTACCCCGTGCACATGCACACCTAAGACCATCATCTCCGATCATCCCGGTGACCACACACAAATCGCTAATCATCTTCTCCAACGACTCGACCATCCATCACCATTGTTTTTTTTTAATTTGAAAACGAATCGATCAACCAAAATCTGGAACAAAACCTTGAAACGTGCCCCTCAACAAACCTGGCAACGCCTTGCTCTCGCTGCCTCGACCACTAAAATTCGAGCGACTCCGGCTACGAACGCGTCACACTTCCAACCACCATCCTCCCAAAGCACACGCGACTCGGTCGATCATCGGTGATGAACTCACCTTGTTTCCAGACCTCATCAAAACCATGTACTAAACCCTACATCCCCCTCGTCCCCTCAAATCTTGCAATAGAAAATTTATTTAACATTTTTCCAAATATCATTGATCTCTAAACTTGCTTTGTGCAAAATTTCAACCTCTAAAATTCGTGTGATCTCTGGGAGTTGATTTAAAAATAATTTTAGTTCAACAAGGATCTGCTCTCGACATACTTGAGGAAAAATCAAAATATTTGTTTTAAAAATCAAAATTTTGTATAATGATTCAAATTCAAATCCTGAAATGATAGATTGTGATACTTAAATTTTGACTTATTTTAAACTTGCTCAGTAGATTTGATTCCCAGAGTCAAAATCAATATTATTCTGACTTAAATATAAATTAAAACTAAAGATTATAGTTAAGCAAACAAGTTTCATTTGAAACTTAAATTTAAACAGAGACAAGATCACAAGATCTAAATTTTTAAATCAAAACTTGTATACTGGAAGATAAAAACTGAGAACACTCTGATGAAAGCAACATACATGCCAGACATACATATATTCACAGCAGACATCATAAGATATATATATTCTTTTCAAATCGACTAGCAGGTAACCAAAATTACCTACTTAAATTTTTAAAAGTGAAGGTACTCACCTGGCAAAAGTTTTGAACAAAGAAGCCTTTACTTTGAAGACTATTTTTTGAAAACTTGAAAATGAATTGCCAATCTTCTTTGTTTTGATAAAACTTGAGTTGCTTTGATGTTTTATGTTGGATTTGTTTTTAAGTTTGAATGATATGTTTATATTTGAGATGAATCTTGCTTTAAAAAATTTCTCAGTAAAGAAATGAACGAACAAAAAGATGAAGAGTTGATATGTATAAAAGAAGTTTACAGGTTGGAGATAATATTTTGTACAAGTGATGTTACTTTGTTTCAACATAGGTATGGCTGAAGTGATATACATAGATAAATGGGTTTACAGTGTGTTTCATTGTTTAACTGAGATGAAATTTATTATACCTGGGTTGTACAATACAAGCATGGTTAAAGGTGATGTTAGGGTGTAGTAGTGTACTAAAGGTATTGCCTTTTTATTTCTTAGTACCCTACTCTATTTATTCTTTGCCAGCATATTTGTCTCGGCTGAAATATTTTTGTTTGTTAATATTCATATGCTTTGTACTTGTTTTACTTTTGTTTTTCTTCTTTTACAATACTGCAAGCTCATACCTATACTTGATTTTACTTTATGTACATAACATAATTTACTTGACTTTGCTTTTCTAACTCTATTTTATCATACTATGTTAGATTTTAGTTAATATGTTTACCTCATTTGTTTGTTCATATTTAAATGAGATTCTAAAATTATTTTGTTGTTAAATTTTAACTATGTGCATTTATTTTATATATTAACCATCAATAATAAATTAAAAATTCACTTATTTCTTTATTTTATACTTGTGTCAATGTATATACTTAAAAATATATTTTTAAACCATTTATATTTTTAAGATTTTTAAATTCAATATATATATATACACATATACATTCATATATACACATATTTACACAATATACAATATTTTTAAATTTAAATTGATTTATACAAAATATATTTGGATATCGGGGAAACTCGCATCACTTTATAATTAATTTTACAAATTTTTACTCAAAAATTCATTTAATTATCAATTTAAATAAATTAAAATCTAGGGTCGTTAAAATTTCTTTGTTGGAAATAATTTTATAATATAATACCTTTATAATAAAATACTTTTATAACTCGATGTTTCAACAAGATTATCCTTGTTCCTGTAGACTCTGGTAGTGCGTTGTTTAGGCGCAAAACTAGAATTCTCCAGGTACTTAGTAGACCTGTTTTAAAACCCAGTGAAAATACTGGAAAACTTTTAAAAACAGATATGGAAAGTACAATCCAAACAAAAAAACAAACAAATCATGGATCGCAGATACACAATGGTTACGCCTGGGTCCCCCAGGAAACATCCGTACCTTTTAAGCATTCACTGCCTTGCGAATTTCGCCATGATAACAAAATTGTGGACCGCAGGATACATAACAATGGTTACGCCTGGATCCCCCAGGAAACATCCATACCCTTTAAGCAATCTCTGCCTTGCGGATTACGCCACTAACACGGCCATAGCTCGCATATACACAATGGTTACACCTGGATCCCCTAGGAAACATCCGTACCTTTTAAGCAATCACTGCCTTGCGAATTACACTATGCAGTCGAGTTCGTAAGACCATAGGTAACGCCATGGAATTCGAAGGACACTCGAGTATCATATCCGGAAAACCAAAAATCAGAGAGAATAATATCGATAGAATGAATCCAAGATGTGGTCACAAATCAGATATCAAGCAGAAGGCACTTTCCATATCTTTACTTCGAAAATATGTATCATATAATACCTTTCAAATTAATTTCAAATATCATACTTATATAAAATCCATTATATGTAAGATTTCATTTTCAAATCAAATACTTTCCAAAATCAATAGTATATCAAATCACACTTATATAGACTTCAATTATATAAGATTTCACTTTTCAAATTGAGTACCTTTTCAAATCCATAGTTTTCGAATCAACATCATACTTATACAGAAATTTTTTATTATATAAGTTCGATAACTCCCAAATCAAGTTTTTAGTAACACAAGGTTCTCAATTTCAATTTGTTTCAATATCAATGTATTTTTCAAAATCATATACGCTTTCACCAAATTATTCTTCCAAATCAAATATCTTCAGTTCCAAAGTTTTCAAAATAATAAATTTAGGAAAATAAATCCAAATTTCCAAATCAATATAATTAAGTCAAACAATTCATTTCCAAAATAAATGGTTTTCAAAATTATCTTATATTTACATAAGGTCCATCTTATATCAGGATCAAAATTTCAAAAATAAATTTCGCTGTACGAAGAGCTATATGGGATTGAACATCTTTGCTTACTAAAAGTTTTGAATTTAGAATAGTTTTGTATATAAGATAGTTTGAAAAATAGTTTTGTAAATAAAATAGTTTAAAATAGTTCGTTTTAAGAAGAATAAAAGAAAAATAGTTTGAAAACGGTTTCAAATTGATAGTAGTTTTGCATAAAAGAAAAATTCCAATTAAATTACAAAGATATCCAATGTGACGCCCCACCTCTATACCCACGCTAACCAAGAACACTACGATGTAGTGCTGTCAATTAGCACGGAGAATAAGGCTGTGGAGGAGCGACCATCCATGTAACTTCTTTGTGCGAGCACCGATACGTCAGATAGAGTAGAATGCATATCCTTTAAGGAGGAAATCCGACATACCGATACAAACACAAAGCTATCACACGGTGGCTATATATAATCTTCGGAAACAAACATAGAAATAATCATAACATAAATCAGTCACAGACATCCATATCACAAAGGCGGAAGAAGATATGAATAAACATATAACACATGAAAGTGTACATCAGAGTAGTGGTCGGAAAGATCCACTATAATACAAAAGAATAGCATCACGTGCTATACAAAAGAATAGATACACAACATAGAGTCTATATCTCAAATGTGTACAACCAAAAACTACTAATCTAAGTAGTTAGCCAAAAGTCAGAGTAATCCAGAAGAGAAGTCAAGCAGAAGCACCTGTAACATCTCGGTCTGACCCGAGTATTATTTATAAGAAAATAATAAACGGATCAGTCTAACTATAAATATCAGATGACATGATATAGGATAAGGGGTATGGCATAAACATATAATAACCATGATGGCATACTACTATAAGTATGTAAATGATAATCAACAAGGGATTAATCAATGTCACAAGAATCTTCTCAAAGATCCAAACACATAAAAAGGTAATGACACACAAATTCACCAATACACAAAAACTGATATCATATCAGCGAAAACCACAAAAGTTGGTGAAGCACTAAATCCAGAAATCAACACACGAAATCCAGAACAAATCCCAGAAATCAACACACGAAATCCAGAAATCACTAAAAGGGGGAAGTCTGAACACACGGACGAGAAGCTATCTCATGGAAGCTATCCATTTTATTTTCCAAACACACGGATGGCCCGAAGGCAAGTCCGAACACACGGACGAAGAGACATCGCTCAATCGCTAGTCTAAATCATAAGAATGATCGTCATGATCATAAGGAAGTGTCAATCACACTAAGCTAGTAAATATATGAGTTTAGCTTCATGTCCCATAACCACTTGCTTAACTTAAATATTTACGAACAAACTGTAGATCTTCACTAGGAAATTGTTACAAAAGGGTTCAATCGAACAAGTCCAAGAGCTAACCGACGAAGTGAACGCAAGCGTTTCATACCACTCGTTTTACTAAATCGTTTAAGTCGATTTCTCGTTCGAGTGAATTAAAGGCTTATATATATTAGTAGATTGGAAATCGGTTTGAGAAAACGAACTTTTGATATTAAAAATAGTGTTGAAATCGATTTGATGAAAGAGTTTTGATATTTACTACTAGTATTAAAACATTCATATCTTAAAGTGACAAGTCATAAAACGATTGTTGGAACAATCTATCACAAAAATTCACATTCGGAGACGTGAATAAAATCCAAGGAAATCAGCTCAAAATGCATCAAAGTGGAAGTTCTGATGAATGCTTTTCAGATAAGATTGCCTACGCAGAGTAATACGGGGTTCGACCTGCCCGGTGAGGTCGCGGGGGTCCAGGGGGTAGCGCCCCCGGCGGGGTGCGGGGCAGCGCCCCGTCACGGTACGACTTAGTGAAGGCAGGCTGGTCAGGCGACCTAAGGAAAAGTAGGTCATACGGCCTAGCAGAAGAACAGGTCAAACGACCTAAGTGCTAACTCGCGTGCGACCTAACAAAGTGCGCGACCTAACAGTGAGGCGCGACCTAAGGATGTGCGCGACCTAAGGATGTGCGCGACCTATCATGGTTCGCGACCTAAGACTTAGTGGGATCGAGCGACCTAAGGGATAAGGTCATACGACCTAAGTGGAGTTAAGGGAGGCGAGCGACTTAAGGTCCAACGACCTACGGCTTAACAGAGTCGAGCGACCTACGCCTTAGCAAACAAATGTCTTAACGACCTAAGCCTTGAACGACTTAGTGGAACGAACGACTTAACGACTTAAACTCGAATACGAGCTGCGAGCTAAAGTTGGAACGACCTAGTGAAGTTAGGTCGAGGACGACCTACGACTTAAGGCCTGGAACGACCTAGTGAAGTTCGGTCGGGGACGACCTACGACTTAAGCCAGGGCGAGCGAGCTAACTGCAAACGACTTAAGCCTTTAACTCGTGAACGACTTATGCCTTTAGCTCGTGAACGACTTAACATTTTGCTTGGAGATTATAGGTCGGCAACGACCTACGACTTAAGGGCGAATACGACCTACGACCTATGGACGAGCGACCTAACTCCGAACGAGCTAAAAAATGGCCAGAACGACCTAGTAGCAGTTTTTCACCAAAATCACAAAATTTTGGAGTTTTTCGCCAATCCAATCCAAACCAAATGCAAATGTTGATGCTAGAGTGATAGGGAATCATTCCCAACAGTCCAATGACAATCATAGGCAAGATGTGAGATTAAAAATCTCACCTTTTCCATGAAATTGATGAAGATGAAGATTGAAAGCAAGGAGAAGCAATCCAAAGCTTGAATCCACAATCTTCTACTTGAATTTGATGTTGAATCTCGGATTTGCAATAGAATTTGAGTTGGGAGTTTTAATTTCTCTTTCCCACCACCATTTTTGACAAAGCTTGAAGTGTTTGAACAAATGAGAAAGAGGGTTGGGCTGAGCTAAAAGGGGTGCAGTCCAAACCAAAGTCAAAGTTGGGAAAAAGTGCCGAAAAGTTTACTATCTCCAAACATATCGAAGTTTACACTTAAAAATATCGCAAACGTCATTTTGAACTCAATGGAAGTGGTCTCGAGTCCTAATTTGACCGTATGCAAAAAGTAGCTTTTCGGACTAACATCCGACTAACGATAAAATATTTAAATATAAAATCGATAGATATGCGGGTTGTTACATCCAACCCAACAACTTTCCATTTCAGCGTCAAGTATATCAATGATATTAGGATATAAGATGTACATATGTCATCATTTCGCAAAATCACATTCGATCGCTCGCTCGATCACACAAGTTCGCTTTCGAACTAGCATTGTCCATTCGACTTCCCTAATGCGGATTTCGATATGGTTTCTCGACTAGAACCATCAGTCTCCTTGCATAGCCATATACTATGATAGAGAATTCTAGAATCAAGCCCAAAATCCATATCAAATATTCGCCATCAAGAATCAAATGAAAAATCCTAACACTAAATGTTGTAATTCACCTCGAACTTGTGTACTCAAACTTGGATCAATTCAATTATGCGAATAAAACAGCATACGTACAACTTATGTATCTATTTCAACTTGTTCCATATATAGTTTTATAAAGATGTTACCCAGTTAAAATATTTAAACTAAATTTTATTCAAAATATTCTGAAGACCAAATTCTTTTCAAAACATTTCAAATCTAAATTTCATATTAGGAAATTCAAAATAGCCTTATTTGTTTACTAACAAAACAGTTTCAACTAATTTAAATCATATTACTACATATTTTAAACATACATATCAAACTTATATACTTTATACTTTTCAAAATTACATAGCTTGGAAAAGTTAACCTCGATTTGGAAGTACTTGAACCTTCAAAATAGTCGAAGAAATCATATTTTCAAATCCAAGAGTTGGAAATCACCAACAAATCAGTAAATCAATACCAAAAGATAGGGTTATATCAAATCAGATCCAAAACTCAAGTACTGAACACTGGCTTACTTCAAATCATTTCAAATATATATATATATACATCTATCTTTCGAATATCAAATCTTACTTCGGAATTTGAAATCAAAATGGTTTCACAAAATCACTCGCATAGCAAAGCTACTGAAGTGGCCTATCCCCCACTCTGAAACTCGAAAATCAATGTCGATGATGCGTGCACTCATCACCGAAATTATTTTCCAGTGACATAAGTGAGTTCTGGTGTAACGACCCGTTATTTTGGACCATTCAAATCGACAATAAATCCACACATTTCGGACTTGAATAATTCACAATAATAGATTGTTAATTTAAATTTGGCAAAACTCAGCATATACAGTAAATAAATCAATCACAGAATCACAGACACAAAGTAATACAATAATACGCAGCGGAATAGATAAAATAGTAGTTCTTGAAGCTACTAAATAAACATCAGAGTTAAAAATAAAATACAACAAAATATCTCAAATACAGTGAAGTCTTCAGTACGAATAGATGACCTCTCTAGACAAATCCAAGGGAAAGCTGAAAGCTGAATCGATAGTTGGATCTCCAAACGAAGCTCCAAACTCCAAAGGTGAGTCTCAAATGCTGTATCACTCAGTCTGACCCGAGCGTAAAGCAAAACACAAAACACTCGAGTCAGGATTAACATTCTTATACTAATAAATCCAACTCAAGTGAAATATCAACTGAAATACAAGTAACTTAAAGGGTGTTTGGGATAACCATCCTCTAAGGATCTGCAGAACTATCTAAGGGGTGGAAATATACACTATAACACCGTGGTCATTTCAAATAAATTTATACTTCAAAACCAAAATATCATTTTCATTAAATATACATATTTCCTCAATTTCACAAATTGATCCAAACCAACTCGAGTTTCAACTTAAAATTTAAATTCGATCTAGATTTATCCATTTTAATCCAATTCAGTTTCTAAATAACAATTCAAATTATATTGATTCAAATACAGATCTGAATCACAAAATAAACCATTTAAATTCCAATATATTTCAAAGCTTTAATATTCAACATTTCAATTTAACAGTTTCATATAGATCTTGATTTAACCTCATTATTATTTAGCCTTGAAATATTCACTTAATAAATTCAATATCATTTAACTAGCCTTAAATTACATTCTACTAAATATTTCCTTAAATTTATTTAAACAAGAAATATTCATTAATTTGCTTAAATCAAACCCAAATTATAAATCATATCTTAAATCTCAATTTCAATAAGTTTCAAATCGGTTTAATTAAATAAAATTCTTTAATGAATAAAATTTCAACTAAATTCAAATTATCTTCCTGTAACGACCCACTATTTTGGACCATTCAAATCGACAATAATCCACACATGTCAGACTTGAATAATGCAAAATAACAGATTGTAATAAAATTTGGAGCAAATAAAATCATTCACAGAATCACAGACACAGAAATATCAGAATAACTCGCAGCGGAATTTAAAAATACCATAGTGGTTCATGAAGCCACTAAATACATAGTCTAAAATCAAATACAAAATACATAGTCTGAAACCCAATATAGTTCTGAAACAAGTACAGTAGAAATCCCAAATACACAAGTCTCTAAAACAAAAGCTGAAATAAGACAACTGAAACTGAAATAGGAAGATAACTAGATAGGCAGAATCTCCAGTGATTCCGAGCTCCAGAAAGGTGAATCCAAAGCTGTGAATACTCAGGCTGACCCGAGCGTAAAATAAAACATAACACTCGAGTCAGGATATACATACTTATACAACGTAAACCAACTCAAATGAACCGTAGTAAAGGTACAAGTAACTTAGAAGATGCTTGGGACCGCCCATCCTCTAAGGATCCGTTAAACTATCTACTATGTAGTAATATTCGCTATTATAATAGTGTCTAAATAAGTAAAGTATAATCATATCGGAAAATAGCGTTAAGGGGATGGAGAACCTTAACGCGGTCGGATCTTAAAATCATAATCGTAGTAAAGCTCGGTATGGTAGGTGACACGGCACAACTAGGCAATGCCAGGGTAGATATACCAATTACGCACACGGACTGATGGATACGCATAGCAGCCACTACCGTTCCACCTCGAACAACATTCCCAATCGGAGGATGGCCATCTAGTCAAATCAGTAAGAGTATAATATCGAAGAAATGTGTCCGAGAAGAGGTGCTACCTCACTGGTCCGAGATCGCTCCTGTTTTAGCCACCTTATTGCCAACTCACGGGAGTTGGGTCCACGTAATACCTTAAGGACGTCGCCACCATCCTACTTCATTCTGGAATCTCCACCGCGTACACGGTTGTCAAAGTGGTTTTCGGTATCGACAGAGAGTATGTCCATATCCGATCCCGGTCTCTTTGCCAACCAATCGTTATTATAACCCGTGGTTATAGATTTAAAACAATTTATCAAAATATACCTCGAATTAAACCATTTAAACACAAAGTCATTATTCCTTTAAATCAATATTATATTTCCAAAATCTAACCCTTCGGAGTTCACTTATTCAATTAAACAAAAGCATTAAAATTTTCAGCTTCCACGTCATTTAAAAGTGTGGCGGTAAGTTATATTCGAAAACAATTTTTATTCAACAAAACAATATTTAAAATTGTTATATCAGTTCAGTTTTAAACAAAATCATATTTCAGTCTACTGCAGTCCTTAACAAGTGCTACAGTAGCTTTTTATTAGTTCAAGTTCCATTTTAGTTTCTGCTACAACAGCACTTACCAAGTACTATCATAGCTTTAGTTCATTTTAGTCTTTTGGTTCATTTATAAAATCCACAACACTTAACAAGTGCTACAGATTCTACCTAGTTAAAACTTATAAAATCATACATAAAAAGAAAGTTCATTTCAATCCTTTAACTAATTTTATTTCAAAGAAATTTTACAAGTTAAAACCAAAACTTACCAATTTGCTTATTACATTCATTTCAACACTTAAACTTAACTTCATTTCTCCACAAATTTAAAACTAAATTTCAATTTTAATTAAATTAACTTAAGTTTCCATCTTTCTTTTTTTTTCTTTTTCCAAAATTTCAAAATTTAAGTTTCGCTCTAAAATCAATATTCCTCCATTTATTTATATTTATCACATAGAAAAATCATTTCTATTTTAAATAAATCATTTAAAAATTCGGTTTAAATCAAATTAAATATTATTACAATTTTTAAATTATCTAAAATATTCAGAAAATACATAAAAATAACCACGGGTCTGTATAATATTTTCTAGCCTAATTCAAGTGATACGGATACTATATCATTTCAATCAGTAATTTACAAAGAAAAATCCGGGTTTTATCATTTCAAACCCGCAATCCCAAGTAAATAAAATTTAATTGAAAATCGCTCAGGCCTATCATTTCAGCCCATAACGACCTTCCCTTATTCTAAAGTCCATTCGGGTATGTATCATTTCAACCCATAGTGATTCTATTCTACAGGGAACTTGCAGTGTGATTTAACGGAATAGAATAACAGTAAAATAAGAACAGACATAACAGATGATACGATATGCAGTTTTAACAATTAACATCAACTATAAATAAATCACAGGTAATTATAACATCATTTATTTATTTATTTATTTATTTCTACACATTCAGTTGTGGTCGTTTCACAATTATATAAGTATGAATATTCGTGTGAGATTTACTCACCTCTACGGAGCTGGAGATTCGGAAAGAAAGAAGTACGAAGTCAATCGAAAGCACGCGGATAGCACGATCAGTCGTTAGCGGATGCGCCAACTTGATTCAAACCAAAAGCACAATAAATAATCAACTCTAAGATTGCACGAATAACGAATTTTCAATGAAGCAGACAACGAAAAAGTAGCAGGTTAAAAATCAAACAATAGCACTACCACTTTGAAATACCGATTATAACTTTTAAATTCGCAAAGTGACAAAACAAAATTTTTTTTTCCCAAAACCATGGTCAGTAAATAGCCTAGGATACCAACCGTGACCAAAACCTTTAAATCTAAACAAATGCTAGTAGAAAAAGAATAGGCTCGGTTACCAACTAAAACAAAAACAAAAGGACATATTCGTTTTCAAAACAAAAGTTAGAAGCTGTACATATTTACTTCAAAACAAAAGTTCTGGAACCATGCTACTCAATACAAAAATTGGCACCTCATCAAAATAAAAGTCAGTAAACAAAAAAAAAAATTCTCTCGGCTAAACCAATACTACTCAACTAAACGAGGCAAGTGTTGAATGGGAGTCTCAAGGTGTGGCTCGGCAGGGAGAGTCTCGACCTGGAGAGGGGACGTAGCAGGGGCTCAGCCTGGTGGTGGGGTTCGGTGGTGAATGGGTAGGGCTGGGTTCGGTTGGTCTCGTGGTTGAACGCGTGGCGGTCATGGGGACGTGGGGTGGTGGTGTCACGGTCAGGCGAGGGTGGTAGCGAGTTTGGTTGGGACCTGGGTGCTTGGTAGGTACGCATGGTGTGGGAGGCGAGGTTCGGTGGTAGGCCAGTCACGTGGTGGTGTAGGTTGGGGCGTGGGAATCTTGGTAGGGTCGGTGGTGGTTGCTGGTGGGTGTAGGGTCAGGCTGCAGTGGGTTGGGCGAACAGGCGTGGGGTAGAGGTGGTCTCGGCTGGTGTTGCTCGGGTTGGGCGATGGGTGGTGACGAGCATGGAGGAAGTGGAAGGCAAAATGACGTGGGGATAGTGGGGTTTTCTGGGTGGTAGGCTTCAGAGGCGGTGGTGGGTTGGGTAGGCTGACGTGGAGGTGAAGCATGGAGGAACGGTATGGGTTGGGAACATGATGGCGCATGGAGGGTCAAAACACGAAACATCAATTTGATAAAGCCAAGTACAGCAAAGATAAAGGCAAAGTACAACAAAAATGTGAAGATGAAGGAGGCACGTGTCAATTACCTTATCAAAGCTCACGAGATTTCAAACAAAGATGCAGAGAACTTTTGAGAGTGGAGCTTTTTGAACGAAACAAAAGTGAACAGCTGCCAATATCTTTGTAGAAAAGAAGGCAACGAAGGGTTTTGATCAGTTAGAGGAATTAAAGGCAAAATAAATGTTGAACGAAACGTAAGGAAGATAAAGGGAAAAGTGGAATATTTCTTACGTGAAGTAAGGCAAGATTTGACATTTTCAAAATAATGTATACAGCTGAAATTAAAGGACAATGGAACAACGCACGTACAGTGTAACGCCCAAAGTAACGTACAACCGTTACTTGTTCCTTTTATTTAATAAATTAAAAATGTTAACGGTTTCAAAAAAAAACGTATCTTTTTAAACAAAAATTTTAATTAGCTATTATCATCGTTAATAAAATTTGATTCTAATGTAAAGTTAAGAACGGACAAAACGTAACGAAAATGTAACGCTTTAAATTCGTTTAATACAAATTACTACACTTTATATTTAAATCAATATTTCGAAATGTTTTGTTTTTAATTAAAATTTCGCTTTAAAATATCGGACTGATACACTCTCCCCCACTCAAAGCTTTTCGTCCCCGAAAAGGAACGAAGAAGGAAAACAAAGAAAGATAAGATAGAATAGCAAAAGTACCTGAAATAAACAATTCCGGATTCGAAGCACGAATGCTCTCCTCCGTCTCCCAGGTGCAATCTCGTTCATCAGTGCTCCACTGCACTTTGACCAGGTTGACAGATTTTCTTCTTAGCTGCTTCGTACCTCGATCGACGATACGAAGTGGCTTCCCCTCAACAGTCAGATTTGGCTCAATATCCAAACTATCAAGAGCAGAAGGCTGAATAATAAGAGATGGATCATGTAGATAGCGACGAAGATGCGATATATGAAAGACGTTGTGAATTCCAGAAAATTTCTCGGGTAAATCCAGACGATAAGCGAGAGAGCCAACTCTTTCCAAAATGCGGAAAGGACCAACAAATCTAGGAGATAGCTTTCCTCTACGACCAAAACGAATAACATTCCTTAAGGGGGAGACCTTAAGGAAAACCAAATCACCAACAGCAAACTCTAAACTCCGTCTTCGACGATCAGCGTACTTCTTCTGTCTATCCTGAGCAATCCTCATCTTCCTCCTAATCTCTTCAACTCTCTCTGAAGCTTCCAAAACCATCTCAGGACCAAGAACTAAACGATTACCGGATTCAATCCAACAAGAAGGAGATCTACAAGGTCGTTCGTAAAGAGCAGAAAATGGAGATGTCTCAATACTGGCCTGATAACTATTGTTATAAGTGAATTCGACGAGATGGAGATGATCTTCCCAAGATCCTCCATAATCAAGCACACAAGCACGAAGAAGATCTTCTAGAATCTGATTCACCCTTTCCGTTTGACCGTCGGTCTGTGGATGGTAAGCAGTGCTCAGATTTAGATGAGTACCCAAAGAATCCTGAAAGGCTTTCCAAAATCTACTAGTAAAGATAGGATCACGATCACAAACGATACTGAGAGGAACACCATGGAGACGAACAATCTCCCTCATGTAAATCTCAGATAAACTAGAAGCTGAACGGGTAGACTTGACTGGAATGAAATGAGCTGATTTGGTCAATCTATCCACAATAACCCAGATACTCTCGTTACCCTTCCTAGTCCTCGGTAATCCATCAATGAAATCCATAGAAACTTGTTCCCACTTCCAATTGGGAATCTCAAGAGGCTGCAATAAACCAGGGGTCTTCTGATGATCTGCCTTGACTTGCTGACAAGTCGCACACCTATTGACGAAAATGGAAATATCTCGCTTCATACCTTTCCACCAATATAACTTCTTCATATCCTGATACATCTTGGTCACGCCTGGATGAATAGAAAGTCTGGACTGATGATTCTCCCGAAGTAACTCCTGTCTCAATCCATCAACATTCGGGACACAAATCCTATTATTAATCCTCAATACCCCCTTATCGTCAATCTGAGCTCCATTACCATCAAGACTACTACCTCCAACTCTGCTTCGAACATTCTCCTTAATCAATCTAAGCATCTGATCTTCATCCTGTCTAGCCATAATACGATCCACAAGAGGCGAAGAAACAACAATCTGACACAACAAAGCTTTCTTCCTACTCAAAGCATCTGCCACTACATTTGCCTTTCCCGGTGTATAGTTGATGTCGAGGTCATAAGAAGCAAGAAACTCTAACCACCTAACTTGTCTCTGATTCAAATCCTTCTGAGAGAAAATATACCTCAAAAACTGATGATCTGTGAAAAGCTCGAACTTGGTACCCAACAGATGATGCCTCCAAAGCTTCAAAGCGAAAACAACTGCAAGCAACTCTAGATCATGGGCATCATAATTTACTTCATGAGTCTTCAACTGTCTACTAGCATAAGCAATCACTCTACCATCCTGCATCAGAACAGCTCCCAAACCTTCTCTACAAGCATCAGTGTATATCGGTAATCCCTTATCTCCATTTGGAACGGTAAGAACAGGTGCGGAAGTAAGCTTGTCTTTTAACTCATTGAATGCGGCTTCACACTTACTACTCCAAATAAACTTAGCATTCTTCCGAGTTAAAGCAGTGAGAGGTGCAGCAATCCGAGCGAAATTCTCAATGAATCTCCGGTAATAACCGGCGAGGCCCAGAAAACTACGGATATCAGTAGGAGTCTTAGGAGTTTCCCAATCCTGTACAGAATAGGGAAAAAGAAGGATAATAGAAAAGATAGAGTAAATTGAAATGAAGCAAATGAAGAGAAAGAAAGAGAACTTACATTGATCGCAGCGATCTTGACTGGATCAACTAAAACTCCATTACTAGAAACAATATGCCCAAGAAATCGGACTTCATCCTTCCAGAAATGGCATTTGGAAAATTTAGCTTTTAACTGATGCTTTCGAAGAGTCTCAAGAACAGATTTCAAATGTGACTCATGTTCTTCTTCAGACTTAGAAAAAATGAGGATATCATCCACAAAGACTAGAACAAATTTATTAAGCACATCACGGAATACACGATTCATCAAGTCAACAAAGAAAGCAGGAGCATTAGTCAAACCAAAAGGCATGACTAACCATTCGAAGAATCCATTTTCAGTACGGAAAGCAGTCTTAGGAATACTTTCCTCAGCAACTCTGAGTTGGTGAAAACCTGTGGCAAGATCAAGCTGAGAGAAAACAGTAGCACCATAAAGCTGATCAAACATGTCATTGATGCGAGGCATTGGATATCTATTTTTCATAGTGAGTTTGTTCAACTCCCTATAATCAACACACATCCGAAGAGAACCATCGGACTTGGTGACGAAAACCACCGCAGCTCCCCATTCAGAAAAACTAGGTCTGATCAGACCCTTGGAAGATAGGTCTTCAATTTGCTTCCTTAACTCAACCTTCTCGCGGGGTGCCATTCTTCTAGGAGGAAGAACTATAGGTTGAGCTCCAAGAATGAGGTCAATGCGGAAATCAATTTCCCGCTTGGGAGGTAAAGCAGTAACTTCACCAAATACATCCGGGTAGTGATTAACTACACGGGTCGACTGAAGATCATCAATAGAAGCATCTAGAGAAAAGATAAAGCTACCAGCATAATCATGAGGCATACTGCCCTGAATAAGTAAAGAATTTCCTCGATCATCCTTAAGAGAAACAATTCGGGATTTACACGAGATACGGGCATCGTGTCTATCAAGCCAATCACTTCCAAGCAACAAATCAAAAGCATCGAAACCAAGGATATAGAAATCGCCACTAAAACTATGATCGGAATGGAGGAGTTTCACATGTTTACAAATCTTATTAAGATTTGCGGGACCACCAATAGGATTAGAAACACATAAAGGAACAGAAGCATACTCAGGGGAAAGGAGACGTTCAAACTTATTACACAGGTCATCAGAAATAAAACTATGCGAAGCACCAGTATCAAATAAAACACGAACTGGATGATGAAATAAAGTAAAGGTGCCATGAAGAGTACCTTGACTATCGCTAGGAGCAGGAGTAGGTGCAGGAGCAGGTGATGAAGCAGATGTGACAGCAAATACGCCAGATGGCTTTCCCTTCTGATATAAAGGACAGTCCTTCCTAAAATGACCCGGCTGAAGACAAACATGACAAAGATCGTTCCTGGTAACCTGGGGTGGAGGAACAGCAGCACTGGACGGATTAGGGCAACTATTGGCATAGTGTCCCTTTTGGTCACATTTGAAGCAAGTAATGGAGGAAAGATCAATAGGGTGTCTCTGAGAAGGAGCAGATGCTGAAGATCCCAAGCCCGCATGTTTGATCCAATTCTTCTTCTGCTGGTGGAAGTTGGGCTTTCTCTTCTTGGAATTTGCAGAGGAAGATTGTGAGACATGAGTACCAGAAGCAGCAGGACCCTTGGAAGTAGGGTTCTCATAGCGGATAGCCATATCCATGAGCTCAGTAAATGTGCCATGAACATGAGAAATAAGGCGGTCGTAGAACTCTGGGCGAGCTCCAGAAATGAACTTCTCGTTCTTCTTTAGCTGAGTGTCGATAAGACCAGGACCGAATTTGGAAAGTTCATTGAACTTCCGTTCATACTCTGAGAAGGACATGGTACCCTGCTTGAGGTCCATGAATTCACGGTAAAGCTGAGATTTTCCGGCTTCGGGCATCCATTTTGCCACAAAAGCCTCCCTGAAAGAAGATACAAATCGAACTTAATATAGATTCGAAAAGAAAGGAAATGGGGAAAAATTCAAGTTAACACAAAGGATACCTGAACTGCTCCCATGAAAGATCACCTTCGTTAGTGCGAGTCGTAACAAACTCCCACCAATCTAGGGCTGACTCTTGCAGCTGCCATGCTGCTAACTGACGCTTCTGGGCATCAGTGATCTCTAAACCAGTAAAGATTCTTTCCAAACTTCTTAGCCATTGCTGGGCTTCGATGATACTTTCTGAACCGGTGAACTTAGTGCCACCGAGCTGAGAGAATTCCTTGCAAAGGACTGTAAACTTAACGGGTGCAACAGGTGGAGGAACTGGGGCAATACCACGACCCCTACCTCTAGCATTTCCACGATTCATCCTGGAAATATCAAGAATAAATTTAGGACAAGGTACAGAGAAGACAAAGATAAGTTAAGATAAATACGATAAGGTCACTTGGGTGTATATCCTAACAACGAAATTCCTAACAAGGTAGATACAGAAAGAAGGAAGTTTAGAAAAATTTCTTCTTAAAACAAGGAAACTTTATATCAAAATAATCTTTGAAAAATCATTTGAAAAATCATTTAAAATCATTTTATACTTAGAAAATACGTTCACTCACAAGGAAATGATTCTGAGTTTGATTTTTACTCATTCTAGGGTATTTCTACCCTATCTCTAATGAGTTTTTGCTCCATAGGCTAAGGTTTGCCTAAACTAAAGCTCCGATACCAAATGTAACGACCCACTATTTTGGACCATTCAAATCGACAATAATCCACACATGTCAGACTTGAATAATGCAAAATAACAGATTGTAATAAAATTTGGAGCAAATAAAATCATTCATAGAATCACAGACACAGAAATATCAGAATAACTCGCAGCGGAATTTAAAAATACCATAGTGGTTCATGAAGCCACTAAATACATAGTCTAAAATCAAATACAAAATACATAGTCTGAAACCCAATATAGTTCTGAAACAAGTACAGTAGAAATCCCAAATACACAAGTCTCTAAAACAAAAGCTGAAATAAGACAACTGAAACTGAAATAGGAAGATAACTAGATAGGCAGAATCTCCAGTGATTCCGAGCTCCAGAAAGGTGAATCCAAAGCTGTGAATACTCAGGCTGACCCGAGCGTAAAATAAAACATAACACTCGAGTCAGGATATACATACTTATACAATGTAAACCAACTCAAATGAACTGTAGTAAAGGTACAAGTAACTTAGAAGATGCTTGGGACCGCCCATCCTCTAAGGATCCGTTAAACTATCTACTATGTAGTAATATTCGCTATTATAATAGTGTCTAAATAAGTAAAGTATAATCATATCGGAAAATAGCGTTAAGGGGATGGAGAACCTTAACGCGGTCGGATCTTAAAATCATAATCGTAGTAAAGCTCGGTATGGTAGGTGACACGGCACAACTAGGCAATGCCAGGGTAGATATACCAATTACGCACACGGACTGATGGATACGCATAGCAGCCACTACCGTTCCACCTCGAAC
Organism: Allium fistulosum; assembly: GCA_030737815.1. Classification (NCBI taxonomy): domain Eukaryota; kingdom Viridiplantae; phylum Streptophyta; class Magnoliopsida; order Asparagales; family Amaryllidaceae; genus Allium; species Allium fistulosum. Next base: position 265,038,642 of record CM060904.1, on the reverse strand, counting down.
AACATTCCCAATCGGAGGATGGCCATCTAGTCAAATTAGTAAGAGTATAATATCGAAGAAATGTGTCCGAGAAGAGGTGCTACCTCACTGGTCCGAGATCGCTCCTGTTTTAGCCACCTTATTGCCAACTCACGGGAGTTGGGTCCACGTAATACCTTAAGGACGTCGCCACCATCCTACTTCATTCTGGAATCTCCACCGCGTACACGGTTGTCAAAGTGGTTTTCGGTATCGACAGAGAGTATGTCCATATCCGATCCCGGTCTCTTTGCCAACCAATCGTTATTATAACCCGTGGTTATAGATTTAAAACAATTTATCAAAATATAGCTCGAATTAAACCATTTAAACACAAAGTCATTATTCCTTTAAATCAATATTATATTTCCAAAATCTAACCCTTCGGAGTTCACTTATTCACTTAAACAAAAGCATTAAAATTTTCAGCTTCCACGTCATTTAAAAGTGTGGCGGTAAGTTATATTCGAAAACAATTTTTATTCAACAAAACAATATTTAAAATTGTTATATCAGTTCAATTTTAAACAAAATCATATTTCAGTCTACTGCAGTCCTTAACAAGTGCTACAGTAGCTTTTTATTAGTTCAAGTTCCATTTTAGTTTCTGCTACAACAGCACTTACCAAGTACTATCATAGCTTTAGTTCATTTTAGTCTTTTGGTTCATTTATAAAATCCACAACACTTAACAAGTGCTACAGATTCTACCTAGTTAAAACTTATAAAATCATACATAAAAAAAAAGTTCATTTCAATCCTTTAACTAATTTTATTTCAAAGAAATTTTACAAGTTAAAACCAAAACTTACCAATTTGCTTATTACATTCATTTCAACACTTAAACTTAACTTCATTTCTCCACAAATTTAAAACTAAATTTCAATTTCAATTAAATTAACTTAAGTTTCCATCTTTCTTTTTTTTTCTTTTTCCAAAATTTTAAAATTTAAGTTTCGCTCTAAAATCAATATTCCTCCATTTATTTATATTTATCACATAGAAAAATCATTTCTATTTTAAATAAATCATTTAAAAATTAGGTTTAAATCAAATTAAATATTATTACAATTTTTAAATTATCTAAAATATTCAGAAAATACATAAAAATAACCACGGGTCTGTATAATATTTTCTAGCCTAATTCAAGTGATACGGATACTATATCATTTCAATCCGTAATTTACAAAGAAAAATCCGGGTTTTATCATTTCAAACCCGCAATCCCAAGTAAATAAAATTTAATTGAAAATCGCTCAGGCCTATCATTTCAGCGCATAAAGACCTTCCCTTATTCTAAAGTCCGTTCGGGTATGTATCATTTCAACCCATAGTGATTCTATTCTACAAGGAACTTGCAGTGTGATTTAACAGAATAGAATAACAGTAAATTAAGAACAGACATAACAGATGATACGATATGCAGTTTTAACAATTAACATCAACTATAAATAAATCACAGGTAATTATAACATCATTTATTTATTTATTTATTTATTTCTACACATTCAGTTGTGGTCGTTTCACAATTATATAAGTATGAATATTCGTGTGAGATTTACTCACCTCTACGGAGCTGGTTCGGAAAGAAAGAAGTACGAAGTCAATCGAAAGCACGCGGATAGCACGATCAGTCGTTAGCGGATGCGCCAACTAGATTCAAACCAAAAGCACAATAAATAATCAACTCTAAGATTGCACGAATAACGAATTTTCAATGAAGCAGACAACGAAAAAGTAGCAGGTTAAAAATCAAACAATAGCACTACCACTTTGAAATACCGATTATAACTTTTAAATTCGCAAAGTGACAAAACAAAATTTTTTTTTCCCAAAACCATGGTCAGTAAATAGCCTAGGATACCAACCGTGACCAAAACCTTTAAATCTAAACAAATGCTAGTAGAAAAAGAATAGGCTCGGTTACCAACTAAAACAAAAACAAAAGGACATATTCGTTTTCAAAACAAAAGTTAGAAGCTGTACATATTTACTTCAAAACAAAAGTTCTGGAACCATGCTACTCAATACAAAAATTGGCACCTCATCAAAATACAAGTCAGTAAACAAAAAAAAAATTTCTCTCGGCTAAACCAATACTACTCAACTAAACGAGGCAAGTGTTGAATGGGTGTCTCAAGTTGTGGCTCGGCAGGGAGAGTCTCGACCTGGAGAGGGGACGTAGCAGGGGATCAGCCTGGTGGTGGGGTTCGGTGGTGAATGGGTAGGGCTGGGTTCGGTTGGTCTCGTGGTTGAACGCGTGGCGGTCATGGGGACGTGGGGTGGTGGTGTCATGGTCAGGCGAGGGTGGTAGCGAGTTTGGTTGGGACCTGGGTGCTTGGTAGGTACGCATGGTGTGGGAGGCGAGGTTCGGTGGTAGGCCAGTCACGTGGTGGTGTAGGTTGGGGCGTGGAAATCTGGGTAGGGTCGGTGGTGGTTGCTGGTGGGTGTAGGGTCAGGCTGCAGTGGGTTGGGCGAACAGGCGTGGGGTAGAGGTGGTCTCGGCTGGTGTTGCTCGGGTTGGGCGATGGGTGGTGACGAGCATGGAGGAAGTGGAAGGCGAAATGACGTGGGGATAGTGGGGTTTTCTGGGTGGTAGGCTTCAGAGGCGGTGGTGGGTTAGGTAGGCTGACGTGGAGGTGAAGCATGGAGGAACGGTATGGGTTGGGAACATGATGGCGCATGGAGGTTCAAAACACGAAACAGCAATTTGATAAAGCCAAGTACAGCAAAGATAAAGGCAAAGTACAACAAAAATGTGAAGATGAAGGAGGCACGTGTCAATTACCTTATCAAAGCTCACGAGATTTCAAACAAAGATGCAGAGAACTTTTGAGAGTGGAGCTTTTTGAACGAAACAAAAGTGAACAGCTGCCAATATCTTTGTAGAAAAGAAGGCAACGAAGGGTTTTGATCAGTTAGAGGAATTAAAGGCAAAATAAATGTTGAATGAAACGTAAGGAAGATAAAGGGAAAAGTGGAATATTTCTTACGTGAAGTAAGGCAAGATTTGACATTTTCAAAATAATGTATACAGCTGAAATTAAAGGACAATGGAACAACGCACGTACAGTGTAACGCCCAAAGTAACGTACAACCGTTACTTGTTCCTTTTATTTAATAAATTAAAAATGTTAACGGTTTCAAAAAAAAAACGTATCTTTTTAAACAAAAATTTAAAATAGCTATTATCATCGTTAATAAAATTTGATTCTAATGTAAAGTTAAGAACGGACAAAACGTAACGAAAATGTAACGCTTTAAATTCGTTTAATACAAATTACTACACTTTATATTTAAATCAATATTTCGAAATGTTTTGTTTTTAATTAAAATTTCGCTTTAAAATATCGGACTGTTACACTTCCCAACCTTAACTTATTCAAAATATTACCAAAAATCTATTTTGAAATATAAATTTTATACTTAAACATATTATATGTATTAAATCCATCTTAATTAAATTAAATATCATTATTTAATCTATATATATCATTACTATTTATATGTAATAATTTAAGAATCAACTTTTATTTAAAACCATATATTTCTTCCCAAATCCATAGAATTCATTTTCAAAATATTTATATATATGGACCAACGGTGTTTGTATATATATATATCTATCATATGGTTAAGTGATACGGATATTTATCATTTCAATCCGACATTTAAATATATACGGGTAGATATCATTTCAACCCGTAATCCCAATTTCAATTCAAATGAAAATCGCTTGGGTTTAACATTTCAACCCATAACGAATTTCTCCTATTCTAAAGTCCGTTCGGGTATGTATCATTTCAACCCATAGTGAATTCTATACTAACAGGGAACTTGCAGAGTGATAACAGATAATATAAAATACAACAACAGGCATATATCATAAATATAAAATATAAACAACAGGATATGGTGTCATATCCCACAAGTGAACAGTTACAGATAGTAGCATATATAACAATTTAAATAACTACAGCAGCATATTTCAATTGTCGTTTTAATTGAAATCAAATTTAATAAATATAAGAACGTTAAATCGTGAGTGATTACTCACTTTTCGAGGTTAGAGGAGTTTGACAACAGAACAAGTTACGAAATCCAAACCAAAGCAAGATGGACACAATTCGATGATCGAAGCTGATAGATCGGAGTTGACGAAATCAAATTAAAGCTGGATTGATGAAGATCAATGATATAATTGAACTTGTATAGATATAACATATAAAATTTTGTATATATATACAAAAAAAACAAAGTCAAATTAATTATACATATAAACATGTATTTCAAAAATCATTGTTTACTTTAAACTCCATTTTTAAAGTCAAACATATATATATAAAAAAAATTTCGTATCTGTACAGTAGAATCTAACAAATTAACCTATATATCTATATGTACTTATATAAAATGTATATATAACCCAAAACATATACCTATATATTACTGTATAACAACAGCTTATATTATATATTAACAGACAACTTTTAACTTCTATACATAAAGGTGGATAGGATATAGATATAAGCTAATATATATACTTATATAAATTTAAGCTCAACATATATGCTCTAGGTACAAACTTACATAACATAATATCCTGTAACTTTATTTAAGATATAATCATTGTAAGCACTTAGATACTTCACAAATGACATATATCTATACACCGTTTACAAAATAAATATATATATCTATCTAACAGTAAAACTAATATAAACCTTCATACTTTATATACTATAAATGGCTCTGTAATATAAACTTTATAACCAAACAACCATTTAAAACTTTACAAACTATACTTAAAACAACAGAAAAACCCATGTAAACTTTAAATATATATATATATATATACGAAACTTATATTTTTATTCATACAGTAGAATACTCAACAAACAACCAGGTTTATATGCATATATGAACATATGTGAACATTCCTTTCGGCTGAGACAAAATAACATACTACAACTCAGTTAAACAAACATATATATGCACAACCTATAACAAACAAATATATGTATATACTTGCCAAACATAGTGATGTATACCTTCCCATCTTGAAACAAGATAACAGATTTATAAAAATATAAACTTACATATAAACTATTATATATATCTACATAAATCTTTTAAAGCTTTACATAAAAATTTCTCTATAAACAATAACTATAAACATAAAATTATAAGCAAAACTAATCTTTGAAATATTTAAAACTGTAAATAGCAACAGTGAATAAACAAACTATAAACAATAACTTGTAAAACTGTAAACACTGTGTATAACTTTGCATTGTAACTATCAAATCAATTTATAACAATGGATATGCAACTATATATGTGATAATATATAAACTAAACACATAACTTAATATATATACATACTAACGTAGGTAAGATAATAGATATAAAAGTATACTCATGCCATAACATAAGATATGTATATATTTATATATATATTCAAACATAATTTCACATACCATCAGGCGAGAGGTGGACCGAGATAAGCAAGAGGTGGAGCCGAGGGCAAAGACGTGGGCCAGAGGAAGGGGCGATGGCTCGGTAGTTGTAGGGTGGCACGAGGTGGTGACTGAACTAGGCGAGTGGCGGAGGGATCTCGACGGTTGGAGGAAGAAGGAGGAGGCCGTGATGGTCGGTGGGACCTGGCCGATGTGGGGTTGCAATTTGAGGTAAGGCCGGTGGGAGAAAGAAAGTGGAGTGCTTTGGGTTGTAACAGAAAAAAATGCAAAATTTCTAGCAAAATGAAATGGATCTGGGAAGGGAAGAAATATATAGGAAAGAGGATAAGTTACAGAGAAGAAAGGTTATAAAGGAAAAAATGTAGAAGAGAGAGAAAGTTACAGTAAAGAAACTTATATATAATTTCTCTCTGAGATGAGCACTGTAGTGAAATGAAAAGTCATCAGCAATAAGAAAGAAATGAAATAGCTACCGTCAAAAGCGTTGATTCTGGAAAAATCAAGGCAATTGATCGATTTGTAACTGATGTAAGATTTGAATGGACAGGAAAGAAAGAAATTATTTGTAACAGTCAATTCCCTTGATTTTGTGCAAATTACTAAAGCAATTAATTATTTGCTTGGGCTGCACGTTTAGATTTGAAACAAGGGAAAGTGTAAAGTCAAAATGTGGTACCGCTACGGTGAACAGTTTATTGTCTCCATCGCGTACCGGACCTCAAAATACAGAAATAAATATACCACAGAGATCAGCACGACGAGACGATCAAAACGGTATACAGATATCAGTGGTACAATTATCCTATCAAAAAGTCGATAATCGGTACCGAAAATGCTGCTATTCCGCCAGAATTAAGATAAACAGAGCAATAGAAGTCCAAATTTGTAAAAACGAAAGATGACATCTTACTCAGAAGAGGATTTAGAAATTTTCTATAGAAAAATATTCAGGTTTGGAAAATATTTTGTTACCATCAACTTTTAACTGATTGAAATTGAAATAGAATTACACAATAAAATTTACTTTCATATTTTCTGATGAAAATTTACCACTTGCTATATTAAAATAAACGTATTCCAAATAATAAATTTTTAATTTCAAATTTTAGTGTTTAAAATTTTATAAATTTCAATTAAATATATTATTAAAACCATCAAAATATTCGGGTCGTTACACTCTCCCCCACTCAAAACTTTTCATCCCCGAAAAGGAAGGAGGTAGGAGAGTAGAAACAACCAGAAAGAAAAGTAGATTGAAAGACAAGGATAAACAATTAATTTAAAACTATATAAATTTTACTTGAAATATTCATTTGAAACTTCATTTGCAATTCAATTATCTTTAATACTTTAATACCTTCCAAAAACCCATTTGTAAAATTTCTTGCTTCCTCTATAAATACCATTTATATGTTTAAATAACACCTTTATAAATATATGAAAAACATTTGAAAACAATTATTTACATCATTACTTATATTTACAAAGAAGCTATTTGAAAACATTAAATCCATAATTCATAAATTTATTAATTTTTTTATCTCAAGATACTTTTCAAATATTATTAATAAATCAATAATCATTTACTTTAAATGTGTTCTATTTAATTAATAGCTTCTAAAATATTTATAACACTAAATTTTTTCTATTAAACCATATAGTATATAAATAAACAATATTTAAAAAGGATATAGTCAACAAGGAAAGGAGGCGGATTCAGAAAATAGGATAAAGGTGAATAAATAAAGCTGAACGGATAAGGTAGATTCAAAGAATAGTATCGGGCACGAATAGTTAATTCAAACAATAAGAATTTCAATTTCAAATGTTCATACAAAATTACTTTGCTGAAAATACCTTTATAATAAAATACTTTTATAACTCGATGTTTCAACAAGTTTATCCTTGTTCCTGTAGACTCTGGTAGTGCGTTGATCAGGCGCAAAACTAGAATTCTCCATGTACTTAGTAGACCTGTTTCAACACCCAGTGAAAATAATGGAAATTTTTTTTTAAACAGATATGGAAAGTACAATCCAAACAAAAAACAAACAAATCATGGATCGCAGATACACAATGGTTACGCCTGGGTCCCCTAGGAAACATCCGTACCTTTTAAGCATTCACTGCCTTGTGAATTTTGCCATGATAACAAAACGGTGGACCGCAGGATACATAAAAATGGTTATGCCTGGATCCCCCAGGAAACATCAAAACCCCTTAAGCAATCTCTGCCTTGCGGATTACACCACTAACACGACCATAGATCACAGATATACAATGGTTACGCCTGGATCCCCTAAGAAACATCCGTACCTTTTAAGCAATCACTGCCTTGCGAATTATGCTATGCAGTCGAGTTCGTAAGACCATGGGTAACGCTATGGAATTCGAAGGACACTCGAGTATCATATCCGGAAAACCAAAATCAGAGAGAATAATATCGATAGAATGAATCCAAGATCTGGCCACAAATCGGATATCAAGCAGAAGGCACTTTCCATATCTTTACTTCGAAAATATGTATCATATAGTACCTTTCAAATTAATTTCAATTATCATACTTATATAAAGTCCATTATATACAAGATTTCATTTTCAAATCAAATACTTTCCAAAATCAATAGTATATCAAATCACACTTATATAGACTTCAATTATATAAGATTTCACTTTTCAAATTGAGTACCTTTTCAAATCCATAGTTTTCGAATCAACATCATACTTATACAAACCAAAAAATTTATATAAGTTCGATAACTCCCAAATCAAGTTTTTTAGTAACACAAGGTTCTCAATTTCAATTTGTTTCAATATCAATGTATTTTCAAAATCATATACGCTTTCACCAAATTATTCTTCCAAATCAAATATCTTCAGTTCCAAAGTTTCCAAAATAATAAATTTAGAAAAACAAATCCAAATTTCCAAATCAATATAATTTAAGTCAACCAATTCATTTCCAAAATAAAATGTTTTCAAAATCATCATATACTTACATAAGGTCCATGTTATATAAGGATCAAATTTTTCAAAATAAATTTCGTTGTATGAAGAGCCATATGGGATTGAATATCTTTGCTTTTATGGGTTATATATCTTTGTAATTTAAATTGGAAATTTTCTTTTAGTAAGCAAAGATATTCTATTCCGACGGCTTTCAATTTCAGTGTCACAATATACCAATGATATTAGAATATAAGAGGTACATACGTCATCATTTCGCAAAATCACATTTGATCGCTCGCTCGATCACACAAGTTCGCTTTCGAACTAGTATTGTCCATCCGAATTCCCTAATGCGGATTTCGATATGGTTTCTCGACTAAAAGCCATCAGTCTCCTTGCATAGCCATATACTATGATAGAGAATTCTAGAATCAAGCCCAAAATCTATATCAAATATTCGCCATCAAGAATCGAATGAAAAATCCTAACACGAAATGGTGTAATTCACCTCGAACTTGTGTACTCAAACCTGGATCAAATTAATTATGCGAATAAGACAGCATACGTACAACTTATATATTTATTCCAACCTATTAAATATATAGTTTCATAAAGATGTTACTCAGTTAAAACATTTAAACTAAATCTTATTCAAAATATTTTGAAGACCAAATTCTTTTCAAAGCATTTCAAATCTCAATTTCATATTAGAAAAATTTAAAATTGCCTTATTCATTTACTTAATAAAACAGTTTCAACTTATTTAAATCATATTACTACATACTTTAACATACATACCAAACTTAAAAACTTTATACTTTTCAAAATTTCTCAGCTTTGAAAAGTTAACCTTGATTTGGAAGTGCTCGAACCTTCAAAATTGTTGAAGAAATCATTTTCAAATTCAAGAGTTGGAAATCAACAACAATCAGTATATCAAATTTTTATAGATAGGGTTATCAAATCTGAAACTCAAGGACTGAACACCGGCTTACTTCAAATCATTTCAAATATATATATATATATATATATACATCTATCTTTCGAATATCAAATCTTACTTTCGAATTTGAAATCAAAAATGGTTTCACAAAATCACTCGCATAGCAAAGCTACTGATGTGGCCTATCCCCCACTCTGAAACTCGAAAATCAATGTCGATGATGCGTGCACTCATCATTGAAATTATTTTCCAGTGACATAAGTGAGTTCAGGACTTCTATTTTCTCAAACTTCTTTTGAACTTTCTTCGAAATCATTCGAAACTCATTAAAATCATTTGAAACATTTCTTATTCGGAAAAATACCTTTAAATCATATTATTTTTATATATTTCAAAATCTTAAAACCAAATTCAAAATACCGGAGTTCAATTCTCGAATTTCAAAATTTTAAAATCCTTCAGTCATAAATCATTTTTAGATAAATCAAATTTCTTATATAATTTTTCAAAATTACAAATCCTTCCGAAATTTCAAATTCTTGTTTTTAAAAGGTATATAATCCTTGTCGAAAACATTCTCACCTTTATATAGAATATAATCATTCTTATCAAAATAATAATTTCGATATATAACAATTTCTAAAATACAAACAAACCCGATTTTCAAGGATGATTCTAGAATGGATCTCGGAACGAGGTAAAGGTCGAAGTCAAATTCAAAAAGAGATCCTACTCAAAAGAATCCTAACCAAGATTTCGAGGCATATTAACCTATATTAATTCAAGGGAATTTCTTCCATTAGTGAAAGAAAAACAACAAATTCTCATCAAACGAAATGGTAAAGCATCATTATAAATCTTAAGTTCGACACATCGACTTTTACTAGGTAAAGGATATAATAGAGTTTACTTAATACAACTTAACATATACCACTGATGACAAACATATTTCACTGATCCATACTTCTACAAGAATAATGCATCGGTATTAATCCTGCTGGGTGGTGCTTCAACGGGTCCAGTACACTCCACATCAAGGTGCCCCCAACTATGACATTTCTTGCATGAGTACACTATTCTCCCATCTTCCCTAATGAACATTGGGAAGGAAGCAGCTCGAGCAGGACGTAACACAGCTTGCCTTCCGCGCTGTCTCTCAGAACAATCTCTGGCTATATTTCCAGTCTGCCTACAATGGTAGCAAATGGTTGACTGGTTGGTTGATGCAGTGAGTGTCGATTTCACTTTCTTCACTTCCAGGCAGCGACTTGGGAAGTGTCCCTTCTCACGACACTTAAAACAGAAAATCTCGGATTGAAAGCGCTTGCCCTCCTTCTTTTTTCCTTTCCATCTCTTTCCTCACATGGCTGCATAATGCCCCTTTTCCCGACACCGATAACAAATGACATGGTCATAAGGACCCGATTCTGCCCTTTCTCTCCACAGCCTCTCTTGTTCCTCGATTGCTTCCTCCCGTTCCTTACGGGCCAGTGCTCTTCGTGCCCGACGGGCAGCTTTTTGCTCTTCTGATTTTGCCATTTACAAAATAATTTCCTATCATTCAATGAGTCCAAAATCAACAAGATAGAAGTTCAAAAGTTAAGGGGAAATTAAATCAAAGGGAGTTTCAAAACAAAAAGGAAAGGACTCGTACGAAGATGAGATAATTAAAATTCAAAAAGAGAAGATGGATATACTCATATAAGAATATAAATAGGGAGAGGCCAAAACGAATTTCAGAACAAAGATAGCGATTCAAATTAGAGGAACTCTAATCAACTAGAATTTTGATTCGAAGATAGGCTCGAACGAAAGTGATTCCGCAAATAAATTTACCATATATGTTAAGTTTTGCCTAGAACCAAAGCTCTGATACCAACTGTAACGATCCGTTACTTTGGACCATTCAAATCGACAATAAATCCACACATGTCAGACTTGAATAATTCAAAATAATAGATTGTTAATTTAAATTTGGCAAAACTCAACATATACAGTAAATAAATCAATCACAGAATCACAGACACAAAGTAATACAATAATACGCAGCGGAATAGATAAAATAGTAGTTCTTGAAGCTACTAAATAAACATTAGAGTTAAAAATAAAATACAACAAAATATCTCAAATACAGTGAAGTCTTCAGTACGAATAGATGACCTCTCTGGACAAATCCACGGGAAAGCTTAAAGTTGAATCGATAGTTGGATCTCCAAACGAAGCTCCAAACTCCAAAGGTGAGTCTCAAATGTTGTATCACTCAGTCTGACCCGAGCGTAAAGCAAAACACAAAACACTCGAGTCAGGATTAACATTCTTATACTAATAAATCCAACTCAAGTGAAATATCAACTGAAATACAAGTAACTTAAAGGGTGTTTGGGATAACCATCCTCTAAGGATCTGCAGAACTATCTAAGGGGTGGAAATATACACTATAACACCGTGGTCATTTCAAATAAATTTATACTTCAAAACCAAAATATCATTTTCATTAAATATACATATTTCCTCAATTTCACAAATTGATCCAAACCAACTCGAGTTTCAACTTAAAATTTAAATTCGATCTAGATTTATCCATTTTAATCCAATTCAGTTTCTAAATAACAATTCAAATTATATTGATTCAAATACAGATCTGAATCACAAAATAAACCATTTAAATTCCAATATATTTCAAAGCTTTAATATTCAACATTTCAATTTAACAGTTTCATATAGATCTTGATTTAACCTCATTATTATTTAGCCTTAAAATATTCACTTAATAAATTCAATATCATTTAACTAGCCTTAAATTACATACTACTAAATATTTCCTTAAATTTATTTAAACAAGAAATATTCATTAATTTGCTTAAATCAAACCCAAATTATAAATCATATCTTAAATCTCAATTTCAATAAGTTTAAAATCGGTTTAATTAAATAAAATTCTTTAATGAATAAAATTTCAACTAAATTCAAATTATCTTCCCAACCTTAACTTATTCAAAATATTACCAAAAATCTATTTTGAAATATAAATTTTATACTTAAACATATTATATGTATTAAATCCATATTAATTAAATTAAATATCATTACTTAATCTATATATATTATTACTATTTGTATGTAATAATTTAAGAATCAACTTTTATTTAAAACCATATATTTCATCCCAAATCCATAGAATTCATTTTCAAAATATTTATATATATGGACCAACGGTGTTTGTATATATATATCTATCATATGGTTAAGTGATACGGATATTTATCATTTCAATCCGACATTTAAATATATACGGGTAGATATCATTTCAACCCGTAATCCCAATTTCAATTCAAATGAAAATCGCTTGGGTTTAACATTTCAACCCATAACGAATTTCTCCTATTCTAAAGTCCGTTCGGGTATGTATCATTTCAACCCATTGTGAATTCTATACTAACTGGGAACTTGCAGAGTGATAATAGATAATATAAAATACAACAACAGGCATATATCATAAATATAAAATATAAACAACAGGATATGGTGTCATATCCCACAAGTGAACAGTTACAGATAGTAGCATATATAACAATTTAAATAACTACAGCAGCATATTTCAATTGTCGTTTCAATTGAAATCAAATTTAATAAATATAAGAACGTTAAATTGTGAGTGATTACTCACCTTTCGAAGTTAGAGGAGTTCGACAACAGAACAAGTTACGAAATCCAAACCAAAGCAAGATGGACACAATTCGATGATCGAAGCTGATAGATCGGAGTTGACGAAATCAAATTAAAGCTGGATTGACGAAGATCAATGATATAATTGAACTTGTATAGATATAACAGATAAAATTTTGTATATATATACAAAAAAAACAAAGTCAAATTAATTATACATATATACATGTATTTCAAAAATCATTGTTTACTTTAAACTCCATTTTTAAAGTCAAACATATATATATAAAATAAATTTCGTATCTGTACACTAGAATCTAACAAATTAACCTATATATCTATATGTACTTATATAAAATGTATATATAACCCAAAACATATACCTATATATTACTGTATAACAACAACTAATATTATATATTAACAGACAACTTTTAACTTCTTTACATAAAGGTGGATATGATATAGATATAAGCTAATATATATACTTATATAAATTTAAGCTCAACATATATGCTCTGGGTACAAACTTACATAACATAATATCTTGTAACTTTATTTAAGATATAATCATTGTAAGCACTTGATACTGCACAAATGACATATATCTATACACCGTTTACAAAATAAATATATATATCTATCTAACAGTAAAACTAATATAAACTTTCATACTTTATATACTATAAATGGCTCTGTAATATAAACTTTAGAACAAACAACCTTTTAAAACTTTACAAACTATACTTAAAACAACAGCAAAACCCATGTAAACTTTATACATACATATATATATATATATATACGAAATTTATATTTTTATTCATACAGTAGAATACTCAACAAACAACCAGGTTTATATGCATATATGAACATATGTGAACATTCCTTTCGGCTGAGACAAAATAACATACTACAACTCAGTTAAACAAACATATATATGCACAACCTATAACAAACAAATATATGTATATACTTACCAAACATAGTGATATATACCTTCCCATCTTGAAATAAGATAACAGATTTATAAAAATATAAACTTACATATAAACTATTATATTTATCTACATAAATCTTTTAAAGCTTTACATAAAAATTTCTCTATAAACAATAACTATAAACATAAAATTATAAGCAAAACTAATCTTTGAAATATTTAAAACTGTAAATAGTAACAGTGAATAAACAAACTATAAACAATAACTTGTAAAACTGTAAACGCTGTGTATAACTTTGCATTGTAACTATCAAATCAATTTATAACAATGGATATGCAACTATATATGTGATAATATATAAACTAAACACATAACTTAATATATATACATACTAACGTAGGTAAGATAATAGATATAAAAGTATACCCACGCCATAACATAAGATACGTATATATTTATATATATATTCAAACATAATTTCACATACCATCAGGCGAGAGGTGGACCGAGATAAGCAAGAGGTGGAGCCGAGGCAAAGACGTTGGCCAGAGGAAGGGGCGAAGGCTCGGCAGTTGTAGGGTAGCACGAGGTGGTGACTGAACTAGGCGAGTGGCGGAGGGATCTCGGCGGCTGGAGGAAGGAGGAGGAGGTCGTGATGGTCGGTGGGACCTGGCCGATGTGGGGTTGCAATTTGAGGCGAGGCCGGTGGGAGAAAGAAAGTGGAGTGCTTTGGGTTGTAACAGAAAAAATGCAAAATTTCTAGCAAAATGAAATGGATCTGGGAAGGGAAGAAATATATAGGAAAGAGGATAAGTTACAGAGAAGAAAGGTTATAAAGGCAAAAATGTAGAAGAGAGAGAAAGCTACAGTAAAGAAACTTATATATAATTTCTCTCAGAGATGAGCACTGTAGTGAAATGAAAAGTCATCAGCCATAAGAAAGAAATGAAATAGCTATCGTCAAAAGCGTTGATTCTGGAAAAATCAAGGAAATTGATCGATTTGTAACTGATGTAAGATTTGAATGGACAGGAAAGAAATAAATTATTTGTAATAGTCAATTCCCTTGATTTTGTGCAAATTACTAAAGCAATTAATTATTTGCTTGGGCTGCACGTTTAGATTTGAAACAAGGGAAAGTGTAAAGTCAAAATGTGGTACCGCTACGGTGAACAGTTTATTGTCTCCGTAGCGTACCGGACCTCAAAATACAGAAATAAATATACCGCAGAGATCAGCACGACGAGACGATCAAAACGGTATACAGATATCAGTGGTACGATTATCCTATCAAAAAGTCGATAATCGGTACCGAAAATGCTGCTATTCCGCCAGAATTAAGATAAACGGAGCAATAGAAGTCCAAATTTGTAAAAACGAAAGATGACATTTTACTCAGAAGAGGATTTAGAAATTTTCTATAGAAAAATATTCAGGTTTGGAAAATATTTTGTTACCATCAATTTTTAACTGATTGAAATTGAAATAGAATTACACAATAAAATTTACTTTCATATTTTCTGATGAAAATTTACCATTTGCTATATTAAAATAAACGTATTCCAAATAATAAATTTTTAATTTCAAATTATATTGTTTGAAATTTACTAAATTTCAATTAAATATATTATTAAAACCATCAAAATTTTCGGGTCGTTACATCTGGACTTCTATTTTCTCAAACTTCTTTTGAAATTTCTTCGAAATCATTCGAAACTCATTAGAAGTCATTTGAAACATTTCTTATTCGGAAAATACTTTTAAATCATATTACTATTATATATTTCAAAATATTAAAACCAATTTCAAAACACCGGAGTTCAATTCTCGAATTTCAAATTTAAAATCCTTCAGTTATAAATCATTTTTAGATAATGTTCTTATATAATTTTTCAAAATTACAAATCCTTTCGAAACCTCATATTCTCATTTTAAAAAGGGTATATAATCATTATCGAAAACATTTCACTTTTATATATATAATATAATCATACTTATCAAAATAATAATTTCGATATATAAAACAAATTCAAAATACAAACAAACCCGATTTTTCAAAAGATGATTTAAGAATGGATTTCAAACAAAGATAGAGATTCAAATTAGAGGAACTCTAAATCAAATAGAATTATGATTCGAAGATAAGCTCGAACGAAGATGAGATAATTAAATTTCAAAATAGAAGATGAATATACTTATATAAATCACGGGCGACCTTAACCGGGTCAACCGTGACTTCAGGAACAAGATCTATGCAGAATTCCAAGAAAAATCAACATTTGATCGCAAGAGATAGCGACATCTAAACCAAAGATATAGAAATCTCCGGTGAATCAATGCCAATTGTGAAGGAGTTTCACCCCTTCACAAATCATTCAAAGATTGGTGGGATCCTATTCTTATAGAGATCATTCGAAGTGGAGTTATGGGATACTCCAGAATCAAAAGAATACAAATAGGGAGAGACAAGAATGAATTTTGGAACCGCAAGAAACGTTCCAAAGTTCAAAGGAAATCAAGTCAAACGGAAGAGATTCAAACTCGAACGAAAGTGATTCTTGAAATAAAATTACTATATATGCTAAGTTTTGCCTAGAGCCAAAGCTCTGATACCAACTGTAACGACCTGGTATTTTAGACCATTCAAATCGACAATAAATCCACACATGTCGAACTCGAATACTTCAAAACAGTGGATTGTTAATTTAAATTTTGGCAAACTCAGCATATACAGTAAATAAATCAATCACAGAATCACAGACACAGAGTAATACAATAATACGCAGCGGAATAAATAAATTGTAGTTCATGAAGCTACGATATAAACATCAGAGTTAGAAATAAAATACAACAGAATATCTCAAATGCAGTGAAGTCTCCAGTACAACAGATGACCTCTCTGAACAAATCAACTAGAAAAGCTGGAAGCTGAATCGATAGTTGGATCTCCAAACGAAGCTCCAAACTCCAAAGGTGAGTCCCAAATGCTGTATCACTCAGTCTGACCTGAGTGTAAAGCAAAACAAAAAACACTCGAGTCAGGATTAACATTCTTATATCAATAAATCCAACTCAAGTGAAATATCAACTAAAATACAAGTAACTTAAAGGATGTTTGGGATAACCATCCTCTAAGGATCTGCGGAACTATATACAAGGTAGAAATATACATTATAACACCGTGGTCATTCCAAATCAATTTATACTTCAAAACCAAAATATCATTTCATTTTAAATATATCTATTTTCCAAAATAGTATATATAGGTTAAATAATTTAAAAGTAAAGTATTTAAAATTTCCTCAAGTCTCACAAATCGATTCACATCCACCCAAATTCCAAATTCAAATTTATTCAAAGCTCAGTTCATCAATTCAATTCAGTTCTAAATATACCATTTAAATTTTCAATATAGTTCAAAGCTTTAATATTCAACAATTTCAAAGTTAAATTTAACAGTTTCATATAGCTCTTGATTTAACTTTATTATTATTTAATTAGGGAATATTCACTTAATAAATTCAATATCATTTAACTAGCCTTAAATTTCATTTTTGCTTAATATTTCCTTAAATTTATTTAAACAAGAAATATTCATTAAATTATTTAAATCAAACCCAAGTTATAAATCATATCTTATATCTCAATTTCAATAAGTTTCAAATCGGTTTAATTATATAAAATTCTTTATTAAATACAATTTCAACTAGATTCAAATTATCTTCCTTAACTTATACAAATCCTTAAAATCTATTTAGAAATATAATACCTAGACATATTATATTAATTAAATCAACTTTATATTAAAACTTATTTCTATATAAAACATTTCCAATATTAAATAAGACCATATATATATTCCCTTTCAAAACCATAGAAATCATTTTAAAAATATTTATATATAAACCAACGGTGTCTGTATATATTTTCTTATCCAATGGTCAATTGATACAGATATTTATCATTTCAATCCGAATTTAAGTATATACGGGTAGATATCATTTCGACCCGCAATCCCAGATTCAATTCAATGAAAATTGCTTGGGTTTATCATTTCAATCCATAACGATTTCCTCCTATTCTAAAGTCCGTTCGGGTATGTATCATTTCAACCCATAGTGAATTCTATACTAACAGGGAACTTGCAGAGTGATAACAGATACTAATATAAAATACAACAACAGGCATATATCATCAATAACAATATAATATAAACAACAGGATATGGTGTCATATCTCACAGGTGAACAGTTACAGATAATTAGCATGTATAACAAATTTAAATAACTACAGTAGCATATTTCAATTGTCGTTTCAATTGAAATTAAAATTTAATAAATATAAGAACGTTAAATCATGAGTGATTACTCACCTTTCGAGGCTAGAGGAGTTTGATACACAACGTGCTACGAATTGGATCACGATCTAGACAATCGAACAAATCCAAACAACAATATCAAGCGAAGTAAGCTGAAAGTGGATTTGACGGGCAAAGCTGAAAGATAGAGATTGATGCGAATCAGAATCATCTAGGTAGGAATAAAAAAAAAATATTATTGTTATTGTCATTCCCATGAAATCAATGTTTAATTTAAAACAAATATTAATATATATATATATAGTTAAAAATCATTGTTTTAATTAAACACAAAAAATCAACATATATACACCATATATTTTGAAATAACTACTTATATATACTCAGCCATAACATAACTTATTATCCTAAATCACATGTAAACTTTACATATATAAATTATAAGTTATATACAAGCAGGCTAATAAATATAAAAATCTATATATTCTAACATATTTACCTATAAAAGTTGCAAACATAAAATACTAAAATTACATAACCTGTCTATATAAATGTATATATTAGTTACTCAGGTCAAATATAGACTGACATATAACATCTGTATAACTAGTATACAACTTTTAAAAAAAACAACAAACGGCTTATATCTATATCCATCTATACAATAACTACATATCCTAACACTAAAAGATTGTAAATATATATAGGACTAACATAACATATTTAACTCCACAAGTAACTCTAATACAAAAACCAACTCATGCACATAAACTAATATATATATATTAACCTTATCAACAACATATAAACTCATACATATACCTTTGTATATGACTAAGTGCACTGTCTAAACTTATGTACTGACATGTATAAAAGTATATATAAGCTACATATGTGACCACATACGCAAATATCTTGACAAAAAAACATGAAGACTAACACCCATAAATATATACTGTAAACATAAATACATATAAATAAGGACGTATATATGTTTTAAACTCATACATAACTAATATATTTAATGATAACTATATATATTTGTCTTTTGAATTCCATAAATATATATATACACACACTAACATAATATAATATATGCAGATCTGAGAATTTATATACTTTTATATAAATAGAGCCTATACATAAAATCAAAATACCAACTGTATAATATAAAATAATTTATATATAACATACTAACATAGTATAATATACTTATTACATGAAATACGAGACAACAAGCAACATATATCACTAAGAAGAATCAGTACAATAAAACGAAGCTAGGTGGGAAGAAAAAGGGTAGCACCTGCAGAGGCGGGTGGAGATGCTAGCAGATCGGGCGGTGGAGAGGAGAGAGGGGACGGTGCAGGTAGGAGTAGATCGGAGCAGGCGGGTCCGGTGGTCGCGCGGGATGTAGGCGAAGATGTGGGCTGTTGGCATGGTGGAGGAGATAGTGATGTAGGTTGGTGGGATGGTGCTTGTGTGGGCGGAGGCTACAATATGGTGGTGATTTGGGGTTGTGAGGTGCACGCGCGGAGGAGAAAATGGAAGGAGGAGCATCGGCTTTTGGTTGCAGAGGTAGTGGATAGTGCAGCGATGAGAGAGAGTGAAAGGGAAGAAGGCTCAAGGGTCTAGCAGAGAAGAAGAAAAGAGGTGTTGTAGTGAGGGATTAGAAACGAGATTTGAGGAAGAGGAAAAATGCAAATCTGAATATAAGCTTAAGAAAATATTTTATGCAGAGTAAAATATAAAGAAATAAAGATAGATGAATGCGAAATAAACGTATAGAGTTTTTGTACGTTATAAACTTTTGAAATGTCATGGGATTGCAACAGCTGTACTCTGATTGATAAGCTAATAAATCAATTTATTATTTTGCTTGGGATTCACGTTCAAGTTTTGAAAAGGCAAAAGGAAAACTAATGGTCATCCTTTATGGTACCGGTACGACATACCGTTCTATTGTTTCCGTCGCGTACCTGATCTCAAAATACAAAAATGAATATACCATAGAGATCAGCACGACGAGACGATCAAAACGGTATACAAATATTTGTGGTACGATCATCTGATCGAAAGTCGATAATCGGTACCAGAAATGCTGCTCTTTTAACAGAAATAAGATAAACGGAGCAATAGAAGTCCAAATTTGGAAAAACGAAAGATGACGACTTATGTAATATCCCGGAAATTTAGGGCAATATCAATTTAATAATCTGTTTAAATAATTAAATTGATTTGATAATCTTTGATAATAAAATTTGAATTGGTTTAATAATCTAATTAAATGAATATTTAATTTGAATTTGAATTTAGAATTTGAGAGGTAATATTTAAATAGTTTTGGATTTGTATAAATATATGGATAAGCTTTTATTTATATATAATTAGTTTTATTTTCTTTTAAGTAACTTATATATATATAAATAAGCATTTATAAATTAAGAAAAGGCTTTTATTTACATTTAAATAAATATGGATTACTTAAATGACATGTGTTAATACATTAAGTAACCTAATAGCATGTGTTAAGTAAATATTAATTCAAGATGACAAATGTTGATATTTGAGACAAGTGTCATTAAATTTAGTTTTTTTATTTTTATTTTTAGAGCATTTTCAGTTTATATAAGCATTTGCCCTCTTCCTTCTTTTTCTTTTCTCATTTTACAATTCTATACTAAAGAAAATTTCAGCTGAAACTTATTTTTCAAAATCAAATCCGAAATCAATACTTCTCAAACCAAAAATATACAACCTGAAATCATCTCAAACCAGAAACAACTTGAAAACACTCCTCAAAACAAATCTGCAATGTACAATCAAGACCTGTAACCATTTGTTCTTCAAGCCTGTAACCATTCCAAGTGCATGCAAGTAAATCAAGCAAGTTTCAATATAACCTGAAGCAACAACAAAAGATTTCCAGAAATTCAAAGCTTTCCTGTTTTTAAAGAAATGAAGCAATTATGTTTCAAAGCTTCCAGTTTTCAAAAATCTCAACATGCCAGTTTATAACTTCTCTGTTCAACAGTAAAAAGGTGAGTAAACAATCCTTTTATTTGTTTAATCTGCTTTAACTGATGATGTGATAAGTAGTTGAAGAAATGTTGTTTGCATGGATGGATTAATGTGATTGTACGTATATGAATATGAAATGTCTGTGCATGTCTGTGTATACATATATATATGTGTCTCTGTTTGTATTAACAGGCTAAAGTAAGTTAGGAATTAAATCACTCCTCATCTATTTCTTTTTAGACTGTGATGTTCAAACAAAAGGTGATTAAATTATCAAGATTTTGATTTTAAGAATATTTGTAAGATAATTAGATGAGTATTTTATGGAAATTTGAGAAATACAGTAAAACTCAAAGCATGTTAAAAATTCAAATGTCAAAATATCTGGTTTCATATACATCATCTGATTTGTATTAGAGAACCATGAATTTTAAAAATAAAATCAACATTTTTAACTTAGATTTGAAAGAGAATGTAAGAGTTGAACTGGAAATGGGTTATGGGAAATTCTGGTGATCGAAGCATCTAGGGTGGTCGTGGTTTCGACTGGAGAAGGTCAGGGTGTAGGGGTGCTCAGGAATAATGGGTAGTGGGTTGTCTGATGGTTGTGGTGACGGCGGCAAGTGGATTTAAGTTGTAAACCTAAATTGGTCGATCTGGGAAAATGGGATTACTTCTTCTTCTCTGGTGCATCGAGTTGATCAGGACGAAGGCGAAATGAAGCCGGAGATCAAGGCGAAGGTGTGAACGGAGATTCGGGGTTGCTGGTGGTCGACAGCGTCGAGACGAGGTGGTTCTGATCGATAGTATTTGGTT
Organism: Allium fistulosum; assembly: GCA_030737815.1. NCBI lineage: Eukaryota > Viridiplantae > Streptophyta > Magnoliopsida > Asparagales > Amaryllidaceae > Allium > Allium fistulosum. The sequence continues at coordinate 265,016,490 of CM060904.1, read as the reverse complement.
CCAGTCATTCTATTTCGTTCGATTTCGAATCCCAGTTGGATTGGATGATTTGGATGGTCGGAATGTTTGGGGTAGTTGTCGTCGACATATTGAAGGCCGGAAAGTTGGTCGGAGTCACCACGATTGGATGTGAATGTGCACGATCGTGTACGAGTTGTGTCAGTGCTGTTGAGTTTGGGTTCGAGAGTTTTTCTCGAAGTGGGTCTCGGGAAAGAAGGCCTTTGGCTCGGGTATATTGTAGGGACGTACGCGAGTGGTTGAGTATAACTGTTAAGTTTTTAACAGTTTTAAATTCAAAACTGAACTCTGTTTTAAATAAAGAAAGATGCAGATGTATTTGTTTTGTTTCAAGTACAGCTAGGTTAAATCCAAAGTAAATATTTAAATCAGTTTTTAAAATTTAATAAAAGGTAAGATTTTAAATTTTAAATAGGCAAGTTAAATTATTTTCTTGTAAATCCATTTCTTTGTAATAAATGTTTAAAATAAAATTAAATTATATGATTGATTTACTTAAAAATATTAAGTTAAATCCTTAAGTTATTTTCAAATTTAATTTGGAAATAAGGTAATTAATAAAGAAATGTTTTATCTTAAAACTTAATTTAAGTTTGATAATAAATGGAAATAATAAAGAGTGATTTATAATTAAATTAGTTAATGATTAAGGATAAGTAAATTAACAATTAAGTTTTCAAGTATTTTATTCACTTGTAATTAAGGATTGTTAATAAATAATTAAGGATAAGTAATTAATTATTTATTTTAAAACTTAATTAATGACATTTAATTAAGTAAGTTAATTACTAAGATCAAATGTTTTATCTTAAGATAATTAAGATTTTTAATGAGTTGAAATTAATTAAGTTTAATTAATTTATTTAATTAATTATTAATAAGGATTAATTAAATGATTAATGGTTAATTAAAGTGGTAATTAAGAAATACTTAATAAAGTTTTATTAAGTAATAATTAAGTTTTCTTAATTAATAATTAAGAAATTATTAATTTATAATTAAAGTTAATTAAGGATTAATTAACTATTATTAAGGTTGGTTAATTATCATTAAGGATTGATTAATTGGTAATTATGGATTAAATTGGTAATTAAGGTTGTTAATTAATAATTAAGTTCTATTAATTAATAATTAAGAAGTAATTAATTAGTTAATTAAGTTTAATTAATTAATTATAAAAGTAATTAAGGATTGATTATTTTGGATTAAAGGATATTGATTAATAATTAAGGTTTATTAATTAATAGTTAAAGAATAATTAATCAAGGATTAATTAATTTGTTTAAAGGGTAACTAAGGATGAGTTACTCAGTTATAATTTAGGAATGAATGTGATTTATTTAAGTAAATTAATTTGTTAATTAATTAAGAATAGTCACTTGGGAATTTATTAAGTATAATTACTTAATAAGATTTGTTAAATGTAATTACTTAGTGTAAGTAATTAATAAATAAATTACTGTATGTAATTGGAGTAATTATTTAAGGTTGATAAATGAAAGTAATTAATTAATGCATGATTAATTAATGTAATTAATTAAGGAATAATGTAATTAATTATAGATTAATTAAAGAAATTAATTAATTAAGGATCATTAATTATTGTAATTAATGAGAGTAATTAAAGGTTAATTACTATAAAGGATTAAAGATAATTAAATTGTGAAATTAATTAAAGAATAATTACTTTATGTAATTAATGAATAATTAATCAAGAGTGATTAATATTTAATGATTAATTAATTAAATGGATAAGTAATTAATTAATGATTGATTAAGCAAGGTTAGGAATTAATTCTTAAGTAATTAATTTAATTTAAGTGGATTAAATTAATTATAATAGAGATTAATAAATGGTTGCTTATGAATGATGGTTGAGTAGAATGTTTGATTTGGTTGATATCTATTGGATGATATACTATGATATTCTGTGATATGATATTGGATATATCTGTGATAAATATGTGATATTTATCTATGTTAATGCTGTGTGAATTCAAGTATTGAATTGAATTGTTTAAACCTTTAAACAACTTGGCCTTAAAAGATACGTTTTGGATTTCGATGAGACCGGGATCGGGTTTCCGTATACCGGATTTCCAGGTCTGGAGACCCGAATACCACATCGATCCAAATTAACGATAGGTCGTGAATCTCAAGTGAAGATGAAGATTCAGAGTGCAAGGGTTATTGTCGTTAACTCTGAGGGTGATTCCAAAACGAGTGTAACGAGATAATGCCTTCGGTTTCGTTCGAACCCGGAACGAACTTGTATGGATTGAATGCTTTCAGCACATCGTCAGGCGGACGATGAGCATTCTAAGTGATATGTTCTGATTAAAGGTAATCGTAACCTCAAGCCTCATCAACCGGGAATGGCTAAAACAGGGGAGGTGCAGCAAAGTTTCGTGGGTAGCACCCACTGAGAGCAAGATAGATCCCTTTCTAGAGGTCCCTTTTCTTTTATTCGGCTTAGTGTGTGGTTGGTCGCGCCAACTACGGGATTGTCTTGTTCGAGATTATCCAGTAAGGGATGGTTCCGGCTTTGTGTTGCAGGGGAGCGGGCGTACTCCTCGGTACGGTGATCTAGGCCACGTACTGTGACGGGCGGTACCCCAGTAGCCCTGCCATTGTATGGAATCCAAACTCCAATAAGTGCCGTACGTATTAGTTGTGCCCAACTATGTTGGAATGTGAGATGTAAGCATTTCAGCTATTTCTGTATTTTACTTGAAAACCCTAGACCCTATTATAATATAACTGGATTTCCTATCAAATGTTTTGGTTAGCGTAAGGTAAAAACTTTTCCATGTTTATGTGTGGGAAGTCTTACGTGATACCTTTGTTTTCAAAAGGTTTTGAAGTTAAACAATTTTAATCCGTTTACTCACACCAGACCCATGTCTGACCCAAGTGTTTATTTCTGTTTTATAAACTCTTGGGTACTCAAATTTTTACGAGTAGCCAAGGGATTCAGGTTTAGCTTTGACGAATATTTTGGAGGAGCAATGGAGCAGGAGGCTTCGGCGTTCGTAGATATAGTATTCCGCTGTGTTGATATCTGTGATAGTGTCTTGTCTTGTATTTGAGTTGTAATGTCTAGACAGATGTTTATAACTGTCTAGTAAGTGATGTATATGCTGTGTAACTCTGTAAATTGTTGTAAACTATGTAATAGTTTATGTTATTAATATAATTTATTCGTTCCGCTGTGAGATCGTTGTTGTTGTTTCTTTCTTTCTTCTCTTCTTTTCTATTTTCTACCCCTTTCTTTCTTCATAATGATGCGACTTTCTGGGCATAGGAAGTCGGGTCGTTACAATTGGTATCAGAGCATAGGTTGAGCGAATGCCTAAGCTTTTGGTTAAGTGAATATCAGAACACTAGGTTGAGTGAATACCTAGGTTCGGAAGGATTGTTCATTAGAGATAGGATCTGTAGCAACCTGTTTGAGTCTGAGTATATATATATATATATACGAGAGCGCGTATTTGTTAGTTATATAAAATGGTTTTATATTGTGTTAATTGATCGGTTGAGTGGTATATGGATTCTGGTCAATACGAGTAGCTAACGTTATTGATAGGGATCTCTAAACACTTGACCAGGCCAACGGACACAATATTGTTTTAAAAAGGTAGATGAAATAATTTTACCCAGATATAATTTCTATATAAAAAAAATATCATTTTTAAATGTATATGGTATTTGTAATGATTGGTTGAGATGATAATAATTTATCATCTAGGATTAGGAGTCTGAGTGTTGAGGTTGGAAGTGTATTTGTCGAGACTGTAGACCTAATACTGTCTCGAGTGAACTTTGTTGTGGTGTAAAGATTTCACCGATCTCTGAAGGAAACATGTTAAGGTTCGGAGTTTGTCTTTGAAGTTGGATGAATAGAGTTAGATCTATTGGATGAGCTGAAGCGAGTAATGGTACCTTGATACCTCAGGTAACAGTAGCTGTGTGATGAGATGCAGTGACTATGGATGTTCCCAAAGATGTTTTCTTTGGGACAAGTTTAAGGAGTATGTATACTTCGGTGTTGTGGCTGAGTACAGCATGGTGTTTCTGTTGTTTGAGGTTCGAGTTTCTCGAAGAGCTTTGGTTAGGAAGTCTTTGGCATCAGTGTCAGCAGTGCAGCTCGGAGGTGTTCTCTGTGCCGACAAGGAAGTTTTTGGCTAAACATTTTTCTGAAGGTGAAGTTCAGAAGCAGCAGAGTGGATCCATTTCTTCGATAGATTGGATAGTTAAGTATAAGCTGTTCTGATTGGTAAAGAGAGAATAGTATCTTTGGATACTGGACTGGGTTGATCGCAAAAGTGACTTGCGATAGTTTGAGTGATCTTTGAGTTATTGAATATTTTTCTGAACGTCTTCAGTGAAGTCAGAAGTTTGTCCGCATTTAGAGGTTGAGTTTTCTTATCGACTAGATTCTAGGAGTGGTACCGGTGGTTCAGCCTAGTTGAAGGATAGTTCCTAGAGATAGAGTTGGGTGAAGCAGCTCAAGTTTTGATGGAGTATTTGAGTTTTCTTGTTGAATCTGTTGAACCATTTTTCTGGATGAGTTGTTCAGTCTTTGTTTGTGTTCTTCATCAGTATTCTTATCTACTTCAGATCAGAGTTGTGCAGCGGAAACAGTTTGGCGAGTGCTCCTGTTTGTCTTTTCCAGATAGGAAAAGTTAGTTCAGTCTACTGATGGTAGTAGAGTTGTGTTTTGGATTGGGTAGATCTTGAGAGGATCATTTTGTCGGGTTATTTTTGGTCTAGTATGTTTCTAGAAGCATCGGCGAAGGTTGAGCTGATCAGAAAGGATTTGTAGGAAGCCGAGATCGTCTGAAGATTTTGTGGATAAGAGACGAAGGAATTTGAAATTCGAAGTTGGAGACTTCTTTGTTGTGAAGTTTTTCTCTGATTAAAGGGAGCTATAAGATTGGGTATGTCTGGGAAGTCAGCTCCGAGTTGTTTTGGATCTCTTCTGTGTTTTGATTTGGATAAAAGCTTTGATCTACTGGATTGAATGGTCAGTTTGGATAACTGGAATTCAATATATTTTACGTATCTCTGAGGGAGTACGTATTTGATCTATCTCTGGTTATAGAACGAGCAGTTCTGGAGGAATTGGTTGTTGAGTCAGACTCGTCTGTAGTCTGATATTCTGTTTAGTTTTGTAGATCTAGATGAGTAGGAGCTCTATAGCTTAGTAGTATTGGTTGTTTGGATTGTTTGTAAGAGCGAGTATCCCAGTATATATATACTTGGGGAAACTCGAGGAAATTCTATTCAGAATTTTGGCTGGATAGTTAGAATTGTTTGTTTGGATGATTGGTTGCTATGGTTGTTAGCATATGGATGATAATATTTGTTTGTGATTTAAATAGATTATTAAATTACCTTTGTTTTAAATTTCGGGGACGAAATTATTTTAAGGGGGAAGGAATGTAATATCCCGGAAATTTAGGGCAATATCAATTTAATAATCTGTTTAAATAATTAAATTGATTTGATAATCTTTGATAATAAAATTTGAATTGGTTTAATAATCTAATTAAATGAATATTTAATTTGAATTTGAATTTAGAATTTGAGAGGTAATATTTAAATAGTTTTGGATTTGTATAAATATATGGATAAGCTTTTATTTATATATAATTAGTTTTATTTTCTTTTAAGTAACTTATATATATATAAATAAGCATTTATAAATTAAGAAAAGGCTTTTATTTACATTTAAATAAATATGGATTACTTAAATGACATGTGTTAATACATTAAGTAACCTAATAGCATGTGTTAAGTAAATATTAATTCAAGATGACAAATGTTGATATTTGAGACAAGTGTCATTAAATTTAGTTTTTTTATTTTTATTTTTAAAGCATTTTCAGTTTATATAAGCATTTGCCCTCTTCCTTCTTTTTCTTTTCTCATTTTACAATTCTATACTAAAGAAAATTTCAGCTGAAACTTATTTTTCAAAATCAAATCCGAAATCAATACTTCTCAAACCAAAAATATACAACCTGAAATCATCTCAAACCAGAAACAACTTGAAAACACTCCTCAAAACAAATCTGCAATGTACAATCAAGACCTGTAACCATTTGTTCTTCAAGCCTGTAACCATTCCAAGTGCATGCAAGTAAATCAAGCAAGTTTCAATATAACCTGAAGCAACAACAAAAGATTTCCAGAAATTCAAAGCTTTCCTGTTTTTAAAGAAATGAAGCAATTATGTTTCAAAGCTTCCAGTTTTCAAAAATCTCAACATGCCAGTTTATAACTTCTCTGTTCAACAGTAAAAAGGTGAGTAAACAATCCTTTTATTTGTTTAATCTGCTTTAACTGATGATGTGATAAGTAGTTGAAGAAATGTTGTTTGCATGGATGGATTAATGTGATTGTACGTATATGAATATGAAATGTCTGTGCATGTCTGTGTATACATATATATATGTGTCTCTGTTTGTATTAACAGGCTAAAGTAAGTTAGGAATTAAATCACTCCTCATCTATTTCTTTTTAGACTGTGATGTTCAAACAAAAGGTGATTAAATTATCAAGATTTTGATTTTAAGAATATTTGTAAGATAATTAGATGAGTATTTTATGGAAATTTGAGAAATACAGTAAAACTCAAAGCATGTTAAAAATTCAAATGTCAAAATATCTGGTTTCATATACATCATCTGATTTGTATTAGAGAACCATGAATTTTAAAAATAAAATCAACATTTTTAACTTAGATTTGAAAGAGAATGTAAGAGTTGAACTGGAAATGGGTTATGGGAAATTCTGGTGATCGAAGCATCTAGGGTGGTCGTGGTTTCGACTGGAGAAGGTCAGGGTGTAGGGGTGCTCAGGAATAATGGGTAGTGGGTTGTCTGATGGTTGTGGTGACGGCGGCAAGTGGATTTAAGTTGTAAACCTAAATTGGTCGATCTGGGAAAATGGGATTACTTCTTCTTCTCTGGTGCATCGAGTTGATCAGGACGAAGGCGAAATGAAGCCGGAGATCAAGGCGAAGGTGTGAACGGAGATTCGGGGTTGCTGGTGGTCGACAGCGTCGAGACGAGGTGGTTCTGATCGATAGTATTTGGTTCCAGTCGTTCTATTTCGTTCGATTTCGAATCCCAGTTGGATTGGATGATTTGGATGGTCGGAATGTTTGGGGTAGTTGTCGTCGACATATTGAAGGCCGGAAAGTTGGTCGGAGTCACCACGATTGGATGTGAATGTGCACGATCGTGTACGAGTTGTGTCAGTGCTGTTGAGTTTGGGTTCGAGAGTTTTTCTCGAAGTGGGTCTCGGGAAAGAAGGCCTTTGGCTCGGGTATATTGTAGGGACGTACGCGAGTGGTTGAGTATAACTGTTAAGTTTTTAACAGTTTTAAATTCAAAACTGAACTCTGTTTTAAATAAAGAAAGATGCAGATGTATTTGTTTTGTTTCAAGTACAGCTAGGTTAAATCCAAAGTAAATATTTAAATCAGTTTTTAAAATTTAATAAAAGGTAAGATTTTAAATTTTAAATAGGCAAGTTAAATTATTTTCTTGTAAATCCATTTCTTTGTAATAAATGTTTAAAATAAAATTAAATTATATGATTGATTTACTTAAAAATATTAAGTTAAATCCTTAAGTTATTTTCAAATTTAATTTGGAAATAAGGTAATTAATAAAGAAATGTTTTATCTTAAAACTTAATTTAAGTTTGATAATAAATGGAAATAATAAAGAGTGATTTATAATTAAATTAGTTAATGATTAAGGATAAGTAAATTAACAATTAAGTTTTCAAGTATTTTATTCACTTGTAATTAAGGATTGTTAATAAATAATTAAGGATAAGTAATTAATTATTTATTTTAAAACTTAATTAATGACATTTAATTAAGTAAGTTAATTACTAAGATCAAATGTTTTATCTTAAGATAATTAAGATTTTTAATGAGTTGAAATTAATTAAGTTTAATTAATTTATTTAATTAATTATTAATAAGGATTAATTAAATGATTAAGGGTTAATTAAAGTGGTAATTAAGAAATACTTAATAAAGTTTTATTAAGTAATAATTAAGTTTTCTTAATTAATAATTAAGAAATTATTAATTTATAATTAAAGTTAATTAAGGATTAATTAACTATTATTAAGGTTGGTTAATTATCATTAAGGATTGATTAATTGGTAATTATGGATTAAATTGGTAATTAAGGTTGTTAATTAATAATTAAGTTCTATTAATTAATAATTAAGAAGTAATTAATTAGTTAATTAAGTTTAATTAATTAATTATAAAAGTAATTAAGGATTGATTATTTTGGATTAAAGGATATTGATTAATAATTAAGGTTTATTAATTAATAGTTAAAGAATAATTAATCAAGGATTAATTAATTTGTTTAAAGGGTAACTAAGGATGAGTTACTCAATTATAATTTAGGAATGAATGTGATTTATTTAAGTAAATTAATTTGTTAATTAATTAAGAATAGTCACTTGGGAATTTATTAAGTATAATTACTTAATAAGATTTGTTAAATGTAATTACTTAGTGTAAGTAATTAATAAATAAATTATTGTATGTAATTGGAGTAATTATTTAAGGTTGATAAATGAAAGTAATTAATTAATGCATGATTAATTAATGTAATTAATTAAGGAATAATGTAATTAATTATAGATTAATTAAAGAAATTAATTAATTAAGGATCATTAATTATTGTAATTAATGAGAGTAATTAAAGGTTAATTACTATAAAGGATTAAAGATAATTAAATTGTGAAATTAATTAAAGAATAATTACTTTATGTAATTAATGAATAATTAATCAAGAGTGATTAATATTTAATGATTAATTAATTAAATGGATAAGTAATTAATTAATGATTGATTAAGCAAGGTTAGGAATTAATTCTTAAGTAATTAATTTAATTTAAGTGGATTAAATTAATTATAATAGAGATTAATAAATGGTTGCTTATGAATGATGGTTGAGTAGAATGTCTGATTTGGTTGATATCTATTGGATGATATACTATGATATTCTGTGATATGATATTGGATATATCTGTGATAAATATGTGATATTTATCTATGTTAATGCTGTGTGAATTCAAGTATTGAATTGAATTGTTTAAACCTTTAAACAACTTGGCCTTAAAAGATATGTTTTGGATTTCGATGAGACCGGGATCGGGTTTCCGTATACCGGATTTCCAGGTCTGGAGACCCGAATACCACATCGATCCAAATTAACGATAGGTCGTGAATCTCAAGTGAAGATGAAGATTCAGAGTGCAAGGGTTATTGTCGTTAACTCTGAGGGTGATTCCAAAACGAGTGTAACGAGATAATGCCTTCGGTTTCGTTCGAACCCGGAACGAACTTGTATGGATTGAATGCTTTCAGCACATCGTCAGGCGGACGATGAGCATTCTAAGTGATATGTTCTGATTAAAGGTAATCGTAACCTCAAGCCTCATCAACCGGGAATGGCTAAAACAGGGGAGGTGCAGCAAAGTTTCGTGGGTAGCACCCACTGAGAGCAAGATAGATCCCTGTCTAGAGGTCCCTTTTCTTTTATTCGGCTTAGTGTGTGGTTGGTCGCGCCAACTACGGGATTGTCTTGTTCGGGATTATCCAGTAAGGGATGGTTCCGGCTTTGTGTTGCAGGGGAGCGGGCGTACTCCTCGGTACGGTGATCTAGGCCACGTACTGTGACGGGCGGTACCCCAGTAGCCCTGCCATTGTATGGAATCCAAACTCTAATAAGTGCCGTACGTATTAGTTGTGCCCAACTATGTTGGAATGTGAGATGTAAGCATTTCAGCTATTTCTGTATTTTACTTGAAAACCCTAGACCCTATTATAATATAACTGGATTTCCTATCAAATGTTTTGGTTAGCGTAAGGTAAAAACTTTTCCATGTTTATGTGTGGGAAGTCTTACGTGATACCTTTGTTTTCAAAAGGTTTTGAAGTTAAACAATTTTAATCCGTTTACTCACACCAGACCCATGTCTGACCCAAGTGTTTATTTCTGTTTTATAAACTCTTGGGTACTCAAATTTTTACGAGTAGCCAAGGGATTCAGGTTTAGCTTTGACGAATATTTTGGAGGAGCAATGGAGCAGGAGGCTTCGGCGTTCGTAGATATAGTATTCCGTTGTGTTGATATCTGTGATAGTGTCTTGTCTTGTATTTGAGTTGTAATGTCTAGACAGATGTTTATAACTGTCTAGTAAGTGATGTATATGCTGTGTAACTCTGTAAATTGTTGTAAACTATGTAATAGTTTATGTTATTAATATAATTTATTCGTTCCGCTGTGAGATCGTTGTTGTTGTTTCTTTCTTTCTTCTCTTCTTTTCTATTTTCTACCCCTTTCTTTCTTCATAATGATGCGACTTTCTGGGCATAGGAAGTCGGGTCGTTACAACTTACTTAGAAGAGGATTTAGAAATTTTCTAAAGAAAAATATTCAGGTTTTGAAATAAATTTATTATCATCAATTTTAACTGATTTAAATTGAATTGGAATTACACAATAAAATAAACTTCCGTATTTTCTGATGAAAATTTACCAATTGCTATGTTTTTAAATACCTATCCCAAATATAACATTTTTATTTCAAAATTCAATTATTTAAAATTTCACAAAAATTCAGTTAAATACGTTATTTAAACCAATTAAAATTTATGGGTCGTTACAGATTAGGAGAAATCCCATCAGGACATCTTAGCGCTTCCATCCACTTTCACATGAGTTTTACTTGCTTGCTGTCTAGCTCATAGTATGGTTTGGGTTTTTTTACTATTATTGGACTTCATATGAAGTTCGGGACATTTACATAATTCTCTATATCATATCTTTAATTTAGATCGTCCTTAGTTTTCCCCTTAACATGCAAAATTATCAGTTTCGAGCTTAAATTTTTATTCGGCCATATTTTATGAATCCAACCATACATATTGAATTAACATATTACGAAGCATCGGTGGTTTGAATTTGGTCTCCTTCTAAGGTTGTTTGGCCTTCGAACAATGGGTTTTCATTTCGAATATCGACGAATGACTATAAATTTAAAATTCAATATCGACATCCTACAGTTGTTTATTTTTTCATCATCTTTTAAGAATAAGTCAAATATACTTTAGATCGACATAAGATCCAATAAATTTATTTTTTCTACCAAATATTTTATTATATATAATTTTATCATGCTAAATACCGTTAAAAAATAATAATTAATTACCTAATAGTTAAAAAAAGTAATTCAATTCGTAGAAATGTTTCACATTATCAACTTTATCGAAGTTGCTTAATGGACTGACTACAAGTCGCATAGATTGATCGTGCGAGTTAGATTTTCACTAATGTTAAATATTCGAATTACGCGAAGACAGGTCATCGAAAATACTAATTGAACCGATAAGAACAGTCGTTAGATTGAATTTTTATGCTAAAATATCTTGTTTATCTTTTAGGAATTAAATTAGTATTTTTAATTTTTTTTAAACATAATGGGAATTAAATTAATTAATTTGGTAATAAATATAATGGCTAGCCATCGAAAAAAATCGATGGCCATCCGACGACCGTCACTACCTACCACTATTATTCCTTGTGTATCTTATAGTGATGGTTTTCAGTAAAATCCAATTTTACTTCATTAAGAGTTACCCGATTGTGAATTTTATTTACACCAGTTCTCTTCATCAAAAATATATCACTTTGGACTAATGGAATTTGGTAATGGTCAAAATTCCAATATCGTTCGCATTCAACACTATATTCCAAAAACAAAGTCCTTGGTTCAATAATAACAGTTATTATTAACTGAAATACTTTGGCTAGAGACTTTGACTTTGAGTTGACTTCGGTTGATAGTGATACTAACCTTATATAACTGAGGAGAAGAATCCTCTCTTGAATACTGTTTCACTTCCTATGCTTTCACTTGACCCAACTATAGTCGTTCGATGGACGCAATGCCAAGATCAACAGTAATCTTAAGTCAAGAGAACTATGTAATTTTGACACATCGGTATTTTTGTTTGGTCTTAATTGTACCAATAAACAGAAAACTATCGAGTGAGTCATTCCACGGTTATCCAATAACTATCGGTATGGAACCCCTTGGTGCTTCCAACAGCTATGAGTATTACATAGCCCAACTTTTATAAAGTGTTACGTACTCTAGTCTCATCGGATATTTCGATATCCAGTCTCGATACATGTTGACTATGAATATTTAAAATGATATATTTATTTTCATTGTGATAAATTACTCACGGTTGCAACACTTTGTAATTATTATCACAAAACTTACAATTTATGGATTTTCTATTAAATATAACATTAATTAGATTAATTAATTAATATAGCACATTATATCAAATATATAATAGAAAGAAAACCCCTTTTATTTTGAACAAGATTGGTTATCGTGTTAGTATGTGTAAAAAATTATATAATTGCCCCTAGAGCATACCCCTAATTCTATTAATATCGCATAAGCACTTGGGGTCAATTATGGGATCGTATTTCCAATTCTCCAGTCATTTTTCTCGATATCAATTTAGTCATTCCCTAGGTGAATGGGTATGCTATTATATTTCGATTATCTACATTGTCAATCAACTCTCTTTGAGGTTGATAAACTACCTTTATCATGGAGAACAATTCGGAGTATGTCTCTCAACTTCCAGTGAGCTCTAAGTTCTGTTAGGAACTATATCTTGATATTGTTATCATACAAGAATGTTATGAGGTTCTCAACATTTGGAATCACCATCGGCTCAGTTGTAAACTTGTGCATTTATTATATATACATTACTTTTATTGTGACACTATTCAAATCAATGTACTTAGCCTTTTCATTGAATTAGCCATAATCTCTTCTATTTGGAACATTTCCAACTTAAAGATTCTTAATTGAATTTATTATTGACATATTATTCTCGATATCACTTATGAAGTTTGAGTCCAGACACTCATTCATAAGGAGTAAATTATTTCCATATACAATTCTATAGTATTCATAAATATATGAGAATATCTCAAATAACCATTTAGTGATATCTATTTGGATTTGATATTTGCTTTATGTATCAAATGCATAAAAAAATCAGGATATCGTAGACATTATAAAATGTATGATAATTCACATTGCCAATGCATAAGGAATCCATCTAACATGTTTCGTATTAAGCATTTTAATAAGGTGCCCTCACATACCGTTTAGTACATTCCTAATATCTTTTATACTTACTATAAAAGACATCATTTACAAATCCAACATCAAGTATCAAAATAATTAAAGCTAATTTTAATAGAAGAACATCGTTAACAATCATCGTTGTCTTGTTTACTTATGGTTTAGAAATATTTATATACCTTTTAACTTTCTTTCTCATGAGCACACACTTCCTCTGCATTTTTATTGACAATCAAACTATTTAATGTCAAAATATTTGTTAAATTTTAAGGCTCTTCGAATGACACTTTTGAATCTGTTCTTAGATTATATCTAAAACTTCACAAACTCAATATCGCTCTCATTGACTTCGAGACACTTTGGTTGATATGTGTGAACAGTTTATTCTAAATCGTTATTTAGAATTTTCTATTTCAATACATATGTACGAAAAACATAATGTCATAATTGCAATAATTTGGTGAGTAAAATCCGAACCAACATAAGCACATCGAATGGTGAATCTGTTACATTAGCTTCAATATTGAAATTCACAGTATTATTCTTATCAATGTGGCTTATTATATTCCAACTGCATTCATTTTTATCTTAGGGATATATTTGTGGCCAATGGATCATATTGTTTCGGATACAAGTATCAAAATCATATTTTGACAAGGTACTTGGAATTTATTTCGAATCCATGCATCGTGCCATATCATAGAGTCTGTACTCTTATTAGTTTAACTAAACAACCGAGAATTATTTATTCTTGACATTGACAAGAAACTCACAATTTCTCTTTAATGTAAAAGAATACACATTAGACAATCAAACGTATTTGTATTCATTTAGGTTAGTTCAATTTTATTTCATCCCTTGCAATTATTTTAATCCTTGGATCATATTCAAATGCATTTTACACCAATGATTTCCTAAAGAAATTGCTTCGTTATGAAGTTGGAATTTTCCTGAAACAACAATTATTTCTCAGTGCAATAGAATGAGAATTTATTAGCATTTTATGAATTGCCTTATATAAAACTGATTTTGCATTAGTTTAGATTATACTTATGCCCATAACATAAATTAGTCATCTGATGGCTATCGTTCCCAAAATCCTCTTAGGATGATTCATACAAGATCCTTTACGTACAATTATTATGTGCTATCTTTCGACTTGCACAACCTGCCAACTCTTTAGCTTAGGAGATGTAGGGGTTTCTTATAAACCCTTATCTCATATGGTTTTGTCAACTATTCTTTGGATGATATCAACTTTTAACCTTGTGTACCACTCTTAACCACATATCTTATTGAAAGAATTTAACTCAAATTCACACATCATTAATTGTGTTTGTCCAACAAAGTTCGATCAATACATCATTATGTATTATAGGGAGTAGTGACCATTTAGACTGAATATTTATTCATATTAGGTACATACATAACTCTTTCCAACGTACTCACATATTTGATCAAATTGAATTATTTCTGTTGCATGTTATATTATCTACTTACGTTTTATATTCTATGAGCTTATCATAGACTTGTGCAAGCATATCAAATACACATGTCCATGTTTTTGATAACTCATCAATAAATGTAACAACCCGCCCTTTTGACCGCCCTAGTCGGTAATTAAACCAACTTGAAACGTTCAAAATGACGGATTGTTATTTAGTATATATGGTTTAAACAGAATCAGCCACAGAAACACAGAATAATAATATTTCACAAAAATGATTTTTTTTTTCATGTTCCTTTCCTTTTTACAAATATCAGAGTTTATACAATGTATTAAATTTATACAACGGAATATCTCTTTAAGTACAAAATTCCTGAACTAAAGTGAGTGTTTCCCTCTCTCTAACTTCACTGCTCGAAAACCTTCAAGCTGTAAAATACTCGGTCTGACCCGAGTATTATATTCAAAAGAAAATAATACACAGGTCAGTCTAATTCAAACTCAGTTATTAGTGCATAGAGCAATAATAATCAAATAATCAAATAGACGACAGTTACAATAATTCTCATCTATCCGACCCTTTATAACAAAGAAATCGGATGACGGTAATTATA
This sequence comes from Allium fistulosum, assembly GCA_030737815.1. NCBI lineage: Eukaryota > Viridiplantae > Streptophyta > Magnoliopsida > Asparagales > Amaryllidaceae > Allium > Allium fistulosum. Next base: position 265,001,185 of record CM060904.1, on the reverse strand, counting down.
ACACTTAACAGTGTTAAACAACAAATCAGCAATTTCAAATTATCAACTGAGATAAATAAACAGATTATCAATGAAGATAATTTAGAAAACAACAACATCATCAAATCAACTAAATCAATTTAAACAATTGAAATTGTCTCTTTAAAACATCGATACCGATTGGCTGCAGTACACGCACGCGTGCACTGCCTCGCTAATACGGCATATGAAATACGCAAAAGATCAATGAATCAAAAACAGATGCCATCAAATCAAATCAAAATTTCTGGGTGGCTGCAGTACACGCACGCGTGCACTGCCTCGCCACTACCGTACGTCGAGATTGCAAAGGTCAAGTCAGATAAATGAACCAAAAACAACCGGCACTAACTCAAATCAAAATGAACAAAGTGCACACAAATGCACATTGGAAATTTACAACGAGCACAAGGTCAAACCCGAGTTTTAAAACTGGATTCAACTCAAGTAAATTCGAAGAACAAACCCAATTGAAATCAAGTGGTCAACAAATGAATCTCCAGTAAACCAGACTTCCAAATGGACTAATACAAATCAGTGCCAACAACATGAAACTGGACAGTCCATACGTGTCAACCATACAGCAAGTAAAGTCGACAATACTTCATGTACGAATGTACATCTGGATGAAAGAATAACACTCAGTGGCAAAATATACGAAGTCAACATGTATGCAACTGTGAGACTGAAAATGCAAGCACCAGACTCGAGTACAAAAACTACACACTCAAGTGCAGTGAACCCAATTATTTAAATTCAAATCATTGTATAAAATATACTTGAACGTTTTTAAAGTTATTTGAATACTTTAAATTTTATAAAACTTCATTTATCCCAAAAGTAAATTTGAATTCCATCTTCTAAATTCTGATTTTTAGACTTATATTAAAATCTGTTTTGAATTCAAGTTCTGTTTAAAACAAAACAGACAGTTTTTTTTTAAATGTTGATTTAAACTTTGGTTAGATATTCCCTTTACAATTTCAAGTTCCATTTTAAATTCAACCTCTTTTCAATTATTTAACACTTTTAATAAATAAAACAATTTTAAAATTTTAAAACTTGATTTATTTACAAACTAGGTTTCAGGCAACTTGAATTTATTATTAAAACTTTGATCTAAAACTTAGTTTAACTTTGTTTATAATTTGAAATTAAATTGAAAAATCAAAAATAGAATCAGTTTTAAACCCTGTTCAAAATACTGGAGACAAACCTGAGATTGTCCAAACATTCCCAAAATGAACTTCTTCCCAAAACAGCTTAATTACCCTGACATATAAGTGCACAAGCAAAATAGAAATAAGGAATACTGCTGCAGACTAACAAATACCATATATAAGTCGAACACAGTGAAGCCAACCTTCAAAGGGTTCAAGAAAATGACCAAAAGTAATAACAATCATATATATATATACATACATGAATGCATATATATACATACATGATAATGGAAAGACACGTATATGTACAAATGAAGACACAGCAATGCCAAATACACAACAACCAAGTCCAAAACCAGTGAATTGCTATGGTCGACCAGGCAGCAACCAAAACAATACACCATGACTCATATAAACAAAACTGACACACATTGGTGTGTCATATACAAACCAAGTGTATATGAGCTGAATCCAACAAATGTTCAAAACCGAGATACAATCAAGTCAGTAAAGGTTCATTTTGGACAGAATCAACAGAGTTTCCAACTCGAAGTCAAGTGAAAAACATCAAGTGCACAGCACTGTCAAATGAAGACTTAAATTACAATTTCACTGCCTCAACAGTCAAAGTATCATCGACAAAGTGAAACTATTCATATATATAAATCAATGCAAACTTCAGTTACAAAATCGTCAAAACATATCTGAAATTTCAAATTGAACAAGTCAACATAATCAAGCACTGTACGGAAGTGGAAACCAATGCAAACTACTGAATTTCAATGATGAACAACAATCAAGCGTACGGGCCAGTGGAAAACCAAGTAAAGCCAGAAGTTCAACCGCAGTTTTCAAGTGACAAAAGTCGACAAATTCAAATATACACATGAAAATGAACTCAATACTCATAGGCAAGTTCGAACAATATCAAAAATCATGGAACGGCAAGATGAAATCAAACCAGTCAGATATGCTACAAAGGTACTCAAAGCAGCCTAATTAAGCCGCAAGTCAGAAAAATGAAATCAAATAGTTCAGGGTCGAAACAATCTCCATCATCGATCAACAACCAATTGATACCAATAAAGTCAAATAACTTTCGAACTAGGATAAAGGAGATTTTTAAAGCATTTAATAGATGTAACAAATTCGACAAACGTCATCAGAAAATTCACGAAATCAAAATGCCCAAAAAATCAAAACCGTGACAAGTAAGGGAATCAACCAAATCAGTGAAGTCCACAATCCAAGTAAACAAAATTGGAACAAAATCGGAATTCAACGAGTATCGAACAAGATGTGAGTGAAGCAATCACTCACCTTAGTCGAATCGAATAGGAGCAGTCACGAGCTAAGTGAAGGCATCATCGATCCACGGCAAGAAGTCATCGGTGCCTTCAAATTGAACGAGCCCTACTTTCGAACGAACGGGGAAGAACAAGATGGAGCCACCATTTTCGTTCGATGGTTTTGTTTTAGGGTTTCTCGAACGAATGAAAATGAAAAAGGAACGGGTATAGGGTTTTAACCAATTCAATGAAGGGAGGGAACGGGTTAGCCTTTGATAACCATCACGGCTCAAAGAAAACATGGGCCAGTATTATTTTCAAAGCCCACTTGACCCTTAACAAAAATTTTGAAAGGAATTTAAACCCGATTACAAACTCCTAATAGCAATTATCTTTACTACATTCATTTGCATATATCGCATCAAATGTCAAAAATGTAGAGTCTTAAATTTAATTGAATGAGATAAATTTGATTTTTAAAATCCAAAGATTCTATATTTTAAAATTTCAAAGCAAATTTCCTTTACATTATTTATAATTCCCAATTCAAATTTTAAATTCAAATATATTTCTCATATTAAACATGAAAAATTCAAACAACTTCAAAGTTTTAAATCAAAATTTAATTCAATTATTAATTTAAAAATATTTAAAATTCGGGATCGTTAAAACCTTCCCCCCTTAAAAGAATTTCGTCCCGAAATTAGAAGTTAGGAAAAATGATTGTTGAAATCTCACCGATATTTATGCCCTACACAATTTTTTTACTAAGCTCGAAACTTGTTAAAAATAAATAAATATAGGATTCATTCCATTTGTTTTATCTCACTAGCTTTGTTTATTATCTCCTTTTGTTCATTGATTTCTACAATCAAAACGCAAAAGTCTTTTACCAAAATTTTCGACTTACAAAACTCAGATTTAAACTTGGAATTCTTCATGTTAGAGATTTGCATATCATATCTTTTCCAAAGCTGTGAACTTTCAAGATATTTTAAAGATCTTCTTCTTTAGTTTATTAGGTTGGGATCATGTAATTTTAATTTTAGACTATTGATTTGCTAGTTACAGTTTGAAAATACTTACTAACTCGAAGTTTAATAAGTCTATCGTCGTTCTTACAGACATTAGGCATACGCTGGCCAGGCGCAGGACTAAAAATCTCCAAGTACTAAATATACTTGTTTCAACTCCCAGTGAAAATACTTAAAAATCCTTTTTAAAATGGATATGGAAAGCACGTTCCCCCATGGATCACAGTTACTCGGCGGTTACGCTACTATCCCAGTAGAATCGCTTGTAATCTGTAGATTTCACATCTCTTAAATTTCGCCATGGTTGTTGCCATAGATCGCAGTTCACACGGCGGTTTTGCCACTATCCCAGTGGAATCGCTTGTAACCATAGGCATCTCGCCCCTCAAATTTCTCTATGGCATTTAGATCGCAGTTTACACGGCGGTTGCGCCACTATCCCAGTGGAATCGCTTGTAACTATAGGTATCACACCTCTCGAATTACGCTAACCTTCATCATGATCAATCAATCATGATCTCATCAACATGATCCTATTACGAGGGATTTCAACTCAAATAGTCACTCCGACTAATGGAAATTCTACATAGCTAAGAATTTTAAATGTGTAGCGACCCGACCTTCTACCACCAGAAAGTCGTATCGTTTTTAAGAAAAGAAAGGGGTGAGAAAGTAGAAAAGATAGAGAAGAAGAAGAAACAACATCAGAATCTCAACAGCGGAACGAATAAAATATAATATATCACATAAATATCAATAATATACAACATCAATCAGAGTTACACAGATAATACATCACATACTAGACAGTTATAAACACATGTCTAGTTAATACAACTCACACATCACAGAGATACAACACAGCGGAAATAGAGAATAAACACTAACACAGCGGAACCACTATATATCTAAACGCTGAAGCCTCCTGCTCCATTTGCTCCTCCAGACGTTTGTCAAAGCTAACCTGAATCCCTTGGCTACCCGTAAAAATTTGGGTACCCGAGAGTTTAGGAAAAACAGAAATAAACTCCGGGTCAGACATGGGTCTGGTATGAGTAACAGGTTAAAGTTGCTTAACTTTGAAAATCCTTTGAAAACAAAGGTATCACGTAAGACTTCCCACACATAAACATGGAAAAGTTTTTCCCTTACGCTAACCAAAACTTTGATAGGAAATTCAGTGATATTATAATAGTGTCTACGGTTTTCAAGTAAATATGAAATAACCGAAATTGTTGCATTCATTAAATTCCAGCATACTAGGTTTACAATCAAATCCGTTGGCGCTTATTGGATTTTGGATTCCATACAATGGCAGGGCTACTAGTGTACCGCCCATCACAGTACCTGGCCTAGATCAGCATACCGAGGACCCACCCTAATTCCCCTGCAACACAAGGTCGGAACATCCCTTACTGGATAATTCCTGCACAAGACACCCCACAGATGGTCGTCGCCAACTGCTCACTAAGCCGAATATAAAGGGACTTCTAGACAGGGGTAATCTTCTCCTACTTGGGTGCTACCCACTAACCTTGCTGCACCTCCCCTGTTTTAGCCATTCCCGGTTGATGAGGCTTGAGGCTATGATTACCTTTAGAGAACACATCTCTTAGAATGCTCATCGTCCACCTGACAATGTTCTGAAAGCATTCAATCCATACAAGTTCATTCCGGGTTCGATCGAAACCGAAGGCATTATCTCGTTACACTCATTTTGGAATCACCCTCAGAGTTAACGACAATAACCGTTGCACTCGAATATTCATCTTCACTTGAGATTCACGACCTATCGTTAATTTGGATCGATGTGGTTTTCGGATATCCAAATCTGGAAACCCGATCCCGGTCTCATCGAAATCCAAACCGTATCTTTTAAGGCCAAGTTGTTTTAAAGTTAAAAATTCAATTCTATTATCTATATCAACACAGATAGATAATTCATAATATCACAGATAGAGAATTCACATATCAGCATAAATAGATAATCTATATTATCATCGCACTTCAACCAAAGCATCCATATCACACAGCATTATTTATCTCATATCAGAGATTTCAACCATTCAAGGAAATCCATATCATCCATCATATATAAACAAGGATTAATAATCACCATTTATAATTAATTTAAAATAAATTAAATTAATTATTTCACCATTATTAAACTTGCTTATATTACTATTAATTAATTATCAATCAATTAATTAATCATCATCCAATTATTCATTTTTAATTTAATCATCCTTGATTAATTATCTCTAATTACATTTAATTAATTATCCTTAAATTATTTTCACAAATTATTCATCTTTAACCAAATATAGAAATTAACCTTTACATTACTTCATTTATTAATTAACCAAAATTAATTACATTACTTAATTAATTACATTAATAAATTCCTTCATTTATTAATTATATCCAAATAAATCCATTCTAAATTTCAACATTAATTATAATAATTAATGATCCCTAATTACATTTACTATTCAGTTTAATTACATCCAGTAATTAATCTTTAATTAAACCACAATATTAATCACCTTGATTAATCACATCTAGTAATTAACTACCCTTAATTACTTCATCAAATCAATTACTTACTCCATAATTAATTATCTCTAACTAATCCATTGATTACTTATACAAAGTAATTATACTCAAATTACTTTATTAACAAAACATCATCAAATTAATTACATCCAGTAATTATTCATTAATTACTTTCCTAAGTAATTTTACCTCCCAATTATCAAGTGATTAATCCAAATTAATTTAAACTAAATTAATTAACTCAAATAAATCAAAATCACTCAATTAATTAAAATGAGTAATTAACTTCTTAATTACTTCCCATTAATTAATTACACATAAACAATTAAAATGTTGATTATTAAATTAATTAATCCAATTAACTATTAAAAATCAATTACATTAATTAATTATAAAATAATCTAGTCAAGGACCTTCATTAACATTTATTTAATTACTTATCTAAAATAATTAACTTACATTAATCATTATTAATTATAAGTTCAATTAACCATTCATTAATTAATTAAAGTCTAATCTATGATTCTTAATTACCTATAAATTACTTAATTCATTATTTAAACTTTAACTAATACATTTAAACTTATAATTACTAATTTAATCAATACAATTTATCAATTATCACTCTAATTATCTTAATAGTTAATGAATTCAAATTCTAATCTTCATTTACTTAGAGTAAATTCATTTCCCATTATTTATTTAAATTTTCACTTCAATATGTTAAAAACAATTATTTCACTTTTCCTTTGAAATTTCATTTTAAATTCCAAGTTTAAAACGAACAAACACTAATTGAACTTTAAATCAATTTATAAAAACTAACTTTTAAAACCCTTAAATTACAAATTAAAGCCATTCTTTGTTATGAAGGGATTTTAAATCAAATCCCCTTAAGTTCAAAATATTTAACTTATTTAAAGTATTTAAATTTATAAACTTTCTTCCATTTCAAAATCTGGAATTTAAATTTAAACTTAAACCCAGGCTATATAAAAAAAGTTGACTTAAACTTTCCTTTCAATTTTTATCAACATCCATTTGACTTCATCCCTTTTTATTTTACTTAACTAAACAAGTTTTGAATTTAAAACAAACTTTATTTCTTTAAAGTCTTAAGTTTACAATTCGAATTATATCTAACTTCTGTTTTAAAACCAAATCTGAGATGATAAAGATTTGAAATTTGTTAAAATTAATCCAGAGCAGGTCTCTGTAAAACAACAGAACACACTGCCGAGCCCACTCGTGATTCCTTCGAGCTAAAATGAAGTTTTCTCGAGTTCACACTCGAGACAAATACGAGTCAAACCTGCTTCCATTCCCAACAAACAACAGAAGCTCCAGATCATCAGACAAATGCTCCGTGCACGTGCACGGAGCCGCCGCTCATCACCATTCGTCGCCTCATCCACGAGCATGTCGACCACCACCCTCTAATCAATTCCCAACCACCGGAACTTCGTCCATTCATCGGAAACAAAAGACGAGCTCGAAACCAAACTGGAAACGAACAGGGAACCACCACCGATACTGGAAAATACCTCGTTCTCCCAACCATGATCACCGGAGAACTTGAAACTTCGGCCATCTACTCGTCACTGCCCACTCTACCATCACCTGAAGCCTCAAAGCACTCGATCAACCATCGGCGTTAAACGAATCGAAACATTAGCTCTTTCCAAAACTAGGTTACCAGATTTCAAATGCTTCCCGCAGCCACCACGTTCATCTGCCGACCATCACGACAATTTTCCATGAACCCCTGGTCACTCCTCCACCTCCAGACAGACAATCGACATCTCCAGTCGTCGAGATCACCTACGCAGCTCAAAAAGCCTAAAACGGTCGAACCAAAACTGCTCTCTGCCCCTAGCTTTAAAAATTTTAAATCTTGTTTTTAAAATCATGTTTTTACATGTAGTTTCACTTTACACTCCTGAATTTTTAAAACAAGAAATTTGCTTTAAACATATTTAATATTGTGCTTAGCTTTCCTGGTTTGCCAGAGACAATTACAGGTGGTTTCAACCTACATAAATTTTTGACACTTAGATTATACCCAAACAAACAATTTTTGTCTACATCCTACGTTCAAACAATTATTAGAACAAGAGAGGAAGGTTTGCTTACATATCTACTCAAAGAAATAACAACAGATAACAGAGTATAAAGGGAACAGATATACCCAGATTTTGCACAAGCATACATATACAAAATATATATCATCACAGAGAAAGCATGCTCCATAATAACTTAAATTAAATTTTTAAATAAAATGTTACTCACAGTAATTCAGAAATGAGCAGAGCACTTTTGGGTATTGAAACATCTTTGACTTCAAAACTGAGAATTTGTTTGCTGTGATCTCCTTAATCTCTGGTTTGCATTTAGTTGCTTGTTGTTGTAGAATGTGTGTTTAGGTTTTTGAATGAAGTTTCATCTCAGTTTTTACTTAGCTCGAAAGAAATGAAAAGATGATATATAGAAGTAGTTTACAGAGTGATGTTTATACAAGCTACAGGGTATCATTTCTTATACAAACAGTGTACACACTTGTACAATTATCAGAGATTTTTTTTAAAAGGAGGCTGAAAGGATTTTTTTTCTACAATTCGAATAGACTTTGTTCGCTGCTAAGAAATGAAAGCATTAAATTCTAATTGTACCTTATGTTTTTATTTTACACTTATCTTATTATTTTATACTTGCCTAAGTCTTAATTTACAAGCTACATGCATAATACATTTTTACTTTTTCTTTTAAATCTTGTTGTTCTTAAGTCTGCATGCATATTCGAACTGTAACGACCCGTATTTTTACGGATCGAAAGTTTGTCAAAATCTGGAATTTTAGCATTTTTGAGCCATTTCAGATCTTAGGCGAAATATGGCTAAGTCCTAAGTCGTTCACGACTTAGTATAGGTCGTAAGTCGTATACGACTTAGGGAATAGGCGCGACTTAAGGAATCTACGAGTTAGCGAGTTGAGGTGGTAAGTCGTGGACGACCTAGGGTATGATATAGGTCGTATGCGACAGTATGTTTGTCTTTTCGGTCCTATTTGTTTAAGTCCTAGGTCGTAAACAACCTAAGAGATAAGTCGTGACCGACTTATTGTAGACGACTTAGGGTGGAGATAGGATGTGAGCGACCTAGTGGTTCCGAGTTAGCATTGTTAGGTCGGCAACGACCTAAGGAGTTTGGAGATAGCTGTGTAGTGACCTAGTGTCTTGGTATGACCTATAGGTTAGCGACTTAGGGAGTATACGACCTATGGGAATTAAGTCGTACGAGTTAAGTCGTAAGTCGTAACATGTTTTAGGTCGCGTGAAGACTTAAGGTGTTAGGTCGTTGGGTTTCTGCCTGAGTGATAGGTCGTGAGCGACTTAGTAGTTGCTAAGTCGCGAGCGACTTAAGAGTTGATCTGTTTTAAGTCGTAGACGACTTAGTAGTTGAGTCGTAGCCCCAGTTACTTGTTAAGTCGTAGCCTACTTGTTAAGTCGCGTGTAAGTTAAGTCGCACGCTTGAGACTTCCTTAAGTCGTAGGTTGGCATAGAAGTTAAGTCGTAGGTCGTATGGGGTGCTAAGTCGTAGGCAGGTATTTCTGTTAAGTCGTAAGTCGCTATAGCTTAGGTTGTTAAGTCTTTAGGTCGGAGGGGTCTTAGGTCGTAAGTCGGAGACGACTTAGGAGATAGCCGAGTTACCACTTAGTGGATTTTCAGCTATAAATAGGAAGGGTTGTTCTCACTTTTTGGGATCCGAATTTCGAAGCGACGAAGTGCTGCCATTTTGAGAGCTCGACTTCTACACTTCTTCACTTCTTTTCTCCACTCTAATCTAGTGATTCCTTTCATCCAAATCGAAGATCAAGATCGAAGATCCAAGAGCTTGGATTGAAGATCTTCATCCTTCGAAGTGAGATTTCTTCGTTTGAAGCGGATTCGTGATAGATCAAGCTTGATCCTTCGCTGTCCAGATCTGAAGCGTGTTGTTTTGAGGTTGTTTTGGTGATTTGGTGAGTGGTGATTATCTCTCACATGGATCCAAAGGAGTATATCGGATTGTTGGCTCGATTTGGTGTTAAAATAGTGATTTCCATGCATTTTCTTCATCCTAAGTGTAGATCCATTTAGATCCATTATTCATGATGATTTGACAACCATTTTTACTAAGTGTTAACCTATGCAAGTTCATTCATCAAGATTGTAGGGATAATTCTCATGATTTCATGCTTGTTAGACTTTCAACACTTTATTTACGAAATTGCTATTATTGTGATAATTGTCTATTTAGATCTCATTTGAATGCTTGATTGCTTGGATTAATGTTTGACTTGATTGATTGCTATGAATTAGATGATTGATGATTTGATTTAGACTGAAGACAATTCAAAAGCTAAGGGAAAGGCTCTTGAATTGGGAAAGCTGCTCGTGGCATATGTAGCGGGATGATGAAGCTCTTATGCATAGATTCGATGATGATGATGTTGAGATGAGACATTGCGAGGATGTAATGAAGCGAAGTATGATATGAGATAGTCTTGGTCTAATCCAGACGGGATCATTCCAAGCACGTTGGTAACTCGGTTATATGATTCGAGTTAAGGGTAATGGAAGCTTGAGAGGCGCTTGAGCTAGTATGGAAATAGTCGTCAAGGAGGATGACTAGGAGGCTTGGATAGCATCGTTGTTGAAGGTTCTAGCATGCTCTAAGCAAGAGTACGTTTGGGCAGATTCGATAGTCCCAACGGCCAACTGTTGATGGTCGAGTACTCTGGGCAGATTCGATGTCCTAGGCACGGGCTGCGACGACGTGCGGGAGTTATGTCTAGAACCGGGGTTTCCATTAGCCCTTGACGGACGGCTGAAAGAATGTGCCGGTCATTCAATTAACGGTGATATCGAAGCAATGATAACAGTGATAGCCAGAGTCATGGATGTTTGGTTGTATCGTCATTCGGTCTCAAGAGCACTGTTTTCTTGGTGCTTATCTGATCTTGGTTTAGGCCTTGGGGGTTTGTGCTTGGAAAACATCGCCCTTGACTCGAATGATAATTTCTTTACTTTACATTGTATGCTCTGTTATGTTTGATTGCTTAGTGTGTGTCTGGGGGCTATCACTTTAGAAAGAGGTTGGAGTGGGAGGGTCGTATTCCTATTCTTTTTTCCTTTATGCTCTTTTGGTATGTTGTTAGTTAATATACTGCTCACTAAGACTGTTGTCTGACTCAAGGCTTTATGTTTTAATTCTTATTGCCTTGGGCTGTTCGTCCATTTTGGGACGGGCAGACTAGGTAGCAGGTGACAGGTGCTGTTCTCTTCTCACGATGCTGATATCGAAGACGAGCTAGAGGGTTGCATATTATCTTCTTATATGTACTGGATGTTCCGCTGTTTTGTATAATCTCTGAGTGATATGTAGTGAGGCTTGATGTATTGACTATTTGGATGTTTGTATTCAACTATTATGGAGTTTTATCTGATGGAATTTTGTTCTGTAAAGCTTCACTATACATATGTTCTATTGTATTTTGTCCATGCGCTGTGAGTAATACGATATATTCCGTTGTTTTAATTTACCTTGACAATCGTCCATGGTCGCCTTGCACACTTTACAGCGCACTTTCTCTAGATTCGGTGCAGGGGTCATGGGCGGTCGTCACATTTGGTATTAGAGCATTGGTTAATCGATTTTACCCAACGCTCGCTGACGTAACTACGTATGGGAGACGTAATTGTATTTTGATGGATGATTACTATATATAATATAGTAGTTTAGCAGTAAGTTAGTCCTTTATGCAGTTGCTTCTGTAGATGTTCTGATCATTCCTTTTTATAGATATTGAGAATGAGTCAAAGAGGGAGACCAGCTGCTAGGGAAGGCCGTGCTACTGAGGGGACTACTGATTATGCAGCTATGTTCGAAGCTATGATGACTTCGATCATGAGAAGGATACCAGTTCCAGGGGCAGCAGTAGATGTTGGAGTTCAAGTCCAAACTCCGAAACCAGTGGATTTTGCTAAGTTGTGCAAGGATTATACTGCTCTTGGAGGGAAGGTTTTCTTGGGAACATAATCAACTATTGAAGTCCAGAGATGGATAGATGCTTGTAGAAGGATCTTTGGTGATTTGGGAATTGATGATGCAACTAAGAGGAAGTTGGCATCAAGGCAGCTTCAAGGGAGAGCCTCTGATTGGTGGAATTCTATTACCATCAGTACACCGGAGGAAGAGATTAATTGGGAGCAATTCCAAGTCAGATTTGAGGCCAAGTTCATTTCTACAGCTCAGAAGTCAGTTCTGTTCAAGAGGTTTGTGGAGCTCAAGCAAGGTGGGAGACCAGTTCTTGAGTATGTTTCTGAGTTTGATGCTTTGTCCAAGTATGCTCGGTCATATATCGAATCTGCATACCAGAAGAATGAGAAGTTCGTGACAGGCTTGGACAGTTATCTTGGGAGGCAGTTGGTGGATCATTTGGATGATTCATTTGAGAAGCTTGTGGAAAAAGCTCTCAAGCATGAGAGTTTGTTTCCTAAGGAAGGATCTGTTGTTGCTGTGACCAGGGAAGAGTCTAAACCACAACAGGGTGGAAACAAGAAGAGGAAGCAGCAGCAGCAGAAGGGTAAGGATGGCTAGAAGAAACCGAAAGGCGAGGTGACTTGCTACAATTGTCAGCAGAAGGGCCATTTCTCTAAGGATTGTAAGAATCCGAAGGCACCGATGAAGTGTCACAACTGTGACAAGCCGGGGCATTTCAGGAAGAATTGTCCAGAACCGAGGAGGGACAAGCAGATTGTGCAAGCTTATGCTTTGGGAGCTGTTCCGTCGTCTTCGAAAGCTCCTACTGCTGAAGAGAAGGGAAAGAGTGTGGTGGTTCAAGGTACTCTTTTCCTATGTGGTGTTCCAGTTAGAGTTCTGTTTGATACTGGAGCGTCGCATTCGTTTGTTTGTAGTGAACTCGTAGGCCGGTTAGGTTTGGAACCGGATATTGTTGATAGGCCATTGGTTGTGACTAATCCAGTTGGGGGTTCGTCTTGTTTATGTATGTTATGCCGTGGTCTGATTGTATCGAGTCATGGTTGCTCTTTTGTTTGTGATTGCTTTGTTCTGAGCTTTGCGGGGTTCGGAATTATTTTGGGTATGGACTGGCTTAGGAAGTATGCGGCAAAGGTTGATTGCGAGAGGTTGGAAGTGACAGTCGAGAATGTGGAGGGGCGAAAGGTTGTGATACGATGTAAGCATGAAGAAGGCGTCTTCATGAGCTTCATGTATTCGCTAGTTGTTCCACGGAATGGACTGTCATTGGTGCCAATCGCGAATGGATTCGAGGTTGTCTTTGATGAAGTCAAAGGGTTGCCGCCGCATAGAGAGATCGAGTTTCGTATAGATCTAGTTGAATTAGCCAGACCTGTTGTGATGCCTCTTAGGCGGATGGCGCCTAGGGAACAGCAGGAGTTGAGGGTGCAAGTTGATGATCTTTTGCAGAAAGGATTCATTCGGCGTAGTGTGTCCGAGTGGGGTGCACCAGTTGTGTTCGCAACCAAAGCAGATGGATCGCTGAGGTTGTGTGTCGATTATCGTGAGCTGAATAAGGTGACTAAGAAAAACAAGTATCCATTGCCGAGAATAGATGACTTGTTTGATCAGCTTCACGAGGCTAAGGTGTTTTCTCAGATGGATTTGGCAACGGGATTTCACCAGTTGAGAGTAGCTAAGGATAGTGTGCCGAAGACTGCTTTTCGAACACCATCCGGTTTCTTTGAGTGGCTGGTAATGCCGTTTGGATTGACTAACGCGCCAGCATATTTTGTGGATCTTATGAATAGAGTGTTCAGAGATCAGTTGAACAAGTTTGTGCTTGTGTTCGTGGATGATATTCTGATTTATTCCAGAACTGTAGAAGAGCACAAGACGCATTTGCGTATTGTTTTGGAAATCTTGCGGAAACATCAGCTGAAGGCTAAGTTTTCGAAGTGTCACTTCTGGAAGAGTGAAGTGAGGTTCTTAGGCCATGTTATCTCTGGAAATGGAATAGCGGTTGATCCCGCTAAGGTGGCAGCAATCCAGGATTGGGTTAGACCTAAGAATGCATCTGATGTGAGAAGTTTTCTTGGATTAGCAGGATATTATCGACGGTTTATCAAAGACTTCTCCAAGATAGCTGCACCGTTAACAGGATTGACGAAGAAGAACCAAGTGTTCAGTTGGGATGCTAAGTGTGAGCAAGCTTTCGGAATCCTGAAAGAGAGATTGACGAGTGCTCCTGTTCTGACTATTCCTAGTGGGAATGATGAGATGGTGGTTTACACCGACGCATGTGGTACTGGACTTGGAGCAGTGCTGATGCAGAAGGATAAAGTTGTTGCGTATGCCAGTCGACAACTGAAGCCGCATGAAAGGAATTACCCGACTCATGATTTGGAGTTAGCAGTGATTGTTTTTGCTCTGAAGATGTGGAGACATTAGCTATTGGGAGTTCGATTCGAATTGTTTACAGATCATAAGTCGTTGAAGTATCTTTTCTCCCAAAAGGATTTGAATCTTCGGCAGCAACGTTGGCTAGAGTTTTTGGCATCATATGATTTTGGTATAGCTTATACTCCGGGAAAAGGTAACGCAGTGGCAGATGCGTTAAGTCGAAGACATGCAAGATTGGGACCATGTTTTCAGAATGGAAGAGTCTCGAGTATTTAGCTGGATTTGACTTCAGGCCTAGATGTGAATTGGAACCTGAGATGTTGGCAAACTTATCGATAAGACCCACTCTTGTGGAAAGGATTGGCGAGAGCCAAAAGCGAGATGATAAGCTTGTCAAGATTATCCGTGATTTGGAATATGGATTGGATCCAGAAAAGGATAAAGGATTCGAGGTCGATCGAGAGGGTTGGCTTCGGAAGCAAGGGCGACTAGTTGTTCCCGATATAGATGAATTGAGGAGTGAAGTTCTGAAGGAAAGTCATCACTCGAAGTTGACAATTCATCCAGGTGGAAATAAGATGTATCGGGATATGAAGAGAACCTACTACTGGGAAGGCATGAAGAAGGATGTTGGAAATTTTATTTCCAAGTGTATGAACTGCCAGTTGGTAAAAGCCGAACAGAAGAAGCCTAGTGGATTGCTTCAGCCATTAGAAGTTCCTGCATGGAAGTGGGAGCAAGTATCGATGGATTTTATTGATGGACTACCCAGAACCAGAACGGGAAATGAAGGGATCTGGGTCATTGTGGATCGTCTGACCAAGAGTGCGAGATTCATTCATGTTCGATCGACTAGGACTGCATCAAAGTTGGCTGAGTTGTATGTTAAGTGGATAGTTCGATTCCATGGTATTCCGAAGAGTATAGTGGCGATCGAGACCCATTGTTCACTAGTGGATTTTGGAAGAGCTTCCAGGAAGTTTTGGGAACCGAGTTGTGTTTGAGTACAGCTTATCATCCTCAAACAGATGGTCAGACCGAGAGAGTCAACCGAGTTTTGGAAGATCTCCTCAGAGCTTGTGTTTTGGATTTCGGAGGATCATGGGAAGATCACCTTCATTTGGTGGAGTTTGCGTACAACAACAGTTACCAGTCAAGCATTGGTATGGCACCGTATGAGGCATTGTATGGAAGACCGTGTAACTCTCTGACATGTTGGTTGGGAACTGGAGAAAAGCTGATACTTGGGCCAGAGATGATTCGACAGACTTCGGATTGTATAGAGATCATTCGGCAACGAATGAAGGCAGCCCAAGACCGTCAGAAGAGTTATGCCGATAAACGTCGTAAGGATTTGGAATTCGACGTTGGTGATATGGTTTTTGTGAAGATTTCTCCACTGAAGAATGTTATTCGATTCGGGAAGAAAGGAAAATTGACTCCGAGATTTGTTGGACCATTCCCGATTATCGAGCGAATTGGAAAGCTCGCCTATAGATTGGAGTTACCGGAGAAGATGTCGAGTGTGCACAATGTTTTTCATGTATTATATCTACGGAAGTATGTGCACGACTCGAGTACGGTGGTTTCTGCTGATAGCTGTGAAGATTTCGAAGTTGATCCAGTCGATAGAAGACCTCGTAAGCCGCTTCGTGTTGTGGAAACCGACACGAAACAGCTTAGGAGGAAGGTAGTTAAGTTGCTCAAGATACAATGGAGTGACGATGATAACGACTGTACGTGGGAGGTGGAAGAGAGGATGAAGGCAGCTCATCCTGACTCTTCGAGGTATGGCCCTAAGGTATCGTATCATCTAACAACATTGTAACTTGTTCTAGTTTTAGAATTCTGCATGCTAAGCTAGAATTGGATGCATGGTTTGCTGATTGTTATGGATGGTAGGCGTGCAGAATAGTCTTTGATTGCTTTGTTTGTTTGGAATTTCGGGGGCGAAATTCCTAAGGGGGAGAGAATGTAACGACCCGTATTTTTACGGATCGAAAAGTTTGTCAAAATCTGGAATTTTAGTATTTTTGAGCCATTTCAGATCTTAGGCGAAATATGGCTAAGTCCTAAGTCGTTCACGACTTAGTATAGGTCGTAAGTCGTATACGACTTAGAGAATAGGCGCGACTTAAGGAATCTGCGAGTTAGCGAGTTGAGGTGGTAAGTCGTGGACGACCTAGGGTATGATATAGGTCGTATGCGACAGTATGTTTGTCTTTTCGGTCCTATTTGTTTAAGTCCTAGGTCGTAAACAACCTAAGAGATAAGTCATGACCGACTTATTGTAGACGACTTAGGGTGGAGATAGGATGTGAGCGACCTAGTGGTTCCGAGTTAGCATTGTTAGGTCGGCAACGACCTAAGGAGTTTGGAGATAGCTGTGTAGCGACCTAGTGTCTTGGTATGACCTATAGGTTAGCGACTTAGGGAGTATACGACCTATGGGAGTTAAGTCGTATGAGTTAAGTCGTAAGTTGTAACATGTTTTAGGTCGCGTGAAGACTTAAGGTGTTAGGTCGCTGGGTTTCTGCCTGAGTGATAGGTCGTGAGCGACTTAGTAGTTGCTAAGTCGCGAGCGACTTAAGAGTTGATCTGTTTTAAGTCGTAGACGACTTAGTAGTTGAGTCGTAGCCCCAGTTACTTGTTAAGTCGTAGCCTACTTGTTAAGTCGCGTGTAAGTTAAGTCGCGCGCTTGAGACTTCCTTAAGTCGTAGGTTGGCATAGCAGTTAAGTCGTAGGTCGTATGGGGTGCTAAGTCGTAGGCAGGTATTTCTGTTAAGTCGTAAGTCGCTATAGCTTATGTTGTTAAGTCTTTAGGTCGGAGGGGTCTTAGGTCGTAAGTCGGAGACGACTTAGGAGATAGCCGAGTTACGACTTAGTGGATTTTCAGCTATAAATAGGAAGGGTTGTTCTCACTCTTTGGGATCCGGATTTCGAAGCGACGAAGTGCTGCCATTTTGAGAGCTCGACTTCTACACTTCTTCACTTCTTTTCTCCACTCTAATCTAGTGCTTCCTTTCATCCAAATCGAAGATCAAGATCGAAGATCCAAGAGCTTGGATTGAAGATCTTCATCCTTCGAAGTGAGATTTCTTCGTTTGAAGCGGATTCATGATAGATCAAGCTTGATCCTTCGCTGTCCAGATCTGAAGCGTGTTGTTTTGAGGTTGTTTTGGTGATTTGGTGAGTGGTGATTATCTCTCACACGGATCCAAAGGAGTATATCGGATTGTTGGCTCGATTTGGTGTTAAAATAGTGATTTCCATGCATTTTCTTCATCCTAAGTGTAGATCCATTTAGATCCGTTGTTCATGATGATTTGACAACCATTTTTACTAAGTGTTAACCTATGCAAGTTCATTCATCAAGATTGTAGGGATAATTCTCATGATTTCATGCTTGTTAGACTTTCAACACTTTATTTACGAAATTGCTATTATTGTGATAATTGTCTATTTAGATCTCATTTGAATGCTTGATTGCTTGGATTAATGTTTGACTTGATTGATTGCTATGAATTAGATGATTGATGATTTGATTTAGACTGAAGACAATTCAAAAGCTAAGGGAAAGGCTCTTGAATTGGGAAAGCTGCTCGTGGCATATGTAGCGGGATGATGAAGCTCTTATGCATAGATTCGATGATGATGATGTTGAGATGAGACTTTGCGAGGATGTAATGAAGCGAAGTATGATATGAGATAGTCTTGGTCTAATCCAGACGGGATCATTCCAAGCACGTTGGTAACTCGGTGATATGATTCGAGTTATGGGTAATGGATGCTTGAGAGGCGCTTGAGCTAGTATGGAAATAGTCGTCAAGTAGGATGACTAGGAGGCTTGGATAGCATCGTTGTTGAAGGTTCTAGCATGATCTAAGCAAGAGTACGTTTGGGCAGATTCGATAGTCCCAACGGCCAACTGTTGATGGTCGAGTACTCTGGGTAGATTCGATAGTCCTAGGCACGGGCTGCGACGACGTGCGGGAGTTATGTCTAGAACCGGGGTTTCCATTAGCCCTTGACGGACGGCTGAAAGAATGTGCCGGTCATTCAATTAACGGTGATATCGAAGCAATGATAACAGTGATAGCCAGAGTCATGGATGTTTGGTTGTATCGTCATTCGGTCTCAAGAGCAGTGTTTTCTGGGTCCTTATCTGATCTTGGTTTAGGCCTTGGGGGCTTGTGCTTGGAAAACATCGCCCTTGACTCGAATGATAATTTCTTTACTTTACATTGTATGCTCTGTTATGTTTGATTGCTTAGTGTGTGTCTAGGGGGCTATCACTGTAGAAAGAGGTTGGAGTGGGAGGGTCTTATTCCTATTCCTTTTTCCTTTATGCTCTTTTGGTATGTTGTTAGTTAATTTACTGCTCACTAAGACTGTTGTCTGACTCAAGGCTTTATGTTTTAATTCTTATTGCCTTGGGCTGTTCGTCCATTTTGGGACGGGCAAACTAGGTAGCAGGTGACAGGTGCTGTTCTCTTCTCACGATGCTGATATCGAAGACGAGCTAGAGGGTTGCATATTATCTTCTTATATGTACTGGATGTTCCGCTGTTTTGTATAATCTCTGAGTGATATGTAGTGAGGCTTGATGTATTGACTATTTGTATGTTTGTATTCAACTATTATGGAGTTTTATCTGATGGCATTTTGTTCTGTAAAGCTTCACTATACATATGTTCTATTGTATTTTGTCCATGCGCTGTGAGTAATACATTAGATTCCGTTGTTTTAATTTACCTTGACAATCGTCCATGGTCGCCTGGCACACTTTACAGCACACTTTCTCTAGATTCGGTGCAGGGGTCATGGGCGGTCGTCACACGAACCATTGTTTACATATCTATCTTATGCTTGCTTAGTTATTAATTTTTTGACTATGCAGATTTAATTTGAAGATGGCAAATCTTTCCTTTGTATTATATTTCCCTATTTTATATGTTGAAATGTAATTGAATGTTATTTTCCATTGTTCACTTTCCTATGCAGATTTCTGGTTTGATGATGAAATGTAAATGGATGTTATTCTAATATGTTGTTTGATTGTTTAGTGTATTTGTTTTATTATTTACAAAACTATATAATTTATCTTATGTGTATTTGTTTTATTTCAATGTCTAACTTATTACTTAATCTTGTATTCCTATATGTATATTTTTATTTATTAATAGTATTTTTAAAAATAACACATTTATTAATTTGAACTGATTTATAAAAGAAATTATCTGCTTTACTATAAACTACTTATTTTATAATATATACTAAAGTATCATTTGACAGAATTTTATTAAAACTTAAATATATTTTAAATCATATTTTTATCAAGCTATATGTAAAAAGAGAATAGAACAAATCTTTTTGTTAATAAATTTAAATCTAAACTAAAGCTAGAATAAGTTTCAAACTATTTAAACATTTATCTTAAGTATTTAACCCATATATTTATTTATTAAATAGCTTTAAAAAGCTTATTTTAAATAAATCATAATTCCCAAATCACTAAAATGTATATTAGAAATTTGAAAATATAATTTATTAGTTGAATTTTAAAACAAAGCTTTCCTATCTACAATGTATACAAATGTATATACATTATAAATAGAAAATAATTTATTAGTTTTAAAAGATAAAATTCACCAATAAGATATTTATTAAAAGAAAAGTATTAATTCAAACCTTATAAATCAAAGATATATCAAATCAATTTAATATTTAATGCAGATTATTAAATTGATATTGCTCAAAAATTCCAGGTTGTCACATTCCTCCCCCTTAAAAGAATTTCGTCCCCGAAATTTAAAAGCAAAGGTAATTTAATAATCTATTAAAGATTTTAATTTTAAAACACAAGCATATATCAACCATATGCTAACAATTATAATACCAAAATTATCTAATCAAACAAATCTATCTATCCAGACAAAATTCTGGATAGGGTTTTCTCGAGTTTCCCAAGTATAAGTACCGGGATACTCGCTCTACAGAATCCAACAGAACTATACTACTGAGCTACGGAGCTCCTATTCATCTAGATCTACAAAACTAGATAGAATATCAGACTATAGACAAGTCTGACTCAACAACAAAACCCTCAAGAATTGCTGGTTCCAAAACCAAAGATGGATCATACACGTACTCCCTCAGAGATACGTGAAACACATCGAATCCCAGTTATCCAAACTGACCATTCACTCCTGAAGATCAACTCTTAATCTCATCAGAACATAAAGAAAATCCAAAATACTTCGGAGCTGGCTTCACAATCTTACCACACTTAAAGCTCCTTCGATTGAAGAAAACTTGTCCAAAATCAAATTACCGACTTCGAAATCCAAATTCCTCCGTCTCTTATCAAAAAAACTCATCTGACAATCCTGGGCTGTCTTCATCCCTACCGATCAGCTCAACCTTCGCTAATGCCTCAAAACAACTCATCAGAATGATCCACTCACCATCAATCCAAGAACACAAACTCTACTCCTCAAACACCAGAAGACTGAACTTACTTTTCCTATCCGGAAAAGAAAAACAGATGCACTCCCAAACTGCTTCCGCTGCACAACTCTGATCTGAGAAGATGAAAATGCTGATGATACACACGAGCACACTGGACCACACATCCCAAAAATATGGTTCAATAGATCCATAAGGAGAAAACTCAGAAATTCCAAATAATATCTGACAAACCAAGAGAACACTCAACTATCGCAAGTCACTTTTGCGATCAATCCCAATCTAATATCAAAAGAAAACTGTTCTCTCTTTACCAATCAGAACAGCCTATGCTTAACAAGCCAATCTTCCGAAGAAATGGATCCACTTGCTGCTTCTAAACCTCTCTTCTAGAAAACTGCTGACCGATGGCTCCTTGCTTGGACACAGAACAATCTAAGCTACGACGCTGCCACTGATAAAAAAAGACTCCCTAATCCAAACTCCTCGAGAAACTCAGGCCTCAAAGCCAAACGCAAACACCCAGCTGAACTCAGCCTCTACACCGGTGCAAACATTCTTCCTTATACTTGCTCCAAAGAAACATCTTCGTAGACATCCTTAGTCACTGAGTCTCATCACATAGCTACTAATTCCTGAGGTATCAAGATACCATCACTAGCTTCTACTCATCTGACAGAATCCAAATTCTACTTATCCAACTGCACTTCAAAAATGGACTCCGAACCCTAACAGATTCCCTACAAAAATTGGTGAAATCCTTATACCACAACAAAAATCACTTGAGACGGTATTAGATCTACAGTCTCGGCAGATACACTTCCAACCTCAACAAACTCCAACTATTGGTAGTCGTGTTACACACACCACCACCCTATCTACCTTTATAACTTATATTGGAAAACCCGAACATGTAACCCAATAGATAGGTAGAAATAATATATATATATCAAAAATACAAATACGCTCTCTCAAGAAAGAAATCACTTAAGAGCCTAGGTATTCACTCAACCTAGCGCTCTGATACCAACTATAGCGACCCGACCTTCTACCACCAGAAAGTCATATCGTTTTTAAGAAAAGAAAGGGGTGAGAAAGTAGAAAAGATAGAGAAGAAAAAGAAACAACATCCGAATCTCAACAACGGAACGAATAAAATATAATATATCACATAAATATCAATAATATACAACATCAATCAGAGTTACACAGATAATACATCACATACTAGACAGTTATACATACCTGTCTAGTTAATACAACTCACACATCACAGAGATACAACACAGAGGAAATACAGAATAAACACTAACACAGCGGAACCACTATATATCTAAACGCTGAAGCCTCCTGCTCCATTTGCTCCTCCAGACGTTCGTCAAAGCTAACCTGAATCCCTTGGCTACCCGTAAAAATTTGGGTACTCGAGAGTTTAGGAAAAACAGAAATAAACTCCGGGTCAGACATGGGTCTGGTATGAGTAACAGGTTAAAGTTGCTTAACTTTGAAAATCCTTTGAAAACAAAGGTATCACGTAAGACTTCCCACAGATAAACATGGAAAAGTTTTTCCCTTACGCTAACCAAAACTTTGATAGGAAATTCAGTGATTTATAATAGTGTCTAGGGTTTTCAAGTAAATATGAAATAGCTGAAATTGTTACATTCATTAAATTCCAGCATACTAGGTTTACAATCAAATCCGTTGGCGCTTATTGGATTTTGGATTCCATACAATGGCAGGGCTACTGGGTTACCGCCCGTCACAGTACCTGGCCTAGATCAGCGTACCGAGGACCCACCCTAAGTCCCCTGCAACACAAGGTCGGAACATCCCTTACTGGATAATTCCCGCACAAGACACCCCACAGATGGCCGTCGCCAACTGCTCACTAAGCCGAATATAAAGGGACTTCTAGACAGGGGTAATCTTGTCCTACTTGGGTGCTACCCACTAACCTTGCTGCACCTCCCCTGTTTTAGACATTCCCGGTTGATGAGGCTTGAGGCTACGATTACCTTTAGAGAACACATCTCTTAGAATGCTCATCGTCCACCTGACGATGTTCTGAAAGTATTCAATCCATATAAGTTCGTTCCGGGTTCGAACGAAACCGAAGGCATTATCTCGTTACACTCATTTTGGAATCACCCTCAGAGTTAACGACAATAAACCTTGCACTCCGAATCTTCATCTTCACTTGAGATTCACGACCTATCGTTAATTTGGATCGATTTGGTTTTCGGATATCCAAATCTGGAAACCCGATCCCGGTCTCATCGAAATCCAAACCGTATCTTTTAAGGCCAAGTTATTTTAAAGTTAAAAATTCAATTCTATTATCTATATCAACACAGATAGATAATTCATAATATCACAGATAGATAATTCACATATCAGCATAAATAGATAATCTATATTATCATCGCACTTCAACCAAAGCATCCATATCACACAGCATTATTTATCTCATATCAAAGATTTCAACCATTCAAGGAAATCCATATCATCCATCATATATAAACAAGGATTAATAATCACCATTTATAATTAATTTAAAATAAATTAAATTAATTACTTCACCATTATTAAACTTGCTTATATTACTATTAATTAATTATCAATCAATTAATTAATCATCATCCAATTATTCATTTTAAATTTAATCATCTTTGATTAATTATCTCTAATTACATTTAAGTAATTATCCTTAAATTATTTTCACAAATTATTCATCTTTAACCAAATATAGAAATTAACCTTTACATTACTTCATTTATTAATTAACCAAACTTAATTACATTACTTAATTAATTACATTAATAAATTCCTTCATTTATTAATTATATCCAAATAAATCCATTCTAAATTTCAACATTAATTATAATAATTAATGATCCCTAATTACATTTACTATTCAGTTTAATTACATCAAGTAATTAATCTTTAATTAAACCACAATATTAATCACCTTTGATTAATCACATCTAGTAATTAACTACCCTTAATTACTTCATCAAATCAATTAATTACTCCATAATTAATTATCTCTAACTAATCCCTTGATTACTTATACAAAGTAATTATACTCAAATTACTTTATTAACAAAACGTCATCAAATTAATTACATCCAGTAATTATTCATCAATTACTTTCCTAAGTAATTTTACCTCCCAATTATCAAGTGATTAATCCAAATTAATTTAAACTAAATTAATTAACTCAAATAAATCAAAATCACTCAATTAATTAAAATGAGTAATTAACTTCTTAATTACTTCCCATTAATTAATTACACATAAACAATTAAAATGTTGATTATTAAATTAATTAATCCAATTAACTATTAAAAATCAATTACATTAATTAATTATAAAATAATCTAGTCAAGGACCTTCATTAACATTTATTTAATTACTTATCTAAAATAATTAACTTACATTAATCATTATTAATTATAAGTTCAATTAACCATTCATTAATTAATTAAAGTCTAATCTATGATTCTTAATTACCTATAAAGTACTTAATTCATTATTTAAACTTTAAGTAATACATTTAAACTTATAATTACTAATTTAATCAATACAATTTATCAATTATCACTCTAATTATCTTAATAGTTAGTGAATTCAAATTCTAATCTTCATTTACTTAGAGTAAATTCATTTCCCATTATTTATTTAAATTTTCACTTCAATATGTTGAAAACATTTATTTCACTTTTCCTTTGAAATTTCATTTTAAATTCCAAGTTTAAAATGAACACAAATTGAACTTTAAATCAATTTATAAAAACTAACTTTTAAAACCCTTAAATTACAAATTAAAGCCATTCTTTGTTATGAAGGGATTTTAAATCAAATCCCCTTAAGTTCAAAATATTTAACTTATTTAAAGTATTTAAATTTATAAACTTTCTTCCATTTCAAAATCTGGAATTTAAATTTAAACTTAAACCCAGGCTATATAAAAAAAGTTGACTTAAACTTTACTTTCAATTTTTCTCAACATCCATTTGACTTCATCCCTTTTTATTTTACTTAACTAAACAAGTTTTGAATTTAAAACAAACTTTATTTCTTCAAAGTCTTAAGTTTACAATTCGAATTATATCTAACTTCTGTTTTAAAACCAAATCTGAGATGATAAAGATTTGAAATTTGTTAAAATTAATCCAGAGCAGGTCTCTGTAAAACAACAGAACACACTGCCGAGCCCACTCGTGATTCCTTCGAGCCAAAATGAAGTTTTCTCGAGTTCACACTCGAGACAAATACGAGTCAAACCTGCTTCCATTCCCAACAAACAACAGAAGCTCCAGATCATCAGACAAATGCTCCGTGCTCGTGCACGGAGCCGCTGCTCATCACCATTCGTCGCCTCATCCACGAGCATGTCGACCACCACCCTCTAATCGATTCCCAACCACCGGAACTTCGTCCATTCATCGGAAACAAAAGACGAGCTTGAAACCAAACTGGAAACGAACAGGGAACCACCACCGATACTGGAAAATACCTCGTTCTCCCAACCATGATCAGCGGAGAACTTGAAACTTCGGCCATCTACTCGTCACTGCCCACTCTACCATCACCTGAAGCCTCAAAGCACTCGATCGACCATCGGCGTTAAACGAATCGAAACATTAGCTCTTTCCAAAACTAGGTTACCAGATTTCAAATGCTTCCCGCAGCCACCACGTTCATCTGCCGACCATCATGACAATTTTCCGTGAACCCCTGGTCACTCCTCCACCTCTAGACAAACAATCGACATCTCCAGTCGTCGAGATCACCTACGCAGCTCAAAAAGCCTAAAACGGTCGAACCAAAACAGTTCTCTGCCCCTAGCTTTAAAAAATTTAAATCTTGTTTTAAAAATCATGTTTTTATATGTAGTTTCACTTTACACTCCTGAATTTTTAAAACAAGAAATTTGCTTTAAACATATTTAATGTTGTGCTTAGCTTTCTTGGTTTGCCAGAGACAATTACAGGTGGTTTCAACCTACATAAATTTTTGACACTTAGATTATACCCAAACAAACAATTTTTGTCTACATCCTACGTTCAAACAATTATTAGAACAAGAGAGGAAGGTTTGCTTACATATCTACTCAAAGAAATAACAACAGATAACAGAGTATAAAGGGAACAAATATACCCAGATTTTGCACAAGCATACATATACAAAATATATATCATCACAGAGAAAGCATGCTCCATAATAACTTAGATTTTTTAAATAAAATGTTACTCACAGTAATTCTGAAACGAGCAGAGCACTTTTGGGTATTGAAACATCTTTGACTTCAAAACTAAGAATTTGTTTGCTGTGATCTCCTTAATCTCTGGTTTGCATTTAGTTGCTTGTTGTTGTAGAATGTGTGTTTAGGTTTTTGAATGAAGTTTCATCTCAGTTTTTACTTAGCTCGAAAGAAATGAAAAGATGATATATAGAAGTAGTTTACAGAGTGATGTTTATACAAGCTACAGGGTATCATTTCTTATACAAACAGTGTACACACTTGTACAATTATCAGAGATTTTTTTAAAAAAAAGGAGGCTGAAAGGATTTTTTTCTACAATTCGAATAGACTTTGTTCGCTGCTAAGAAATGAAAGCATTAAATTCTAATTGTACCTTATGTTTTTATTTTACACTTATCTTATTATTTTATACTTGCCTAAGTCTTAATTTACAAGCTACATGCATAATACATTTTTACTTTTGCTTTTAAATCTTGTTGTTCTTAAGTCTGCATGCATATTCGAACCATTGTTTACATATCTATCTTAAGCTTGCTTAGTTATTAATTTTTTGACTATGCAGATTTAATTTGAAGATGGCAAATCTTTCCTTTGTATTATATTTCCCTGTTTTATATGTTTAAATGTAACTGAATGTTATTTTCCATTGTTCACTTTCCTATGCAGATTTCTGGTTTGATGATGAAATGTAAATGGATGTTATTCTAATATGTTGTTTGATTATTTAGTGTATTTGTTTTATTATTTACAAAACTATATAATTTATCTTATGTATATTTGTTTTATTTCAATGTCTAACTTATTACTTAATCTTGTATTCCTATATGTATATTTTTATTTATTAATAGTATTTTTAAAAATAACACATTTATTAATTTGAACTGATTTATAAAAGAAATTATCTGCTTTACTATAAACTACTTATTTTATAATATATACTGAAGTATCATTTGACAAAATTTTATTAAAACTTAAATATATTTTAAATCATATTTTTATCAAGCTATATGTAAAAAGAGAATAGAACAAATCTTTTTGTTAATAAATTTAAATCTAAACTAAAGCTAGAATAAGTTTCAAACTATTTAAACATTTATCTTAAGTATTTAACCCATATATTTATTTATTAAATAGCTTTAAAAAGCTTATTTTAAATAAATCATAATTCCCAAATCACTAAAATGTATATTAGAAATTTGAAAATATAATTTATTAGTTGAATTTTAAAACAAAGCTTTCCTATCTACAATGTATACAAATGTATATACATTATAAATAGAAAATAATTTATTAGTTTTAAAAGATAAAATTCACCAATAAGATATTTATTAAAAGAAAAGTATTAATTCAAACCTTATAAATTAAAGATATATCAAATCAATTTAATATTTAATGCAGATTATTAAATTGATATTGCTCAAAAATTCTGGGTTGTCACATTCCTCCGCCCTTAAAAGAATTTCGTCCCCGAAATTTAAAAGCAAAGGTAATTTAATAATCTATTAAAGATTTTAATTTTAAAACACAAGCATATATCAACCATATGCTAACAATTATAACAACAAAATTATCTAATCAAACAAATCTATCTATCCAGACAAAATTCTGGATAGGGTTTTCTCGAGTTTCCCAAGTATAAGTACCGGGATACTCGCTCTACAGAATCCAACAGAACTATACTACTGAGCTACGGAGCTCCTATTCATCTAGATCTACAAAACTAGATAGAATATCAGACTATAGACAAGTCTGACTAAACAACAAAACCCTCAAGAACTGCTGGTTCCAAAACCAGAGATGGATCATACACGTACTCCCTCAGAGATACGTGAAACACATCGAATCCCAGTTATCCAAACTGACCATTCACTCCTGAAGTCCAACTCTTAATCTCATCAGAACATAAAGAAAATCCAAAATACTTCGGAGCTGGCTTCACAATCTTACCACACTTAAAGCTCCTTCGATCGAAGAAAACTTGTCCAAAATCAAATTCCCGACTTCGAAATCCAAATTCCTCCGTCTCTTATCCAAAAAACTCATCTGACAATCCTGGGCTGTCTTCATCCCTACCGATCAGCTCAACCTTCGCTAATGCCTCAAAACAACTCATCAGAATGATCCACTCACCATCAATCCAAGAACACAAACTCTACTCCTCAAACACCAGAAGACTGAACTTACTTTTCCTATCCGGAAAAGAAAAACAGATGCACTCCCAAACTGCTTTCGCTGCACAACTCTGATCTGAGAAGATGAAAATGCTGATGATACACACGAGCACACTAGACCACACATCCCAAAAATATGGTTCAACAGATCCATAAGGAGAAAACTCAGAAATTCCAAAAGATATCTGACAAACCAAGAGAACACTCAACTATCGCAAGTCACTTTTGCGATCAATCCCAATCTAATATCCAAAGAAAACTGTTCTCTCTTTACCAATCAGAACAGCCTATGCTTAACAAGCCAATCTTCCAAAGAAATGGATCCACTTGCTGCTTCTGAACCTCTCTTCTAGAAAACTGCTGACCGATGGCTCCTTGCCTGGACACAGAACAATCTAAGCTACGACGCTGCCACTGATAAAAAAAGACTCCCTAATCCAAACTCCTCGAGAAACTCAGGCCTCAAAGCCAAACGCAAACACCCAGCTGAACTCATCCTCTACACCGGTGCAAACATTCTTCCTTATACTTGCTCCAAAGAAACATCTTCATAGACATCCTTAGTCACTGCGTCTCATCACACAGCTACTAATTCCTGAGGTATCAAGATACCATCACTAGCTTTTACTCATCTGACAGAATCCAAATTCTACTCATCCAACTGCACTTCAAAAATGGACTCCGAACCCTAACAAATTCCCTACAAAAATTGGTGAAATCCTTATACCACAACAAAAATCACTTGAGACGGTATTAGATCTACAGTCTCGGCAGATACACTTCCAACCTCAACAAACTCCAACTATTGGTAGTCGTGTTACACACACCACCACCCTATCTACCTTTATAACTTATATTGGAAAACCCGAACAGGTAAACCAATAGATAGGTAGAAATAATATATATATATCAAAAATACAAATACGCTCTCTCAAGAAAGAAATCACTTAAGAGCCTAGGTATTCACTCAACCTAGCGCTCTGATACCAACTGTAGTGACCCGACCTTCTACCACCAGAAAGTCGTATCGTTTTTTAGAAAAGAAAGGGGTGAGAAAGTAGAAAAGATAGAGAAGAAGAAGAAACAACATCAGAATCTCAACAGCGGAACGAATAAAATATAATATATCACATAAATATCAATAATATACAACATCAATCAGAGTTACACAGATAATACATCACATACTAGACAGTTATAAACACCTGTCTAGTTAATACAACTCACACATCACAGAGATACAACACAGCGGAAATACAGAATAAACACTAACACAGCGGAACCACTATATATCTAAACGCTGAAGCCTCCTGCTCCATTTGCTCCTCCAGACGTTCGTCAAAGCTAACCTAAATCCCTTGGCTACCCGTAAAAATTTGGGTACCCGAGAGTTTAGGAAAAACAGAAATAAACTCCGGGTCAAACATGGGTCTGGTATGAGTAACAGGTTAAAGTTGCTTAACTTTGAAAATCCTTTGAAAACAAAGGTATCACGTAAGACTTCCCACACATAAACATGGAAAAGTTTTTCCCTTACGCTAACCAAAACTTTGATAGGAAATTCAATGATATTATAATAGTGTCTAGGGTTTTCAAGTAAATATGAAATAGCCGAAATTGTTACATTCATTAAATTCCAGCATACTAGGTTTACAATCAAATCCGTTGGCGCTTATTGGATTTTGGATTCCATACAATGGCAGGGCTACTGGGGTACCGCCCATCACAGTACCTGGCCTAGATCAGCGTACCGAGGACCCACCCTAAGTCCCCTGCAACACAAGGTCGGAACATCCCTTACTGGATAATTCCCGCACAAGACACCCCACAGATGGCCGTCGCCAACTGCTCACTAAGCCGAATATAAAGGGACTTCTAGACAGGGGTAATCTTGTCCTACTTGGGTGCTACCCACTAACCTTGCTGCACCTCCCCTGTTTTAGCCATTCCCGGTTGATGAGGCTTGAGGCTACGATTACCTTTAGAGAACACATCTCTTAGAATGCTCATCGTCCACCTGACGATGTTCTGAAAGTATTCAATCCATATAAGTTCGTTCCGGGTTCGAACGAAACCGAAGGCATTATCTCGTTACACTCATTTTGGAATCACCCTCAGAGTTAACGACAATAATCCTTGCACTCCGAATCTTCATCTTCACTTGAGATTCACGACCTATCGTTAATTTGGATCGATGTGGTTTTCGGATATCCAAATCTGGAAACCCGATCCCGGTCTCATCGAAATCCAAACCGTATCTTTTAAGGCCAAGTTATTTTAAAGTTAAAAAATTCAATTCTATTATCTATATCAACACAGATAGATAATTCATAATATCACAGATAGATAATTCACATATCAGCATAAATAGATAATCTATATTATCATCGCACTTCAACCAAAGCATCCATATCACACATCATTATTTATCTCATATCAAAGATTTCAACCATTCAAGGAAATCCATATCATCCATCATATATAAACAAGGATTAATAATCACCATTTATAATTAATTTAAAATAAATTAAATTAATTACTTCACCATTATTAAACTTGCTTATATTACTATTAATTAATTATCAATCAATTAATTAATCATCATCCAATTATTCATTTTAAATTTAATCATCCTTGATTAATTATCTCTAATTACATTTAAGTAATTATCCTTAAATTATTTTCACAAATTATTCATCTTTAACCAAATATAGAAATTAACCTTTACATTACTTCATTTATTAATTAACCAAAATTAATTACATTACTTAATTAATTACATTAATAAATTCCTTCATTTATTAATTATATCCAAATAAATCCATTCTAAATTTCAACATTAATTATAATAATTAATGATCCCTAATTACATTTACTATTCAGTTTAATTACATCAAGTAATTAATCTTTAATTAAACCACAATATTAATCACCTTTGATTAATCACATCTAGTAATTAACTACCCTTAATTACTTCATCAAATCAATTAATTACTCCATAATTAATTATCTCTAACTAATCCCTTGATTACTTATACAAAGTAATTATACTCAAATTACTTTATTAACAAAACATCATCAAATTAATTACATCCAGTAATTATTCATCAATTACTTTCCTAAGTAATTTTACCTCCCAATTATCAAGTGATTAATCCAAATTAATTTAAACTAAATTAATTAACTCAAATAAATCAAAATCACTCAATTAATTAAAATGAATAATTAACTTCTTAATTACTTCCCATTAATTAATTACACATAAACAATTAAAATGTTGATTATTAAATTAATTAATCCAATTAACTATTAAAAATCAATTACATTAATTAATTATAAAATAATCTAGTCAAGGACCTTCATTAACATTTATTTAATTACTTATCTAAAATAATTAACTTACATTAATCATTATTAATTATAAGTTCAATTAACCATTCATTAATTAATTAAAGTCTAATATATGATTCTTAATTACCTATAAAGTACTTAATTCATTATTTAAACTTTAATTAATACATTTAAACTTATAATTACTAATTTAATCAATACAATTTATCAATTATCACTCTAATTATCTTAATAGTTAATGAATTCAAATTCTAATCTTCATTTACTTAGAGTAAATTCATTTCCCATTATTTATTTAAATTTTCACTTCAATATGTTGAAAACATTTATTTCACTTTCCTTTGAAATTTCATTTTAAATTCCAAGTTTAAAATGAACACTAATTGAACTTTAAATCAATTTATAAAAACTAACTTTTAAAACCCTTAAATTACAAATTAAAGCCATTCTTTGTTATGAAGGGATTTTAAATCAAATCCCCTTAAGTTCAAAATATTTAACTTATTTAAAGTATTTAAATTTATAAACTTCTTCCATTTCAAAATTTGGAATTTAAATTTAAACTTAAACCCAGGCTATATAAAAAAAGTTGACTTAAACTTTCCTTTCAATTTTTCTCAACTTCCATTTGACTTCATCCCTTTTTATTTTACTTAACGCTTAAAGTCATTAAACAAGTTTTGAATTTAAAACAAACTTTATTTCTTCAAAGTCTTAAGTTTACAATTCGAATTATATCTAACTTCTGTTTAAAAACCAAATCTGAGATGATAAAGATTTGAAATTTGTTAAAATTAATCCAGAGCAGGTCTCTGTAAAACAACAGAACACACTGCCGAGCCCACTCGTGATTCCTTCGAGCCAAAATGAAGTTTTCTCGAGTTCACACTCGAGACAAATACGAGTCAAACCTGCTTCCATTCCCAACAAACAACAGAAGCTCCAGATCATCAGACAAATGCTCCATCCACGTGCACGGAGCCGCCGCTCATCACCATTCGTCGCCTCATCCACGAGCATGTCGACCACCACCCTCTAATCGATTCCCAACCACCGGAACTTCGTCCATTCATCGGAAACAAAAGACGAGCTCGAAACCAAACTGGAAACGAACAGGGAACCACCACCGATACTAGAAAATACCTCGTTCTCCCAACCATGATCACCGGAGAACTTGAAACTTCGGCCATCTACTCGTCACTGCCCACTCTACCATCACCCGAAGCCTCAAAGCACTCGATCGACCATCGGCGTTAAACGAATCGAAACATTAGCTCTTTCCAAAACTAAGTTACCAGATTTCAAATGCTTCCCGCAGCCACCACGTTCATCTGCCGACCATCACGACAATTTTCCATGAACCCCTGGTCACTCCTCCACCTCCAGACAAACAATCGACATCTCCTGTCATCGAGATCACCTACGGTAGCTCAAAAAGCCTAAAACGGTCGAACCAAAACTTCTCTCTGCCCCTAGCTTTAAAAATTTTAAATCTTGTTTTAAAAATCATGTTTTTATATGTAGTTTCACTTCACACTCCTGAATTTTTAAAACCAGAAATTTGCTTTAAACATATTTAATGTTGTGCTTAGCTTTCTTGGTTTGCCAGAGATAATTACAGGTGGTTTCAACCTACATAAATTTTTGACACTTAGATTATACCTAAACAAACAATTTTTGTCTACATCCTATGTTCAAACAATTATTAGAACAAGAGAGGAAGGTTTGCTTACATATCTACTCAAAGAAATAACAATAGATAACAGAGTATAAAGGGAACAGATATACCCAGATTTTGCACAAGCATACATTTACAAAATATATATAATCACAGAGAAAGAATGCTCCATAATAACTTAGATTAAATTTTTAAATATAATGTTACTCACAGTAATTCTGTAATGAGCAGAGCACTTTTGGGTATTGAAACATCTTTGACTTCAAAATTGAGAATTTGTTTGCTGTGATCTCCTTAATCTCTGGTTTGCATTTAGTTGCTTGTTGTTGTAGAATGTGTGTTTAGGTTTTTGAATGAAGTTTCATCTCAGTTTTTACTTAGCTCGAAAGAAATGAAAAGATGATATATAGAAGTAGTTTACAGAGTGATGTTTATACAAGCTACAGGGTATCATTTCTTATACAAACAGTGTACACACTTGTACAATTATCAGAGATTTTTTTAAAAAAAAGGAGGCTGAAAGGATTTTTTTCTACAATTCGAATAGACTTTGTTCGCTGCTAAGAAATGAAAGCATTAAATTCTAATTGTACCTTATGTTTTTATTTTACACTTATCTTATTATTTTATACTTGCCTAAGTCTTAAGTTACAAGCTACGTGCATAATACATTTTTACTTTTGCTTTTAAATCTTGTTGTTCTTAAGTCTGCATGCATATTCGAACCATTGTTTACATATCTATCTTATGCTTGCTTAGTTATTAATTTTCTGACTATGCAGATTTAATTTGAAGATGGCAAATCTTTCCTTTGTATTATATTTCCCTGTTTTATATGTTGAAATGTAATTGAATGTTATTTTCCATTGTTCACTTTCCTATGCAGATTTCTGGTTTGATGATGAAATGTAAATGGATGTTATTCTAATATGTTGTTTGATTATTTAGTGTATTTTTTTTATTATTTACAAAACTATATAATTTATCTTATGTATATTTGTTTTATTTCAATGTCTAACTTATTACTTAATCTTGTATTCCTATATGTATATTTTTATTTATTAATAGTATTTTTAAAAATAACACATTTATTAATTTGAACTGATTTATAAAAGAAATTATCTACTTTACTATAAACTACTTATTTTATAATATATACTAAAGTATCATTTGACAGAATTTTATTAAAACTTAAATATATTTTAAATCATATTTTTATCAAGCTATATGTAAAAAGAGAATAGAACAAATCTTTTTGTTAATAAATTTAAATCTAAACTAAAGCTAGAATAAGTTTCAAACTATTTAAACATTTATCTTAAGTATTTAACCCATATATTTATTTATTAAATAGCTTTAAAAAGCTTATTTTAAATAAATCATAATTCCCAAATCACTAAAATGTATATTAGAAATTTGAAAATATAATTTATTAGTTGAATTTTAAAACAAAGCTTTCCTATCTACAATGTATACAAATGTATATACATTATAAATAGAAAATAATTCATTAGTTTTAAAAGATAAAATTCACCAATAAGATATTTATTAAAATAAAAGTATTAATTCAAACCTTATAAATCAAAGATATATCAAATCAATTTAATATTTAATGCAGATTATTAAATTGATATTGCTAAAAATTTCCGGGTTGTCACAAAATGGACACTCATACCGAGTTCCAACACCTTCTCAAATTTTAAATGGAAGGTACTTCTCCATATCCTCAGTTTAGAAAACATAATGTCATATATATGTAGTACTTCATTTCACATTTCGTACATATCATACCTATGTAAACTTACATAAGATTTCCATAACAATTACTTTCCAAACTGATGGTTGTCGAATTTAATACATTCATATATATATAAGTTCCGAAAACCTATATATTTCATACCCATAACAAATAGAGGATTCCTGGATTTTTCATCTCGTTACCGATTTAAAATTTTCCTCTAATTCGATTTGGAAATTTAAGGTTATCTCAAACCCAATTCATATTCATAATTCCATTTATTATCGACTTCACATTCGATTTGGATTACACGTTACCTTGTCAATTCTCAACACATAATTGATGTCTACCGATATATAACCTCTGAGCTCGTACGTCTCAGAGAAGGGTGTATATATCTAAGAGAATAAATTCTCCGCCACCAAACAGATATATATTAATAGAGATCAATTGCTATGTCATCAATTCACAATGTTAGACATACAATCCAAATCGACCATCCGAAATTCAAAACTCAACTTATATTGTTTTCGGTGTCGAAGTTAAACTCAATTTAACTCAAGATTCAATCTTTTTGAAAAATTTCAAGCTGAACTAATTGTTCAAATTTCCCATTTAACGTTTTCAACTTCGACTTAATTCATAGTTTGAATTCCGCATACTTTTCACAGTATTGGTTTTAAACTGACTTCAAACTTTCCAATATTAAGTTTTCCATTTAACTTAATTCTCCACAAGTTCAAATTTAAATTCATCACTGAATCTATTAAATTTATTATGGATTATAATGTTGACAACTTAAAAATTTGAAATTCTAAATCCCATTTGAACTTTGCATCTGCTTTCTATTTCCAAAATAATCAACTAGTTCTTTAGTAAATCATTCATCGACTTGGTTTTCAATTTAATCACATTTGATTCATTTACATTGGATTTTACTAACATTCATTCATATTCAATTAGTTTACTTTCACTAATTTATATTCAAGTTAGTTTGCTTTCAATTCAAATCAAATTTTATTCTATTTAGATTTACTTATCTTTCAATTTGAATTCAATTACTTAGCTTCCAATTTCCAGTAATTCAATTTCATTAACACTTAATGAATTTCTATACAATCAACTAGCAACCATCTAACAACCAATGCACATTCAACATAACCAAATTTATTTACTTTGCTTACATTCAATTTGGTTTAACACATTTAATTTCAATTGGTTTATATTCTAATTCAGATTGAATTCTAATATTTACTATATTCACAACTTCTTAACTTAAGTTTTATTCAACTCTTAACAACAACATTTCTAATCCATGTTTATTCACTAATTCACTTTTACAATTAAAGTTGAATTTACTTTATATAACTCAAATTCATATTCATTACTTCACTTTATTAATTCATTTTGATATCAACTTCAACCTCATTCGACATTACTTAAGCTATGTTTCAATTTATCTTCACTTGCATTTATTTTCACTATACAACTTAAGTTCGCCTCTAATTTATTTGAAATTTTATTTTATTTAACTTAACTTAGATTTCATTTCTAAAGTCATTTTATTTAACTTTTACTAAAGTCAAATTCATATCACTATTCAAAATTCAGATTTTGTTTTACTTAACAAAACTGTTTAACCATTTTAACAACTGGTTTGATTCATACAGTTAAGTCAACAAATAAGTTTCCTTCCCAAAACGCTATTTCATTAAAATATTTCTTTCCGTACAAACTATTCATAGCTAAATACTTTTAAAACACGTACATAGAAAATTTTGGATTACAAAGGATAGTATTACAAAATATACTGATTGCTTCAAATATATCGATTGGCTTAAGATTCAGAATTATTGAGGACTATCGACTTCCTGTATATACTACTAGTATTGTTCTTCAAAACATTTGAAATCAATTTTCAAAAGAATTCAAAATCAATTTCCCAAGTTATAGTTCAATAATCCCTTTGGCTATAACTAAATTGACATGTCATTTTTATTTCCCAATTATTACTTTGGAGATATTCAAAATATTTGATTTAAACCAATTCATTAATTCACTTAACTTATATTTTATTTTTCATAAATCTCAGCAATTCGATAATAGATTTTCAAATGATCGGGACTCAAATCTGAGAAGACCTTACTGAAGAGAAACTATCGCAAACCTACATTTAGAGAGGGGGATTTCCGAAAAGGATTTGAATTTTCAAAATACCTTTTATTTAAAAAAAAAATTTATACTTCTTTAGATTTGAAAAAACGTTTTCTTTAAAGTGATTCTAGTAACTATTCATATTAAACACCATAAACTAAGCTTTGTATAAACCAAAGCTCTGATACCACTTTGTAACATCCCGCCCTTTTGACCGCCCTAGACGGTAATTAAACCAACTTGAAACGTTCAAAATGACGGATTGTTATTTAGTTTATATGGTTTAAACAGAATCAGCCACAGAAACACAGAATAATAATATTTCAAAACAATGAATTTTTTTTTCATGTTCCTTTCCTTTTTACAAATATCAGAGTTTATACAATGTATTAAATTTATACAACGGAATATTTCTTTAAGTACAAAATTCCTGAACTAAAGTGACTGTTTCCCTCTCTCTAACTTCGCTGCTCGAAAACCTTCAAGCTGTAAAATACTCGGTCTGACCCGAGTATTATATTCAAAAGAAAATAATACACAGGTCAATCTAATTCAAACTCAGTTATTAGTGCATAGAGCAATAATAATCAAATAATCAAATAGACGACAGTCACAATAATTCTCATCTATCCGACCCTTTTTAACAAAGAAATCGGATGACGGTAATTATAACACTTAACAGTGTTAAACAACAAATCGGAAATTTCAAATTATCAACTGAGATAAATAAACAGATTATCAATGAAGATAATTTAGAAAACAACAACATCATCAAATCAACTAAATCAATTTAAACAATTGAAATTGTCTCTTTAAAACATCGATACTGATTGGCTGCAGTACACGCACGCATGCACTGCCTCGCTAATACGGCATATGAAATACGCAAAAGATCAATGAATCAAAAACAGATGGCATCAAATCAAATCAAAATTTCTGGGTGGCTGCAGTACACGCACGCGTGCACTGCCTCGCCACTACCGTACGTCGAGACTGCAAAGGTCAAGTCAGATAAATGAACCAAAAACAACCGGCACTAACTCAAATCAAAATGAACAAAGTGCACACAAATGCACATTGGAAATTTACAACGAGCACAAGGTCAAACCCGAGTTTTAAAACTGGATTCAACTCAAGTAAATTCGAAGAACAAACCCAATTGAAATCAAGTGGTCAACAAATGAATCTCCAGTAAACCATACTTCCAAACGGACTAATACAAATCAGTGCCAACAACATGAAACTGGACAGTCCATACGTGTCAACCAGACAGCAAGTAAAGTCGACAATACTTAATGTACGAATGTACATCTGGATGAAAGAATAACACTCAGTGGCAAAATATACGAAGTCAACATGTATGCAACTGTAAGACTGAAAATGCAAGCACCAGACTCGAGTACAAAAACTACAAACTCAAGTGCAGTGAACCCAATTATTTAAATTCAAATCATTGTATAAAATATACTTGAACGTTTTTAAAGTTATTTGAATACTTTAAATTTTATAAAACTTCATTTATCCCAAAAGTAAATTTGAATTCCATCTTCTAAATTCTGATTTTTAGACTTATATTAAAATCTGTTTTGAATTCAAGTTATGTTTAAAACAAAACAGACAGGTTTTTTTTAAATGTTGATTTAAACTTTGGTTAGATATTCCCTTTACAATTTCAAGTTCCATTTTAAATTCAACCTCTTTTCAATTATTTAACACTTTTAATAAATAAAACAATTTTAAAATTTTAAAAGTTGATTTATTTACAAACTAGGTTTCAGACAACTTGAATTTATTATTAAAACTTTGATCTAAAACTTAGTTTAACTTTGTTTATAATTTGAAATTAAATTGAAAAATCAAAAATAGAATCAGTTTTAAACCCTGTTCAAAATACTGGAGACAAACCCGAGATTGTCCAAACATTCCCAAAATGAACTTCTTCCCAAAACAACTTAATTACCCTGACATATAAGTGCACAAGCAAAATAGAAATAAGGAATACTGCTGCAGACTAACAAATACCATATATAACTCGAACACAGTGAAGCCAACCTTCAAAGGGTACAAGAAAATGAACAAAAGTAATAACAATCATATATATGTATACATACATGAATGCATATATATACATACATGATAATGGAAAGACACATATATGTACAAATGAAGACACAGCAAGGCCAAATACACAACAACCAAGTCCAAAACCAGTGAATTGCTATGGTCGACCAGGCAGCAACCAATACAATACACCATGACTCATATAAACAAAACTGACACACATTGGTGTGTCATATACAAACCAAGTGTATATGAGCTGAATCCAACAAATGTTCAAAACTGAGATACCCAAATAAAATAATCAAGTCAGTAAAGGTTCACTTTGGACAGAATCAATAGTGTTTCCAACTCGAAGTCAAGTGAAAAACATCAAGTGCACAACACTGTCAAATGAAGACTTAAATTACAATTTCACTGCCTCAACAGTCAAAGTATCATCGACAAAGTGAAACTATTCATATATAT
This sequence comes from Allium fistulosum, assembly GCA_030737815.1. Lineage (NCBI taxonomy): Eukaryota > Viridiplantae > Streptophyta > Magnoliopsida > Asparagales > Amaryllidaceae > Allium > Allium fistulosum. Next base: position 264,961,347 of record CM060904.1, on the reverse strand, counting down.
AAACCAATGCAAACTTCAGTTACAAAATCGTCAAAACATATCTGAAATTTCAAATTGAACAAGTCAACATAATCCAGCAATGTACGCAAGTGGAAACCAATGCAAACTACTGAATTTCAATGATGAACAGCGATCAAATGTAAAGGCCAGTGGAAAACCAAGTAAAGCCAGAAGTTCAACCGCAGTTTTCAAGTGACAAAAGTCGACAAATTCAAATATACACATGAAAATGAACTCAATACTCATAGGCAAGTTCGAACAATATCAAAAATCATGGAACGGCAAGATGAAATCAAACCAGTCAAATATGTTACAAAGGTACTCAAAGCAGCCTAATCAAGCCGCAAGTCATAAAAATGAAATCAAACAGTTCAGGGTCGAAACAATCTCCATCATCGACCAACAACCAATTGATACCAATAAAGTCAAATAACTTTCGAACTAGGATAAAGGAGATTTTTAAAGCATTTAATAGATGTAACAAATTCGACAGACATCATCAGAAAATTCACGAAATCAAAATGCCCAAAAAATCAAAACCGTGACAAGTAAGGGAATCAACCAAATCAGTGAAGTCCACAATCCAAGTAAACAAAATTGGAACAAAATCGGAATTCAACGAGTATCGAACAAGATGTGAGTGAAGCAATCACTCACCTTAGTCGAATCGAATAGGAGCAGTCGCGAGCTAATTGAAGGCATCATCGATCCACGGCAAGAAGTCATCGACGCCTTCGAATTGAACAAGCCCTACTTTCGAACGAACGGGGAAGAACAAGATGGAGCCACCATTTTCGTTCGATGGTTTTGTTTTAGGGTTTCTCGAACAAATGAAAATGAAAAAGGAACGGGTATAGGGTTTTAACCAATTCAATGAAGGGAGGGAACGGGTTAGCCTTTGATAACCATCACGGCTCAAAGAAAACATGGGCCAGTATTATTTTCAAAGCCCGCTTAACCCTTAACAAAAATTTTGAAAGGAATTTAAACCCGATTACAAACTCCTAACAGCAATTATCTTTACTACATTCATTTGCATATATCGTATCAAATGTCAAAAATGTAGAGTCTTAAATTTAATTGAATGAGATAAATTTGATTTTTAAAATCCAAAGATTCTATATTTTAAAATTTCAAAGCAAATTTCCTTTACATTATTTATAATTCCCAATTCAAATTTTAAATTCAAATATATTTCTCATATTAAACTTGAAAAATTCAAACAACTTCATAGTTTTAAATCAAAATTTAATTAAATTATTAATTTAAAAATATTTAAAATTCGGGATCGTTACAATAAATATGACAAAGTATATGGAACCATTTTAGTAGTAATAGACTTACAATTTTATACATCTGTATATAACAATTTGAACAGTTCATTAACTCTTTTGATGCTTCCACTAAATGGGTTCATAGCCCTTAATTATTTAAGATATAATTTACCATTATCATATAGTTCATAATCATATAAAAAAATTATTTCTCAAAACTACGGTGTAGTATATAATTCCAAAATAATTTTAAATAATTTTAGATACTTAAGTATTTTCAATTACATCATTTTTTTGAAGACAAATACCACATTATAGTTTTATGTTATAACGAATGTTCATAATATTCACACTGAAATATAACTTTGCCTATTTTTCAATCGACATTGAAAAATAGTCATTACTTTGTAAATAATATTTGGTACGTTTTATGAAAATAATTTTTGTAATTTGATGCAATCAATAAGTGATATATGGCATGCTCCCACTATTTATGCCATTACTATAATAGCATAATAAATTCGGAGGTCCATCATTCACTTAATATAGATTATTTATTTCATTTACTGTAACTAGTTCATAGTGAAGAGTTCTTTGATCATATATCTTGAACTCAAAGAAATAGATCTCATAGAAAACAATTTTCTATATGGAAATACATTTCGAAATAGAAATTGTAACATCCCGTATTTTTAAGCTATTGAATTTGAACATTTAATTCGTTTTAAATGTTAATGTGGATTCTTAATTGATTTTGAAATGAATGGATTTGGGTTCAATCAATGAAAATGAGCTATAATTTTAATTTATAGCAATTCTGGTTGAATTTGATTAATGGAAAAATAATAATTAAATATTCAGGATTAGGAATAAAAAGGTGGATTTGGGTGTAAATAGCTATAAAATGATGTTTAAATGTATTTTTAGGTTCGATTGGTTATAAATAATATTATTGGAATTTTCGATGAATTTTAAAGTGAATAAATTAATATTTGGGATTTTATATTAATTTAAAAATGAATTTAATATTATTAAAATGCAATTTAATCAGATTTTGGTCCGGAATGAGCCGGAATGATTTTTATTGTGTTTATAAATTTTATATGATTTATTATTGAGTTATTAAATTTGTAAAAGTAAAATTTTAAGCGTTTCTGATAATTTCAAAAAATCGCCCGATTTAATAGATGAGTTAAAATAGCCTTCCGGGGCGCAGTCTCGGAATTCGACAAAACCAGTTCCATTGGATCCGTAATAATTAGTTATTATCGGATTTCAATTTTCGTAGCAATCGGAGTTGTCGTGTGATCGTGGCAGTTCGAAACGCATCGAAATCGATTTAACCGATTTAATTTTAAATTGACCGTTTAATTCCGTATCTCGTGAATACGATCAAATTAGCTTACAGAACCTGTTCCATCATGTCCGGAACGCGGAAAAACCCCAGGATAGCCTGTCGGGACATGAGAATTGGAGATCGTTTGCATTAACCGTAAAATTGAGGAATTTTATCAATTAATAATATTAAATAATATAAATATGTGTTAACATCTTTATCAAACCCTAGCTTTATTCCCCAGGCCGCCGCCAAAACATTTGATTTTCCCCAGGAAGTTTGTAACGACCCCGAAATTTAATTTTATTTAAATTGATAACTAAATAAATTTTTGAATTAAATTTGTGAAAATGATCAATGCGGTGATGCGAGTTTCCCCGAATTCAAGTATATTTTGTATAAATCATTTAAATTTAATAATATTGTAAATATTGTACATATATGTGAATATATATGTATACGTGATATATGAGTCAATTTGAAATTTTAAATATATGTATATATATTTGATTTGAATTTAACTCGTAAATAAATGGTTTGAAAATAAAGATACAAATTATATAAGATATAAAGTATAAAGTAAATATCTAGATCTTAATAAATCAAAACAAAATAATTAGACAAAGCAAATATGTATTCAAGTATGAAGTGACAACATCTCAAAGACTTAAATAAACTCATCAACCTGGAAACAAGTATTGCAAAGGAATGAGATAAGTAAATATTTTTAAGTGAAATGAAATAAAAGATAATGTAACAACCCGACTTTCTTTGCCCAGAAAGACGCATCGTTATGAAGAAAGAAAGGGGTAGAAAATAGAAAAGAAGAGAAGAAAGAAAGAAACAACAACAACGATCTCACAGCGGAACGAATAAATTATATTAATAACATAAACTATTACATAGTTTACAACAATTTACAGAGTTACACAGCATATACATCACTTACTAGACAGTTATAAACATCTGTCTAGACATTACAACTCAAATACAAGACAAGACACTATCACCTATATCAACACAGCGGAATACTATATCTACGAACGCCGAAGCCTCCTGGTCCATTGCTCCTCCAGAATATTCGTCAAAGCTAAACCTGAATCCCTTGGCTACTCGTAAAAATTTGAGTACCCAAGAGTTTATAAAACAGAAATAAACACTTGGGTCAGACATGGGTCTGGTGTGAGTAAACGGGTTAAAATTGTTTAACTTCAAAACCTTTTGAAAACAAAGGTATCACGTAAGACTTCCCACACATAAACATGGAAAAGTTTTTACCTTACGCTAACCAAAACATTTGATAGGAAATCCAGTTATATTATAATAGGGTCTAGGGTTTCCAAGTAAAATACAGAAATAGCTGAAATGCTTGCATCTCACATTTCAACATAGTTGGGCACAACTAATACGTACGGCACTTATTGGAGTTTGAATTCCATACAATGGCAGGGCTACTGGGGTATCGCCCGTCACAGTACGTGGCCTAGATCACCGTACCGAGGAGTACGCCCGCTCCCCTGCAACACAAAGCCGGAACCATCCCTTACTGGATAATTCCGAACAAGACAATCCCGTAGTTGGCGCGACCAACCACACACTAAGCCGAATAAAAGAAAAGGGACCTCTAGACAGGGATCTATCTTGCTCTCAGTGGGTGCTACCCACGAAGCCTTGCTGCACCTCCCCTGTTTTAGCCATTCCCGGTTGATGAGGCTTGAGGTTACGATTACCTTTAATCAGAACATATCACTTAGAATGCTCATCGTCCGCCTTACGATGTGCTGAAAGCATTCAATCCATATAAGTTCGTTCCGGGTTCGAACGAAACCGAAGGCATTATCTCGTTACACTCGTTTTGGAATCACCCTCAGAGTTAACGACAATAACCCTTGCACTTTGAATCTTCATCTTCACTTGAGATTCACGACCTATCGTTAATTTGGATCGATGTGGTATTCGGGTCTCCAGACCTGGAATACCGGTATACGGAAACCCGATCCCGGTCTCATCGAAATCCAAAACGTATCTTTTAAGGCCAAGTTGTTTAAAGGTTTAAACAATTCAACTTATCTATATTCATACAGATAGATAATTCACACATCACAATTGATAATCATATTATCATTTAAACAGATGATTCATAATCAAATAGGTAATCCATATCAACATCACAATAGTTAATCTATATTACCATTATAATGCAACCAAGCATTCATACCACACAACATTACTTATCTCATTTCTGAGATTACATCCATTCAAGACAAATCAATGTCATCCATTCATACATAAGCAATGATTTACTTAATCACAACATAATTAATTTAAAATGAATTAAATTAACTATCTCTATCTTTAATTAATTTAAAGTGAATTAAATTAATTACTTCATTATAAACCTTACTTATAATACCATTAATTTATTACAAATAAATTAATTAATCTTTCTCTAATTATCCACCTTAATTAATCACCTTGATTAATTATACTTTAATTACATTTAAGTAATTATCTTTAATTAATTTCACAAATTAATTATTCTTAATCAATACAGTAATTAACCTTTAATTACTTCATTTATTAATTAATTATAATCAATTTCTTTAATCCTTAATTAATTACAATTAATCACTTATCATTTGATTAATTAATCAACTCTTAATTACATCATTAATTAATTATAACTAATGAACCTTAATTTTATTTTTAATTATTTATCCTATTTAAATTAATTAAATAATTGATCTTAATTAAACCACAATTATTAATCACCTTTGATTAATCCTATCAGTAATTAACTTCCCTTAATTACTTCCATTAATTCATTACTTTTTAATTAATTACCTTAACAATTAATTAATTACCTTATTAATTAACCTTAATCCTTTTTATTAACTTTATTAAATAAATTATTTAATTAATAACACTAGGTAATTAACCTTAATCACTTCTATTTAATTACCTTCATTAAATAATTACCCTTTAATTACTTTATTAAATAATTTACCTTTATTTAATTACATCTAGTAATTATTCCTCAATTACTTCATCAAGTAATTACACTTAATTAATTTATAAGAGATTATCCCTAATTAATCACTGATTAATTACTTAGTTAATTATTTAACTAATTATTTAAATTAATTAAATAATTTCTTAACTATTTATACTTAAAGATCTTAATTAAGAAAAACCATTATCTTAATTAAATTATTATCTATTCTTAAATCATTTTCAATAAATGAATTATCCTTATTAATTTCACATATTAATTTCCTTTAATAAATCAAATCTTAATTACTTAAGATAAAATCTTTATTATAATTTAAATAATAACAACATTTAGTTTTTACCTTTAAATCTTGAAGCTTTTCAAAATTATTAAATAAATTAAAATACAAAGATCAATTTGAAAATCTATTTAAAAATTATTTAAAACTTGTTAAAAACAATTTTTCTATACAATGATTTAGTTTAATAGTAAAAACTTTGTTTTACTTTTATTTTAAAAACTTAGAACCATTTCAAAAACAAACTTCTTTTGATTTAAAAACTTTCTTTTAAAAATTCTAATGCATGCTCCCACCAACCCGAGAAAAACCCAAGTTTCCCCGATAAAAACTCGAGACTACCTACGTTTACGTTCTGCTTCGAGAAAAATATCAAAACCCCCGAGACAAACTACGAGCTCCAGCCTTCCTCCCCAAAACCCATCTTCCTGATACATAACCGTGCACGTTAACGTGCACACCCACGTTGATCGGCGGCGGTCCTTCCTCCGGCCTCCAGCACGTCACGTTCGACCTCGACATCAAATCGCACAACCCAGTAAACTCCCCTCGATCAAGAATAGATTTCTGGCCATCGAACCCAAACTGCACGAACACCATTGCCAGTAAATTCCATCACCACGGCAACCCCCGACCTCGAGAAAACCCACTGCCTACACCGTAGCTCCGCCTCACTTCCCTCTACCTCCTGAACCATATGCGATCGCCTCCTGAGGCACGTCGAAGCCACGAAACCCATATGAAAACCCACGACAATCACAGTGCCCAAAACCCTACCTTTTCGATTCCCAGCCAACCCCCACATCAATAAATTCCAACTCCATTTTTCCTATAATCTACTCCATCCCCTCTACCTTCGAGTTAATCCACGGCTTCCAGTTCGACGTTGATCGATGGGAATCGACCAAAACAATTAAAATGTTCATCTCAACAATACTCACCCATTTCAAAACTAAAAATCGTGATATTTCCACTAAAATTCATGGTTTCCTATATTGAATTCAAACATGCAATTCAATCTTAAAATTGAATCAATCGATTTTTGACCAAATTTATATTTTACTGCTGTTTATAAAATTTCAAGTCAAAATACTTTATAAAAGTTTCACAACTTAATTTCAATAGTGATATTATATGATTTTAAACCTCTTTTATTCATAAATCAAGAGTTAACAGTGATTAAATGATGAAATAATGGTTTGATTAAGAAATCATGTCTACTATCACTAAACAGAGGCTAAATTATATCTATACAGGAAATCAAACTCTCATATACAAGCATGCATACATTTAATTCCAGCATTTCAGATAACAGGATATTTTCATTCAAAATCATCTAACTGAAATCCAATTTAAACTGTTTTTTTTTAAAATATGTTTACTCACCAGAAATTATAAAACAGAGAATAGAAGACAGATTTTCTTCCCAGGCTGATGTTCCAGATTTTGAATTTTCTTGCTTTGTTGAATTTAAAACTTTGTTGTTTATCTTCATTATCATTTGCATGATTCCACAGGTTGCATTTGAAGATTTGAAACTGCTTATTGAATTGCCTCCATCTTCTTTTCTCTGATTTGCAATTCCAGATTTTACAGATTTACATTTCTCTTTGCAATTTTGAATTACAGATCTTTTATTAAATTTTAGATTCGAATATATTTTAGTGGAGAAAATTTGAAGAAAGATGAATTCAGCTGAAAAGTGAAAACCAATTTCTTCTTTTTATTTTAATTTACTTATTTTAATTATCAAAAGGAGATGTGGACATTTGTCCTCTTAAGAGTTAATTAACTTACACCTAAACACTCCAAGCTTCCAAATGTTTACAAGTGTTTTAAATGCTTTATTATTGATTTACAAGTGTTAATTTCTTTTTTTATTTTGATTTATTTAAATCCTACATGTTTATTTATAAAATATCTATATGTATAAAAATGTATTTATCCTTTTATAATTTAAGTTTTAGATTTCTATATAAATATACAAGTGTGAAAAACTATTATTTATAATAACTTATGTTTTAATCAAATATATATATATATATAACATATTTATAAATGCTTAAGAAATTGAGCTTAACTATATATATATTTTTACAAACCATTTTGAATTTTAAGAAGGAAAGAATCTAAAAAAAAAACAATTGAACTTCTTAATTTAAACCTTAACCAAAATAAAACTTAAAATATATGTTTATAATAAATAAGAAATTATTCTTGTTATTCAAATCTTAAAATATCATTTTCAAAAGTATTAAACCAAATTACAAATTATATATATATTAAAGTTTGAAAACATCTTATTAAATTTAAATTCAATATTCTTTCCATTCCAATATATACAAATATATATATTCTAAATGGAAAATACTTTTAACATTAGCTTTATAATTATCATATTTAATTTTAATACATAACTTCAAATAACAATATATATATATACATATATATTATAATTTGATAACTTATCCTTTTATTAAATTAAAGACTCCCTATTTATAATATATATACCTATATATATACATTATAAATATAAACACTTATATTAGTTTTAGTAAGATAAATCTTCCTAATTAAAATTTTAGAAAAGATATCCCCAAATTAAAATGTTATTAGTTTTCAAAAGAAATAAATTTGCCAATTTAAAATATTATTAACCTTTTAAAATGAATAAACTTGTCAATTTATAAAATAAATCAACAAATCAATTTAATTATTAATAAAGATTATTAAATTGATATTGCCAAATTTCCGGGATATCACATTCCTCCCCCCTTAAAATAATTTCGTCCCCGAAATTTAAAAGCAAAGATAATTTAATAACCCAGCAAAATTTTATTTTAAACAGCAACCATAGATATCAATCATATTCTAACAATCATAGCAAACAATTTAATCAAACAAATTTAACTATCCAGTCAAAATCTGGATAGAATTTACTCGAGTTTCCCCAAGTATATATATATATATATACCGGGATACTCGTTCTACAGGATCTTAACTAACTATCTACAATAATCTAGAACTCCTTCCCTTCTAGATCACAATCTGAACAAGATATCAGACTAAACTCAAAACCATCCCAACTACCAAATCCTTCTGAACTGCTGATTTCATCCCTCGATGAATCATACACATATTCCTCAGAGATACGTGAAATACAATGAATTCCAGTTGTCCGAACTGGCAACTCAATCCTATAGATCGAAGAACTATTCCTCACGAGACAGAGAAAAATTTCATAATACTTCCGGAGCTAACTCTTCAGTCTTACTAAATCTTATATCTCCTTTGATCGGAGAAAACTTTAAACAATATTCAAATTTCAACTTCAAATTCCAAATTTCATCAATTCTTAACTGCATAACTCTCCTGATAATCCTGAGTCACTTCATCCTTCCTGATCAGCTTAGCCCTTGCTGATGCTTCCTGAAATAATCTAGACCAACATCAAACCAATTTCCGGATCCTTCTCAACAAAATGGTTCTTCCAAAAATACACCGAAATACAGAACATAACTCTACTCCACAATCATTAGAGCATTTCGAACTACTCCTCCTTTCTGGAATAGCCAAACAGTTGCACTTGACAACTTATCTCCAAATCCTGAATATTCCTTCAAACTTAGAGATACACTTGAATTTCCTATAGAAATCCTCTACTCCAAGAAAATCACAACTCCCGGTTGTTCCCACCCTAGAATAGCTGCTATCTTGCTTCCGCTGCACAACTCTGATCTTGAACAGATGAGAATGCCATCGGAAAAACTCGAGCACAAACTTGATCATCCACAGTTCACCATATCTATAAAATCTTAGTGAACCATTCTACTTGGTCAGAAATATCTCGCAGAAACTTCTCCAGAAAACTAGGTGTGATCAATCCCTCTCCAAAGAATTCTGAGCTGCTTCACCAAATTCTTCTCTCGGAGACATCCTTCTACTAAGCTGAACTTCCGGTAACTCCACGAATCAAGTCGATACGGAATCTCAATCTCCAATAACCCAAGAGAACACTCAAACCATCGCAAGTCACTTTTGCGATCAGCCCGGCCTAATTTCCAAAGATAACTGTTCTCTCTTCACTAATTAGAACAGCTTACACTTAACCATCCAATTCATCGAAGAAATGGATTCACTCTGTTGCTTCTGGACTTTACCTTCAGAAAAACTGCTCAGCCAGAAACCTCCTGCTAACACACAGAACACTCCGAACTGCACTGCTGCCATAGATGCCAAAGACTTCTTATCCTAAACTCCTCGAGAAATTCGGACTTCAAAGCAACAGAAACACCCTGCTGGACTCAGCCACAACACCGAAACAGACTCACTTCTTCAAACTTGTTCCAGAAGAAACATCTTCAGAAACGTCCATAGCCACCGCGTCTCACCACACAGCTACTTCTTCTTGAAGTTACCAAGATACTATAACTCGCTTCAGCTCATCCAATAGATCTACTCTATTCATCCAACTTCAAAGATAAACTCCGAACCTTAACAGTTCCTTCGGAGATTGGTGAAATCTTTACACCACAACAAAGTTCACTCGAGACAGTATTAGGTCTACAGTCTAGTCAGATATACTTCCAACCTCAACACTCAAATTCTAACTATTGGTAGTCGTGTTACTCACACTACCACCTTATCTACCTTTATAACTTATATTGGAAAACCCGAACAGGTAACCCAACAAATAGGTAGAAATATATATATTTAAAATGATATTTTTTTTATATAGAAATTATTTCTGGGTAAAATTATTTCATTTACCTCTTTAAAACAATATTGTGTCCGTTGGTCTGGTTCAAGTGTTTAGAGATCCCTATCAATAACGTTAGCTACTCGTATTGACCAGAATCCATATACCACTCAACCGATCAATTAACACAATATAAAATCATTTTTATATAACTAACAATTACGCGCTCTCAAGATAGACACCACTTCAGAGCCTAGGTATTCACTCAACCTACTGCTCTGATACCAAATGTAACAACCCGAGGGCAGCGGCGACCGGTAGGCTTTGCAACCATCCCAGACCCACCGTGGCATACAGTGATACCTCGAATTTGCTTTTACGGCCAGCCTCTCGACTCGCAACCAACCCTCACAAGGCCTTTACCTCTCAGGGACATGTAGGGGTAAGAGTCTCCCGTTCGCCACCAAACCGCGAAGCGAGAACCCCCTATCATGCTGTAATGTAGCAAACCCGATCCCGGTCTCATCGAAATCCAAAACGTATCTTTTAAGGCCAAGTTGTTTAAAGGTTTAAACAATTCAACTTATCTATATTCATACAGATAGATAATTCACACATCACAATTGATAATCATATTATCATTTAAACAGATGATTCATAATCAAATAGGTAATCCATATCAACATCACAATAGTTAATCTATATTACCATTATAATGCAACCAAGCATTCATACCACACAACATTACTTATCTCATTTCTGAGATTACATCCATTCAAGACAAATCAATGTCATCCATTCATACATAAGCAATGATTTACTTAATCACAACATAATTAATTTAAAATGAATTAAATTAACTATCTCTATCTTTAATTAATTTAAAGTGAATTAAATTAATTACTTCATTATAAACCTTACTTATAATACCATTAATTTATTACAAATAAATTAATTAATCTTTCTCTAATTATCCACCTTAATTAATCACCTTGATTAATTATACTTTAATTACATTTAAGTAATTATCTTTAATTAATTTCACAAATTAATTATTCTTAATCAATACAGTAATTAACCTTTAATTACTTCATTTATTAATTAATTATAATCAATTTCTTTAATCCTTAATTAATTACAATTAATCACTTATCATTTGATTAATTAATCAACTCTTAATTACATCATTAATTAATTATAACTAATGAACCTTAATTTTATTTTTAATTATTTATCCTATTTAAATTAATTAAATAATTGATCTTAATTAAACCACAATTATTAATCACCTTTGATTAATCCTATCAGTAATTAACTTCCCTTAATTACTTCCATTAATTCATTACTTTTTAATTAATTACCTTAACAATTAATTAATTACCTTATTAATTAACCTTAATCCTTTTTATTAACTTTATTAAATAAATTATTTAATTAATAACACTAGGTAATTAACCTTAATCACTTCTATTTAAATACCTTCATTAAATAATTACCCTTTAATTACTTTATTAAATAATTTACCTTTATTTAATTACATCTAGTAATTATTCCTCAATTACTTCATCAAGTAATTACACTTAATTAATTTATAAGAGATTATCCCTAATTAATCACTGATTAATTACTTAGTTAATTATTTAACTAATTATTTAAATTAATTAAATAATTTCTTAACTATTTATACTTAAAGATCTTAATTAAGAAAAACCATTATCTTAATTAAATTATTATCTATTCTTAAATCATTTTCAATAAATGAATTATCCTTATTAATTTCACATATTAATTTCCTTTAATAAATCAAATCTTAATTACTTAAGATAAAATCTTTATTATAATTTAAATAATAACAACATTTAGTTTTTACCTTTAAATCTTGAAGCTTTTCAAAATTATTAAATAAATTAAAATACAAAGATCAATTTGAAAATCTATTTAAAAATTATTTAAAACTTGTTAAAAACAATTTTTCTATACAATGATTTAGTTTAATAGTAAAAACTTTGTTTTACTTTTATTTTAAAAACTTAGAACCATTTCAAAAACAAACTTCTTTTGATTTAAAAACTTTCTTTTAAAAATTCTAATGCATGCTCCCACCAACCCGAGAAAAACCCAAGTTTCCCCGATAAAAACTCGAGACTACCTACGTTTACGTTCTGCTTCGAGAAAAATATCAAAACCCCCGAGACAAACTACGAGCTCCAGCCTTCCTCCCCAAAACCCATCTTCCTGATACATAACCGTGCACGTTAACGTGCACACCCACGTTGATCGGCGGCGGTCCTTCCTCCGGCCTCCAGCACGTCACGTTCGACCTCGACATCAAATCGCACAACCCAGTAAACTCCCCTCGATCGAGAATAGATTTCTGGCCATCGAACCCAAACTGCACGAACACCATTGCCAGTAAATTCCATCACCACGGCAACCCCCGACCTCGAGAAAACCCACTGCCTACACCGTAGCTCCGCCTCACTTCCCTCTACCTCCTGAACCATATGCGATCGCCTCCTGAGGCACGTCGAAGCCGCGAAACCCATATGAAAACCCACGACAATCACAGTGCCCAAAACCCTACCTTTTCGATTCCCAGCCAACCCCCACATCAATAAATTCCAACTCCATTTTTCCTATAATCTACTCCATCCCCTCTACCTTCGAGTTAATCCACGGCTTCCAGTTCGACGTTGATCGATGGGAATCGACCAAAACAATTAAAATGTTCATCTCAACAATACTCACCCATTTCAAAACTAAAAATCGTGATATTTCCACTAAAATTCATGGTTTCCTATATTGAATTCAAACATGCAATTCAATCTTAAAATTGAATCAATCGATTTTTGACCAAATTTATATTTTACTGCTGTTTATAAAATTTCAAGTCAAAATACTTTATAAAAGTTTCACAACTTAATTTCAATAGTGATATTATATGATTTTAAACCTCTTTTATTCATAAATCAAGAGTTAACAGTGATTAAATGATGAAATAATGGTTTGATTAAGAAATCATGTCTACTATCACTAAACAGAGGCTAAATTATATCTATACAGGAAATCAAACTCTCATATACAAGCATGCATACATTTAATTCCAGCATTTCAGATAACAGGATATTTTCATTCAAAATCATCTAACTGAAATCCAATTTAAACTGTTTTTTTTAAAATATGTTTACTCACCAGAAATTATAAAACAGAGAATAGAAGACAGATTTTCTTCCCAGGCTGATGTTCCAGATTTTGAATTTTCTTGCTTTGTTGAATTTAAAACTTTGTTGTTTATCTTCATTATCATTTGCATGATTCCACAGGTTGCATTTGAAGATTTGAAACTGCTTATTGAATTGCCTCCATCTTCTTTTCTCTGATTTGCAATTCCAGATTTTACAGATTTACATTTCTCTTTGCAATTTTGAATTACAGATCTTTTATTAAATTTTAGGTTCGAATATATTTTAGTGGAGAAAATTTGAAGAAAGATGAATTCAGCTGAAAAGTGAAAACCAATTTCTTCTTTTTATTTTAATTTACTTATTTTAATTATCAAAAGGAGATGTGGACATTTGTCCTCTTAAGAGTTAATTAACTTACACCTAAACACTCCAAGCTTCCAAATGTTTACAAGTGTTTTAAATGCTTTATTATTGATTTACAAGTGTTAATTTCTTTTTTTATTTTGATTTATTTAAATCCTACATGTTTATTTATAAAATATCTATATGTATAAAAATGTATTTATCCTTTTATAATTTAAGCTTTAGATTTCTATATAAATATACAAGTGTGAAAAACTATTATTTATAATAACTTATGTTTTAATCAAATATATATATATATATATAACATATTTATAAATGCTTAAGAAATTGAGCTTAACTATATATATATTTTTACAAACCATTTTGAATTTTAAGAAGGAAAGAATCTAAAAAAAAAACAATTGAACTTCTTAATTTAAACCTTAACTAAAATAAAACTTAAAATATATGTTTATAATAAATAAGAAATTATTCTTGTTATTCAAATCTTAAAATATCATTTTCAAAAGTATTAAACCAAATTACAAATTATATATATATTAAAGTTTGAAAACATCTTATTAAATTTAAATTCAATATTCTTTCCATTCCAATATATACAAATATATATATTCTAAATGGAAAATACTTTTAACATTAGCTTTATAATTATCATATTTAATTTTAATACATAACTTCAAATAACAATATATATATATATATATATATATATATATATTATAATTTGATAACTTATCCTTTTATTAAATTAAAGACTCCCTATTTATAATATATATACCTATATATATACATTATAAATATAAACACTTATATTAGTTTTAGTAAGATAAATCTTCCTAATTAAAATTTTAGAAAAGATATCCCCAAATTAAAATGTTATTAGTTTTCAAAAGAAATAAATTTGCCAATTTAAAATATTATTAACCTTTTAAAATGAATAAACTTGTCAATTTATAAAATAAATCAACAAATCAATTTAATTATTAATAAAGATTATTAAATTGATATTGCCAAATTTCCGGGATATCACAGATAACAACATTGTATATTCAAGCTGAACAAGCCTATATACATAAGTATGAGTCCAGACAACACAAAGAAAGATTTTTTATGATAAGTTAGCTTGCATAGGAAGCCACAATCATCTCAACACAAACATGTACCAGCCACCAAAATGTTTTCATACCAGCCGAAATGGAGAAATATATATTGTACTTACAAAAATCAAAATGGGATTGTATGTAAACCAAGAGGGAACACAAGCATTTAATGCTTTCACTTTAGTACACGAACCAGCCACCATAGGAAAGAAAATATTCCTGTATGGTTGTACAAACAAATGCAAATATCACCATCATTGTACAAATAATATAATCACCCTATAAGCTTTCTTTTATATCAGCCTTCTCCCTTCATTTTAGTTCGAGCACCATCATAACTGAAAAAAAAGAAAAGAAAGAAGTAATATCATCTCAAACTTAAACAACAAGATATTAATACAAACAAGAAGATTTTAACTGGAAGTTAAAAGCTTGGATCAAAAGAAAAGAACTTCAACTTGAGGCCCTGTTTTCTTTCTCTGGAGAAAAAACAACTGTGAGCAAACTCCTATTTTTTCGAAGCTTAACCTGTTTTGATATCTTGATGCTTCTGAGTAAACATTTCTTCTTTGAAATTTTGGAGCAAAGTTAAATCAGGTTTTATTTGTGCATGTGTTTATGCTCATATGAATACTGTTGTTCTGTTGAGTATATTTGTGCATCATGTTGTTCTCTGGTTCCAGGTTACAGAGTACAAACTCTAATCAAAAAATTAATTATCTTTTACTTAACCATTTTTAGGACTTAGGATTTAACTTAAACATGCTGTTTAGTCCTAAAGTAAAGTACAAAATTTTGTCTAAGGTAAAATAATGTTGGAATATCCCCGAAAACAAGATAGAACTGAGGAAAATGTTCATGTATGTTAAAATCCATCATCATAGATTTCTAGTTCATGTTTATAATTTGAATCCTCACTGGAAAATAAGATTTTTAAAACAAAAACGAAGATTTTTAGATGGGTATTTAAAGAGCAGTTTGTATATAAACAGAGATTGCATTTTTGCAGATTTCTGGTTATCAATCCAATTTAAAATCTTGAAACTTGAATTGAAGGTAGTATGAACATTATTGATTTTGAGAAAATTATCAGATAATTTTTCAATTGCATAAATTTTGAATACGAGATCGACTTAGGGTTTCGTCTCGAGTTTTTGGTCGTGTTAGAATCAAGGCGTGTTCGTCTCCGATATGTGACCGAGCTTCACGAGGTCTAGGGGAAAGGAAGGGTAGCATGTCGTCGTGGTGTGAGCAAAAGTTTGGACGTTTCAGGTGGCTTGAGCGGTGGTGGCGATGTGGTTTTGTCGTTTGGGTTGAGTGCAGTAGGGTGGATCGAACTGCGAAATTTCGAATCGAAATTTGAGAAGGCGAATCGAGTTTGTTTTTCAAATGGAGGGTGATAACGTGACTTGTTGGAGGTGCGGAGGTTGCCAGAACATTGGCGATGGGTTGTGCACGTATACGTGCAACGTTGTATCAGTGGGTTTTCGTGTTTGGAGAAGAAAAGGAAGTAGAAGAAGAATAAGCCTCGGGACTGTTTTCGAGTACGTGAGCGGGATTTACTCGAGTGGTTGAGTATTTACTCGAAGTAAATCAGAGTTTTACTCGAAGCAGCTAAAGTTGCAGTGAGGCCCGAAGTTCTACTCGGGGAAACTAAGAAATAGCTCGGGTTTCACTCGAGTTGCCTGAGACGTATAATTTCTTACAAGTTTTAAAGAGGTTAATTTACTTAAAGGTTTAAGTTGATAAAAATGATGATAATCTATTTTCAAAGTTATGAAAAAATTAATTAAGATTTATTAATGATAAGTAATTAAAGGAAACCAATTACTTAAAAGATAATCACTTGATTAAAAGTAATTAAAATTTTGGATTTAAGATTGATTAAATCAAGTATTTAAAGATTAATTAATTTAAATAATAATTAATTAATGAGGTTAATTATTTGAGGTAATTAAATTGAGGATAATTAATTAATTGAAGGTTAATTAATTAAAATGGTTTATAATTAATTAATGATTAATTAACCAAGATTTGTAGTTTATTCATAAGAAATTAATCTGGTATAAATTAATTTTAAATCAGATATTAATTGATTCTACTTACGGATGTTTGGATTTCGTTGAATGATTGAATTGTTGATATCCCTGATATATAATGCTTTGTGATACATCCTGATTTATGTTGTGATCTGTTACTTATCTGCGATATATATATCTGTGATTTCTGTTTCTGTGATATATTACTATGTGAATATGAAACCCTTGACCCATAGAACGACATTTGAATTTCGATGCGACAGGGGGTCGGATTCCAGTTGGTTATCCGAAACCCACATCGAATTGTAATAGTGAATCTTTGTGACCGATAAATTTATTTTATCTGTGAAATTGTGAATGAAGATGAGCGTTATGGATTATGTAACGACCCAGAATTTTAGATAATTAAAATTCGAATATCTAATTGATTTTAAATATTAATAAGTGGAATTTATAAGTCGAATAATTTATTTAAAGAATATTGGATTTAATTTGATAATTAAATCGTTGATTTAACGATTGAAATTCCAGAGATAATTGTAAATCGAGTTTAAAATGATTGAAAATGATTTGGGAAATTTTATTTAATCATACTGGAGTTATAGAAAGGTTATAGAACTTTCAGAATCGAATTTGGAGTTAATCTATGAAAATTGAATATTTTAATATTTAATTATCGACTGAAAAATAGCCAATTTTCGAACAGTCTCAGAATTGAACGAGACCAGTTCCATTGGATCCGTAATAGTTAGTTATTATCGGATTTCAATTTTCGTATCAATCGGAGTTGTCGTTTGACCATGGCAGCTCGAAACGCATCGAATTGTTTTTAATTTTAAATCGTCGAGTTAAAATACTCATTTTTCAAACGATCTCGGATTTCGACGAAACCAGTTTCATCGGATCCGTAATGTGATATTATTGTAAGATTTCAAATTTCGTAATTTTTAGATTTACCGTTTGTCCGGTACAAATTAAAACGCCTCGAAATCGATTTAAATCGGTTTAATTTAAATTGATCGTTTTATTTCATATCTCGCACAAATGTCCGAATTAGCTTCCGAAACCTGTTCCATTGCGTTCGGAACGCGGGATAAACCCTAGAAACGCTAGTCACCGCGCGTAAATCGGAGTTCGAAAAACCGGGATGAATAGTGTTCGTCGGTTCTCTATAAAAGCAACCCATCCTCTTCACAATTCAAGAAACCCTAATCTACTTCCTCCAGCCGCCACTTCTGTAACCCACGGCCAGAATTTCATTTCGATTCTCCTCAATTATCTTCAAATCCAAGCATTATTTCGAGAAACCGTCAACTGCAAAGATGAAGAGCACGTCGAGATCTTTAATCTCAACGGCTATGATCGAAAATCTCACGGTGGATCAACCAGAAATCGCGTGTGAAGGTCATGCGTTTGGGCACGTTTTCCAAGTGCTACTGGTGGCCGAGCTCGTTGAAATTTGGTGCGGTAGTAGCTCGTGGTGAGGGCTTCAAGATGGAAGCTTCTGATCATCGCCAAAGCAAGTAGGGTAGTCGCGTGCTTTAGGGTTTGTGAACGTGAATGGGTGTTGTTGCATTCGTTGTTACCTGGGAAGGAACGTGCGTGAGGAAGAAGTAAAGGAACGGTGATGATGCTAGGTTGGAAGCAACGGCAGATGTGAGCTGATGTTTAAAAGAAATTGAAATTAGAATTGTATATTAAATTCGTATTAACTTTAAAAATGAATATCTTTTTGCTGCGAGGTCGGAATGGAACGAAACGAAAAGCGTTAGCTTCGTTTTGTCGAGCTCTTCGCGATGGAACTGGATTGGAAGCGATCGGGGTCAGTGAAAATTTTGAGTGAAATTAAACGTCCGTTTAGTTTCATTCGAAATAGAACGCTGAAATTAAAATTGGAATAAAGGTGAGATTTTCTCACTCAAATTGAAAAGTGGAATTTTCAGTTATTGATTGATGATTGACTGTTTGAATGTGCTATTAGATATGATAGGATATATCTATATATATGGCAATATATACATATTGGCATATGTATATATTGGATTGATGATTTCCCGCCTCGTATAGCGGATGAGACCCTATTGCGCCGTTAGTAAGCGGATTTATAAAAACCCATATACCGCGATAATTCCATACTGGAGCGGAATTGGTATTGTGCTAACATCTTTGGATGCAGGGAAACAGGTTGGAGGGATCCAACTGGATTCCTCACCGTATTGATTATTTACAGATATTTTGATATATTCTGTTATCATATGATGATATATGATATTTGACTGTTGTGATGGACTGATTGGTGTTGTGGCATCATCAGATTCAGTTTTGAAATGTAAAAATGACGACTTTTAATTTAAAAGGATTTTTAAAGTGATTTTTGAAAATATACGTTTTATGGAATTTTTGAATCGATTTATAACGTAAAATTTTAAAGTTATAAAAGTTATAATTTTTAGTGAAATATAGCCGAAGTGTCGTTTTTGAAATAAAAGTCGATTTATTTATAAAATGGTTTAAGTTGGGATTTTTGAATAACTATAAACGATTTGTATAGAAATATTTATAAAAATTGATATTTTTATAAATCAAAATATTGGACTTATAAAATGAATTTTTATAAGTGTTAGAAAGAAGTATAAATGGATTTCATAAGTGAATGAAATTAATAGACTTATAACGTGAAGTTATAAAGTAAATAGATATTGTAGAATAAAAGATTTATAAGAAAGTTACTTATAAATTTGACTTTTGCACTTAGATGGGATATAAATAGAAATTGCAAAATGAAATGATTTTTATAAGTTGAAATCGTTATAAAGTACAAATGTGATTTATAAACGTTGTTTTATAAATCCGAAATCACTTATTCTTATAAGTGAATTTTTGAAGTTAATAAAATGAGATTTATAAACCGGAGTTGTTTTAGAAAACAGAAAATGGAATTTATAAACGTTGTTTTATAAATTCGGAAACCAATCAATTGAATTTGATAAATTAAATATAGAAGATTATCAAAGGAGATATATTCGCGATTTTGGATAGCGAATTATTATTGAAATAAAACGTGTAGAAAATAGGGAAATGTAAATAGTAAAGTATATTCACGATTTTGGATAGTGAATATATCGTTAAGTAAAATGGATAGTTTTGGAAAGTGATATTTGAAATGAAGTTAATTGTTTTAAAAGATGTTTTAAAACGTGTGAACTATCGAAATCATAGATTTCAACATTTATTGTTGAAATAGACGTTTTCGAAAAATAAGGAAATGATGGACTATAACACTGTTGTTATAGTAAATGATTTCCGAAAGGAAATGTTTTGATGTAGTATTGGGATTTATATACCTATCTTAATTTCGAATCCCTATACTAGTGATTTTGAGTCGTCGTAACGATGTTTTACGTAACATTCGTTTTGACTCAAATAAATGTGTTTAAAGAGAATGATTTCCTTAAAGTATGAATATGTACTTAATATTGATTTAAGTATATCGAATATTTTCAAGTGTTGAAAATGAATAGATTTGTGAAACACTTATTTTTAAATAAGTATGGAATTGCTTTTCCAATATGAAATGAATGTTTTGAGAATTTATCCTTGAAAAGATAAATTGAAATTGAATATTGAAAATCGATTTGAAAATCGTATATCAGAAGATATTTTGAAATATAAATTCAATATGGAATTTATAAAGAAATGGGAATTCGTTTTAAAAATAAACGTTGATTTATTTTTGAAGTGTGGAAAATTATATATCTAGTAAGATATTTTTGAAGATGAAATAATTTGGAAAATTATTTGGAATCTGATGATGTTGCGCATCTTTATTGATAGTTAAATAACCGACTATCAATAATTACCTTTAGATAGGTATTGGTTGTGAATTGGATGAATTTGAATACCACACTTATTTTTAAATTTACGCTCACTATTCGGGTTAGCCGGGAAAGGACCATGGGGTCGTATAACCCATTCCGAATATGTGATACGTCGTTATGAATTGCATTCGAAGACCGGTGTTGAAGACCGGATATTTTTGAAAACGGAAGGATTACCGTCGAGTTACTCTACATCGGCTGATCTCCGGTTTAGAGGTTTTATCATCCTTAGTGACGGGAAGTCCCGACGTGATTGAAAATTATCCGGATATGCAAGGGCTTCGTGAGAAGTGCCTTCGGTTCTGTTCGATCCCGGAACAGACTTGTATGGATTGTGTGTCTGACGTTACAATTTGAGATATAAAGCTGATTTCTTTCAAATACATTTCTGTTGGTGGCGGAGAATTTATTCTCTTAGCTTAACACCCTTCTCTGAGACGTACGAGCTCAGAGGTTATGTAGTTGAAATTTATCAGCGATATATCCCAATTTGGTAACGTGGCATACTGAGTGTTGCTGTAAAATGATCAGTGTTTGATCATTTGTGATATGATCATTTGTTTGATCTTATATCTTTGTGATCATAGGTTGATCATTTTGTTTGACCCGAAGCAGGGCTTTTTGAGAAAGCGTAGCTTTGTGGACGAGACTTCGTCGAGCCTCACACCCCGGAAATGGTCGAAACAGGAATGTTGCGGCAAGGTTATGAGGGTCGCGCCCTTTAGGGTATGTCATTTCCTTCTGGAAAGGGGTGGTATCATGGTATGGAGCCCAGATACTTACTCATGTGGATACACTTTCTTTATGATGTGTGATGTTGGATATCGAGCGCTCGGATAAAGGTCCCAATGGACCGGGTGATGACATATTCGTGAGTTACCTGTTACAGGGGTAACCCGGCCTTGTTTGGCAGAGAGCAGTTTGTCTCTCGGGACGTCCAGCCAGAGGCGATCCTATTCGGCAGGAGGAAAGGAAGTTCCTTAGCCTGACCATTTGTTGGAAATCCATTCGTCCAATACGAACTTTGTACGGTTTTAGTTGTAGAACCTGCCATTTACGTACGGTGGTCACCACTGTTTAGATGGTAGCTATAGTAGGCATACGATACTGGTCGTATGCTGGCTAAGATTAATATTATACTTTCGAAATGTTTTCTACACTAGATATTAATAATAATAATCCAATGATTGGCGTAGTAAGCATCTTTGACTATCATAAGAAGAAATCTCCTCCAATTCTGCGTTTGCATTGTGTGTGTGGCGGGAGGTCTTATGGTAGTTTCATTTTCCAAAAGCATTGCGAATTTGTTTTATTTTCTTTGTGAAAAATAACTGTTTTACGATCTCACACCAGTCACCATGACTGACTCGGAGTTTATTGTTCCCTTCTAAACTCTGGGTGCCCACCAATTTCCACACGGGCAGCCTAGAGTTATGTTATCAGGATATTCTGGATATTCTGGAGCTTGGAGATAAGCTGGAGGACGAGACGTAGTATTTGTATCTGATAGTATTTATTCCGCTGTGTATTCTGTATGAGGACAAGTTATATAACTGTCCATTGTTGTATATTGACTCTGATGGTTGATGTGATGTAATGTAATAACAGATATAGTTCTTTGTTTTAAAGATTATTCAATTATCTATTATATATTGTTCCGCTGCGATATGTGAGATTCTGATATTGTTTCTGTTTCTGATGTTGTTTTTTTTTTTGTTTCTTCTTTCTCTTTTCTTCTATCTTTTCTTCTACCTCTTCTTTTAAAAACCCTAATGGTTCGGTTTTTCGTTCACCTTGAGTAAATAGATGGAGATTAGTGTCTATTCAAGGGGTACGGAAAAGCGGGTTGTTACAAGTGGTATCAGAGCATATGGTTAAGCGACAACCCTGCTCTGTTGGGTGTTACTCATTAGAGATAGAGTCAGCAGTACTCTAGAATGAGTTGAGTGTAATAATAGATACGAGTGCGTATTTGTTAGTGAATATAAAATTGTTTTATATTGTGATGATTGGTTTGTTGAGTGGTATATGGGTTCTGGTCGGTATTGTCCGTACAACTCTATCGATAGGGATCTCTAAACACTTATATAGAACAATTCGGCACAATATTGTTTTAAAAAAATTGGGTAAATGAAATAATTTTACCTTGATTATATTTTGTGTATAAAGAAATAATTTTTCAGAATTATTAAAGTATATATATGAATTGGTTGTTTGGTTGTTAAAATGTATATATATACAAGTTAATTAAAATTGTTTGAATAAGTTGAATTAAAACAACAATTGTGAAAGAGAAAAATATATAAGAGAATGAATTATAAATATGGAGTTATAATTGATATGATTTACAATGATAAAATAATCTTATATATAAATAGTGAAATTACAAAAGTAAAATATTTGTAATGAGATTTATAAATCAAGGAAATTTTTGAAAAGAATTTAAAGCACTGATTTCACTATTGTTGCTGGGAAATAATAAGGGTGATGACTGCAGCATCATCGGTATCATTTTCGAGTTTCTGTGTGATTGATTTGCTACCATAGTAAATTGGAAATTGAGGTTTTGTTGTGATAAACAAATTTGAAAATTAAAGTCCAAATTTAAATATGGTAAATACAAGTGAAATAAGATTTATACTTATGATATGAGATAATAGATTTAACTTTGGTAAAGTTAATGAATTTGAGTAGCATAATGAAATATGATGTGAAATTTAACTAAAAGAAAGTCAAATGTGATATAAATTTGAATGATTGATGAAATTTGATTTTGGTAAAAGGTTAAATGAATTTTGTTAAGAAAAACAAAGTCTGAATTGGATTTATAAGTGGAAACTTAAGTTAAATTGAACAAATGCTGTTTGAAATTGGAATATAACTTAAGTAATGTTGAACGAAGTTGATTTTGATATCAAAGTAAATTAATAAAGTGAATTTATTAAATGAATGTGAACTTGAGTTATATGAAATTCAATTGTATTTGTTAAAATGAATTAGCAATTGAATAAATAAATGGATTGGATGTTAATCAATCTAATGTAAAGTATTGATATGAAATAATGAATATAAGTGTTAATTCATTAAAAGCTAATGAAGTTGAGAAATTAAATAAATTGAATGGAAGTCAATTTAACTTAAAGTGTTGAACCAAATTGAATGTAAAAGAATGTAAATTGAATAAATTTGGTTGTGTTGAATATACATTGGTTGTTATTTGATTATTAGTTGATTGTGTATAAAAAATTCATTAAGTATTAATGAAATTGAATCGACAAATTGGAAGCAAAGTGATTAAATTCAAATTGATAATATGTAAATTTGAATAGAAATGAATTTGATTCAAATTGAAAATGAACCAACATGAATGTAAATTAGTGAATGTAAACTAATTGGAAACAAATGAATAAATGTTAGTTAAATCCAATATTAGCAAATCAAATGTGAGTAAATTGAAAACCAATTCAATGAATATTAATGAGAAATGAATGAATATTGATTCGGTATGGATTTGTTGGATGTTATTGGATGATGATGGTTTGATGGTTGCATTGTTGCTTCTGAATGCATTTGTTGTTTGTTGCATTTGCTATGTTGACATATGTAGTATTATGTTGCTATATGATGTATATTGACTATATTTTCATATCTACCTGTTCTCATATGGTTTGTTGAGTGTTTAGTAGGTGCGGATGGCGTTGCTTCGCATTTGGAGCTCGCTTTCGTGCTATATTAGCCGT
This sequence comes from Allium fistulosum, assembly GCA_030737815.1. Taxonomy (NCBI): domain Eukaryota; kingdom Viridiplantae; phylum Streptophyta; class Magnoliopsida; order Asparagales; family Amaryllidaceae; genus Allium; species Allium fistulosum. The sequence goes on along the minus strand of CM060904.1, from coordinate 264,936,440 downwards.
ATACGCTCGCTAAAAATATAATAAGGTACATATCTCGGATTAAATATCGTACTTTTACACTTTTTTCCCTACGGGATGCCTCATCACTTGATGAGATGTATATTTGTGATATATATACACTGTCATTTTTTTTCCGGATCGAGCCGCGCAAAGGAGACGCTGGCGAAATTTTCTGAAAATTTAAGGCGTTAGAATATTTTAGAGAAATTTGAAAATTTTGAAAACTAAGTTATGATTTGAAAACTTAGTAAAGATTTTGTGAGAAGTTAACTATGAATTTTGGAAAAGTTAAACACTTAACAGATTTGAAAATCTAATTTGAATGGTTTGTTTTGGAAAGTTAAATGATTTTGTATCTTCTTCCTAACTTGTAATTTCGAGGACGAAATTCTTTTAAGGGGGGAAGTCTGTAACGACCCAGAATTTTAGATAATTAAAATTCGAATATCTAATTGATTTTAAATATTAATAAGTGGAATTTATAAGTCGAATAATTTATTTAAAGAATATTGGATTTAATTTGATAATTAAATCGTTGATTTAACGATTGAAATTCCAGAGATAATTGTAAATCGAGTTTAAAATGATTGAAAATGATTTGGGAAATTTTATTTAATCATACTGGAGTTATAGAAAGGTTATAGAACTTTCAGAATCGAATTTGGAGTTAATCTATGAAAATTGAATATTTTAATATTTAATTATCGACTGAAAAATAGCCAATTTTCGAACAGTCTCAGAATTGAACGAGACCAGTTCCATTGGATCCGTAATAGTTAGTTATTATCGGATTTCAATTTTCGTATCAATCGGAGTTGTCGTTTGACCATGGCAGCTCGAAACGCATCGAATTGTTTTTAATTTTAAATCGTCGAGTTAAAATACTCATTTTTCAAACGATCTCGGATTTCGACGAAACCAGTTTCATCGGATCCGTAATGTGATATTATTGTAAGATTTCAAATTTCGTAATTTTTAGATTTACCGTTTGTCCGGTACAAATTAAAACGCCTCGAAATCGATTTAAATCGGTTTAATTTAAATTGATCGTTTTATTTCATATCTCGCACAAATGTCCGAATTAGCTTCCGAAACCTGTTCCATTGCGTTCGGAACGCGGGATAAACCCTAGAAACGCTAGTCACCGCGCGTAAATCGGAGTTCGAAAAACCGGGATGAATAGTGTTCGTCGGTTCTCTATAAAAGCAACCCATCCTCTTCACAATTCAAGAAACCCTAATCTACTTCCTCCAGCCGCCACTTCTGTAACCCACGGCCAGAATTTCATTTCGATTCTCCTCAATTATCTTCAAATCCAAGCATTATTTCGAGAAACCGTCAACTGCAAAGATGAAGAGCACGTCGAGATCTTTAATCTCAACGGCTATGATCGAAAATCTCACGGTGGATCAACCAGAAATCGCGTGTGAAGGTCATGCGTTTGGGCACGTTTTCCAAGTGCTACTGGTGGCCGAGCTCGTTGAAATTTGGTGCGGTAGTAGCTCGTGGTGAGGGCTTCAAGATGGAAGCTTCTGATCATCGCCAAAGCAAGTAGGGTAGTCGCGTGCTTTAGGGTTTGTGAACGTGAATGGGTGTTGTTGCATTCGTTGTTACCTGGGAAGGAACGTGCGTGAGGAAGAAGTAAAGGAACGGTGATGATGCTAGGTTGGAAGCAACGGCAGATGTGAGCTGATGTTTAAAAGAAATTGAAATTAGAATTGTATATTAAATTCGTATTAACTTTAAAAATGAATATCTTTTTGCTGCGAGGTCGGAATGGAACGAAACGAAAAGCGTTAGCTTCGTTTTGTCGAGCTCTTCGCGATGGAACTGGATTGGAAGCGATCGGGGTCAGTGAAAATTTTGAGTGAAATTAAACGTCCGTTTAGTTTCATTCGAAATAGAACGCTGAAATTAAAATTGGAATAAAGGTGAGATTTTCTCACTCAAATTGAAAAGTGGAATTTTCAGTTATTGATTGATGATTGACTGTTTGAATGTGCTATTAGATATGATAGGATATATCTATATATATGGCAATATATACATATTGGCATATGTATATATTGGATTGATGATTTCCCGCCTCGTATAGCGGATGAGACCCTATTGCGCCGTTAGTAAGCGGATTTATAAAAACCCATATACCGCGATAATTCCATACTGGAGCGGAATTGGTATTGTGCTAACATCTTTGGATGCAGGGAAACAGGTTGGAGGGATCCAACTGGATTCCTCACCGTATTGATTATTTACAGATATTTTGATATATTCTGTTATCATATGATGATATATGATATTTGACTGTTGTGATGGACTGATTGGTGTTGTGGCATCATCAGATTCAGTTTTGAAATGTAAAAATGACGACTTTTAATTTAAAAGGATTTTTAAAGTGATTTTTGAAAATATACGTTTTATGGAATTTTTGAATCGATTTATAACGTAAAATTTTAAAGTTATAAAAGTTATAATTTTTAGTGAAATATAGCCGAAGTGTCGTTTTTGAAATAAAAGTCGATTTATTTATAAAATGGTTTAAGTTGGGATTTTTGAATAACTATAAACGATTTGTATAGAAATATTTATAAAAATTGATATTTTTATAAATCAAAATATTGGACTTATAAAATGAATTTTTATAAGTGTTAGAAAGAAGTATAAATGGATTTCATAAGTGAATGAAATTAATAGACTTATAACGTGAAGTTATAAAGTAAATAGATATTGTAGAATAAAAGATTTATAAGAAAGTTACTTATAAATTTGACTTTTGCACTTAGATGGGATATAAATAGAAATTGCAAAATGAAATGATTTTTATAAGTTGAAATCGTTATAAAGTACAAATGTGATTTATAAACGTTGTTTTATAAATCCGAAATCACTTATTCTTATAAGTGAATTTTTGAAGTTAATAAAATGAGATTTATAAACCGGAGTTGTTTTAGAAAACAGAAAATGGAATTTATAAACGTTGTTTTATAAATTCGGAAACCAATCAATTGAATTTGATAAATTAAATATAGAAGATTATCAAAGGAGATATATTCGCGATTTTGGATAGCGAATTATTATTGAAATAAAACGTGTAGAAAATAGGGAAATGTAAATAGTAAAGTATATTCACGATTTTGGATAGTGAATATATCGTTAAGTAAAATGGATAGTTTTGGAAAGTGATATTTGAAATGAAGTTAATTGTTTTAAAAGATGTTTTAAAACGTGTGAACTATCGAAATCATAGATTTCAACATTTATTGTTGAAATAGACGTTTTCGAAAAATAAGGAAATGATGGACTATAACACTGTTGTTATAGTAAATGATTTCCGAAAGGAAATGTTTTGATGTAGTATTGGGATTTATATACCTATCTTAATTTCGAATCCCTATACTAGTGATTTTGAGTCGTCGTAACGATGTTTTACGTAACATTCGTTTTGACTCAAATAAATGTGTTTAAAGAGAATGATTTCCTTAAAGTATGAATATGTACTTAATATTGATTTAAGTATATCGAATATTTTCAAGTGTTGAAAATGAATAGATTTGTGAAACACTTATTTTTAAATAAGTATGGAATTGCTTTTCCAATATGAAATGAATGTTTTGAGAATTTATCCTTGAAAAGATAAATTGAAATTGAATATTGAAAATCGATTTGAAAATCGTATATCAGAAGATATTTTGAAATATAAATTCAATATGGAATTTATAAAGAAATGGGAATTCGTTTTAAAAATAAACGTTGATTTATTTTTGAAGTGTGGAAAATTATATATCTAGTAAGATATTTTTGAAGATGAAATAATTTGGAAAATTATTTGGAATCTGATGATGTTGCGCATCTTTATTGATAGTTAAATAACCGACTATCAATAATTACCTTTAGATAGGTATTGGTTGTGAATTGGATGAATTTGAATACCACACTTATTTTTAAATTTACGCTCACTATTCGGGTTAGCCGGGAAAGGACCATGGGGTCGTATAACCCATTCCGAATATGTGATACGTCGTTATGAATTGCATTCGAAGACCGGTGTTGAAGACCGGATATTTTTGAAAACGGAAGGATTACCGTCGAGTTACTCTACATCGGCTGATCTCCGGTTTAGAGGTTTTATCATCCTTAGTGACGGGAAGTCCCGACGTGATTGAAAATTATCCGGATATGCAAGGGCTTCGTGAGAAGTGCCTTCGGTTCTGTTCGATCCCGGAACAGACTTGTATGGATTGTGTGTCTGACGTTACAATTTGAGATATAAAGCTGATTTCTTTCAAATACATTTCTGTTGGTGGCGGAGAATTTATTCTCTTAGCTTAACACCCTTCTCTGAGACGTACGAGCTCAGAGGTTATGTAGTTGAAATTTATCAGCGATATATCCCAATTTGGTAACGTGGCATACTGAGTGTTGCTGTAAAATGATCAGTGTTTGATCATTTGTGATATGATCATTTGTTTGATCTTATATCTTTGTGATCATAGGTTGATCATTTTGTTTGACCCGAAGCAGGGCTTTTTGAGAAAGCGTAGCTTTGTGGACGAGACTTCGTCGAGCCTCACACCCCGGAAATGGTCGAAACAGGAATGTTGCGGCAAGGTTATGAGGGTCGCGCCCTTTAGGGTATGTCATTTCCTTCTGGAAAGGGGTGGTATCATGGTATGGAGCCCAGATACTTACTCATGTGGATACACTTTCTTTATGATGTGTGATGTTGGATATCGAGCGCTCGGATAAAGGTCCCAATGGACCGGGTGATGACATATTCGTGAGTTACCTGTTACAGGGGTAACCCGGCCTTGTTTGGCAGAGAGCAGTTTGTCTCTCGGGACGTCCAGCCAGAGGCGATCCTATTCGGCAGGAGGAAAGGAAGTTCCTTAGCCTGACCATTTGTTGGAAATCCATTCGTCCAATACGAACTTTGTACGGTTTTAGTTGTAGAACCTGCCATTTACGTACGGTGGTCACCACTGTTTAGATGGTAGCTATAGTAGGCATACGATACTGGTCGTATGCTGGCTAAGATTAATATTATACTTTCGAAATGTTTTCTACACTAGATATTAATAATAATAATCCAATGATTGGCGTAGTAAGCATCTTTGACTATCATAAGAAGAAATCTCCTCCAATTCTGCGTTTGCATTGTGTGTGTGGCGGGAGGTCTTATGGTAGTTTCATTTTCCAAAAGCATTGCGAATTTGTTTTATTTTCTTTGTGAAAAATAACTGTTTTACGATCTCACACCAGTCACCATGACTGACTCGGAGTTTATTGTTCCCTTCTAAACTCTGGGTGCCCACCAATTTCCACACGGGCAGCCTAGAGTTATGTTATCAGGATATTCTGGATATTCTGGAGCTTGGAGATAAGCTGGAGGACGAGACGTAGTATTTGTATCTGATAGTATTTATTCCGCTGTGTATTCTGTATGAGGACAAGTTATATAACTGTCCATTGTTGTATATTGACTCTGATGGTTGATGTGATGTAATGTAATAACAGATATAGTTCTTTGTTTTAAAGATTATTCAATTATCTATTATATATTGTTCCGCTGCGATATGTGAGATTCTGATATTGTTTCTGTTTCTGATGTTTTTTTTTTTTTGTTTCTTCTTTCTCTTTTCTTCTATCTTTTCTTCTACCTCTTCTTTTAAAAACCCTAATGGTTCGGTTTTTCGTTCACCTTGAGTAAATAGATGGAGATTAGTGTCTATTCAAGGGGTACGGAAAAGCGGGTTGTTACAGATTATACCGCTTATCGATATATCTGTGATGATTGATGTTGTGCACTATTGTGTGAAACCCCTGGACTACACTTATACACACACAAATATGGATTTCACGTGGAAATCGGTTAAGTCACAGATGATGTAAATTTGATGTTTTTGAAATTGAAATTTTAATTTCAATTGATTTTGAAATTTGAAATTAGGGTTTAAAGTGAAAAGCTTTTGAAATGGGATTTCAAAGATAAAAGTTATTTCGAATAACTTGATTAAGTTTGAAATTTAAATAATTTGATTTAAAATTGAATTCAAGTTTGAAATTGAATTCTATGATTTGAAACTAGAGGTTAAAGATGTTGTATAAGTTATATATGGGTTAAACCATTTTAAAATTATTGATTTGGGAATTTGAATTTAATTCAAGGATTTTAACTCGTGTAAATATAACTGGATTTTTCTGAAAACGAAATTATTTGTTTTCAAATAATAATAGCTTTCATTTTAAGAAAGGATTTCCAAATTGTGTTGAACGGTTTCAAGTTTGAAATAGAATTGAAATGTTTTGAAAACTATGAAATGAGTCTTTGATTTCAAAGACCGGACGGATTAATCCAATTTGAAATGGAATTGTTTTGAAAGCTATAAGTTAAATCTTGATTTAAAGATTTAACGAGTTAATCAAATTGAAATGGAAATTGATTTGAAAATCTATGAATGGATCTTTGTGAATGGGGTTAACTTTGTGAAATAAATCTTTTTGTTTAAAAGATTAAAAGTGTGGAAATTGTTTAAACCATTGAAGGTTTTTGAAATAAATCTTTTTGTTTAAAAGATTGGAAATGGTAATTTGTTTTTCCATTCGAATGAAAAGTTTTAAGCTTTTAAGCTGTGATTTAACTGAGACCCCAGTATCCATATGATTTTTAATTGCGCTCGTTATTCGGTTTAGCCGGGAGAGGACCTTTGTGTCATATAACCCATTCCGAATAGTGATACGACGATATGGATAGCATTTGAAGACCGGTGGTGAAGACCGGGTATTTGCGAGAGCGATAGGATGACCTATCGATTGTCTCTGCACCGAGTAGCGCCCGGTATAGAGATTCCCTAAGTGATGGGAAGTCCGATCGGGATTGTGAATACCCGGAATTGCAAGGGCTTCTTTGGAAGTGCCTTCGGTTCTGTTCGAACCCAGAACAGACTTGTATGGATGTGTGTCTGACGTTACACTTTGAGATGTAAAGCTGGTTTCTATCAAATACATTTCTGTTGGTGGCGGAGAATTTATTCTCTTAGCTTAACACCCTTCTCTGAGACGTACGAGCTCAGAGGTTATGTAGTTGATAGTTACTAGTGATACATTCCCAATTTGGTAATGTGGCATACGAAGTGCTGATGATCATTTGTTGGTCAAAGCGGTGCTTTGTGAAAAAGCGTGCTTTGTAAAGAAGCGTAGTTTTGTGGACGAGACTTCGTCGAGCCTCACAACCCGGTAATGGTCGAAACAGGAATGTTGCGGCAAAGGTTTGTAGGGGTAGCGCCCCTAGGGTATGTCATTTCCTTCTGGATAAAGGGTGGTATCATGGTATGGAGCCCAGATACTTAACTCGTGTGGACACTATACATTTATCACTTTGTGATGTTGCTTTATGATTGAGGTACCGCGGATAAAGGTCGGTAACGACCGGGGGATGACATGACTCGTGTGTTAGTTACCTAGTTACAGCTGTATAGCGTGAGGTAGCATCAGTGTGTTAGTTACCTAGTCACAGCTGTATAGCGTGAGGTAGCGTCGGCCTTTTGTTTGCAGAGATCCGGTTAGGATCCGGGGCGTCTTTCCAGAGGCGTTTCTATTTCGGTAAGGAAGTTCCTTAGCCTGATCATTTGTTGGAAATCCAAAGAAACGATACGAACCCTGTACGGTTTTAGTTGTATTACCTGCTATGGAATGTGGCGGTAACCTGCCATTGAACGTAGTAGCTATAGTAGGCATACAACAATGGTTGTATGCTGGCTAAGATTAATATTATATTTTCGAAATGGTTTTCGACACTATGCACTAATGATAATAATATCGAATGATTTTGCATAGTAAGCATGTTTGACTATCATAAGAAGAAATCTCCTCCAATTCTGCGTTTGCATTGTGTGTGTGGTGGGAGGTCTTATGGTAGTTTCATTTTCCAAAAGCATTGCGAATTGACTTTAAAATTCTCTGCTATTTGTATTAAAGATAAACTGTTTTTGTTGCTCACACCAGTCCCATGACTGATCCGGAGTTTATTGTTCCCTTCCTAAACTCTGGGTGCCCACTATTTTCCACACGGGCAGTCTAGAGTTGGGTTTTTCAGATATTCAGGCTTAGTGGATTATCTGGAGCTAGTTCAGTTCTTGGAGTTTATGGACTGACGTTGCTTATCTTGGAGCATTCTATTGGAGACATTCTATCCGCTGCTGATGTTATCTATTTTCTTTCCACTGCTATTTCTTGTATCATATCTCTGATGTATATAGATATTCATTGTATCATCATTGTATCTGGATATTGTATCAGATGTTGTATATCTATATTCTTTTTCTTCCGCTGTGTTGTTATACTTAATGTTGTTATAGCTCCGGCGAATCGGATTTGAACGCTCGAATCTATGACATTCGAGTACGATGTAAAGTATGGATGTCGATTTTCGAGCACGAAAATCCGAGTCGTTACATGTGGTATCAGAGCTAAGGTTGAACTTTAGCTCAGGAGTGTAACACATTAAGTAGCTCATTAGAGATAGAGTGAAGTAAACTCTAGAATGAGTATTCTCAGATATCCGTCTGAACGTCTCAGTAAATTCTCTTGCTATCCACTGATAGTAAGTATGAGTGCAAGAAGAGGATGAGATAGGGGACAGGGGGATACCACCACGAATTGGTCAATACTCTGTAACAATAAGGAAGCAATCTTTTCTCTATCAATCTATTTCGTTCGTCATCTCTTCTCAATACTTCGATAGTTTCTGGTAGATCCAGGAAGAAGAAATTCGATGTGTTAATATGGGACATAAACTCCGGATGGACCAAAATTGTTTGTATGAATGAATTGGTTGCTTTGTTGCTATGGTTGATAGGTATAATTTGGTTTTTAAACTGAAAGTTTTGAAATTGTACCCACATATCTATCTATTCTTTGGGATTCCGATTTATTCTACGAATGGTTAGTTATCACTTCGAACTAACCGATGTCACTGTATATTTCGTAGATCTGGATAACCCGAGTATCGTGTGAAAGAATTAAACAGATTCGTTCTCGTATCTGATTTTGATGTTCTGATTTGGTAAGCCAAATGCAGAATAGCTGTTCAGTTTGATTTGATGAAACATTCTTCATCTATCTTTGTGTCTCCTTGGCAAATTTCGAGGACGAAATTCTTTTAAGGGGGGAAGTTTGTAACGACCCCGAAATTTAATTTTATTTAAATTGATAACTAAATAAATTTTTGAATTAAATTTGTGAAAATGATCAATGCGGTGATGCGAGTTTCCCCGAAATCAAGTATATTTTGTATAAATCATTTAAATTTAATAATATTGTAAATATTGTACATATATGTGAATATATATGTATACGTGATATATGAGTCAATTTGAAATTTTAAATATATGTATATATATTTGATTTGAATTTAACTCGTAAATAAATGGTTTGAAAATAAAGATACAAATTATATAAGATATAAAGTATAAAGTAAATATCTAGATCTTAATAAATCAAAACAAAATAATTAGACAAAGCAAATATGTATTCAAGTATGAAGTGACAACATCTCAAAGACTTAAATAAACTCATCAACCTGGAAACAAGTATTGCAAAGGAATGAGATAAGTAAATATTTTTAAGTGAAATGAAATAAAAGATAACAACATTGTATATTCAAGTTGAACAAGCCTATATACATAAGTATGAGTCCAGACAACACAAAGAAAGATTTTTTATGATAAGTTAGCTTGCATAGGAAGCCACAATCATCTCAACACAAACATGTACCAGCCACCAAAATGTTTTCATACCAGCCGAAATGGAGAAATATATATTGTACTTACAAAAATCAAAATGGGATTGTATGTAAACCAAGAGGGAACACAAGCATTTAATGCTTTCACTTTAGTACACGAACCAGCCACCATAGGAAAGAAAATATTCCTGTATGGTTGTACAAACAAATGCAAATATCACCATCATTGTACAAATAATATAATCACCCTATAAGCTTTCTTTTATATCAGCCTTCTCCCTTCATTTTAGTTCGAGCACCATCATAACTGAAAAAAAAGAAAAGAAAGAAGTAATATCATCTCAAACTTAAACAACAAGATATTAATACAAACAAGAAGATTTTAACTGGAAGTTAAAAGCTTGGATCAAAAGAAAAGAACTTCAACTTGAGGCCCTGTTTTCTTTCTCTGGAGAAAAAACAACTGTGAGCAAACTCCTATTTTTTTGAAGCTTAACCTGTTTTGATATCTTGATGCTTCTGAGTAAACATTTCTTCTTTGAAATTTTGGAGCAAAGTTAAATCAGGTTTTATTTGTGCATGTGTTTATGCTCATATGAATACTGTTGTTCTGTTGAGTATATTTGTGCATCATGTTGTTCTCTGGTTCCAGGTTACAGAGTACAAACTCTAATCAAAAAATTAATTATCTTTTACTTAACCATTTTTAGGACTTAGGATTTAACTTAAACATGCTGTTTAGTCCTAAAGTAAAGTACAAAATTTTGTCTAAGGTAAAATAATGTTGGAATATCCCCGAAAACAAGATAGAACTGAGGAAAATGTTCATGTATGTTAAAATCCATCATCATAGATTTCTAGTTCATGTTTATAATTTGAATCCTCACTGGAAAATAAGATTTTTAAAACAAAAACGAAGATTTTTAGATGGGTATTTAAAGAGCAGTTTGTATATAAACAGAGATTGCATTTTTGCAGATTTCTGGTTATCAATCCAATTTAAAATCTTGAAACTTGAATTGAAGGTAGTATGAACATTATTGATTTTGAGAAAATTATCAGATAATTTTTCAATTGCATAAATTTTGAATACGAGATCGACTTAGGGTTTCGTCTCGAGTTTTTGGTCGTGTTAGAATCAAGGCGTGTTCGTCTCCGATATGTGACCGAGCTTCACGAGGTCTAGGGGAAAGGAAGGGTAGCATGTCGTCGTGGTGTGAGCAAAAGTTTGGACGTTTCAGGTGGCTTGAGCGGTGGTGGCGATGTGGTTTTGTCGTTTGGGTTGAGTGCAGTAGGGTGGATCGAACTGCGAAATTTCGAATCGAAATTTGAGAAGGCGAATCGAGTTTGTTTTTCAAATGGAGGGTGATAACGTGACTTGTTGGAGGTGCGGAGGTTCGCCAGAACATTGGCGATGGGTTGTGCACGTATACGTGCAACGTTGTATCAGTGGGTTTTCGTGTTTGGAGAAGAAAAGGAAGTAGAAGAAGAATAAGCCTCGGGACTGTTTTCGAGTACGTGAGCGGGATTTACTCGAGTGGTTGAGTATTTACTCGAAGTAAATCAGAGTTTTACTCGAAGCAGCTAAAGTTGCAGTGAGGCCCGAAGTTCTACTCGGGGAAACTAAGAAATAGCTCGGGTTTCACTCGAGTTGCCTGAGACGTATAATTTCTTACAAGTTTTAAAGAGGTTAATTTACTTAAAGGTTTAAGTTGATAAAAATGATGATAATCTATTTTCAAAGTTATGAAAAAATTAATTAAGATTTATTAATGATAAGTAATTAAAGGAAACCAATTACTTAAAAGATAATCACTTGATTAAAAGTAATTAAAATTTTGGATTTAAGATTGATTAAATCAAGTATTTAAAGATTAATTAATTTAAATAATAATTAATTAATGAGGTTAATTATTTGAGGTAATTAAATTGAGGATAATTAATTAATTGAAGGTTAATTAATTAAAATGGTTTATAATTAATTAATGATTAATTAACCAAGATTTGTAGTTTATTCATAAGAAATTAATCTGGTATAAATTAATTTTAAATCAGATATTAATTGATTCTACTTACGGATGTTTGGATTTCGTTGAATGATTGAATTGTTGATATCCCTGATATATAATGCTTTGTGATACATCCTGATTTATGTTGTGATCTGTTACTTATCTGCGGTATATATATCTGTGATTTCTGTTTCTGTGATATATTACTATGTGAATATGAAACCCTTGACCCATAGAACGACATTTGAATTTCGATGCGACAGGGGGTCGGATTCCAGTTGGTTATCCGAAACCCACATCGAATTGTAATAGTGAATCTTTGTGACCGATAAATTTATTTTATCTATGAAATTGTGAATGAAGATGAGCGTTATGGATTATACCGCTTATCGATATATCTGTGATGATTGATGTTGTGCACTATTGTGTGAAACCCCTGGACTACACTTATACACACACAAATATGGATTTCACGTGGAAATCGGTTAAGTCACAGATGATGTAAATTTGATGTTTTTGAAATTGAAATTTTAATTTCAATTGATTTTGAAATTTGAAATTAGGGTTTAAAGTGAAAAGCTTTTGAAATGGGATTTCAAAGATAAAAGTTATTTCGAATAACTTGATTAAGTTTGAAATTTAAATAATTTGATTTAAAATTGAATTCAAGTTTGAAATTGAATTCTATGATTTGAAACTAGAGGTTAAAGATGTTGTATAAGTTATATATGGGTTAAACCATTTTAAAATTATTGATTTGGGAATTTGAATTTAATTCAAGGATTTTAACTCGTGTAAATATAACTGGATTTTTCTGAAAACGAAATTATTTGTTTTCAAATAATAATAGCTTTCATTTTAAGAAAGGATTTCCAAATTGTGTTGAACGGTTTCAAGTTTGAAATAGAATTGAAATGTTTTGAAAACTATGAAATGAGCCTTTGATTTCAAAGACCGGACGGATTAATCCAATTTGAAATGGAATTGTTTTGAAAGCTATAAGTTAAATCTTGATTTAAAGATTTAACGAGTTAATCAAATTGAAATGGAAATTGATTTGAAAATCTATGAATGGATCTTTGTGAATGGGGTTAACTTTGTGAAATAAATCTTTTTGTTTAAAAGATTAAAAGTGTGGAAACTGTTTAAACCATTGAAGGTTTTTGAAATAAATCTTTTTGTTTAAAAGATTGGAAATGGTAATTTGTTTTACCATTCGAATGAAAAGTTTTAAGCTTTTAAGCTGTGATTTAACTGAGACCCCAGTATCCATATGATTTTTAATTGCACTCGTTATTCGGTTTAGCCGGAAGAGGACCTTTGTGTCATATAACCCATTCCGAATAGTGATACGACGATATGGATAGCATTTGAAGACCGGTGGTGAAGACCGGGTATTTGCGAGAGCGATAGAGAGTATATTTCAGGATAGGTTGCTATGGAGCTCAGGAGAGGAGCTGGAGTCCGAGACGTATTTCTCGTACTTGTATTATTCCGCTGCTGTGATTGTTGAGATTGTTTGACTGGTTATGGTTGGTTGTATTGATATACTCTGATGATGATGTATTGTATATAAACAGATATAGTTTTGATTTGTGTAAAGTTCTGTTATATATATTATATTTTATTCCACTGCGACTGTGAGGTTTTGATGTTGTTTAGTTCATTCTTCTTCTTCTACCTTCTTTCTTTTCCTACAATCTGTCTTTTCCGACGTTCGATCGTCGGCATATTATACTGTTGAGTATTTTGTGTCGATTTTCGAGGGTCGAGAAGGGCGGGTCTTGACACTTGGTATCAGAGCTTAGATTGGCGACAACCTAGGCTTTGGTGGGAAATTTCTCATTAAATAGAGTCAATAGTACTCTATAATGAGTTGAGTGTAATAATAGCTATGAGAGCGTACTTGTTAGTGGATATAAAATTGTTTTTATACTGTGTTGATTTATCGGTTGAGTGTTTATGAATTCTGGTCGGTGCGGGAAGTACAACCGTATCGATAGGGGTTTCTAAACTCTTAAACAAGATAAACCGACATAGTATTATTTTTAAAGTGGGTAAATGAAATAATTTTACCCAAAATTGTATTTTGATATAAAAAGAAATAATTTTCTAAATTATTATATGTATTGGATGCTTGTTTGGTTGTTTCTTCTATAATCAAATAAGAAATTAAAACATGATCTAAAATTTGAAATGATATATATAAGAAAATAAGAAGTTAAAATATTAAAATGGTTTATAACCAAATGGAATTGACTGGATATGTTTTAAATAAGAAAAGTAAAAATTAAGATTTGATTTAAACCAGAATTTTGATTCCAGAAATTTGGGAAGGGTTTTAAATTGAATTTGATTGAAATTTTGGGAATGTTGAAATGTTTTCCAGGCTTTTGGAGTCAATGATGGAGTATATTTTGGGAAATATTTTTGAATGGAAATTGATTTGAAGTGAATTTTGGAAGTGGAAAGCATTGAACTCACTTTAGTCGCTGGAAAATAATTCTGATGATGCTGGCCACATCATTAGAATTCATTTTCGAGTTTCTAAAGTGATGGATTGCTACCAAAATAGTTGGTTATGACATTGTTTGGACTTGTTTGGGAAACAAGTGATTTTGGAATTTTCAAAGGAAATTTGTTTGGTAAAAGTAGTTTGTTTTGGAATTTGGTATTTGATTTGAATATCAAAAGAGAAATGTGTTGATTTTTATTTCGAATTGGTTTTGAAATAAATCCGGGTAAAGTGAATTCTGGAAATTCTATTTTAAAATAAGAATGTGAAAGTTGAAATGATTCAACTATATAACTTATAAAGGAAAGTTGATTTAAAGAAGAATTGAGTATATATGGAATGTAAATTTACTTTGAATAAATGAGGGTGTATGGAATATATTTGGATTTAACTTATGATAAGTTAAATAAAATTAAGAATTTGAAATGAAATTAAATCTAAATGAATTGGGATTAAATGGAAGTTGATGTAAAGGTGAAATGTAAATGCTTATAATTGTGTAAATGAATTCATATTTTTAAGTTATAAAGTGTTATAATTTGACATTGTGATTATAAAAATGGAAATGGATTAAAATGAGCAATATAAACTTATAAATAAATAAGTTGGAGAACTTGAGAATGGAAGATTTGATTTTAACTCAAGTAAAATGGAATTATAATCACAAATAAAAATGGTTAAATGGAATGGTGAATTCGAACTTAATTTTAAATGGAATGCAAGGTAAGGTGAAGCAATTATAAAATATAAAAGAGGTAAGTGAACTGAAGTTAGTAAATAAGTTGAACTTGGATATGGGGAATTAAGATTAAATTGAATTTGGTTTAACTTCGACTAAGATGGAATTAAGCTGAATATTAAAATTAAAATTTCTGTTGTGTTATGAATAAGAATGAATGTAATTAAATTCTTATTTAAAGTAGTAAAGGAAATGGTTTAAATTCAGGTGGGCTAAATAAAATTTAGAAGAACTTGAATAAATTCTGGAAAGGAATTAAATTGAAAATGCATATATAATTTAGTTAACCTTGAATTAAAATGGGATAAGAATTGAGTTTAATGGAAATTTAATTCAGTTGAATGATGTTGAATGAAGTAATGCTTACTCTATTAAATCCAAATGATTGTTTGGAAATAAATCTTGTGTAAGCTAAATTAAATGGAATTTGTATTGCAATAAATAGAATTTTGATAGTTTAGTCAAAATTTGTAAGGTAAATAAAACGCCTGATTTGGATTGGGTTTTAATTTTGATAATAAATGTTGAGAGTGTGAATGAATAATGGAATTAGCTATAATAGTGATGGTTTGAATGGTAAATAAAATTCAAATGAGAGAAATAATTTAAATGGTCTCTTGGTTAATAAATTTGTACATGGATTGGATAAATAAACAAAGAGCATTAAAGTTGTAAAGGAATTGAAATTTGATTTGAATGAGAATCAAATGAAAATAAAATAAAATTGATATAAGAAGATGATGGAAATTTTGTGAAAGAACTTAAGTAACTTGGAGAAAACAAAATGGTTGTGGATGAGCTTTATTAAGTAAATCTGAATGAAATTTTTAGATAATAAAACTGAAAAACAAGTGAAATGAGTTTTAATTAATTATTGAGATGAAATAAGGATGTATGGGGTGTAAACAATCCAGAATGAAACGATATTAATATAAACTTGAGTTGGTTAATGACATAAAAATGTAAGGAAGGTTTAATTTAATTAACAAATTGCATTGGAATAAAAATACTTGGATTGTGAACCATGCATGGAATAAAATTTATATAAATCCAAGTTGAAATTAATTTTAAATGGTTATAAGCTTAAGTGGTAATTAATTTTGTTTGTATGACATGAAATTGCTTGTATTCGGAATTGAGTTGTTTAACAAGCAATTGAAAATAATTTTTGAATGAATTAATATGGATTGGAACCCAATTTAAAGAGTTTGTAAATAAATGCAAGTGAATTGATTTAAAGTAGCAAATGGAATGGATTTTAAATCAATAGGAATGAATTGATCTTTTAATGAGTAATGTTTGCATGTGAATGGAGGTGGATCATAAAAGTAATGCAAATGCTTCAAATTTAAAATAAAATTTGATGGTGAATCAAATAGGGAATTTAAATTTAAATAAGAGATGTAAGTAAGACATATGTAAATCATATTTTTGAATAGAAATGAATTGGTTGTAACAAATATAAATTGCATATAGAGAATTTGAATGTAAGTCATTCAAGAGAAATAGAAGGAAGTTTGGATTTGAATAAGAAATTAAAAAAAAAAGTGATTGAAACTTTTGAATTGTTGATAAAGTATGATTAACATTGTTACATTATGAAATTGCTTGGATTGGTTATGTAATGAATATGTTTGGTTTGCATTTGTATTGGAAATGTTATGAAAATGCTCATATCTTTGAAACTGATGAGTTTCTTGAGTTAGTACAGGTACGGGAGGCGTTCGGGAGAGTTGGAGCGCGTATATGCGTTATATTAGCCGCTCGCTATTAAATTATGCTTAAAGGGTACGCCTACGCAAATATAATTGGGAAATGATATATGTTTTGTGATATATTTTGGTTTCCGGCCATGTGAGCCAATGTATATATATTTGTGTATCCTGCGATATCGCAGAAGCTCCTCCGTGCAAAGGAGACTCTGCCAAAATTTTTCAGAAATTTTGGGAGTTAGAAAATTTTTGGGGTTTTTGGGAAAATTTATTAATAAGTAAAGTTATTTTGAAAGCGAGTGTTAAGATAAAGGCTTTAGAGTAAATAAAGCAAATGGTTTTAAATGGAGCTGAAACTTTTTGGAAAGTGAATATAAGCTTTTAACTAAGCAAATTGGGAAGTAAATAGGTTGGAGAGTATTTTCTACCTTAGCAAATTTCGGGGACGAAATTTTTATAAGGAGGGAGGAATGTAACATCCCGTATTTTTAAGCTATTGAATTTGAACATTTAATTCGTTTTAAATGTTAATGTGGATTCTTAATTGATTTTGAAATGAATGGATTTGGGTTCAATCAATGAAAATGAGCTATAATTTTAATTTATAGCAATTCTGGTTGAATTTGATTAATGGAAAAATAATAATTAAATATTCGGGATTAGGAATAAAAAGGTGGATTTGGGTGTAAATAGCTATAAAATGATGTTTAAATGTATTTTTAGGTTCGATTGGTTATAAATAATATTATTGGAATTTTCGATGAATTTTAAAGTGAATAAATTAATATTTGGGATTTTATATTAATTTAAAAATGAATTTAATATTATTAAAATGCAATTTAATCAGATTTTGGTCCGGAATGAGCCGGAATGATTTTTATTGTGTTTATAAATTTTATATGATTTATTATTGAGTTATTAAATTTGTAAAAGTAAAATTTTAAGCGTTTCTGATAATTTCAGAAAATCGCCCGATTTAATAGACGAGTTAAAATAGCCTTCCGGGGCGCAGTCTCGGAATTCGACAAAACCAGTTCCATTGGATCCGTAATAATTAGTTATTATCGGATTTCAATTTTCGTAGCAATCGGAGTTGTCGTGTGATCGTGGCAGTTCGAAACGCATCGAAATCGATTTAACCGATTTAATTTTAAATTGACCGTTTAATTCCGTATCTCGTGCATACGATCAAATTAGCTTACAGAACCTGTTCCATCGTGTCCGGAACGCGGAAAAACCCCAGGATAGCCTGTCGGGACATGAGAATTGGAGATCGTTTGCATTAACCGTAAAATTGAGGAATTTTATCAATTAATAATATTAAATAATATAAATATGTGTTAACATCTTTATCAAACCCTAGCTTTATTCCCCAGGCCGCCGCCAAAACATTTCAATGGCCACAAATTTTTCCTCCTCTTCTCCAATTTCCGATCGATCCGAGCTTTAATTCCACAAACTTTCTAAGGGAACACCGTAGATCAGGAAAAGCTCATCACATCTGTACGGTGGGTTGATACAAAGCTTGATGGATTAGCGGCAGTTCGGTGATGAGGCCAGGCCGTTCTTTCGCGTTTTCCTAGTGGAAGGGGTGACCGAGCTTGGTCAAACGCCAGGCGTGGGTGTAGTTCACGTGAGCACGCGATTTGGTGGCCTCTGATCATGGCCTAACGAAGCAAGGAGGGGGCGGCAGTCGATTTTCATAATCGACAATGGGTTCGTGCGTCTCGCGTATGGCTGGGAAGAAGAAGCGTGGGCGGCCGAGATTTTCTTTCAATTTTTGAACGGTTGAGATAGTGGTATTGTTTTTTTTTAAAAAAAGAAAAAGAAGTTTTGTTTTAAAATGATATCGGAACTTTATAAAATCGTAACTCGTTCATACGTTCTCAGAATTTGACGATTCTCGAAGCGTTGGAATCGCAGAAACGAGCACTACGTGATGGTGCAGATCCGGGGTCATTCTGAGCAAGTAGGAATTTGGGTTAAATCGGACACCGTCCGGTTTAATTTGAATTTCGAACGCTCGCCGAAACTCAAGGTGAGTTATTCTCACTCACATCTGGATGCTAGACATTATAAATAATTGATATTTAAATATCTGTGTGGTTGATTGTATATATTTGTGTTTTTCTGTCTGGATTGATATTTATATTGTGATGTGCTAACATTTGTGATGCAGGAAGAAACAGGTTGGAGGGATCCAACTGGATTCCTCAAAATGTAGCAATTATTTATAGTTGATAGTCATACCTGTTTATATGTTATGATTGATAAATCTGGAATTAAATTGTACTGTGAAATTGTTGTATAAATTCTAATTACAGAATTTAATTATAAATGGATTGAATTGGGTTCTTATGAAATAAAATGAATTATTAAAAATAAGAATTTCGAAGAATAGAATTTGAAATCTGGTTTGGATGGAAAATGCAAATTGGTCAAATTGGGATTTTTAAATATAATGGGAAGTTTATAAAATGGATAAATGGGAAGTATAAATTTCTGGAAATGAATTCTATGGAGATTATAAAATTGTTAAAATAACGATGGGTTATTTTAATGATGAATAGTGATATCTGGAAAAGTAAAATATGTTAAAATGAAGCTTCCGAATTTAAAGGCACAATTTTAAGTGTTAATAGAATATTTTGAAAATACCGTTTTCTTCATTGGGGTTTATTTAAATAAATTGGAAATCTGGCTTTCATTGAAGAATTCACCAAAATGTTTATTCAAAATGTTTTAAAATATAATTTTAAAAATGAATTTCTGGATATTGGAAAATTGGGTGTGAACTTCGGATGAAGTTATAGTTAAATATGGGATTTGGGAATTTATGTTGAAAACATAATGGACTTGAAATAAATCAGTTTATTTATATGAAAGAACTCTTTGAAATGTTTAAATGGAAAGTGTTTCCCTGGGAAAACCAAGTAAATGTTTTACAAAAGATTTTATTTAACTAAGGTTAAGTTTTAAATCGTTTTAAAAGTATTTTTAAGAAATCGTTATTTTTAAAGAAATAAATTAATAATTTTAATACCGTAATAATTTGGGAGTATATTAGCAATTATTTTTACAAATGGATTATTTAAAAGTTGGTTTTAGCTTAAGTTGTTAAAATTAGCATTTTTCTTCTTATAACGCTATTTTGAATTTAGTGAAACTAAAACCCTTATTTTTAAATCAAAGTTTATGTGTTAATGACTAGTTTTCTTCACATATTTTAAATTTATATTTTGAGTAAATAAATAGAAGTAATTTTCATATTTTAAAGTATATTTCAGTATAAAGTATTTTAACTGTTTTAAATGCAAATTTGTTTTATACTTGGTTATTCCCGATGGGAATAAAGGGTAAAAGATTTACCTTGTAAAGGAAGAGTTTGGAAAATTGTTTTCAAACGAGTTTTGAAAATGTGGAAATATATATCTTTGAAAGATATTAGAGGCAAATAAATAATATGGAGATTATTTATTGTGTGATGGATGTGTATGGATGTTTGTGAACATTAATTGATAGTTAAATCACCGACTATCAATATTGGCCAAATGCGCTGATCGTTTCGAAGAGACCGGGATCGAGTTTCCGTATACCGGGATTCTAGGTCTGGAGACTCGAAAACCACTTCGATTCGGTTTGTACGTTTCGCGAAAACGATTTCGGAGTCGAAGATGGAGCAGTGAAGTGCAAGGGCTAGTCGCTACTAATCCTGAGGATATTTCCAAAATGGATGTAGTAGGAATAGTGCCTTCGGTTCCGTTCGGACCCGGGACGGACTTATATGGACGAATGCTTTCGTGACATCGTCAGGTGGACGATGGGCATTCAAAGTGAAATGTTCTGTAAAGGTAACGCTAAGCCTCAAGCCTCATCAACCGGGAATGACTGAAAATCAGGGGTTATGCAGCAAGGCTTCGTGGGTAGCCCCCACTTGAGAGTAAGGTCATCCCTGTCTAGATGTTCCTTTTATTTCGGCTTAGTGGTGCGGTTGCTGATCACAACCGTGGGGTGATTTTACTTGGAATTATCCAGTAAGGGATGATTCCGGCCTTGTGTTGCAGCGGAGCGGGCGTACTCCTCGGTACTGTGATCTAGGCCACGTACTGTGACAGGTGGTACCCCAGTGCCTAGTCATTCGTTGGAAATCCATTCTCCCTACGTGCCTGTATGGTTTTGATTGTGCCCAACTATTGTTGAAATGTGAGATGCAAGCATTTCAGCTAGATTGTCACGTACGGGATTTTTCGACTTTCGAAAATTCGACATCGATACTCACTTTATCGACTGCCGAGCAATCGAGTGCCGGAAACTCCAATAGTGAGGGTTTTAAGAAAAAGAAAAAGTAGAAGAAGAAGAAGATAGAAGAAAAAGAGAAGAAAGAAAGAAGAAGAACAACAGGAAACACATCAGAACAGAAAACAATATCAGAATCTTACACATCGCAGCGGAACAATATACAATAGATAATTACTAGTCTTTTAAAACAAAGAACTATATCATTTTATACATACATCAATCATCAGAGTCAACATACAACAATGGACAGTTAAATAAACTTGTCCTCATACAGAATACACAGCGGAATAAATACTATCAGATACAAATACTACGTCTCGTCCTCCAGCTTATCTCCAAAGCTCCACAATATCCAGAATATCCTTAACTCTAGACTGCCCGTGTGGAAATTGGTGGGCACCCAGAGTTTAGAAGGGAACAATAAACTCCGAGTCAGTCATGGTGACTGGTGTGAGATCGTAAAACAGTTATATCTTTAAAAACAACAAGGGAATATTTTTAAAGTAAATTCGCAATGCTTTTGGAAAATGAAACTACCATAAGACCTCCCACCACACACACAATGCAAACGCAGACTTGGAGGAGATTTCTTCTTATGATAGTCAAAGATGCTTACTACGCAAAAATCAAATTATTTTTGATATTATTATTAGTGCATAGTGGAAAACATTTCGAAAGTAGAATATAAATCTTAGCCAGCATAGGTAGCATTATATTATGCCTGCTATAGCTGCCTCCTGAGGAGACAGGTTATACAATTGAAATCGTAAAGGCTCATATTGTTTCTTTGGATTTCCAACAAATGGTCAGGCTAAGGAACTTCCTATCCACGATGGGTACGTCCCTGGAATAGACGACCCAAGAACCTAACCGGATCTCTGCCAACACAAGGCCGGGTTACCTCTGCAAAAATAGGTAACTACTGACACGCGTATGCCATCCCCCGATCGTCACCAATCTTCCCGAGGATCCCCGATTTCCAACAAACCACATAGATAATAATGCAGCAACCACATAGGTTAAGTATCTGGGCTCCATACCATGATACCACCTCTATCCAGAAGGAATGACATACACTAAGGGGCGCTACTCCCTAGAACCTTGCCGCATCCTTCCTGTTTCGACCATTTCCGGGGTGTGAGGCTCGACGAAGTCTCGTCCACAAAGCTACGCTTTCTCAAAAAGCCCTGCTTCGGGTCAAACAAAATGATCAACCTATGATCGCAAAGATATAAGATCAAACAAATGATCATATCACAAATGATCAAACACTGATCATTTCACAGCAACACTCAGTATGCCACGTTACCAAATTGGGATATATCGCTGATAAATTTCAACTACATAACCTCTGAGCTCGTACGTCTCAGAGAAGGGTGTTAAGCTAAGAGAATAAATTCTCCGCCACCAACAGGAATGTATTTGAAAGAAATCAGCTTTATATCTCAAATTGTAACGTCAGACACACAATCCATATAAGTCTGTTCCGGGATCGAACAGAACCGAAGGCACTTCTCACGAAGCCCTTGCATTTCCGGATAATTTTCTAATCACGTCCGGACTTCCCGTCACTAAGGGTGATAAAACCTCTAAACCGGAGATCAACCGATGTAGAGTAACTCGACGGTAATCCTTCCGTTTTCAAAAATATCCGGTCTTCAACACCGGTCTTCGAATGGAATTCATAACGACGTATCACATATTCGGAATGGGTTATACGACCCCATGGTCCTTTCCCGGCTAACCCGAATAGTGAGCGTTTATTCAAAAATAAGTGTGGCATTCAAATTTATCCAATTCACAACAAATACCTATCTAAAGGTAATTATTGATAGTCGGTTATTTAACTATCAATAAAGATGCGCAACATCATCAGATTCCAAATAATTTTCCAAATTATTTATCTTCAAAAAAATATCTTTACTAGATATAGAATTTTTCCACACTTAACCATTTGAAAACAATTTCAAATCAATTTCCACACTTCAAAAATAAATCAATATTTTTTTTTTAAACAACTTCGCTTTCTTTTATAAATTCCATATCGAATTTATACTTTCGAATATCTACTGATATTCGATTTTCGAATCGTTTTCAATATTCAATTTCAATTTATCTTTACAAGGATAAATTTTCAAAACGTTCATTTCATATTGGAAAAGCAATTCCATACTTATTTAAAAATAAGTGTTTCACAAATCTATTTATTTTCAACATTTGAAAATATTCGATATACTTAAATCAAATTAAGTATATAGTTCATTCTTTAAGGAAACATTTACTATAACAACATTTATTTGAATCAAAACGAATGTTACGTAAAACATCGTTACGACGACTCAAATTCACTAGTATAGGGATTCGAAATTAAGATAGATATGTAAATCCCAATACTATATAAAAACATTTCCTTTCGGAAATCATTTACTATAACAACAGTGTTATAGTCCACCATTTCATTATTTTTCGAAAACGTCTATTTCAACAATAAATGTTGAAATCTATGATTTCGATAGTCAATATATTTTAAAACATCTTTTAAATGTTTAACTTCATTTACAATGTCACTTCTTCAAAAATAAATCCATTTTTCTTAACCATATATTCACTGTCCAAAATCGTGAATATAATTCACTTATCACATTTCAGTATTTAATTCATCAAATTCAATTGATTTTAAATTTATAAAACAACGCTTATAAATTCCATTTCTGTTTTATAACAACTTAGGTTTATAAATCTTCTTTATTAACAATTTCGATAAATATCCCACTTAAAGGCAAAAATCCAATTTACAAGTAAATTTCTTATCAGCCTTTATTCTACAATTTCATTCATTTTATAACTTCATACTTTATAAATCTATAAACTTCAAACTTCACAATTCTATAAACTTCAAACTTCACAATTTATAATCCTATAAATTTTCTATCTTCCCAAGTTATAATTCTATAAGTTTCATATCTTTACAATTTAACACTTATAAAAAAAACTCGTTTTAAAATTCCAATAATTTTAATTGATAAATATAAATTTTATACATCTTTTATATACCTCGTTTTTAATAATTCAAAAATTCAAATTTTAAACTATTTTATAAATTACTTAACTGTTTATTTCAAAAATCACCTCTCGGTTATATTTCACCAAAATCTTAACCTTTATAACTTTAATAATTTTTAACGTTTGTAAATTAATTCAAAAATTTAATAACGTATATTTACAAATAATCACTTTAAAAATCTCTTTTAAAGTTAAAATTGTTATTTTAAAACTTCAAAAATTGAATCCAATGATGCAACGCATCAATTAGTCAATCACAACATAAACATCATATATCAACATATGATAACAGAATATACATCAATCCTGTAAATAAATAACTACTGGTGAGGAATCCAGTTGGATCCCTCCAACCTGTTTTCCTGCATCCAAAGACATTAGCACAATACCAATTCCGCTCCAGTACGGAATTATCGCGGTATATAGGTTTTATAAAAATCTGCTTACTAACGGCGCAATAGGGTCTCATCCGCTATACGAGGCGGGAAATCAATCAATCCAATATATACATATGCCAATATGTATATATTGCTATATATATAGATATATCCTACTATATCTAATATCAACAGCAATCAATCAGTCAAACAAATCATATTAATAACTGAAAATTCCACTTTTCAATTTGAGTGAGAAGATCTCACCTTTGATTTTAATTTGCCATCCATTCCAAATCCAGATTTATTTTTCTTCGTTGTATTCGACCTTGTATAAACAATTTATACATTTTATTAACATTCAAAATAAATCGAAAAATAAAATTCCCGTTCAATGATTTACTTAACAAATGATTTTAAATAAGTTTCTTTAATCTAAACTTTTACAACCTTTTTACAATTTCTATTCAAAAATTCTTGCTTTACTGTATATATATATTTTCTATTAAACTACACTATCTAAATATACATTATTTTAGATTTAAATTTAAAATTACATCCTACATTCTTTACTGTAAGTTTTCTGAAAATTCACGTGATAAACACAAATCAAATCGAATTGAAACTGTGAATCCCTTACCACAAAATAAACCCAGGCAGAGACCACTGAACGCCACGCTAAGCCCTCCACGTCGCTCGCCATGCTCACGCGAGAGCCAAGCATCCAAAATCCATCGTTTTCCCTGCAGCGATTTGCCTCTTCCTCCACGTCGATGCCAGTCACCAATCGAATATGAGGTCTCGTCGCCACTTCAAACATTGCAACTACCCATCCTAACTTCGCGACCACATCATCCAAGCCCTATTCCAGTCGCGATCCCCAAATCGCAACCACCGCATTCACTTTGCCAGAACCGAACCTAGCTTCCCATTGACTTCGTCGAGCTCGAGCATGTCGCCTTCGTCGCCTTCCCCCGATTCGAGCTCTCTCTCTCGCGAGCGTGATTTCGATGCACCGCAATGGCCGCTCTACCCAGTCGAACTCGGACGCTAACCACACGCTTCCACAGTCACGAGACTCCAACTCACGACTTGCCTGTTTGAACCCCCGAGCATGAACGAATCGCGTTCGATTCCCACTTATGAAGTTGAGTTGATTTTTCTATTCGAACGAATTCGATTTTATTTGGGAGAGAATTTGAGGAACGCGGCCATTTTTTCCTTCTGAGATTTCGTTCGTTTGCCATTTGAATAGAAAGGGGGAAAACTGGGTTTTAAAACGAAGAGAGAGACGTCGAGATTGTATATATTTTTTTCTCTTCGGCCATTTTACTTTTGATTTCGAATGTAGAAGTTTTGATTTAAAGAGGGAGGGGATGAAATATTTAAAACTTAATGGAGGATGGTTGGCACGATCTTATTTCGCGATTTCAGGCGTAAATACAGGGACGACAACGTGCTCACATTTTGACCAATTAAAATATTAATTTAAAATTGAATTTCGTTAAAAATTAAATGCGTTTTCCTGTCGTGTGCTCACGTATCAACACCGAAAAATACGAAATTCGAAATCCAGTAATAATACCATATTACGGACCCAATGGAACTGGTTTCGTCGAATTCCGAGACTGTTTGAAAAATGACTATTTTTAAACATCGATACGAACGATAATTTTTAAAACTGAACAAACCATTTTCAAATTCGATTCTGAAACTTCTATTATTTTCAGTATTATAATTACGAATTTTAGAAACTTTCGAAATATTTTTCTTCAACTGTAAATTGAAGATTTAAATTCTTACTCAACTTTCAATCGATTAAATTTTATAATTTAATCGCCAATTTCAAAGTTAGATCGGGGGATTCAAATTAAATTATCGTTCAAATATTTAAAATTAATTAAATATTCTCAATTTAATTTGTTCGAAATTCTGGGTCGTTACAGACTTCCCTCCTTAAAAGAATTTCGTCCTCGAAATTACAAGTTAGGAAAAAATGGTCTTTAACTTGTCTACTATTTTTCAACATCTAATAGTTTTATCAATCTTTCAAAACAAATCTTTCTACTAAAGATTCGTTATCATTTCTACTAACTTTCCAACTTCAATTAAAGTTTCAAACAATATTGTTTCTTCAACAATTCAAATTTAAATTGAATTTGAATTTTAAACTTTCAAAATTTCCTCAAAAATTTTCGAACGCCCTAAATTTCCGAAAAATTTCGCCAGCGTCTCCTTTGCGCGGCTAATACGGCACTACTACAAAACGTCCCTACGGACTCTCAAATTTCAAAAAGAAAAAGAAAAAGCCAAGCGGCTAGAGAAATAAGTCATCAAATCTCATATTCAAATTGAAACACTTACCTTTTGTTGAGCAATTCAAATTTATCTTTGAAATCAAAACTTCCAATTCCTTTATACACCTGTATGTCCTACTAGCCATAATATCTAGTTACACATTCAAATCATTTTGCAAATTCTATTACAAAATTTCAATATGTACTTCTTATATCATTTTTACTTCACTGTTGAAATTACACCTATTCATTTTCCTTCAATTTTACAGTTCACATTCATTTGAAATCAATTCACAATTCCAATCTAATTTGGATTCAATTTACTTTCAATTCTGAAATATTGAATTTTATCAATTATCTGTCATTTACAACTGCTTATTTTAAATTAGTTCCAATTACTAATTCATCACAGATTCCAATTCACTTATTCAAATTTGTCTTCAACATTCAGTTTCAATTCCAGTTTTATCTTCATTTCTGTTCGCTCCCAAAATTTATTTACAATTCACTATTTTGGTTTATAACCACTTGTATTAAACTGGATTTCAATTCAAATTCAATTTACATTCATGTACTTGCAATTGCAAATTGATTCATTCATTCTCAATTTTATTTTCATAATTCAATACTCAACTCCAGAGTCTTTTCAATCTTTTCAAAACCATTTTTGAAAACAATTCAAATTATCCTTTGAATTTTCAAAACAAAACCCAAATTTTCCAAACAACTTCTATTTAAAACAACTTGGCAGCAATTTCTCTTTTGGAAACCCGAAAATGAATTCTAATGATGTGGCCATCATCTTCAGGATTATTTTCCAGCGACCGAAAAGAGTTTAGAGCTTTTCATTTCTTCAAAACATTTTTCCAAAATCCTTTGAAATTCATTTTCAACTCCAAAAAGAATTTAAACTTTCCAAATTTTCAAATTCTTTTCAAAACCTTTCCAAAAACTTCTCTGGAATTCCGTTTTAAATTACAAATCACATTTATAATTTATATTCTCAAATTTCATTTGTAAATCACATTTACAATTCATATCCATAATTTTATTCTTATATGAATTTATTTCCAAATCTTTGGTTGTTATTTTTAATTTCTCATTCGATTTCAGATAACAATGATAATGTTTCAGTGTTATTACTTCCTAACAACCAAACATCCATATACTATAGTATTTCATAGAAGAATCATTTCTTTTTTCTATACAAAAATAGTTTTGGGTAAAATTATTTCATTCACCCTATTTTAAAACAATACTATGTCGTCTTGTCTCGTTTAAGTGTTTAGAAATTCCTATCGATAATATGGCGTCCCACATACCGACCAAAATTCACAAACATCTCAACGGATAAGCAAACACAATATAAAACAATTTTATATTCACTAACAAATACGCGCTCGTATCTATTATTACACTCAACTCATTCTAGAGTACTACTGACTCTATCTCTAATGAGTAACACCCAACAGAGCAGGGTTGTCACTTAACCATATGCTCTGATACCACTTCGTCACATACCGAAATTTTCGACTTTCGAAAATTCGACATCGATACTCACTTTATCGACTGCCGAGCAATCGAGTGCCGGAAACTCCAATAGTGAGGGTTTTAAGAAAAAGAAAAAGTAGAAGAAGAAGAAGATAGAAGAAAAAGAGAAGAAAGAAAGAAGAAGAACAACAGGAAACACATCAGAACAGAAAACAATATCAGAATCTTACACATCGCAGCGGAACAATATACAATAGATAATTACTAGTCTTTTAAAACAAAGAACTATATCATTTTATACATACATCAATCATCAGAGTCAACATACAACAATGGACAGTTAAATAAACTTGTCCTCATACAGAATACACAGCGGAATAAATACTATCAGATACAAATACTACGTCTCGTCCTCCAGCTTATCTCCAAAGCTCCAGAATATCCAGAATATCCTTAACTCTAGACTGCCCGTGTGGAAATTGGTGGGCACCCAGAGTTTAGAAGGGAACAATAAACTCCGAGTCAGTCATGGTGACTGGTGTGAGATCGTAAAACAGTTATATCTTTAAAAACAACAAGGGAATATTTTTAAAGTAAATTCGCAATGCTTTTGGAAAATGAAACTACCATAAGACCTCCCACCACACACACAATGCAAACGCAGACTTGGAGGAGATTTCTTCTTATGATAGTCAAAGATGCTTACTACGCAAAAATCAAATTCTTTTTGATATTATTTGTAACGACCCAGAATTTTGAATGAATTTAATTGAGAATATTTAATTAATTTTAAATATTTGAACGGTAATTTAATTTGTATCCCGAATATAACTTTGAAAACTGGCGATTAAAGTATAAAAATTTAATCGATTGAAGTTGGATAAAAAATTTGAATCTTCAGTTTTAAGTTGAAGAAAAATATTTCAAAAGCTCTTATAATTCGTATTGATGATACTGAGGATAATAGAAGCTACAGAATTTAATTTCAGACTGTTTTGTTCAGTTCTGGAATTTATATCATTCGTATCGATATTTAAAAATAGCCGTCCGAGGGACAGTCTCGGAATTTGACGAAACCAGTTCCATTGGGTCCGTAATATTGAATTATTATCGGATTCCAAATTTCGTATTTTTCGGAGTTCGTATGTGAAAATACGACACGAAAACGCATTGAAGTTTTTATCGAGATTTAAATTTAAATTATGGTCAAAATAAAAAAAACACGTTCTTTTCCCTTCAATTACGCCTGATATCACGCAAGGAAAACGTGAAAACCCATACTTCCCTCAATTTTTATCTTCATTCCTCAGATCAAAATAAACGAAAAAAAAAGAGGGAATCAAAATTCGAAACCCCACCTTTCCTTTCAAAAATCAAAACCCGGGTTCGTCATTGAGGGGGAAGCGCGCACTCGCGCACGCGAGGGTGGAGTTTACAGCGAGCGACGTTTAGGGTTGATGGTCGCGTTGGAATCAGGGCGCGGCGGCGTTCAAATGGAGGCGCAGGCGCACGCGCGCGTGCTCGCGCGTGGGAGAAGGCGGGGACGTCGCGATGGATTTGGGGATCGTGGTGTCGAACTGTTTCGCGACACTAGAAATCGAGAATTGGGGTTCGAGAGCATGCCGTGGGTTCCTCGACGAAGTGGGGCATCGCGCCTCCACGTGCGCGCATCGTGGTCAGAGCGACACTTCGAGATGGTCGCGGCATTCCGGTGATGGAGTCTGGGTTCGGCGTTGACAAGGTCGCGACTCGTTTAGGGTTCTGATGGTAGGTGTTCGATCGAAAGGAAATGGCAGGGATTTTCAGATTTGCAGTAAGGTAAAGCATTTCATCTTAATTTAATCAATTTAATTTCGCAGTTGAGTTTATTCGCAAGCAGGAAAAAAGTGTGTTTACTAATAGTTTTAAAAATACCAGAGTTTAAAAATATACATGTACAAGAAATTTATATAAGAATTTAAATTTGGATTTTAGTTTTTACAAACATCTGTATAAATAAGATTTGAAAAATAAATAAGTAGGTATATAACTTTAGGAATTTACAGTAAACAAAGGTTTTTGTTTATATGGATAAAATTTAATAATAGAACAATAATTTAAATTTAATTATTAGTTAAACTGCAAATCTTAGTTAAATTAAGATTTTAAAATGATTGAAAGATTTTGTAAGGTTGATTTTCGAATCTATATAAATTTATTTTATAAGTAAAGGATATTTTGGAAGATAGAATGGAAGATTTATAAGAAATTAACTTATAAAATTGGATTTTTACCTTTAAAGGGAGTATTGATCGAACTTGTTAATAAAGGGGGTTTATAAATCAAAGTTATTGTGAAATATAAGGTTGAATTTATAAACGTTGTTTTATAAATCTGAAATCACTTATTTTAATAAGTGTATTATAGAAATTAATAAAAGGAGATTTATAAACCGAAGTTGTTATAAAAACGATAATTGAATTGTTCGATTTATATTCGAATATTAATAAATTTATATAAATTGTTATACAAGGTATAAATCAAGGAAAACAAGCCGGAAAAGAAAATGGATGGCAAATAAAAAGCTAAGGTGAGATTTTCTCACTCGATTTAAAAGTGGAATTTTTGCAGTTATTGATTGATTTGTTTGAATGTGCTATTAGATATGATAGGATATATCTATATATATAGCAGTATATACATATTGGCATATGTATATATTGGATTGATGATTTCCCGCCTCGTATAGCGGATGAGACCCTATTGCGCCGTTAGTAAGCGGATTTATAAAAACCTATATACCGCGATAATTCCGTACTGGAGCGGAATTGGTATTGTGCTAACATCTTTGGATGCAGGGAAACAGGTTGGAGGGATCCAACTGGACCCCTCACATTTATTTAATTCATTTCTATTGTGATATGAATCTGTGAATGATTATAGTGATGCTATTAATCATATTCACGGGAGCTTGGGGTTTCACGTGAAGGTGGAGGAGCTTACCGAGGAGGTGGGAAAAATGGTCGGAGGCGACCACGACCTTGGTGGCGAAGGCGACGTTCGTTTTCCATCTGTAAACCTAAATTTTTAGGTGATCGAACTTTGTATCACCGCGACGTCGACGAAGCGTCGAGTGAGGCGTGGCTTTGGGGGACGGTGGCGCGGTTGATGAAAAAGCTATGACCGGAGTTTCAGACCTTCAGATGGTCGGAGTGGCGAGAACGGCGCGTTGACAGGCTTTGGGGTGAATTCCTGTTGGTTGGTTCCAGGTTTCGATTATGGTCTCGATTTCGAATTCGAGAAGATGGCAACGTTTCGATGGTTTGGAGTTGATGCGGGGTTGGACGGCGACTTGTTGAAGGTCTCGCCGATGACCTGAGCGCCGCCGCATCCACGTGCACGTGCACGCGTATACTGGTGTGTCAGGATGATCTGTTTTGGGAAGAGGAAGGAGACTCGAAGTCAATCTCGGGAAAACTGGGTGCTGGCTCGAGTTGGAATTCGTGTGTTTTCAAGTATATACCGGGTCAAAATTCTAACACTTAAACAAATTTTCAAAAAGTTTTGTAACGGGTCAAAAGTTGGCCTTCGAAAATCGGCACCCGTACTTCACTTGTACTCAAAATGCTGTAGATTCAAATGCCAAATCTGGTTCTCCGGAGCTTATAACAACATTAAGTAAATAACACAGCGGAATAAAAGAATAATACATTGATATACAATATCTGATACAACATCTGATACAACAGAGTGACACAATGAATATCAATATACATCAGAGATATGATACAACGAATAGCAGCGGAAAAGAAAAAAAAATAGATAACTAATATCAGCAGCGGAACAAATAACTCTAAGATAGTCTTCAAGAGAGAACTCCAGCAGTAGCTCGAACTCCCAATAACGATACACCAAGAATAAACAAGTGCAGTCCGATCCAAAGACTGAACTATCTTCAGAAAATCTACTGAATCCGATTATCTGAAAAACCTAACTCTAGACTGCTCGTGTAGAAAATTATGAGCACCCAGAGTTTAGGAAATGAACAATAAACTCCGAGTCAGTCGTGGGACTGGTGTGAGCAACAAAAACAGTTTATCTTTAAACAACACAAAAGAATTTAAACATTGAAAACCGCAATGCTTTTGGAAAATGAAACTACCATAAGACCTCCCACCACACACACAATGCAAACGCAAAATTGGAGGAGATTTCTTCTTATGATAGTCAAAGATGCTTACTACGCAAAAATCAAATCATTTTTGATATTATTATTAGTGCATAGTGTAGAAATCATTTCGAAAGTATAATATTAATCTTAGCCAACATACGACCAGTATCGTATGTCTACTATAGCTACCATCTAAACAGTGGTGACCACCGTACGTAAATGGCAGGTTCTACAACTAATACCGTACAAAGTTCGTATTGGAAGATGGATTTCCAACAAATGGTCAGGCTAAGGAACTTCCTATCCACGATGGGTACGTCCCTGGAATAGACGACCCGAGAACCTAACCGGATCTCTGCCAACACAAGGCCGGGTTACCTCTGCAAAAATAGGTAACTACTGACACGCGTATGCCATCCCCCGATCGTCACCGATCTTCCCGAGGATCCCCGATTCGCAACAAACCACATAGTAATAATAATGCAGTAACCACAGAGGTTAAGTATCTGGGCTCCATACCATGATACCACCTTTATCCAGAAGGAATGACATACACTAAGGGGCGCTACTCCCTAGAACCTTGCCGCATCCTTCCTGTTTCGACCATTTCCGGGGTGTGAGGCTCGACGAAGTCTCGTCCACGAAGCTACGCTTTGTTCACAAAGCCATGCTTCGGGTCAAACAAATGATCAACCTATGATCACAAAGATATAAGATCAAACAAATGATCATATCACAAATGATCAAACACTGATCATTTCACAGCAACACTCAGTATGCCACGTTACCAAATTGGGATATATCGCTGATAAATTTCAACTACATAACCTCTGAGCTCGTACGTCTCAGAGAAGGGTGTTAAGCTAAGAGAATAAATTCTCCGCCACCAACAGAAATGTATTTGAAAGAAATCAGCTCTATATCTCAAATTGTAACGTCAGACACACTATCCATACAAGTCTGTTCCGGGATCGAACAGAACCGAAGGCACTTCTCACGAAGCCCTTGCATTTCCGGATAATTTTCAATCACGTCAGGACTTCCCGTCACTAAGGGTGATAAAACCTCTAAATCGAAGATCAGTCGATGTAGAGTAACTCGACGGTAATCCTTCCGTTTTCAAAAATATCCGGTCTTCAACACCGGTCTTCAAATGCGATTCATAACGACGTATCACATATTCGGAATGGGTTATACGACCCCATGGTCCTTTCCCGGTTAACCCGAATAGTGAGCGTTTATTTAAAAACAAGTGTGGCATTCAAATTCATCCAATCACAACAAATACCTATCTAAAGGTAATTATTGATAGTCAGTTATTTAACTATCAATAAAGATGCGCAACATCATCAGATTCCAAATAATTTTCCAAATTATTTCATCTTCAAAAATATCTTCGTTACATATAAAATTTCCACACTTAACCATTGAAAACAATTTCAAATATTCACTTTTCAATTTATCTTTAAAAGATAAAAACTCAAACAGTTCATTTCACATTGGGAAAAGCATTTCCATACTTATTTAAAAATAAGTCATTCACAAATCCTTTATTTTCAACACTTAGAAAATATTCGATATACTTAAAATCAACATTAAGTATATATCTCATTCTTTAAGGAAATCATTCTTAAATCACATTTATTTGAGTCAAAACGAATGTTGCGTAAAACATCGTTACGACGACTCGAAATCACCAGTATAGGGATTCAGAATTTAGATAGATATATAAATCCCAATACTATATAAAATATTTTCTTTCGGAAATCATTTACTATAACAACAGTGTTATAGTCCACCATTTCCTTAAATTTCTCGAAAACGTCTATTTCAACAAGAACTGTTGAAATCTATGCTTTTGATTCATAATATATTTTAAAAACATCGTTAAAAACAATTTAACTTCATTTTAAAATATCACTTCTTCAAAAATGAATCCATTTTACTTAACAATATATTCACTGTCCAAAATCGTGAATAAAATTTACTTAACCCCATTTCGATCATTTCTACACATTTTTATTTCAATAAAAATTCGCTATTCAAAATCGTGAATATATCTTCTTAAATAATCTTCTATATTAGATTTATCACATTCAATCTATTTCGAATTTATAAGCACGTTTATAAATTCTATTTCTCTTTTTAATAACAGCTTCGGCTTATAAACCTTCTTTTATCAACTTCTATATTTAACCTATTAAAATAAGTGACTTTGGGTTTATAACAACTTTTATAAATTTCAATTCTATTTATAAAAACTTCAATATCAATTCAATTTCAATATTGATTTCTGAATTTATTTTCAACGTTAAATAAAAGATCCCATACTAATTTCTCAAAAATTCATTTCCAATATTAAATCAATTACAGATTGATTTCAAATTTTATTTATCACTACTAAAATAAATTCCTTATTTTTCTTTCAAATTATTCAATATCCCGTTTTTAAATGGATTCTTCAAATTGAAATCATTTTACATTGATTTCACAACTTATTTCAATTTACCACTTAAATTTTAAACTGAATTTCCAACTTATCTTCTTTTAAATAAATTCCTCTTTAAGAAAATAAATTTCAATCGTTTTCTTTCAATCTATTTTAAAAATCCAGATTTTAAATTAATTTCCTCAATTTAAAATCACTATTATACGAATTTCATTTATTTAACATTTTCACTTTATTCTGGAAATAAATTCGATAAGATTATAAAAATCAACCTTTATTCTTTTAAATTCTTTTCTTCAAATTTATTAAATTTCTAAATTCAATTCACTTAGAAATTTTCTACTTGAATTTCAAAAATTCAATTTCGTTTATCTTTGGAATCCAATGATGTCAAAACATCCATTCAGCTAAATTTTAGCTTTCAACAATTTCCAGGCATCAATATGATTAATAGCATCACTATAATCATTCACAGATTCATATCACAATAGAAATGAATTAAATAAATGTGAGGGGTCCAGTTGGATCCCTCCAACCTGTTTCCCTGCATCCAAAGATGTTAGCACAATACCAATTCCGCTCCAGTACGGAATTATCGCGGTATATAGGTTTTTATAAATCCGCTTACTAACGGCGCAATAGGGTCTCATCCGCTATACGAGGCGGGAAATCATCAATCCAATATATACATATGCCAATATGTATATACTGCTATATATATAGATATATCCTATCATATCTAATAGCACATTCAAACAAATCAATCAATAACTGCAAAAATTCCACTTTTAAATCGAGTGAGAAAATCTCACCTTAGCTTTTTATTTGCCATCCATTTTCTTTTCCGGCTTGTTTTCCTTGATTTATACCTTGTATAACAATTTATATAAATTTATTAATATTCGAATATAAATCGAACAATTCAATTATCGTTTTTATAACAACTTCGGTTTATAAATCTCCTTTTATTAATTTCTATAATACACTTATTAAAATAAGTGATTTCAGATTTATAAAACAACGTTTATAAATTCAACCTTATATTTCACAATAACTTTGATTTATAAACCCCCTTTATTAACAAGTTCGATCAATACTCCCTTTAAAGGTAAAAATCCAATTTTATAAGTTAATTTCTTATAAATCTTCCATTCTATCTTCCAAAATATCCTTTACTTATAAAATAAATTTATATAGATT
Source organism: Allium fistulosum (assembly GCA_030737815.1). Classification (NCBI taxonomy): domain Eukaryota; kingdom Viridiplantae; phylum Streptophyta; class Magnoliopsida; order Asparagales; family Amaryllidaceae; genus Allium; species Allium fistulosum. The sequence continues at coordinate 264,900,400 of CM060904.1, read as the reverse complement.
CGAAAATCAACCTTACAAAATCTTTCAATCATTTTAAAATCTTAATTTAACTAAGATTTGCAGTTTAACTAATAATTAAATTTAAATTATTGTTCTATTATTAAATTTTATCCATATAAACAAAAACCTTTGTTTACTGTAAATTCCTAAAGTTATATACCTACTTATTTATTTTTCAAATCTTATTTATACAGATGTTTGTAAAAACTAAAATCCAAATTTAAATTCTTATATAAATTTCTTGTACATGTATATTTTTAAACTCTGGTATTTTTAAAACTATTAGTAAACACACTTTTTTCCTGCTTGCGAATAAACTCAACTGCGAAATTAAATTGATTAAATTAAGATGAAATGCTTTACCTTACTGCAAATCTGAAAATCCCTGCCATTTCCTTTCGATCGAACACCTACCATCAGAACCCTAAACGAGTCGCGACCTTGTCAACGCCGAACCCAGACTCCATCACCGGAATGCCGCGACCATCTCGAAGTGTCGCTCTGACCACGACGCGCGCACGTGGAGGCGCGATGCCCCACTTCGTCGAGGAACCCACGGCATGCTCTCGAACCCCAATTCTCGATTTCTAGTGTCGCGAAACAGTTCGACACCACGATCCCCAAATCCATCGCGACGTCCCCGCCTTCTCCCACGCGCGAGCACGCGCGCGTGCGCCTGCGCCTCCATTTGAACGCCGCCGCGCCCTGATTCCAACGCGACCATCAACCCTAAACGTCGCTCGCTGTAAACTCCACCCTCGCGTGCGCGAGTGCGCGCTTCCCCCTCAATGACGAACCCGGGTTTTGATTTTTGAAAGGAAAGGTGGGGTTTCGAATTTTGATTCCCTCTTTTTTTTTTCGTTTATTTTGATCTGAGGAATGAAGATAAAAATTGAGGGAAGTATGGGTTTTCACGTTTTCCTTGCGTGATATCAGGCGTAATTGAAGGGAAAAGAACGTGTTTTTTTTATTTTGACCATAATTTAAATTTAAATCTCGATAAAAACTTCAATGCGTTTTCGTGTCGTATTTTCACATACGAACTCCGAAAAATACGAAATTTGGAATCCGATAATAATTCAATATTACGGACCCAATGGAACTGGTTTCGTCAAATTCCGAGACTGTCCCTCGGACGGCTATTTTTAAATATCGATACGAATGATATAAATTCCAGAACTGAACAAAACAGTCTGAAATTAAATTCTGTAGCTTCTATTATCCTCAGTATCATCAATACGAATTATAAGAGCTTTTGAAATATTTTTCTTCAACTTAAAACTGAAGATTCAAATTTTTTATCCAACTTCAATCGATTAAATTTTTATACTTTAATCGCCAGTTTTCAAAGTTATATTCGGGATACAAATTAAATTACCGTTCAAATATTTAAAATTAATTAAATATTCTCAATTAAATTCATTCAAAATTCTGGGTCGTTACAAACTTCCCTCCTTAAAAGAATTTCGTCCTCGAAATTACAAGTTAGGAAAAATGGTCCTTAACTCGTCTACTATTTTTCAACATTCAATAGTTTTATCCATTTATCAAAACAAATCTCTCTACTAGAGATTCGTTATCAATTCAACTAAATTTTCCAACTTGAATTCTAAGTTTCAAACAACATTGTTTAACTTCTAAATTCAAATTCGAGTTTAAATTCAAACTTAAACTTTCAAAATTTCTCAAAAATTTTCTAACGCCCGATATTTTCGAAAAATTTCGCCAGCGTCTCCTTTGCGCGGCTAATACGGTACGACTACAAAACGTCCCTACGGACTCTCAGATTTCAAAAAGAAAAAGAAAAAGCCAAGCGGCTAGAGAGAAATCATCAAAAACTCATATTAAAACTCAAATACATACCTTTTGTCGAGCAATTCGAATTCTCTTTGAAAATCAAATCCAATCCATTTATACCTGTATATCCTACTAGCCATAATATCTTGTTACATATATTCAAACCATTTCGTGCATTCAATTACAAAATTTTCAATATAAACTGCTTATATATCTTTAAGTTCGCTATTGCAGTTTCATATTCATTCAATTTCACATTTCACATTCATTTGAATTTAATTCACAATTTCAATTCGATTTAACTTCTGAATATTGAATTTTTATCAATTATCTTTCATTCATAACCGCACTCTTTTTAAATTAGTTTCTATTACTAATTCATCACAAATTGCAATTCACTTATTCATATTTGTTTTCAACATTCAGTTTAAATTTATTTACTAACAAATTTCAAATATTTTATAAGTCTTCGACTTATCTACATTCCAATTTCATTCCTTTAATGAATTTTAATTCCAATTATCTTCTTTGAAATTTCACTTTCATTTATTCAAATTTATGCACTTATACTTCCTTTAATTTAACTCCACTTTTTAAGTTAAATTTATTCTATCAACATTCAATTTGTATAAGTTATCAACTTATTAGTATTTCGTAAGTATTTTTAAATAGGATTCCAGAGTCGTTTCCACTTTTTCAAAACCATTTGAAAACAATTCAAATTCCATTTGAATTTCCAAACAAAAACCCAAATTTTCAAACAACTCCTATTTAAAACAATTTGACAGCAATTTCTCTTTTGGAAACCCGAAAATGAACACCGGTGATGTCGCGATCATCATCGAAGTTATTTTCCAGCGACCGGAAAGAGTTTAGAGCTTTTCATTTCTCAAAATACTTTTCAAAACCTTTGAATTCCATTTTCAAATCTCCAAAATTTACAAATTCCTTTCAAAACATTTCCAAAAACTTCTTTGGAATCTCATTTTAAATTACAAATTACATTTATAATTTACATTCACAAATTTCATTTGTATGTGAATTTATTTTAACTTTGGAGTTACGATTTGAATTTCTTATTCAATTTCATATAAAAATGATAACTTTCAATATTATCACTTTCCTAACATCCATGCAACATCCATGCAACCATATACTGTAATAATTTACAGAAAATCATTTCTTTTCTATACAAAAATAGTTTTGGGTAAAATTATTTCATTCACCCTATTTAAAACAATTTGACATATTCCGAAAGGAAATGTTTTTAATGTAGTATTGGGATTTATATATCTATCTAAATTCGAATCCCTATACTAGTGATTTTGAGTCGTCGTAACGATGTTTTACGCAACATTCGTTTTGACTCAAATTTATGTTGTTATAGAAAATGATTTCCTTGAAGAATGAATTATATACTTAATATTGATTTAAGTATATCGAATATTTTCTAAGTGTTGAAAATAAATGATTCATGAATTACTTATTTTTAAATAAGTATGGAAATGCTTTTCCAATATAAAGTGAACTGTTTAGAGATTTTATCTTTTAAAGATAAATTGAAAAGTGAATATTTGAAAATTTGTTTTCAAACGGTTAAGTGTGGAAATTTTATATCTAGTAAAGATATTTTGGAAGATAAAATAATTTGGGAAAATTATTTGGAATCTGATGATGTTGCGCGTCTTTATTGATAGTTAAATAACCGACTATCAATAATTACCTTTAGATAGGTATTTGTTGCGAATCGGGGATCCTCGGGAAGATCGGTGACGATCGGGGGATGGCATACGCGTGTCAGTAGTTACCTACTTTTGCAGAGGTAACCCGGCCTTGTGTTGGCAGAGATCTAACCGTAATGTTAGGTTATTTCTCGGGTCGTCTATTCCAGGGACGTACCCATCGTGGAAAAGGAAGTTCCTTAGCCTGACCATTTGTTGGAAATCCAAAGAAACAATACGCGAATTGTACGGTTTTAGTTGTAGAACCTATCATTCACTTATGGTGGCGCCCCACTGTTTGGATGGTAGCTATAGTAGGCATAGTTCGAAATGTCTATGTTGGCTAAGATTAATATTATACTTTCGAAATGTTTTCTACACTATGCACTAATAATAATATCAAAAAGAATTTGATTTTTGCGTAGTAAGCATCTTTGACTATCATAAGAAGAAATCTCCTCCAATTCTGCGTTTGCATTGTGTGTGTGGTGGGAGGTCTTATGGTAGTTTCATTTTCCAAAAGCATTTCGAATTGACTTTAAAATTCTCTGCTGTTTATTTTTAAAGATAAACTGTTTTACGATCTCACACCAGTCACCATGACTGACTCGGAGTTTATTGTTTCCCTTCTAAACTCTGGGTGCCCACCAATTTCCACACGGGCAGTCTAGAGTTAGATTATCAGGTTATCTGAATATTCTGGAGCTTGGAGATAAGCTGGATGACGAGACGTAGTATTTGTATCTGATATATTTATTCCGCTGTGTATTCTGTATGAGGACAAGTTTATATAACTGTCCATTGTTGTATATTGACTCTGATTGATGTATGTATAAAATGATATAGTTCTTTGTTTTAGAGATTATTCATTTATCTATTATATGTTGTTCCGCTGCGATATGTGAGATTCTGATATTGTTTTCTGTTTCTGTTTCTGCTCTTGTTCTGTTGTTGTTCTTCTTTCTTTTTCTTCTATCTTCTTCTTCTACCTTTTTCTTCTTTCTTAAAACCATAACTTTTCGGGTTTCCGGCATTCGTTTGCTCAGCAGTCGATAAAGTGAGTATCGATGTTGAATTTTCGAAAGTCGAAAATTTACGGGATGTTACATTTGGTAATGATTTGATTTTGCGTAGTAAGCATCTTTGACTATCATAAGAAGAAATCTCCTCCAATTCTGCGTTTGCATTGTGTGTGTGGTGGGAGGTCTTATGGTAGTTTCATTTTCCAAAGGCATTGCGAAATTTACCTTAAATCTTCCTGTTGTTTATTTAAAAGAATAACTGTTTTACGATCTCACACCAGTCACCATGACTGACTCGGAGTTTATTGTTCCCTTCTAAACTCTGGGTGCCCACTAATTTCCACACGGGCAGCCTAGAGTTATATTATCAGGATATTCTGGATATTCTGGAGCTTGGAGATAAGCTGGATGGCGAGACGTAGTATTTGTATCTGGTAGTATTTATTCCGCTGTGTATTCTGTATAAGGACAAGTTATATAACTGTCCATTGTTGTATATTGACTCTGATGATTGATGTATGTATAAACTGATATAGTTCTTTGTTTCAAAAGACTAGTGTTTATTTATTATATATTGTTCCGCTACGATATGTGAGATTCTGATATTGTCTCTGTTCTGTATCTGTTGTTGTTTTGTTGTTCTTCTTCTCTTTTTCTTCTATCTTCTTCTTCTTCTACTTTTTCTTTTTCTTAAAACCATAACTTTTCGGGTTTCCGGCATTCGATGGCTCAGCAGTCGATAAAGTGAGTATCGATGTTGAATTTTCGAAAGTCGAAAATTTTCGGGATGTTACATTTTATTATTAGTGCATAGTGGAAAACATTTCGAAAGTAGAATATAAATCTTAGCCAGCATAGGTACCATTATATTATGCCTGCTATAGCTGCCTCCTGAGGAGACAGGTTATACAATTGAAATCGTAAAGGTTCGTATTATTTCTTTGGATTTCCAACAAATGGTCAGGCTAAGGAACTTCCTATCCACGATGGGTACGTCCCTGGAATAGACGACCCGAGAACCTAACCGGATCTCTGCCAACACAAGGCCGGGTTACCTCTGCAAAAATAGGTAACTATTGACACGCGTATGCCATCCCCCGATCGTCACCGATCTTCCCGAGGATCCCCGATTTCCAACAAACCACATAGATAATAATGCAGCAACCACATAGGTTAAGTATCTGGGCTGCATACCATGATACCACCTCTATCCAGAAGGAATGACATACACTAAGGGGCGCTACTCCCTAGAACCTTGCCGCATCCTTCCTGTTTCGACCATTTCCGGGGTGTGAGGCTCGACGAAGTCTCGTCCACAAAGCTACGCTTTCTCAAAAAGCCCTGCTTCGGGTCAAACAAAATGATCAACCTATGATCACAAAGATATAAGATCAAACAAATGATCATATCACAAATGATCAAACACTGATCATTTCACAACAACACTCAGTATGCCACGTTACCAAATTGGGATATATCGCTGATAAATTTCAACTACATAACCTCTGAGCTCGTACGTCTCAGAGAAGGGTGTTAAGCTAAGAGAATAAATTCTCCGCCACCAACAGGAATGTATTTGAAAGAAATCAGCTTTATATCTCAAATTGTAACGTCAGACACACAATCCATATAAGTCTGTTCCGGGATCGAACAGAACCGAAGGCACTTCTCACGAAGCCCTTGCATTTCCGGATAATTTTCTAATCACGTCCGGACTTCCCGTCACTAAGGGTGATAAAACCTCTAAACCGGAGATCAGCCGATGTAGAGTAACTCGACGGTAATCCTTCCGTTTTCAAAAATATCCGGTCTTCAACACCGGTCTTCGAATGCAATTCATAACGACGTATCACATATTCGGAATGGGTTATACGACCCCATGGTCCTTTCCCGGCTAACCCGAATAGTGAGCGTTTATTCAAAAATAAGTGTGGCATTCAAATTTATCCAATTCACAACAAATACCTATCTAAAGGTAATTATTGATAGTCGGTTATTTAACTATCAATAAAGATGCGCAACATCATCGGATTCCAAATAATTTTCCAAATTATTTATCTTCAAAAAAATATCTTTACTAGATATAGAATTTTTCCACACTTAACCATTTGAAAACAATTTCAAATCAATTTCCACACTTCAAAAATAAATCAATATTTTTTTTTTAAACAACTTCGCTTTCTTTTATAAATTCCGTATCGAATTTATACTTTCGAATATCTACTGATATTCGATTTTCGAATCGTTTTCACTATTCAATTTCAATTTATCTTTACAAGGATAAATTTTCAAAACGTTCATTTCATATTGGAAAAGCAATTCCATACTTATTTAAAAATAAGTGTTTCACAAATCTATTTATTTTCAACATTTGAAAATATTCGATATACTTAAATCAAATTAAGTATATAGTTCATTCTTTAAGGAAACATTTACTATAACAACATTTATTTGAATCAAAACGAATGTTACGTAAAACATCATTACGACGACTCAAATTCACTAGTATAGGGATTCGAAATTAAGATAGATATGTAAATCCCAATACTATATAAAAACATTTCCTTTCGGAAATCATTTACTATAACAACAGTGTTATAGTCCACCATTTCCTTATTTTTCGAAAACGTCTATTTCAACAATAAATGTTGAAATCTATGATTTCGATAGTCAATATATTTTTAAACATCTTTTAAATGTTTAACTTCATTTACAATGTCACTTCTTAAAAAATAAATCCATTTTTCTTAACCATATATTCACTGTCCAAAATCGTGAATATAATTCACTTATCACATTTCAGTATTTAATTCATCAAATTCAATTGATTTTGAATTTATAAAACAACGCTTATAAATTCCATTTCTGTTTTATAACAACTTAGGTTTATAAATCTTCTTTATTAACAATTTCGATAAATATCCCACTTAAAGGCAAAAATCCAATTTACAAGTAAATTTCTTATCAGCCTTTATTCTACAATTTCATTCATTTTATAACTTCATACTTTATAAATCTATAAACTTCAAACTTCACAATTCTATAAACTTCAAACTTCACAATTTATAATCCTATAAATTTTCTATCTTCCCAAGTTATAATTCTATAAGTTTCATATCTTTACAATTTAACACTTATAAAAAAAACTCGTTTTAAAATTCCAATAATTTTAATTGATAAATATCAATTTTATACATCTTTTATATACCTCGTTTTTAATAATTCAAAAATTCAAATTTTAAACTATTTTATAAATTACTTAACTGTTTATTTCAAAAATCACCTCTCGGTTATATTTCACCAAAATCTTAACCTTTATAACTTTAATAATTTTTAACGTTTGTAAATTAATTCAAAAATTTAATAATGTATATTTACAAATAATCACTTTAAAAATCTCTTTTAAAGTTAAAATTGTTATTTTAAAACTTCAAAAATTGAATCCAATGATGCAACGCATCAATTACTCAATCACAACATCAACATCATATATCAACATATGATAACAGAATATACATCAATCCTGTAAATAAATAACTACTGGTGAGGAATCCAGTTGGATCCCTCCAACCTGTTTCCCTGCATCCAAAGACGTTAGCACAATACCAATTCCGCTCCAGTACGGAATTATCGCGGTATATAGGTTTTATAAAAATCCGCTTACTAATGGCGCAATAGGGTCTCATCCGCTATACGAGGCGGGAAATCAATCAATCCAATATATACATATGCCAATATGTATATATTGCTATATATATAGATATATCCTACTATATCTAATATCAACAGCAATCAATCAGTCAAACAAATCATATTAATAACTGAAAATTCCACTTTTCAATTTGAGTGAGAAGATCTCACCTTTGATTTTAATTTGCCATCCATTCCAAATCCAGATTTATTTTTCTTCGTTGTATTCGACCTTGTATAAACAATTTATACATTTTATTAACATTCAAAATAAATCAAAAAATAAAATTCCCGTTTAATGATTTACTTAACAAATGATTTTAAATAAGTTTCTTTAATCTAAACTTTTACAGCCTTTTTACAATTTCTATTCAAAAATTCTTGCTTTACTGTATATATATATTTTCTATTAAACTACACTATCTAAATATACATTATTTTAGATTTAAATTTAAAACTACATCCTACATTCTTTACTGTAAGTTTTCTGAAAATTCACGTGATAAACACAAATCAAATCGAATTGAAACTGTGAATCCCTTACCACAAAATAAACCCAGGCAGAGACCACTGAACGCCACGCTAAGCCCTCCACGTTGCTCGCCATGCTCACACGAGAGCCAAGCATCCAAAATCCATCGTTTTCCCTGCAGCGATTTGCCTCTTCCTCCACGTCGATGCCAGTCACCAATCGAATATGAGGTCTCGTCGCCACTTCAAACATTGCAACTACCCATCCTAACTTCGCGACCACATCATCCAAGCCCTATTCCAGTCGCGATCCCCAAATCGCAACCACCGCATTCACTTTGCCAGAACCGAACCTAGCTTCCCATTGACTTCGTCGAGCTCGAGCATGTCGCCTTCGTCGCCTTCCCCCGATTCGAGCTCTCTCTCTCGCGAGCGTGATTTCGATGCACCGCAATGGCCGCTCTACCCAGTCGAACTCGGACGCTAACCACACGCTTCCACAGTCACGAGACTCCAACTCACGACTTGCCTGTTTGAACCCCCGAGCATGAACGAATCGCGTTCGATTCCCACTTATGAAGTTGAGTTGATTTTTCTATTCGAACGAATTCGATTTTATTTGGGAGAGAATTTGAGGAACGCGGCCATTTTTTCCTTCTGAGATTTCGTTCGTTTGCCATTTGAATAGAAAGGGGGAAAACTGGGTTTTAAAACGAAGAGAGAGACGTCGAGATTGTATATATTTTTTTCTCTTCGGCCATTTTACTTTTGATTTCGAATGTAGAAGTTTTGATTTAAAGAGGGAGGGGATGAAATATTTAAAACTTAATGGAGGATGGTTGGCACGATCTTATTTCGCGATTTCAGGCGTAAATACAGGGACGACAACGTGCTCACATTTTGACCAATTAAAATATTAATTTAAAATTGAATTTCGTTAAAAATTAAATGCGTTTTCCTGTCGTGTGCTCACGTATCAACACCGAAAAATACGAAATTCGAAATCCAGTAATAATACCATATTACGGACCCAATGGAACTGGTTTCGTCGAATTCCGAGACTGTTTGAAAAATGACTATTTTTAAACATCGATACGAACGATAATTTTTAAAACTGAACAAACCATTTTCAAATTCGATTCTGAAGCTTCTATTATTTTCAGTATTATAATTACGAATTTTAGAAACTTTCGAAATATTTTTCTTCAACTGTAAATTGAAGATTTAAATTCTTACTCAACTTTCAATCGATTAAATTTTATAATTTAATCGCCAATTTCAAAGTTAGATCGGGGGATTCAAATTAAATTATCGTTCAAATATTTAAAATTAATTAAATATTCTCAATTTAATTTGTTCGAAATTCTGGGTCGTTACATAGATTCTATTTTACTTTCTATAGACACTATTATAATATCAGAGGATTTTAATATAAAAGTGTTTTAGCTATCGTAAGGTAAAAACCCGACATGTTTATTTGTGGCGTGGTCTTACGAGATGCTTTTGTTTTCAAAGGATTTTTGGAACTTTAATAATCAATTGGGTGTATTTATGATGCGCTGGTATTCCAGACTGACTCGGGTGTTATTTTATTATAATGCTCGGGTCAGACCGAGTATATTTCAGGATAGGTTGCTATGGAGCTCAGGAGAGGAGCTGGAGTCCGAGACGTATTTCTCGTACTTGTATTATTCCACTGCTGTGATTGTTGAGATTGTTTGACTGGTTATGGTTGGTTGTATTGATATACTCTGATGATGATGTATTGTATATAAACAGATATAGTTTTGATTTGTGTAAAGTTCTGTTATATATATTATATTTTATTCCGCTGCGACTGTGAGGTTTTGATGTTGTTTAGTTCATTCTTCTTCTTCTACCTTCTTTCTTTTCCTACAATCTGTCTTTTTCGGCGTTCGATCGTCGGCATATTATACTGTTGAGTATTTTGTGTCGATTTTCGAGGGTCGAGAAGGGCGGGTCCTGACAGAAATCATATTTCTCATTCCAGTGTTAAGTATTAATTATTATTATTACAATTCTCATTTTCGATGTTTCTTTATAAAGAAAAGTGACTATTCACTCTCATCATCCCAATTGTACCTTAAATAATATCTACTCTTGCACACTCGTTATTCTTTCTAAATGGTCGAATCATTCAAAAGAATACCCTTACTACAACATAATAACAACTGTTTGACAAATTGATCATCCTTAACATTTAAGGATATCAAATATGTTGCACTTTGCGTAAACTGATCAAATTGACATTTCAGCGATTGAGTTCTTAGATCTATCTTGTAAATTTGGTCTAGTGTTACAATTAACACAATACAATCTTTATTGTAATTAATCAATTGAATACTCGTTCTCATGGTATGCTTTATTTGCTAATTTTGGTTGAGCTAATTTCATCGAAATATCATACACTAGGAACTGTGCCATTCATCATATAACATTTATATGTGATTATATATGGATCAAATATTCATAGTCTTGTATTGCTTTTGAGTTCAGAACTCATGGAATGAAATACAAGGTCTCAACCAAATAAACATGTAAGCGATGAAATTACAAACATATTTAGGAGTTCTAGAATCAGGCACTTGCACGGGTGTTGAAACGTTAAAATGTAATAAGCATTCATTAGTAAGTATACGTTATATTTCTATTTGTTAATCTTCAATGTTGTTCATTTGTATATCTTAATTGATAAACGTTTTACCACTCATATTAAATGCACAAATTTATCAGTGTAGATTGTTATAACATTATATAGCATATGTTCTTACAATATGAGAACGGTTAAATGTTATCATTTCATTTTTCTAATAAGACTCCCACTAGTCATTTATGTTTCACCAAATCCTAAATCAAAACATAGAAGTCTTTCAAATTCACTGTGATTTTTCGACTCATCCATCTTGGAATTCTGATCTTGAGTTTGCTCAACAAGTCATAGATCCACGAACGATGGATAACTCCTTGTCGGTTGTATCGTATATAACTCTTAACCCTTGGTGCCTTGTTCTAATTTCACTTTCACCTTGAGTTTTCTCAAAAAATCAAAATGAAATTATTTACTCGTGCATATCATATCACGACGGCCTAAGCATAGTATATGTACCTTGAGTTTGCTCAAAAAATACATATAGTTATCTTACCTCGTTTATTCAGTATATTAATAATAATACACATAACATCCATAGCTTGAGTTTGCTCAACAACTAAGGAGTATGCAAGTAATTTATTAATATATGTATATATATATATATACAAAGGACAACATTATATTTAAAATCTTATATTTTTAATTTTCGAACTATTTTGAAAATTTTCCTAAGGCCCATTTCAAATTTGGCCTTTTTTATTGGGGATAATCTTTTAGGCTTAGCTTATCGTTTCAGGCCAGGCTAGAAGCTAGGTAGGGTTGAGTACTTGATTATCCAAACCCAACCTTAGATGCTATTTTTCTAGATACCCTAGTATATGGGTACGATTTAACGAGTTAGCCCTAATATGACTAATTTAGACCACATAGGCTCTTCGGCTTTGATGCTATTGTTGGCCCAGCCCAAATTCCTTTGGGGTGACACAACTAGGTACCTTGCGGGCAAGTTTTACATGCAGCCTCTCGACTAGAACAACTATCATAGAACATGTAGGGGCAAGAGACAATGCTTCGTCATAGATCACAATGTGAGAACCCCTATCATGCTAGTTGCAATGATCGAACCTGGGACATCCAATGTACCAGGTTAACACTTCAACCAACCTCGCTTTGATAACATTGTTGGAACTGGGCGTGCCCACAGTGGAAGTAATAGGTAATTTTTTTTAAAACCATTTTGGATCTTTATTGTGCCTATGAAATCTAATTAATTTTAGAACATTTCTAAATTTTATTTAAAAAATCTTTTATTTTATTTAAATTTATAAAATGATATTATATTATTTAATTTATATTATATTATATATACGTGTGTATCATATACACATATATAAGTGTGTGCATGTGTAACATATCAACCCGTGTAAGGTATAATATGCATGTGTATAGATGCTAAGATTTATATCGCAATGGACACATTAGCTAACCAATATGCAAATGCAAATATATTATTAGTTACACCCATTCTTACCCCGCACTGCATTGAAGGAAGATGGAATAGGGTGTGACACCAGAAAGATTGCCTCGTATCGAGAAGAATTAAATGTAAAGGAACAAGGAAGTGAAGCAATAAACTCATACTGCATAAGAAGTCATCCTGAGGCTACAATACTTAACCCGATCCGAACCCTATAACCAAGGGAATCTCGGTAGAAAACAAAAAATGTACCCGTAAGGAAATGAGGGTAGGTCATAATGACAATATATAGATCAAAGCAGAATAAGAATACTATGTCAATGTCTAAGAGGCAATACATGCTGAACTAAGTTGACCGCATCTCCAAAGCCCACTGATCGCATCCCTAAGTCCCATACTTTGTCAACATCTACAAAAATAGGCCTGCACCAGCACGTACTGGGGGCAACCTAGGCAGTACCGCAAAGGGTCTCAAACACTCCAAAGAGCTACATATAGTGCCACTCGGGATATGCTTCAACACAGAACCATACTTATAGGTAAACGACAAAGACATGGAGCTCCTCTTTCTCTCATCGGCAACCCGAGCTACTAGAAATGGGGAAACTCATATCACAATAAGATCAGACATGGCCATTCGCAAATACGTTCAAAGCATTTTTCAAATCAACTATTAGAGTGAAATAAGGTAGTGAACCTTTATTGTTTCCAAATAAGTAGCAGGTCAAACAAAGAACAACAAAGGTGTCAGCATAGCATTATGGCTTGGGCATCGAGCAATAATCATCACCACACTTCTATGCATACATATCCCAATGCCTTAAGGCGGCCCCCAGAACTCTACTCAAGATGTCTGCCACTTCATGTTAGAAGAAGGCCGACCTACATAAGCTTGAGCTTCCCGTCCAATATTTCAGGCATCATACTTCAATTTCTTGAGCCCCCACCAAAACCATGACTTTTCGCCAAATACGCATCACCAATCCAGGCTCAATAAGCAGGCGCTATGGATGACTGACTGGTGGAAATATCCAAAGGTGAAGATTTAAGCAAAGAATAAAGGGTGATTATGGCAACCGACAGTGCACTTTTTCATACTTTAAAGGAGGCACTAGAAGACGTAGAAAGAGGACGATCTTTCTAGAGTAAAAATTTCATTATAACAAAATCAAGAGATATTTTATTCTTTTGAAAAATTGTAATCATCTATATAAAACACCAATATATAGTGGATTATCCCATGGACATAGGATTGATGATAATCCGAACCATGTAAAAAAATTTCTACATCCTTTACTTTGATTGCTCTTTCTTTATTTATATTACATTGAATTGCGAATGATGAACTCCTCCACAAAACTATATTGACACTTCGATAAACGGTTGGAGTGCGACTCTAAGGCTATTTAAGCATCCAACAACATAGTCAATTCCTAAAGGCAGATTTAAAACACTTTGAATCTATTGATTCAAATTCATAAAAGTAATTACCATCTAGATTACTTCTCTATCCAATTGAGTGGTGTGAAGCCAAAAACTTCACCAACATTTTTGGCACTAGAAGGAGGTTCCGAACCTTCGTTCTCTTTTTCCAACCTCCGACTAAATTGCCTAACCACCATTTCCTAAATTCTAGCAAACTCTACCAACATTCCCTCCTGTCAATTATGAAACTCGGTGATCATTTCGTTCCCTTCGCTCAAAAATGGTCACTCGAGACTCCTAGAGAACCTACCCAAACCATTTATTTTCGATCAACCACACCTCTATCACCTATAGCTCACCACCATCACTCGTCAATTATACTAGCTGTAACGATCCCGGATTTTAAATAAGCTTGAATTGATAATTAATTTCATTTTTTGAATAAAAATTGTGAAATAATTGGTAATTAATATAAAATGTTAGTTAAATTATGAATTACTGGAAAAATGTATGTAGATTAAATTTGAATTAGGATTTATAAACAATGTAAAGAACAAAATAAAATATAGAAATTCATCTATATTTCAAAATAAATTATATAGTTTTATACAATATAAAGTAAATATATATATATTAATCTCATAAATCCATACAAAATAATGTAAAACAAAATAGACTACAAAAAAATAAAAATAGAAATAGAGATATATAAGATAAATTATAAAAATATAAAGTAAACAAATTAGTTAAATTAAACAACATATTAAATATAGAAATTCATTTATATTACAAAATAATAAGTATAAGAAGAAAATGAAGTATATATTCAAATATGGAAGAAAAAAAATAAGTATAAGTATGTACACTTGATAAAGGAAACAAAAATATATAAATCTCTTTGGCAAGCAAATGAAGATAAGTATGAACAAAAGAAGAAAGATATGTATTAGCTTATAGGACAAGCTTAATTAATATCTCTAGTACAATACTATCTATCAGCCACCATAGAAAGAAAAATATCTCTGATGTATTGTACAACAAAAATAATATCACCTGTAACTTGTTTCAAAAATATCAGCCTTCCTCATTTTTAGTTCGTCCATTCCAAGCTGTGTAAAGTCTGCAGAAAATATCATCCAAACTTAAAACAAAACCTCAACTTAAAACATCAATACAAATCAAATCAAACCAGAGAATCAAAATGAAGGCTCTAGCTTGCATTTTCAAAGCCTGGTTCAAAAGAAGTAGCTCTGTTCATTTCTGGAAAATCACAGTGAGTAACATTACCTTTCTAAAACTTAAATATCTGAACTAGTTGCATATATATCCAGAAAATGTTTATGTTGTAGAAATTTGTTCATATGTGTAATCTGTGCATGCCTGTATCCCCTGAGATACCTCTGTTCTTGTTTTCCCTAACCCATTTTTTCAAATTAAATCCTAATCCCTTGATTCAATAACTATTTAATCTTAGAATATAAACAAAAGTTGATTGTTTGATTTTGATCTAAGTTTTAAAAACCTATTTAAGCCAAAACAACTTAGTACTGGCTCTGAAACTCAAGGAAATTGAGCAAACCATAATTTAGTCAAAATTCAAACATTTTAATTCATGAATTCAAGTATATAACCCAAATTCGTATGCTTAATTATGAATTTTAAAGCTTAAATCGTGATTTTTAAAGAGGGAATGGAGAAGCAGTTTGGGATTGTCGAAATTTCTTGATTTTGGCATTCTTTGGTGATCTACTGACTTGTCGAAGTTGAGGTCTTGTCTGGAGATGGAGGGACGAATGGAGATTGAAGGAAAAATACTAGATGGGGGTGTAGATGAACGTGGTGACGGCGGCGTGCGGTTGAAGTTCCTAAACCTAGTTTAGGTGAGGTCGAGATCTTCGATTCGTTCGCCATCTTGGATTGACCGAGTGTCTTGTGGCTTTGGGAGATGGTGGAAGGGTTGACGACGAAGTGATGGCTAGAGTCTGGGATTTTTTGGTGGTCGGAGCTTCATGGTCTAGGCGATGACAGGTTTGGTGATGAGGTCAATTCGAGTTCCAGGTTTCGACTTTGATCTCGAATTCGTTTTCGAGAGGAGTATTGGGATTCAGGTGGTTGGGGATTGGAGTGTGGAAGATCGTCGACTTGTTCGACGATGTAGCACTGCCTGGAGTTGGTCGTCGGCGTTGTGCACGTGTACGTGCACAAAAATTTCTGGAACCTCGGAAGATTTGGGTAGTGGGGATGAAGCAGGGGAAAGACTCGAAGTTGTCTCGGGTAACTCGAGTGATTGACTCGAAGTTGTTAGGCATTGGTCTCGAAGAAAACATGGGGAGGCTCGGGTAGGAACTAGTTCCAGTTTTCTAACTTGTTCTGGTTTTCTCTTTTGAAATTTAAAACTGAAATTTATATTTTAAAGCAAGGTTTAAATTGAGTTTTTAAATTCAAGTTTAAATATAAATTCCAGTTTAGTTTGAAAACTTAGTTTGGGAAATAAAAATTTTTAAATTTAAATTGTTTTAATAAAAGTGTTTAAGTAATTAAAAGTGTATTTAAAAGAATTTGAATTTTAAATGGAATTTGAAATTGTAAAGGAAGGATTAATTAATAAATGAGATTTATTAAGATTAATTAAAGATTAATTACTTAATGTAATTAATGTAAATAGAGTAATTAATTAAAAAGTAATTAGAGATCATTAATTAATATAATTAATGATGTAATTAAGGGTTGATTAATTTAG
Organism: Allium fistulosum; assembly: GCA_030737815.1. NCBI lineage: Eukaryota > Viridiplantae > Streptophyta > Magnoliopsida > Asparagales > Amaryllidaceae > Allium > Allium fistulosum. The sequence continues at coordinate 264,883,446 of CM060904.1, read as the reverse complement.
ATTAATTAATCAATGATAAGTGATTATGAAGTAATTAATTAATGTGATTAATTATGGATTAATGTAATTAATTTTAGTTAATTAATTTATGAAGTAATTAAAGATTAATTACTGTAATTGGTTAAGAATAATTAATTTGTGTAATTAATTAAGGACAAATGACCTGGTTTAGATTAATCAAATTGTGACATCCCAGAATTTCTGGCAATATCAATTTAATAATCTATGTTAAAATTAAATTGATTTGATAATATTTGTTAATAAGATTTGAATTGATTTAATAATCTTCTTTAAAATAAATATTTAACTGATAATTTATCTTTTAAAAGCTAATAAATTATTTTCTATTTATAACGTATATATATTTGTATATATTGTAAATAGATAAGCTTTGTTTTAAATTTAATAAATAAAGGTAGGTATTCTAATTTTAATATTTTTGGTAATTTGGAAATTTGATTTAATTTAATATTAAATAAATAACCATATGATTATAAAATACTCAAGATAAAAGTTTATTTGTTTAAAATGATTTTAGCCTAAGTTTAAATTTAAACATGAAAGGTTGTTTTATTCTTTTTAAATATAGTTTGATTAAATAAGTAATTTATTAATAAAGGGATAACTCCTTCTATAAAGTATTTTAATTTAATATTGAGTTATATTTAAATAATATTAATAATGTAATATTTTTACAAATAGATTTTTAATATGAATAGAATTGTTATATATATATTTTGAAAGAAAGCTATGATTTGAAAATTTGAAATGAAGTCTTTCAAAAATATATAAAATAAAATAAGTCTAAATATATAAACATAAGAAACTATGATAAATACATAAGTTAAAATTTATAACTAAAAAACTTCATATATGTACATAAGCAAGCCAGGCAAGTGAAATATGGATATGAAAAGAAATGAGACAAGAAAATAAAAGCAAACCAGACAAAAGTATATATGCACATATAATATAAAAACAAATCAGGCAAGAATAAAGTATGAAGTTTAGATATGCTGCAAAGTATAAAACGATCTATCTACAAAAAAAATAAGGTTAGTAGGAGCAGGCTTTTAAATCTCCCCGAGATGGCCGAGATGAAAAATCCGAGATATCAGCCAAAATCCGAGATTTGGCAGCCTATTTAGTTATAAGTGTTTTAAATATCGCCCGAGATAGCCGAGATATTTTCCCGAGATATTGGCCAAAATCCGAGATTTAAAACACTGAGTAGGAGACATAAAGTACATCGGCAATAAATGCCTTCATCTTAGCAGCAAAATATAGTCAACTCGAAATATATTTCAGCCTCCTAATGTTAAATATCTCTGATCAATGAAATAAAAAAAATTATTGTACCTGCATTTGCCTAAACCAGTAAACACCTACCTTCTACAAAACTTAGCATTCTATATATACATCTTTCTTGTTTCATTTTCGTTCTCAAGACTAAGCAAACCAAGAAGAAAAAAATTAGAATATGCATTCTTTTTCAACTCAATCAGCTGCATTTCTTTCAAGTCTGAAGCAACTCAAATCTTCTGCATGCATGCATTCTTCAGCATCAACAATCTAGGATTTCAAATTTTAAAAGCTAAAGAGCATTAAAGTTTCAAGTTTGCAGCTTTCAAATCAAAACAGTTTTCAAATAACTGCTCTGCTTTCTTAAATGGTGAGTAACACTTTTTTATAAAAAAACTCAAGTATAAATCTGGTTGCTTGATTAATGCCTAAAATAAGTTTGTATTTGTATATATATATTGGGAAATTCCTATGTATTTGTGGATGTGTGATGCATGTATGTTTGTAAATGCCTGTAGAACATATCTGTTCTAAATTTCAATCCCCGGTTTCAATTTAAAATCATTTCCTCTTGATCCACTGATTGTTAGGACTTAGGATCTAAACAACATCTGTTTGTTTGATTATAAAATAAGTTTTAAAATTGTATTTAAGTTATAAAAAATTCAAATCTGTTCTGGAAAATAAAAAGAACAGTATAAGCTTGAGTTTTGTAAAAACTCAAACTTTATAATTTCTTAGTTCAGGCATATAAGCTGATACCTTAAACTAAATCATGATTTTTAGAACTTAAAACACAATTTTTAGATTAGAGATGTAATAGCATTTCTGGATTGTACTGTTTTTGGAATTTTGGGAATTTCTGATGATTCCTGTGGTTGGAGAGGCCAGGGTTGTTGTTGGAGGTTGAGAAATGGTTGGTGACTTTGGGAAAAATGTCAGGTGGTGGATCAAGATGTTGTGGTGGCGGCAGGAGGTCAATCATATCTGTAACCCTAGTTTTGGGTTGGGTATTTAGGGTGTTCGTTCATCATCTCTGGTGGATCGAGCTCCACCAGAATTTGGGAATTGGTTGAGGGGTTGGAAGAGAAGATGTGATCGGAGCCGCAGCATTTACGGTGGACGGAGGTCAGTGTTTGAAGCGTTGACAGGTTTGGGTTTGAGGAGGGGTTCGGTGTTCCAGGTTTGGGGGTGGAGTCTCGATTTTGATTTCAAGGGAATGGTGCAGTTCTGATGATCGTGGGATGGAGCATGTGACGACCGCCCATGACCCCTGCACCGAATCTAGAGGTAGAGCGCTGTAAAGTGTGCCAGGCGACCATGGACGATTGTCAAGGCAAGATTTAAAACAACAGAATCTATCGTATTACTCACAGCGCATGGACAAAATACAATAGAACATATGTATAGGGAAGCTTTACAGAACAAAATGACATCATATAAAACTCCATAATAGTTGAATACAAGCATCCACATAGTCAATACATCCAGCCTCACTACAAATCTCTCAGAGAATACAAAACAGCGGAATATCCAGTACATATAATAAGAAGATAATATGCAACCCTCTAGCTCGTCTTCGATATCAGCATCGTGAGAAGAGAACAGCACCTGTCACCTGCTACCTAGTCTGCCCGTCCCAAAATGGATGAACAGCCCAAGGCAATAAGAATTAAAAACATAAAGCCTTGAGTCAGACAACAGTCTTAGTGAGCAGTAAATTAACTAACAACATACCAAAAGAGCATAAAGGAAAAGGAATAGGAATACAACCCTCCCACTCCAACCTCATTCTACAGTGATAGCCCCCAGACACACACTAAGCAGAAGCAAACATAGCAGAGCATACAATTTAAAGTAAAACTACTATCACTCGAGTCAAGGGCGATGTTTTCCAAGTACCAAGGCCTAAATCAGATAAGCACCCAGAAAATACCGCTCTCGAGTCCGAAATGACGTTACAACCAAACATCCATGACTCTGGCTATCACTGTTATCATTGCTTCGATATCACCGTTAATTGAATGACCGGCACATTCTTTCAGCCGTCCGTCAAGGGCTAATGGAAACCCCGGTTCTAGACATAACTCCCGCACGTCGTCGCAGCCCGTGCCTAGGACTATCGAATCTGCCCAGAGTACTCGACCATCAACAGTTGGCCGTTGGGACTATCGAATCTGCCCAAACGTACTCTTGCTTAGAGCATGCTAGAACCTTCAACAACGATGCTATCCAAGCCTCCTAGTCATCCTCCTCGACGACTATACTCATATCCATTCATTATCCCCAACTCGAATCATATCACCGAGTTATCAACATGCTTGGAATGATCCCGTCTGGACTAGACCAAGTCTTCATCATATGATTGCCTCGCTTCATTACATCCTCGCAAAGCCCCATCTCATCATCACATCATCAAATCTATGCATAAGAGCTTCATCATCCCGCTACATATGCCACGAGCAGCTTCCCCAATTCAAGAGCCTTTCCCTTAGCTTTTGAATCGTCTTCGGTCTAAATCTAATCATCAATCATCTAGTTCATAACAATCAATCAAATCAAACATCAATCCAAGCAATCAAGCATTCAAATATAATCTAAGTAGACAATTATAACAATAATGGCATTTTCGTAATTAAAGAGTTGAAAGTCCAATAAGCATGAAAACATGGATTATACCTCTACAAACTTGATGAATGAACTTGCATAGTTTAACATATGTTAAAATGGATGTAACATCATCATGAACAATGAATCTATATGGATCTACACATAGGATGAAGAAAATGCATGGAAATCTCTATTTTAACACCAAATCGAGCCAACAATCCGATATACTCCTTTGGATCCGTGTGAGAGATAATCACCACTCACCAAATCACCTAAACAAACCCAAATCAACACGCTACAGATCTGGACAGCGAAGGATCAAGCTTGATCTATCACAAATCCGCTTCAAATGAAGAAATCTCACTTCAAAGGATGAAGATCTTCAACTTTAGCTCTTGGATCTTCAATCTTGATCTTCGATTTGGATGGATGGAAGCACTAGATTAGAGTGGAGAAAAGAAGTGAAGAAGTGTAGAAGTCGAGCTCTCAAAATGGCAGCACTTCGTCGCTTCAAAATCCGGATCCCAAAAATGAAGGGAAGCTCTCCTATTTATAGCTGAAAACTGCCCTAAGTCGTAACTCGGCTATCTCCTTAAGTCGCTGCCGACTTAACACTATGCCGACCTACGACCTAAAAACCCCCACGACTTAACAGAGCCTCCGACCTAACCCTTGTCGACCTAAAGCAACCTCCGACTCAACACATGCGCACATACGAACCCTGTCTACGACTTAATGCGCACGCGCCTTAACTGGTTAGACGACTTAACCAGCCTATACGACCTAACGACTTATACCAACACGCGACCTAACAACTCACGCGACCTAGCACTTAGGCAAAACCCAGCTCCTCCAGGTCGTTGCCGACCTAACTATACACTACATCCAATAGGTCGCTCGAAACCTTAACTCGCCTTAAACTCTTGAGTCTCCCATCTCTTAGGTCGTTTACGACCTAAACCCTTTAACATCTACGCGACCTAACATAAGTCGCGAACAAACTGGGATACGACCTATCTACTAAGTCGTCTAACCGACCTAACTCTACCCCACGACCTACCCCAGAATACTTAGGTCGCCTAAACCTCCTAATTCGGTCACGACTCATCACTTAGGTCGGTCACTGTCTTATGTCGGTCAACCATACTCCCTTAACTCGGTGAATTCCTTGAGTCGGCAACTCGACCCAGACTTGTTGCTTAACTCGTCCAAAACTCCTAAGTCGGCTACGACTTAGGACTTAAGCAAAAATTCTGCCAAAACCTGAAATGACTTAACAACCATACAACCAAAGGTCAATCATTTTAGAATGTTTTGATCCGTAAAAATACGGGTCGTTACATTCTCTCCCCCTTAGGAATTTCGCCCCCGAAATTCCAAACAAACAAGGCAATCAAAGCTATTCTGTACGCCTATCATCCATAACAATCAATAAACCATGCATCCAATTCTAGCTTAGCGTACAGAATTCTAAGACTTAGAACAAGTTACAATTTCGTTAGATGACACGACACCTTAGGGCCATACCTTGAAGAGTTCAGGATGAGCTGCTTTCATCCTCTCTTCCACCTCCCACGTACAGTCGTTATCATCGTCACTCCATTGTATCTTGAGCAACTTAACTATCTTCCTCCTAAGCTGTTTCGTGTCGGTTCCAACAACACGAAGCGGCTTACGAGGTCTTCTATCGACTGGGTCAACTTCGAAGTCTTCACAGCTCTCAGCAGAAACCACTGTACTCGAGTCGTGCACATACTTCCGTAGATACGATACATGAAAAACATTGTGCACACTCGACATCTTCTCTGGCAACTCCAATCTGTAGGCGAGCTTTCCAATTCGCTCGATAATCGGGAATGGTCCAACAAATCTCGGAGTCAATTTTCCTTTCTTCCCGAATCGAATAACATTCTTCAGTGGAGAAATCTTCACAAAAACCATATCTCCTACGTCGAATTCCAAATCCTTTCGACGCTTATCGGCATAACTCTTCTGACGGTCTTGGGCTGCCTTCATCCGTTGCCGAATGATCTCTATGCAATCCGAAGTCTGTCGAATCATCTCTGGCCCAAGCATCAGCTTTTCTCCTGTCTCTATCCAACATGTCAGAGAGTTACACGGTCTTCCATACAACGCCTCATACGGTGCCATACCAATACTTGACTGGTAACTGTTGTTGTATGAAAACTCCACCAAATGAAGGTGATCTTCCCATGATCCTCCGAAATCCAAAACACAAGCTCTGAGGAGATCTTCCAAAACTCGGTTGACTCTCTCAGTCTGACCATCTGTTTGGGGATGATAAGCTGTACTCAAACACAACTCGGTTCCCAAGACTTCCTGGAAGCTCCTCCAAAATCCACTAGTGAACAATGGGTCTCGATCGCTCACTATACTCTTCGGAATACCATGGAATCGAACTATCCACTTAACATACAACTCGGCCAACTTTGATGCAGTCCTAGTCGATCGAACAGGAATGAATCGTGCACTCTTAGTCAAACGATCTATAATGACCCAAATTCCTTCATTTCCCGTTCTGGTTCTAGGCAATCCATCAATAAAATCCATCGATACCTGCTCCCACTTCCATGTAGGAACTTCCAATGGCTGAAGCAATCCACTTGGCTTCTTCTGCTCAGCTTTCACCAACTGGCAGTTCATACACTTGGAAATGAAATCTCCAACATCCTTCTTCATACCTTCCCAGTAGTAGGTTCTCTTCATATCCCGATACATCTTATTTCCTCCTGGATGAATTGTCAGCTTCGAGTGATGACTTTCCTTCAGAACTTCACTCCTCAATTCATCTATATCGGGAACAACTAGTCGTCCTTGCTTTCGAAGCCAACCCTCTCGATCGACCTCGAATCCTTTATCCTTTTCTGGATCCAACCCAGATCCCAATTCATGGATAATCTTGACAAGCTTATCATCTCGCTTTTGACTCTCGCCAATCCTTTCCACAAGAGTGGGTCTTATTGATAAGTTTGCCAACATCTCAGGTTCCAATTCACATCTAGGCCTGAAGTCAAATCCAGCTAAATACTCGAGACTCTTCCATTCTGAAAACATGGCTCCTAATCCTGCATGTCTTCGACTTAACGCATCTGCCACTGCGTTACCTTTTCCCGGAGTATAAGCTATACCAAAATCATATGATGCCAAAAACTCTAGCCAACGTTGCTGCCGAAGATTCAAATCCTTCTGGGAGAAAAGATACTTCAACGACTTATGATCCGTAAACAACTCGAATCGAACTCCCAACAGATAATGCCTCCACATCTTCAGAGCAAATACAATCGCCGCTAACTCCAAATCATGAGTCGGGTAATTCCTTTCATGCGGCTTTAGTTGTCGACTGGCATACGCAACAACTTTATCCTTCTGCATCAGCACTGCTCCAAGTCCAGTACCACATGCATCGGTGTAAACCACCATCTCATCATTCCCACTTGGAATAGTCAAAACAGGAGCACTCGTCAATCTCTCTTTCAGGATTCCGAAAGCTTGCTCACACTTAGCATTCCAACTGAACACTTGGTTCTTCTTCGTCAATCCTGTTAACGGTGCAGCTATCTTGGAGAAGTCTTTGATAAACCGTCGATAATATCCTGCTAATCCAAGAAAACTTCTCACATCAGATGCATTCTTAGGTCTAACCCAATCCTGGATTGCTGCCACCTTAGCGGGATCAACCGCTATTCCACTTCCAGAAATCACATGGCCTAAGAACCTCACTTCACTCTTCCAGAAGTGACACTTCGAAAACTTAGCCTTCAACTGATGTTTCCGCAAGATTTCCAAAACCATATGCAAGTGCGTCTTGTGCTCTTCTTCTGTTCTGGAATAAATCAGAATATCATCCACGAACACAAGTACGAATTTGTTCAACTGATCTCTAAACACTCTATTCATAAGATCCACAAAATATGCTGGCGCGTTAGTCAATCCAAACGGCATTACCAGCCACTCAAAGAAACCGGATGGTGTCCTAAAAGCAGTCTTCGGTACACTATCCTTAGCCACTCTCAACTGGTGAAATCCCGTTGCCAAATCCATCTGAGAAAACACCTTAGCTTCGTGAAGCTGATCAAACAAGTCATCTATTCTCGGCAATGGATACTTGTTCTTCTTAGTCACCTTATTCAGCTCACGATAATCGACACACAATCTCAACGATCCATCTGCCTTGGTTGCAAACACAACTGGTGCACCCCACTCGGACACACTACGCCGAATGAATCCTTTCTGCAAAAGATCATCAACTTGCACCCTCAACTCCTGCTGTTCCCTAGGCGCCATCCGCCTAAGAGGCATCACAACAGGTCTGGCTCCTTCAACTAGATCTATACGAAACTCGATCTCTCTATGCGGCGGCAACCCTTTGACTTCGTCAAAGACATCCTCGAATCCATTTGCGATTGGCACTAAAGACAGTCCATCCCGTGGAACAACTAGCGAATACATGAAGCTCATGAAGACGCCTTCCTCATGCTTACATCGTATCACAATCTTTCGCCCTTCCACATTCTCGACTGTCACCTCAAGCCTCTCACAATCAACCTTAGCCGCATACTTCCTAAGCCAGTCCATACCCAAAATAATTCCGAACCCCGCAAAGTTCATAACAAAGCAATCACAAACAAAAGAGCAACCATGACTCGACACAACTAGACCACGGCATAACATACACAAACAAGACGAACCCCCAACTGGATTAGTCACAACCAATGGCCTATCAACAATATCCGGTTCCAAACCTAACCGGCCTACTAGTTCACTACAAACAAACGAATGCGACGCTCCAGTATCAAACAGAACTCTAACTGGAACACCACATAGGAAAAGAGTACCTTGAACCACCACACTCTTTCCCTTCTCTTCAGCAGTAGGAGCTTTCGAAGACGACGGAACAGCTCCTAAAGCATAGGCTTGCACAATCTGCCTGTCCTTCCTTGGTTCTGGACAATTCTTCCTGAAATGTCCCGGCTTGTCATAGTTGTGACACTTCATCGGTGCCTTCGGATTCTTACAATCCTTAGAGAAATGGCCCTTCTGCTGACAATTGTAGCAAGTCACCTCACCTTTCGGCTTCTTCTGACCATCCTTACCCTTCTGCTGCTGCTGTTTCCTCTTCTGGTTTCCAACCTGCTGTGGTTTAGATTCTCCCTTGGTAACAGCAACAACAGGTCCTTCCTTAGGAAACAGACTCTCATGCCTAAGAGCTTTCTCCACAAGCTTCTCAAATGAATCGTCCAAATGATCCACCAACTGTCTCCCAAGATAGCTATCCAAGCCGGTCACAAACTTCTCATTTTTCTGGTAAGCAGACTCAATATATGACCGGGCATACTTGGACAAAGCTTCAAACTCAGAAACATACTCAAGAACAGATCTTCCACCTTGCTTGAGCTCCACAAACCTCTTGAACAGAACAGACTTCTGAGCTGTAGAAATGAACTTAGCTTCAAATCTGACTTGGAATTGCTCCCAAGTAATCTCTTCTTCCGGAGTAGTGATGGTAATAGAGTTCCACCAATCAGAGGCCCTCCCTTGAAGCTGCCTCGATGCCAACTTCCTCTTAGTTGCATCATCAATTCCCAAATCACCAAAGATCCTTCTACAAGCATCTATCCATCTCTGGACTTCGATAGTAGATTCTGTTCCCAAGAAAACCTTCCCTCCAAGAGCAGTATAATCCTTGCACAACTTAGCAAAATCCACTGGTTTCGGAGTTTGGACTTGAACCCCAACATCAACCGCTGCCCCCGGAACTGGTATCCTTCTCATGATCGAAGTCATCATAGCTTCGAACATGGCTGCATAATCAGCAGTCTCTTCAGTAGCACGGCCTTCCCTAGCAGCTGGTCTCCCTCTTCGACTCATTCTCAATATCTAAAAAAAAGAATGATTAGAACATCTAGAGAAACAACTGCATAAAGGACTCAAACTCTACTAAGCTACTATATTATATATAGTAATCATCCATCAAAATACAATTACGTCTCTCATACGTAGTTACTTCAGCGAGCGTTGGGTAAAATCGATTAACCAATGCTCTGATACCAAATGTGATGACCGCCCATGACCCCTGCACCGAATCTAGAGGTAGAGCGCTGTAAAGTGTGCCAGGCGACCATGGACGATTGTCAAGGCAAGATTTAAAACAACAGAATCTATCGTATTACTCACAGCGCATGGACAAAATACAATAGAACATATGTATAGGGAAGCTTTACAGAACAAAATGACATCATATAAAACTCCATAATAGTTGAATACAAGCATCCACATAGTCAATACATCCAGCCTCACTACAAATCTCTCAGAGAATACAAAACAGCGGAATATCCAGTACATATAATAAGAAGATAATATGCAACCCTCTAGCTCGTCTTCGATATCAGCATCGTGAGAAGAGAACAGCACCTGTCACATGCTACCTAGTCTGCCCGTCCCAAAATGGACGAACAACCCAAGGCAATAAGAATTAAAAACATAAAGCCTTGAGTCAGACAACAGTCTTAGTGAGCAGTAAATTAACTAACAACATACCAAAAGAGCATAAAGGAAAAGGAATAGGAATACAACCCTCCCACTCCAACCTCATTCTACAGTGATAGCCCCCAGACACACACTAAGCAGAAGCAAACATAGCAGAGCATACAATTTAAAGTAAAACTACTATCACTCGAGTCAAGGGCGATGTTTTCCAAGTACCAAGGCCTAAATCAGATAAGCACCCAGAAAATACCGCTCTCGAGTCCGAAATGACGTTACAACCAAACATCCATGACTCTGGCTATCACTGTTATCATTGCTTCGATATCACCGTTAATTGAATGACCGGCACATTCTTTCAGCCGTCCGTCAAGGGCTAATGGAAACCCCGGTTCTAGACATAACTCCCGCACGTCGTCGCAGCCCGTGCCTAGGACTATCGAATCTGCCCAGAGTACTCGACCATCAACAGTTGGCCGTTGGGACTATCGAATCTGCCCAAACGTACTCTTGCTTAGAGCATGCTAGAACCTTCAACAACGATGCTATCCAAGCCTCCTAGTCATCCTCCTCGACGACTATACTCATATCCATTCATTATCCCCAACTCGAATCATATCACCGAGTTATCAACATGCTTGGAATGATCCCGTCTGGACTAGACCAAGTCTTCATCATATGATTGCCTCGCTTCATTACATCCTCGCAAAGCCCCATCTCATCATCACATCATCAAATCTATGCATAAGAGCTTCATCATCCCGCTACATATGCCACGAGCAGCTTCCCCAATTCAAGAGCCTTTCCCTTAGCTTTTGAATCGTCTTCGGTCTAAATCTAATCATCAATCATCTAGTTCATAACAATCAATCAAATCAAACATCAATCCAAGCAATCAAGCATTCAAATATAATCTAAGTAGACAATTATAACAATAATGGCATTTTCGTAATTAAAGAGTTGAAAGTCCAATAAGCATGAAAACATGGATTATACCTCTACAAACTTGATGAATGAACTTGCATAGTTTAACATATGTTAAAATGGATGTAACATCATCATGAACAATGGATTTATATGGATCTACACATAGGATGAAGAAAATGCATGGAAATCTCTATTTTAACACCAAATCGAGCCAACAATCCGATATACTCCTTTGGATCCGTGTGAGAGATAATCACCACTCACCAAATCACCTAAACAAACCCAAATCAACACGCTACAGATCTGGACAGCGAAGGATCAAGCTTGATCTATCACAAATCCGCTTCAAATGAAGAAATCTCACTTCAAAGGATGAAGATCTTCAACTTTAGCTCTTGGATCTTCAATCTTGATCTTCGATTTGGATGGATGGAAGCACTAGATTAGAGTGGAGAAAAGAAGTGAAGAAGTGTAGAAGTCGAGCTCTCAAAATGGCAGCACTTCGTCGCTTCAAAATCCGGATCCCAAAAATGAAGGGAAGCTCTCCTATTTATAGCTGAAAACTGCCCTAAGTCGTAACTCGGCTATCTCCTTAAGTCGCTGCCGACTTAACACTATGCCGACCTACGACCTAAAAACCCCCACGACTTAACAGAGCCTCCGACCGAACCCTTGTCGACCTAAAGCAACCTCCGACTCAACACATGCGCACATATGAACCCTGTCTACGACTTAATGCGCACGCGCCTTAACTGGTTAGACGACTTAACCAGCCTATACGACCTAACGACTTATACCAACACGCGACCTAACAACTCACGCGACCTAGCACTTAGGCAAAACCCAGCTCCTCCAGGTCGTTGCCGACCTAACTATACACTACATCCAATAGGTCGCTCGAAACCTTAACTCGCCTTAAACTCTTGAGTCTCCCATCTCTTAGGTCGTTTACGACCTAAACCCTTTAACATCTACGCGACCTAACATAAGTCGCGAACAAACTGGGATACGACCTATCTACTAAGTCGTCTAACCGACCTAACTCTACCCCACGACCTACCCCAGAATACTTAGGTCGCCTAAACCTCCTAAGTCGGTCACGACTCATCACTTAGGTCGGTCACTGTCTTATGTCGGTCAACCATACTCCCTTAACTCGGTGAATTCCTTGAGTCGGCAACTCGACCCAGACTTGTTGCTTAACTCGTCCAAAACTCCTAAGTCGGCTACGACTTAGGACTTAAGCAAAAATTCTGCCAAAACCTGAAATGACTTAACAACCATACAACCAAAGGTCAATCATTTTAGAATGTTTTGATCCGTAAAAATACGGGTCGTTACAGAGCATGGGTGGTTGCCGATGTGATGGAGGTTTGGTGAGAGGCCGGAGTTGATCAAAGTCACGGTGCATGTGCACCGTGCACTTATGTTTTCTAGTGAAGGGTTTTGGAACGGGTGATGTTGTTCTCGTGTATTGTTCGTGTAATTCGAGTATTTACCCGAAGTCAAGTGAGGGAAGACTCGGAGTAAAACAGAGTGGGCTCGAGTAGTTTAGTTTCAGGTTTTTGAAACCTGACAGCATTCTGTTTTGAAATTTAAAAAAAAAGAAGCAAAGTAAGTTTCAAACAAAAGTTTGAAACAAGTTTAAAATATGAATTCGAAATGAATTTGAATTCTAGTTTTCAAAATAAATAAGTTTCATAAAATAGAATGTTTTTAACAACTAAAATTTGGTTACAGTATTTTAGAATTTGGTTTTAGAATCTGAAAATGAGGTTTATAACAAGATTATAAATTTAAATTTAAATCTGAATTTTAAATCTAAGTTCAAATATAGATTTGAACCTTAGTTTTGAAATAAAGAAGTTTTAAATTTAAATTGTTTTTAATAGTTTTAATGATAGAGTAAATCAATTCAAATGGATTTGAATTTAAATGAAATTGGGTTTAAATTCTTTTGACTTCTAGTATAAAATAAATAATTCTTTAACTTGTAAAATAAAAAGGATTTTGGAATGGTTGAACCTTGTTAAAGTTAATTTATTTTCATTTTAAATCTTAAATTTAAAATAAAATTTAAAAGTAAAATTTAAAAGAAAATTGTTTTAAGTACCTTGTTAATGATAATTTGATCATTTATAAGAAAAAGGTTTTATCCATAAATAAATGAAGATTTAAGGATTTGTAACTATTAAGTTAACTAAAATGAATAATTAACTAAATTAATTAATTAATGGTTTGGATTAATTAATTTAGTAATTAAGAGTTTAAATTAGTTAATTAAGGTTTAAGATAATTAATTTAGGATAAATAAATTGGTAATTAAGGATCATTAATTAAATAAGATTTGAATTTTAAATTAATTATTAGTAATTAATTAATCAAGTAATTAAGGATTAATTAAGTTATATTTAATACTTAATTAATTAAATAATTAAGGATTAATTATTTGAGTTATTAAAGATAAAATTAAATTGTAATTAATAATAAATCTAAATTAATTACTTTAGAAAAGTAATTAAAGAATTGTTAATATTTAATGAAGGTCATTAACTAGGATTATTTAATAATGAATTAATATGATTAATTTTGATAATTAATTAGATTAATTAATTTAAGATAATCAATGGTAAATTATTTAAGTATATTTACTTAATAAAAGTAATTAAGAAATTAATTACTCATTGTAATTAATTAAGTTTAAAATGAATTGTTTAAGTTAATTAATTAAGTTTAATTAATTTAAATAACCATTTGATGATGTGATAAGTATAATTACTTAGGGAAGAAATAAATTGAGAATGATTTAATAATTAAGTAATTTGAGTATAATTACTTTGTATAATTAATCAAGAGATTAATTAAAGATAATTAATTATGGAGTAATTAAATTATTAAGTGAAGTAACTAAGGGTAGTTAATTATTGAATGGAGTTATTCAAGGGTGATTAACAATTTGGTTTAATTGAAGATTAATTACTTAATGTAATAGATGTAATTGGAGATCATTAAATATTATAATTAATGATGTAAGTTAGAATGGATTTATTTGGAAATAATTAATAAATGATGGGATTCATTAATGTAATTAATTAAGAAGTAATTTAAGTAGTTAAAAGGTTACTTTCTATATTTGGTATAAGATAATTAATTTGCGAAATTAATTAAAAGATAATTACTTGAATATAATTAAAGGATAATTAATCCAGGATGATTAATTAAGATGGGAACTTAGAGAATGATTTATTAATTGATTTGTAATTAATTAATGGTTATGTAAGCAGGATTTATAGAATGAAGTAATTAATTTAATTTACTTTAAATTAATTAGAAATAAGGTATTTAATTTAATTCATTTTAAATTAATCATAGATGGTATGATTATTAATCATTGCTTATGTATGAATGGATGATATTATTTACCTTGAATGGTTGAAATCTCAAATACGAAATGAATGATGCTGTGTGAAATGAATGCTTTGATTAAAGTATGTTGATAATATGGATTATCTGTTATGATGATAATGTCTTTTTCTATTGTAATATTGTGAATTATCTATCCGTGTGTATATAGATAATAATGAATTGAATTGTTTTAACTTTAAAACAACTTGGACCTAAAAGATACGTTTTGGATTTCGATGAGACCGGGATCGGGTTTCCAGATTTGGATATCTGAAAACCACATCGACCGAAATTAACGATAGGTCGTGAAACTCAAGTGAAGATGAAGATTCAGAATGCAAGGGTTATTGTCGTTAACCCTGAGGGTGATTCCAAAATGAGCGTAACGAGATAATGCCTTCGGTTTTATTCGAACCCGGAACGAACTTGTATGGATTGAATGCTTTCAGAACATCGTCAGGTGGACGATGAGCATTCTAAGTGATGTGTTCTGATGAGGTAATCGTAGCCTCAAGCCTCATCAACCGGGAATGGCTAAAACAGGGGAGGTGCAGCAAGGCTTCGTGGGTAGCACCCACTTGAGAGCGAGATATACCCCTGTCTAGAGTCCATTTTTATTCGGCTGTGTGGGCGGTTGAATAGCTACAACCGTCGGGGTTGTCTTGTTTGGGACTGTCCAGTAAGGGATGGTTCCAGCTTTGTGTTACAGGGGACTTAGGGTGGGTCCTCGGTACGGTGATCTAGGCCACATACTGTGACGGGCGGTACCCCAGTAGCCCTGCCATTGTATGGAATCCAATCTCCAATAAGTGCCCTCGGATTTGATTGTATTACCCACTTTGTTGGCTAGTATGCTGGAATTTAATAGATGTAACAATTTCAGCTATTTCTTATTTACTTGAAAACCCTAGACCTATTATAATATCATAGAATTTCCTATCAAATGTTTGGTTAGCGTAAGGTAAAAACTTTTCCATGTTTATGTGTGGGAAGTCTTATGTGATATCTTTGTTTTCAAAGGATTTTCAAAGTTAAGCAACTTTAACCTGTTACTCACACCAGACCCATGTCTGACCCGGAGTTTATCTTCTGTTTTTCTTAAACTCTCGGGTACTCAAATTTTTACGAGTAGCCAAGGGATTCAGGTTAGCTTTGACGATTGTGGAGGAGCAATGGAGCAGGAGGCTTCAGCGTTATAGATATATAGTTTTCCGCTGTGTTGGTATCTCTGTGTTGTATTTGTGTTGTATCGAGTTGTATTAACTAGACATGTGTTTATAACTGTCTACTATGTGATGTATTATCTGTGTAACTCTGAGTGATGTTGTATATTATGTAATATTTATGTGATTAATATAATTTATTCGTTCCGCTGTTTGAGATTCTGATGTTGTTTCTTCTTTCTTCTCTATCTTTTCTATTTCTCACCCCTTTCTTTCTTAAAGATGATGCAACTTTCTGGTGGTAGAAAGTTGGGTCGTTTCAATTGGTATCAGAGCATAGGTTGAGCGAATACCTAAGCTCTGGAGTGGTGTCTTCCTTGAGAGAACGTACTTGTAATTTATATATATATACATATATCTATATTTCTAACTATTTGTTGGGTTACCTGTTCGGGTTTTTCCAATATAGGTTATAAAGGTAGAAAGGGTAGTGGTGTGTGTAACACGACTACCAATGGTTAGAGTTTGAATGTTTGAGGTTGGAAGTGTATTTGTCCAGACTGTAGACCTAATACCATCTCGAGCAAGTTTTGCTTGATGTAAGAGATTTCATTGATCTATGAAGGAAACCTGTTAAGGTTTGGAGTTCATCTTTGAAGTGTATAGTTTGGATGAGCTAGAGTTTGGATCTGTCAGTTAGGCAAAAACAAGTGATGGTATGTCGACAACCTCAGGAGTTAGTAGTTGTGTGATGAGACGTAGTGACTATGGATGTCTCCAAAGATGTTTCTTTGGAACAAGTTTAAGGAAGTGTGTATGCTTCGATGTTGTGGCTGTGTCAGCAGGTTTTTTGTGTTTGGTTGTGGTCCGAGTTTCTCGAAGAGCTTTGGATTAGGAATTCCTTGGCATTGGTGTCATCAGTGCAGCTCGGAGTGTTCTGTGTGTTGGCAAGGAAGCTTTCTAGCTTAACAGTGGAGTTCAGAAGCAGCAGTGTGGTTCCCTTTCTTCGATGGATTGGCGTCATAAGCATAAGCTGTTCTGATTGGTAAAGAAAGAATAGTTTTCTCTGGATATTAGATTAGATTTATCGCAAAAGTGGCTTTCGATAGCTGAGTGTTCTTGTGATATCCCAGGATTTTTAGGCAATATCAATTTAATAATCTGTTTAAATAATTAAATTGATCTGATAATCTTTGATAATAAAATTTGAATTGATTTAATAATCTAATTAAATAAATATTTAATTAGTGAATTTTATCTTTTAAAAACTAATAAAATGATTTCTATTTATAATGTATATATATGTGTGTATATATTGTAAATAGATAAGCTTTGGTTTGAAATTTAATAAATAAATAAAATCTTGTTTTTAAATTTCTAAAATACATTTTGGTAGTTTGGAAATTATGATTATTTAATATTAAGCTTTTCAAAGCTATTTAAACAAAATAACTATATGGTTTTAAATAAGATTAATAATAAGGTTTATTTTATTTTCTTTTTAAAATATTGCTAAATAAATATGATTTAAGAGTATATATATATATATATAAGTTTAAAATACAATTTACATATGATATGTTAATTCATTTAGTAATAGTAGTAAGTTATAATCTCTTTTATAAATTATTTTTAAATTTGATAAATGTGTTATTTTCAAACAATATTAATAGTGTATTGTTTTTTTTATAAATAGACTTTAATAAAATAGGATTGTTATTTTCAAATTGAATGTGTTGTTTTAAAGTGACTTTAAATTGGATTTTTAAATATAATTTGAATTTGAATTTAAATTAATTTTGAAATTCAAAAAGGGGTAATATTTTAAATATTTGGATTTTATAGATATTTGGATAAGCTCTTATTTATAAGTATAATTGGTTTATTTCTTTAAAAGTTATCTATATATATAAATAAGAAATTGTAAATTAATAAATTAAGAAAAGGCTTTTTACATTTAAAATAAATACTAATTAATTAAAAGGACAAGTGTAATTATATAAGGCTTAATATAACATGTGTTGTAAAATTAAGGTATGAGAAAGACAAGTGTCAATCTTTTAATTTCTATTTTCTTTTATTTTTAAGAAATTATTTTCAGCCTATATAAACATTGTTCTTTATCTTCATTTCTTTTCTTATCTTCATTCCTAAAACTTAAGAAAACTTCAGCCTATTCTCATAACAAATCCTCATAAACAATCAGTAATCAAACAAATTCTCAAAACAAAAATATATATCTCAATCCTCCTCTCAAAAAACCAGAAAACTTTCTTCAAGCCTGTAATACATTTCTTCAAAATCTGAAAGCATGTAAAACCATTTTCTTCAATCTGGAATCACTTCCTCTCAAACCAAATTCTTAAAACCTGTAAAGCATTTCCAAAATCAAAACGCTGCATACATTTTATTTAATCTGGAATCAATTCAAAAGCTGCCTGCATTCATCTTTTAAACCTGGGTTTTATCAAAGTCTTCAGCCTGCAATCTCTTTTCAAACCTGGAATCAAAACTCCAGCATGCATGCAAATGCATTTTTAAATCAAAGAAGCAAATCAAGTATTTTTCAAGCACTAAAGTTTTCAAAGGGCATTCAAGTTTTGAAGTTCTGGAAATCAATAGCAATGCAAGTTTCCAGTTTTAAAGACAATTCAAGTTTCAAAACAAACAAGTAAAATCAAGTAGCTTTGTTCATTCTCAAATCTGGTGAGTAACAATATTTTTAAAATTTAATGATGAAATCTGGTTGCATGTTTATCTCTGAAATAAGTTTATCTGTGAATATATTTTTAAGTAAATATCTGTGCATGTATGTACTTGAATGAATTGGTGTGCATGTCTGTTACTTATGTGTATCTCTGTTCCCAGTTTAAGTTTTGAGTAAAAATTCTGTATCTCATGACCTAGTTAATATTATGATTTAAGTTATAAACAATAATTGTTTGTTTAATCATGGGTTAGTGTTTAAAAATTTAATTAAGTTAAAATTTAACTTGAATGTCTCTGGAAACTTAAAATAACAGGGCAAGCTCAAAATAACTAAAGATTCAAACATCTTAATTTATCAACCCAGATTTATGATCTGAAACCCTATCCAAAATTATGATTTTTAGAGGTGAAATCAAAATTTTTAGAATAAAATTGTAGGAGCAGTTCTAGTTCGATCAGTTTGGGTGTTTTGGGTTGTTTCTGGTGATCTCGATGATCGGAGAGGTCAGGATTCTTTCTGGAGGTGGAGTGATGAACGGAGACCTTGGGAAAAATGTCAGATTGGTGTTTAGGCTTCTGTGGTGGCGATGGATGGTCAGAGAAATCTGTAGCCCTAGTTTTAGGCTTGAATGGAAATTTGTTTTCCCCGGCACCTCTGGTGGATCGAGTTCCACCAGATTGTGGGGAATAGAAGCGGGAACGTTGACGAAGACGTGGTCAGAAGTTCCGGTGCTCCGGTGGTCGGAGGAGGGGATGCGAAGCGATGACAGGTTTGGGTCGAGGAGAGGTTCAGTGTTCCAGGTTAGGATGTGAAGCTCGAATTTGATTTCGAGTCTGGTAGGTTGATCTGATGATCATATTTGGGTATGAAGGTGATCGATGACTTGGAGAGATCATCGGCAGTGATCGAAGTGGAGCGGCGTCATCGTGCACGTGCACGGTAATGATTTGTATCCTGGTGATGTTGGTTTTGACAGAGAGTGGTACTCGAGTTAAACGCGTAAGTGACTCGAAGCATATAGGATTTTATCTCGGGGTTTCAAAGGATAGGCTCGGGTAAACTTTTGGTTTCAAGTTTTAACCTGGCAGTGTTTTAAATTAAAAATGAAATTTAAAAATGAAGAGTAGGATTTAAAAAAAAGTTTTAAATCAAAATTTAAGTATGGATTCAAATCTAAAATTGTATTCTAGATTTGAGATAAATAAAGCTTATAAAATTTATAAGGTTTTAACAAATTAAAGATATTTAAAGTATAATTTAAAAAGGGTTTGAATTTAAATAAATTGATTTAAAAATCTTTTAAATGTTAAGTGTTTCTTTAACATTTGAATTTAAAAAGTTTTGTAAATTTGATTTAAAATTGGTTAAAGTTAAATTTGAAATCTATTTTAAATCTTTAATTTGAAATGAATTAAAAGAAAGATTTGAAGGTAAAATGTTTCAAAGCTTTTTGTTAATAATAATTAAAGTTGTTATAAAGGTTAATACTTTAATTTAGAGATTAATTAAGGTTTAATGATTTAGGATTCATTAAATTAATAAGGTAATTAAAGAGTAATTTAATAATTTAATTAATTAATGATTTGGTGTTAATTAATTAAATAATTAGGATTATAAGATCATTAATTAAGGGTTAATTAATTTGGAATTAAGGATCATTTATTTAGATAAGTAAAGATTTTTAACAAATGATTAGGAATTAATTAATCAAGTGATTAAAAATTAATTAAGCAATTAATTGAGTAATTAGAGATTTATTAATTGGTAATTAAGAATTAATTAATTTGTAATTAATAATAGTTGATTTAAGTTTAATTACTTAAATAAAGAATTGTTAATAATTAATAAGAGATCATTAATTAGGGATTATTAAATAATTAATTAATATGATTAATTTTAATAATCAATTAGATTTATAAATTAATAAGAAATTGGTTAAGAATAATTACTTAAATGTAATTATTGAAGTGTAATTACTTAGGAAGTAATTAAAGGTAATTACTGGATGTAATTAATTAAAGGAGATTTAATAATGAAAGTAATTTGAGTTTAATTACTTTGTATAATTAATCAAGGGATTAATTAAAAGATAATTAATTAAGGAGTAATTAATTTTAGAAATGGAGTAATTAAAGGTAGTTAATTACTAATTGAGATTAATCAAAGGGGATTAATAAATGTGACTAGTTAAATATTAATTATTAAATGTAATTAATTTAAATAGGATAATTAATTAAGATTAATTAGGGATCATTAATTAATATAATTAATGATATAATTAAGAGTTGATTAAATTAAACTAATTAATCAATAATAAGTTATTAAAGGGTAATTAATTAATTGTAATTAATTAAGGATTAATATAATTAAGTATAGTTAAGAAATTAATGAAGTAATTATAGATTAATTACTGTAATGGTTTAAGATAATTAATTTGTGAAATTAATTAAGGACTAATTACTTAAAGTAATTAAAGGATTATTAATCAGGAAGGATTAATTAAGATGGATACTTAGAATATGATTAATTAATTGGTTTAATTAATGATTAAGTAAGCAGGATTTATAGAATGAAGTAATTAATTTAACTCACTTTAAATTAATTAGAGATGATAAATCATTACTTAAGATAGGATGAATGATATTGAATGCTTTGCATTGTTTGATATCTCTGATAAGAGATGAGCGGATCTATGATATGGATGTTTTGGTTGAATTATAATGATAATGTGAATTATCTATTTGTGATGATAATATGGATTATCTATTGTGAATTATCTATCTATGTGAATATAGATAAAGAATTGAATTGTTTTAACTTTAAAACAACTTGGCCTTAAAAGATACGTTTTGGATTTTCGATGAGACCGGGATCGGGTTTCCAAATTTGGATATCCGAATACCACATCGATCCAAATTAACGATAGGTCGTGAATCTCAAGTGAAGATGAAGATTCAGAGTGCAAGGGTTATTGTCGTTAACTCTGAGGGTGATTCCAAAATGAGTGTAACAAGATAATGCCTTCGGTTTCGTTCGAACCTGGAACGAACTTGTATGGATTGAATGCTTTCAAAACATCGTCAGGTGGAAGATGAGCATTCTAAGTAATGTGTTCTGATTAAAGGTAATCGTAGCCTCAAGCCTCATCAACCGGGAATGGCTAAAACAGGGGAGGTGCAGCAAGGCTTCGTGGGTAGCACCCACTGAGAGTAAGGTCATCCTTGTCTAGAGAGTTCCTTTATTTCGGCTTAGTGGTGCAGTTGGCGACGGCCATCTGTGCGGTGAATTTATTCGGAATTATCCAGTAAGGGATGGTTCCGACTTTGTGTTGCAGTGGATTGGGAGTAATCCTCGGTACAGTGATCAAGGCCCCGTACTGTGATGGGCGGTACCCCGGTAGCCCTGCCATTGTATGGAATCCAATCTCAAATAAGTGCCGTACGTATTAGTTGTGCCCAACTATGTTGGAACGTGAGATGTAAGCATTCCAGCTATTTCTGTATTTTACTTGAAAACCCTAGACCCTATTATAATATAACTGGATTTCCTATCAAATGTTTTGGTTAGCGTAAGGTAAAAACTTACCCATGTTTATTTGTGGGAAGTCTTACGTGATACCTTTTCTTTCAAAGGATTTTCAAAGTTAAGCAAGTTTAACCTGTTACTCACACCAGACCCATGTCTGACCCAAGTGTTTATTTTCTGTTTTATAAACTCTTGGGTACTCAAATTTTTACGAGTAGCCAAGGAATTCAGGTTTAGCTTTGACGAGTTTTCTGGAGGAGCAAATGGAGCAGGAGGCTTCAGCGTTGTAGATATATACAGTAGTTCCGCTGTGTTGATCTCTATGATAGTGTCATGTATTGTATTGAGTTGTAATGTCTAGACATGTGTTTATAACTGTCTAGTATGTGATGTGTAATCTGTGTAACTCTGATAAGTGTTGTATACTATGTAATAGTTTATGTTATTAATATAATTTATTCGTTCCACCGTTAAGATTCTGATGTTGTTTCTTTCTCTCTCCTCTTCTTTTCTCTTTTCTATCCCTTTCTTTCTTCAAGACGATGCGTCATTCTATGGAAAGAATGGCGGGTCGTTACAGTTCTCTTGTGTTTCAGAATTTTTCTGGATGACTTTAGGAAGTCAGAGTTTTGTCAGCATTTGGAGATTGGGTTTGATATCGACTGGATTCCAGAAGTGGTACCGATGGTTCACCTTAGTAGTAGAATGGTTTTTGGAGAGAATTTGGTGAAGCAGCTCAGGTTTTGGAGGAACTTCTGGGTTTATTTTTGGATCTGTTGAACCATATTTTTGGAATGTGTTGTCCAGTCTGTGCTTGTGTTCATCATCAGCATTTTCATCTGCTCAATCAGAGTTATGCAGCGGAAGCAAGGTGGTAGCCGTTTTAGAGTGGAAGCAACTGGAAGTTGCAGTGTTTTGGATTAGAGAGTTTCTACAGTAAAATTTTCAGGATCTTAAGGCCAGATTGGAGAGTATCTGTTAAATCTCTTCCGGATAGGAAAGTGAGATCGGTCTTCTGATTTTGGAATAGAGTTTGTGTTCTGAGTTTTGGTCGATCTTGGAAAGATCATCTTGTTAGATTGTTTTTGGTTCGGTTTGTTTCTAGAGGCATCACCAAGGGTTGAGCTGATCAGTATGGATGTTGGTAGCCCAGGATTGTCAGAAAGTTTTTGTGGATAAGAGACAGGGGAATTTGGATTCTGAAATCAGGGATTTGATGTTGGATAAGTGTTGAACTTCAGGATTGAATTGCTAGTTTGGAAAGCTGGGATTCGTTGTGTTTCACGTATCTCTGAGGAAGTACGTGTAAGATCTATCTTTGGTTTAGAACCAGCAGTTCAGGGAGTTTTGGTTGTTGAGTCAGACTTGTTTGTAGTCTGATATCCTATCTAGTTTTGTAGATCTAGATGAGTAGGAGCCCTATAGCTTAGTAGTATTGATTGTTTGGATTCTGTAGAGCGAGTATCCCGGTATTTATACTTGGGAAACTCGAGAGAATTCTCTCTAGAATTTTGTCTGGATAGTCAGATTTGTTTGATTGGATGAATTGGTTGCTATAGTTGCTAGCACATGATTGGTATATGCTTGTGTTCTAAAATTAAATTTTTTATTGGATTATTAAATTACCTTTGTTTTAAATTTCGGGGACGAAATTCTTTTAAGGGGGGAGGAATGTGACATCCCGGAATTTCTGGCAATATCAATTTAATAATCTATGTTAAAATTAAATTGATTTGATAATATTTGTTAATAAGATTTGAATTGATTTAATAATCTTCTTTAAAATAAATATTTAACTGATAATTTATCTTTTAAAAGCTAATAAATTGTTTTCTATTTATAATGTATAGATAAGCTTTTTTTTAAATTTAATAAATAAAGGCAGGTATTCTAATTTTAATATTTTTGGTAATTTGGAAATTTGATTTAATTTAATATTAAATAAATAACCATATGATTTTAAAATACTCAAGATAAAAGTTTATTTGTTTAAAATGATTTTAGCCTAAGTTTAAATTTAAACATGAAAGGTTGTTTTGTTCTTTTTAAATATAGTTTGATTAAATAAGTAATTTATTAATAAAGGGATAACTCATTCTATAAATTATTTTAATTTAATATTGAGTTATATTTAAATAATATTAATAATGTAATATTTTTACAAATTGATTTTTAATATGAATAGAATTGTTATATATATATATTTTGAAAGAAAGCTATGATTTGAAAATTTGAAATGAAGTCTTTCAAAAATATTTAAAATAAAATAAGTCTAAATATATAAACATAAGAAACTATGATAAATACATAAGTTAAAATTTATAACTAAAACAACTTCATATATGTACATAAGCAAGCCAGGCAAGTGAAATATGGATATGAAAAGAAATGAGACAAGAAAATAAAAGCAAACCAGACAAAAGTATATATGCACATATAATATAAAAACAAATCAGGCAAGAATAAAGTATGAAGTTTAGATATGCTGCAAAGTATAAAACGATCTATCTACAAAAAAAAAGAAGGTTAGTAGGAGACATAAAGTAAATTGGCAATAAATGCCTTCATCTTAGCAGCAAAATATAGTCAACTCGAAATATATTTCAGCCTCCTAATGTTAAATATCTCTGATCAATGAAATAAAAAAAAATTATTGTACCTGCATTTGCCTAAACCAGTAAACACCTACCTTCTACAAATCTTAGCATTCTATATATACATCTTTCTTGTTTCATTTTCGTTCTCAAGACAAAGCAAACCAAGAAGAAGAAGAAAATAACATATGCATTCTTCTTCAACTCAATCAGCTGCATTTCTTTCAAGTCTGAAGCAACTCAAATCTTCTGCATGCATGCATTCTTCAGCATCAACAATCCAGGATTTCAGGTTTTAAAAGCTAAAGAGCATTACAGTTTCAAGTTTGCAGCTTTCAATTCAAAACTGTTTTCAAATAACTGCTCCGCTTTCTTAAATGGTGAGTAACACTTTTTAAAAACAAAACTCAAGTATAATTTTGGTTGCTTGATTAATGCCTAAAATAAGTTTGTATTTGTATATATATTGGAAAATTCCTGTGTATTTGTGGATGTGTGATGCATGTATGTTTGTAAATGCCTGTAGAACATATCTGTTCTAAATTTCAATCCCCAGTTTCAATTTAAAATCATTTCCTCTTGATCCACTGATTGTTAGGACTTAGGATCTAAACAACATCTGTTTGTTTGATTATAAAATAAGTTTTAAAATTGTATTTAAGTTAAAACAAATTCAAATCTGTTCTGGAAAATAAAAAGAACAGTATAAGCTTGAGCTTTGTAAAAACTCAAACTTTATAATTTCTTAGTTCAGGCATATAAGCTGAAACCTTAAACAAAATCATGATTTTTAGAACTAAAAACACAATTTTTAGATTAGAGATGTAATAGCGTTTCTGGATTGTACTATTTTTGGAATTTTGGGAATTTCTGATGATTCTTGTGGTTGGAGAGGCCAGGGTTGTTGTTGGAGGTCGAGAAATGGTTGGTTACTTTGGGAAAAATGTCAGGTGGTGGATCAAGATGTTGTGGTGGCGGCAGGAGGTCAATCTTATCTGTAACCCTAGTTTTTGGGTAGGGTATTTAGGGTGTTCGTTCATCATCTCTGGTGGATCGAGCTCCACCAGAATTTGGGAATTGGTTGAGGGGTTGGAAGAGAAGATGTGGTCGGAGCCATAGCATTTACGGTGGACGGAGGTCAGTGTTTGAAGCGTTGACAGGTTTGGGTTTGAGGAGGGGTTCAGTGTTCCAAGTTTGGGGGTGGAGTCTCAATTATGATTTCAAGGGAATGGTGCAGTTCTGATGATCGTGGGATGGAGCATGGGTGGTTGCTGATGAGATGGAGGTTTGGTGAGAGGCCGGAGTTGATCAAAGTCACGGTGCATGTGCACCGTGCACTTATGTTTTCTGGTGAAGGGTTTTGGAATGGTTGATGTTGTTCTCGTGTATTGTTCGTGTAATTCGAGTATTTACTGGAAGTCAAGTGAGGGAAGACTCGGAGTAAAACAGAGTGGGCTCGAGTAGTTTAGTTTCAGGTTTTTGAAACTTGACAGCATTCTGTTTTGAAATTTAAAAAAAGAAAAAGAAGCAAAGTAAGTTTCAAACAAAAGTTTGAAACAAGTTTAAAATATGAATTCGAAATGAATTTGAATTCTAGTTTTCAAAATAAATAAGTTTCATAAAATAGAATGTTTTTAACAAATAAAATTTGGTTACAGTATTTTAGAATTAGGTTTTAGAATCTGAAAACGAGGTTTATAACAAGATTATAAATTTAAGTTTAAATCTGAATTTTAAATCTAAATTCAAATATAGATTTGAACCTTAGTTTTGAAATAAAGAAGTTTTAAATTTAAATTGTTATTAATAGTTTTAATGATAGAGTAAATCAATTCAAATGGATTTGAATTTAAATGAAATTGGGTTTAAATTCTTTTGACTTCTAGTATAAAATAAATAATTCTTTAACTTGTAAAATAAAAAGGATTTTGGAATGGTTGAACCTTGTTAAAGTTAATTTATTTTCATTTTAAATCTTAAATTTAAAATAAAATTTAAAAGTAAATTGTTTTAAGTACCTTGTTAATGATAATTTGATCATTTATAAGAAAAAGGTTTTATCCTTAAATAAATGAAGATTTAAGGATTTGTAATTATTAAGTTAACTAAAATGAATAATTAACTAAATTAATTAATTAATGGTTTGGATTAATTAATTTAGTAATTAAGAGTTTAAATTAGTTAATTAAGGTTTAAGATAATTAATTTAGGATAAATAAATTGGTAATTAAGGATCATTAATTAAATAAGATTTGAATTTTAAATTAATGATTAGTAATTAATTAATCAAGTAATTAAGGATTAATTAAGTTATATTTAATACTTAATTAATTAAATAATTAAGGATTAATTATTTGAGTTATTAAAGATAAAATTAAATTGTAATTAATAATAAATCTAAATTAATTACTTTAGAAAAGTAATTAAAGAATTGTTAATAGTTAATGAAGGTCATTAACTAGGATTATTTAATAATGAATTAATATGATTAATTTTGATAATTAATTAGATTAATTAATTTAAGATAATCAATGGTAAATTATTTAAGTATAATTACTTAATAAAAGTAATTAAGAAATTAATTACTCATTGTAATTAATTAAGTTTAAAATGAATTGTTTAAGCTAATTAATTAAGTTTAATTAATTTAAATAACCATTTGATGATGTGATAAGTATAATTACTTAGGGAAGAAATTAATTGAGAATGATTTAATAATGAAGTAATTTGAGTATAATTACTTTGTATAATTAATCAAGAGATTAATTAGAGATAATTAATTATGGAGTAATTAAATTATTAAGTGAAGTAATTAAGGGTAGTTAATTACTGAATGGAGTTATTCAAGGGTGAATGCAATTTGGTTTAATTGAAGATTAATTACTTAATGTAATAGATGGAATTAGAGATCATTAAATATTATAATTAATGATGTAAGTTAGAATGGATTTATTTGGAAATAATTAATAAATGATGGGATTCATTAATGTAATTAATTAAGAAGTAATTTTAGTAGTAAAAAGGTTACTTTCTATATTTGGTATAAGTTAATTAATTTGTGAAATTAATTAAAAGATAATTACTTGAATATAATTAAAGGATAATTAATCAAGGATGATTAATTAAGATGGGAACTTAGAGAATGATTAATTAATTGATTTGTAATTAATTAATGGTTATGTAAGCAGGATTTATAGAATGAAGTAATTAATTTAATTTACTTTAAATTAATTAGAAATAAGGTAATTAATTTAATTCATTTTAAATTAATTATAGATGGTATGATTATTAATCATTGCTTATGTATGAATGGATAATATTATTTACCTTGAATGGTTGAAATCTCAGATATGAAATGAATGATGCTGTGTGAAATGAATGCTTTGATTAAAGTATGTTGATAATATGGATTATCTATTATGATGATAATGTGATTTTCTATTGTAATATTGTGAATTATCTATCTGTGTGTGTATAGATAATAATGTATTGAATTGTTTTAACTTTAAAACAACTTGGACCTAAAAGATACGTTTTGGATTTCGATGAGACCGGGATCGAGTTTCCAGATTTGGATATTCGAAAACCACATCGATCCAAATTAACGATAGGTCGTGAATCTCAAGTGAAGATGAAGATTCAGAATGCAAGGGTTATTATCGTTAACTCTGAGGGTGATTCCAAAATGAGTGTAACGAGATAATGCCTTCGGTTTCGTTCGAACCCAGAACAAACTTGTATGGATTGAATGCTTTCAGAACATCGTTAGGTGGACGATGAGCATTCTAAGTGATGTGTTCTGATAAGGTAATCGTAGCCTCAAGCCTCATCAACCGGGAATGGCTAAAACAGGGGAGGTGCAGCAAGGCTTCGTGGGTAGCACCCACTTAAGAGCGAGATATACCCATGTCTAGAGTCCCTTTTTATTCGGCTGTGTGGGCGGTTGAATCGCTACAACCGTCGGGGTTGTCTTGTTTGGGACTGTCCAGTAAGGGATGGTTCCGGCTTTGTGTTGCAGGGGACTTAAGGTGGGTCCTCGGTACGGTGTTCTAGGCCACGTACTATGTCGGGCGGTACCCCAGTAGCCCTGCCATTGTATGGAATCCAATCTCCAATAAGTGCCCTCGGATTTGATTGTATTACCCACTTTGTTGGCTAGTATGCTGGAATTTAATAGATGTAACAATTTCAGCTATTTCTTATTTACTTGAAAACCCTAGACCTATTATAATACCATAGAATTTCCTATCAAATGTTTGGTTAGCGTAAGGTAAAGACTTTTCCATGTTTATGTGTGAGAAGTCTTACGTGATATCTTTGTTTTCAAAGGATTTTCAAAGTTAAGCAACTTTAACCTGTTACTCACACCAGACCCATGTCTGACCCGGAGTTTATCTTCTGTTTTTCTTAAACTCTCGGGTACTCAAATTTCTACGAGTAGCCAAGGGATTCAGGTTAGCTTTGACGATTGTGGAGGAGCAATGGAGCAGGAGGCTTCAGCGTTATAGATATATAGTTTTCCGCTGTGTTGGTATCTCTGTGTTGTATTTGTGTTGTATCGAGTTGTATTAACTAGAAAGGTGTTTATAACTATCTAGTATGTGATGTATTATCTGTGTAACTCTGAGTGATGTTGTATATTATGTAATATTTATGTGATTAATATAATTTATTCGTTCCGTTGTTTAAGATTCTGATGTTGTTTCTTCTTTCTTCTCTATCTTTTCTATTTCTCACCCCTTTCTTTCTTAAAGATGATGCAACTTTATGGTGGTAGAAAGTTGGGTCGTTTCAGTTGGTTTCAGAGCATAGGTTGAGCGAATACCTAAGCTCTAGAGTGGTGTCTTCCTTGAGAGAGCGTACTTGTAATTTTTATATATATACATATATCTATATTTCTACCTATTTGTTGGGTTACCTGTTCGGGTTTTTGCAATATAGGTTATAAAGGTAGAAAGGGTAGTGGTGTGTGTAACACGACTACCAATGGTTGGAGTTTGAATGTTTGAGGTTGGAAGTGTATTTGTCGAGACTGTAGACCTAATACCATCTCGAGCAAGTTTTGCTTGATGTAAGAGATTTCATTGATCTCTGAAGGAAACCTGTTAAGGTTTGGAGTTCATCTTTGAAGTGTATAGTTTGGATGAACTAGAGTTTGGATCTATCAGTTAGGCAAAAACAAGTGATGGTATGTCGGCAACCTCAGGAGTTAGTAGCTGTGTGATGAGACGCAGTGACTATGGATGTCTCCGAAGATGTTTCTTTGGAACAAGTTTAAGGAAGTGTGTCTGCTTCGATGTTGTGGCTGTGTCAGCAGGGTGTTTGTGTTTGGTTGCGGTCCGAGTTTCACGAAGAGATTTGGATTAGGAATTCCTTAGCATTGGTGTCAGTAGTGCAGCTCGGAGTGTTCTGTGTGTTGGCAAGGAAGCTTTCTAGCTTAGCAGTGGAGTTCAGAAGCAGCAGCGTGGTTCCGTTTCTTCGATGGATTGGCGTCATAAGCATAAGCTGTTCTGATTGGTAAAGAGAGAATAGTTTTCTTTGGATATTAAATTGGATTTATTGCAAAAGTGACTTGCGATAGCTGAGTGTTCTCTTGTGTTTCATAATTTTTCTGGATGACTTCAGGAAGTCAGAGTTTTGTCAGCATCTGGAGATTGAGTTTGGTATCGACTGGATTCCAGAAGTGTTACCGATGGTTCAGCTTAGTAGTAGAATGGTTTTTGGAGAGAATTTGGTGAAGCAGCTCAGGTTTTGGAGGAACTTCTGGGTTTATTTTTGGATCTGTTGAACCATATTTTTGGAATGTGTTGTCCAGTCTGTGCTTGTGTTCATCATCAGCATTTTCATCTGCTCAATCAGAGTTGTGCAGCGGAAGCAAGGTGGCAGCCGTTTTAGAGCGGAAGCAACTGGAAGTTGCAGTGTTTTGGATTAGAGAGTTTCTACAGGAAAATTTTCAGGATCTTAAGGCCAGATTAGAGTGTATCTGTTAAATCTCTTCCGGATAGGAAAGTGAGATCGGTCTTCTGATTTTGGAATAGAGTTTGTGTTCTGAGTTTTGGTCGATCTTGGAAATATCATCTTGTTAGCTTGTTTTTGGTTCGGTTTGTTTCTAGAGGAATCAGCAAGGGTTGAGCTGATCAGTATGGATGTTGGTAGCCCAGGATCGTTAGAAAGTTTTTGTGGATAAGAGACAGGGGAATTTGGATTCTGAAATCAGGGATTTGATGTTGGATAAGTGTTGAACTTCAGGATTGAATTGCCAGTTTGGATAGCTAGGATTTGTTGTGTTTCATGTATCTCTGAGGGAGTACGTGTATCTATCTTTGGTTTAGAACCAGCAGTTCAGGGAGTTTTGGTTGTTGAGTCAGACTTGTTTGTAGTCTGATATCCTGTCTAGTTTTGTAGATCTAGATGAGTAGGAGCTTTGTAGCTTAGTAGTATTGATTGTTTGGAACCTGTAGAGCGAGTATCCCGGTATTTATACTTGGGAAACTCGAGAGAATTCTATCCAAAATTTTGTCTGGATAGTTAGATTTGTTTGATTGGATGAATTGGTTGCTATAGTTGCTAGCACATGATTGATATATGCTTGTGTTCTAAAATTAAATTTTTTATTGGATTATTAAATTACCTTTGTTTTAAATTTCGGGGATGAAATTCTTTTAAGGGGGGAGGAATGTGACATCCCGGAATTTCTGGCAATATCAATTTAATAATCTATGTTAAAATTAAATTGATTTGATAATATTTGTTAATAAGATTTGAATTGATTTAATAATCTTCTTTAAAATAAATATTTAACTGATAATTTATCTTTTAAAAGCTAATAAATTGTTTTTTATTTATAATGTATAGATAAGCTTTGTTTTAAATTTAATAAATAAAGGCAGGTATTCTAATTTTAATATTTTTGGTAATTTGGAAATTTGATTTAATTTAATATTAAATAAATAACCATATGATTTTAAAATACTCAAGATAAAAGTTTATTTGTTTAAAATGATTTTAGCCTAAGTTTAAATTTAAACATGAAAGGTTGTTTTGTTCTTTTTAAATATAGTTTGATTAAATAAGTAATTTATTAATAAAGGGATAACTCCTTCTATAAATTATTTTAATTTAATATTGAGTTATATTTAAATAATATTAATAATGTAATATTTTTACAAATAGATTTTTAATGAATAGAATTGTTATATATATATTGAAAGAAAGCTATGATTTGAAAATTTGAAATGAAGTCTTTCAAAAATATTTAAAATAAAATAAGTCTAAATATATAAACATAAGAAACTGTGATAAATACATAAGTTAAAATTTATAACTAAATCAACTTCATATATGTACATAAGCAAGCCAGGCAAGTGAAATATGGATATGAAAAGAAATGAGACAAGAAAATAAAAGCAAACCAGACAAAAGTATATATGCACATATAATATAAAAACAAATCAGACAAGAATAAAGTATAAAGTTTAGATATCCTGCAAAGTATAAAACGATCTATCTACAAAAAAAATAAGGTTAGTAGGAGACATAAAGTACATTGGCAATAAATGCCTTCATCTTAGCAGCAAAATATAGTCAACTCGAAATATATTTCAGCCTCCTAATGTTAAATATCTCTGATCAATAAAATAAATAAAAAATTATTGTACCTGCATTTGCCTAAACCAGTAAACACCTACCTTCTACAAAACTTAGCATTCTATATATACATCTTTCTTGTTTCATTTTCGTTCTCAAGACTAAGCAAACAAAGAAGAAAAAAATAGCATATGCATTCTTCTTCAACTCAATCAGCTGCATTTCTTTCAAGTCTGAAGCAACTCAAATCTTCTGCATGCATGCATTCTTCAGCATCAACTATACATGATTTCATGTTTTAAAAGCTAAAGAGCATTACAGTTTCAAGTTTGCAGCTTTCAATTCAAAACTGTTTTCAAATAACTGCTCTGCTTTCTTAAATGGTGAGTAACACTTTTTTCAAAAAAAACTCAAGTATAAATCTGGTTGCTTGATTAATACCTAAAATAAGTTTGTATTTGTATATATATATTGGAAAATTCCCGTGTATTTGTGGATGTGTGATGCATGTATGTTTGTAAATGCCTGTAGAACATATCTGTTCTAAATTTCAATCCCCAGTTTCAATTTAAAATCATTTCCTCTTGATCCACTGATTGTTAGGACTTAGGATCTAAACAACATTTGTTTGTTTGATTATAAATCAAGTTTTAAAATTGTATTTAAGTTAAAACAAATTCAAATCTGTTCTGGAAAATAAAAAGAACAGTATAAGCTTGAGTTTTGTAAAAATTCAAACTTTATAATTTCTTAGTTCAGGCATATAAGCTGAAACCTTAAACAAAATCATGATTTTTAGAACTAAAAACACAATTTTTAGATTAGAGATGTAATAGCATTTCTAGATTGTACTGTTTTTGGAATTTTGGGAATTTCTGATGATTCCTATGGTTGGAGAGGCCAGGGTTGTTGTTGGAGGTCGAGAAATGGTTGGTGAGTTTGGGAAAAATGTCAGGTGGTGGATCAAGATGTTGTGGTGGCGGCAGGAGGTCAATCTTATCTGTAACCCTAGTTTTTGGGTTGGGTATTTAGGGTGTTCGTTCATCATCTCTGGTGGATCGAGCTCCACCAGAATTTGGGAATTGGTTGAGGGGTTGGAAGAGAAGATGTGGTCGGAGCCGTAGCATTTACGGTGGACGGAGGTCAGTGTTTGAAGCGTTGACAGGTTTGGGTTTGAGGAGGGGTTCAGTGTTCCAGGTTTGGGGGTGGAGTTTTGATTTTGATTTCAAGGGAATGGTGTAGTTCTGATGATCGTGGGATGGAGCATGGGTGGTTGCCGATGAGATGGAGGTTTGGTGAGAGGCCGGAGTTGATCAAAGTCACGGTGCATGTGCACCGTGCACTTATGTTTTCTGGTGAAGGGTTTTGGAATGGGTGATGTTGTTCTCGTGTATTGTTCGTGTAATTCGAGTATTTACCCGAAATCAAGTGAGGGAAGACTCGGAGTAAAACAAAGTGGGCTCGAGTAGTTTAGTTTCAGGTTTTTGAAACCTGACAGCATTCTGTTTTGAAATTTAAAAAAAGAAAAAGAAGCATAGTAAGTTTCAAACAAAAGTTTGAAACAAGTTTAAAATATGAATTCGAAATGAATTTGAATTCTAGTTTTCAAAATAAATAAGTTTCATAAAATAGAATGTTTTTAACAAATAAAATTTGGTTACAGTATTTTAGAATTAGGTTTTAGAATCTGAAAACGAGGTTTATAACAAGATTATAAATTTAAGTTTAAATTTGAATTTTAAATCTGAATTCAAATATAGATTTGAACCTTAGTTTTGAAATAAAGAAGTTTTAAATTTAAATTGTTTTTAATAGTTTTAATGATAGAGTAAATCAATTCAAATGGATTTGAATTTAAATGAAATTGGGTTTAAATTCTTTTGACTTCTAGTATAAAATAAATAATTCTTTAACTTGTAAAATAAAAAGGATTTTGGAATGGTTGAATCTTGTTAAAGTTAATTTATTTTCATTTTAAATCTTAAATTTAAAATAAAATTTAAAAGTAAAATTTTAAAGTAAATTGTTTTAAGTACCTTGTTAATGATAATTTGATCATTTATAAGAAAAAGGTTTTATCCTTAAATAAATGAAGATTTAAGGATTTGTAATTATTAAGTTAACTAAAATGAATAATTAACTAAATTAATTAATTAATGGTTTGGATTAATTAATTTAGTAATTAAGAGTTTAAATTAGTTAATTAAGGTTTAAGATAATTAATTTAGGATAAATAAATTGGTAATTAAGGATCATTAATTAAATAAGATTTGAATTTTAAATTAATGATTAGTAATTAATTAATCAAGTGATTAAGGATTAATTAAGTTATATTTAATACTTAATTAATTAAATAATTAAGGATTAATTATTTGAGTTATTAAAGATAAAATTAAATTGTAATTAATAATAAATCAAAATTAATTACTTTAGAAAAGTAATTAAAGAATTGTTAATAGTTAATGAAGGTCATTAACTAGGATTATTTAATAATGAATTAATATGATTAATTTTGATAATTAATTAGATTAATTATTTTAAGATAATCAATGGTAAATTATTTAAGTATAATTACTTAATAAAAGTAATTAAGAAATTATTTACTCATTGTAATTAATTAAGTTTAAAATGAATTGTTTAAGCTAATTAATTAAGTTTAATTAATTTAAATAACCATTTGATGATGTGATAAGTATAATTACTTAGGGAAGAAATAAATTGAGAATGATTTAATGATGAAGTAATTTGAGTATAATTACTTTGTATAATTAATCAAGAGATTAATTAGAGATAATTAATTATGGAGTAATTAAATTATTAAGTGAAGTAATTAAGGGTAGTTAATTACTGAATGGAGTTATTCAAGGGTGATTGGAATTTGGTTTAATTGAAGATTAATTACTTAATGTAATAGATGTAATTAGAGATCATTAAATATTATAATTAATGATGTAAGTTAGAATGGATTTATTTAGAAATAATTAATAAATGATGGGATTCATTAATGTAATTAATTAAGAAGTAATTTTAGTAGTTAAAAGGTTACTTTCTATATTTGGTATAAGTTAATTAATTTGCGAAATTAATTAAATGATAATTACTTGAATATAATTAAAGGATAATTAATCCAGGATGATTAATTAAGATGGGAACTTAGAGAATGATTAATTAATTGATTTGTAATTAATTAATGGTTATGTAAGCAGGATTTATAGAATGAAGTAATTAATTTAATTTACTTTAAATTAATTAGAAATAAGGTAATTAATTTAATTCATTTTAAATTAATTATAGATGGTATGATTATTAATCATTGCTTATGTATGAATGGATGATATTATTTACCTTAAATGGTTGAAATCTCAGATATGAAATGAATGATGCTGTGTGAAATGAATGCTCTGATTAAAGTATGTTGATAATATGGATTATCTGTTATGATGATAATGTGATTTTCTACTGTAATATTGTGAATTATCTTTCTATGTGTATATAGATAATAATGAATTGAATTGTTTTAACTTTAAAATAACTTGGACCTAAAAGATATGTTTTGGATTTCGATGAGACCGGGATCGGGTTTCCAGATTTGGATATCCGAAAACCACATCGATCCAAATTAACGATAGGTCGTGAATCTCAAGTGAAGATAGAGATTCAAAATGCAAGGGTTATTGTCGTTAACTCTGAGGGTGATTCCAAAATGAGTGTAACGAGATAATGCCTTCGGTTTCGTTTGAACCCGGTACGAACTTATATGGATTGAATGCTTTCAGAACATCGTCAAGTGGACGATGAGCATTCTAAGTGATGTGTTCTGATGAGGTAATCGTAGCCTCAAGCCTCATCAACCAGGAATGGCTAAAACAGGGGAGGTGCAGCA
Source organism: Allium fistulosum (assembly GCA_030737815.1). NCBI lineage: Eukaryota > Viridiplantae > Streptophyta > Magnoliopsida > Asparagales > Amaryllidaceae > Allium > Allium fistulosum. The sequence continues at coordinate 264,847,236 of CM060904.1, read as the reverse complement.
AGGCTTCGTGGGTAGCACCCACTTGAGAGTGAGATATACCCCTGTCTAGAGTCCCTTTTTATTCGGCTGTGTGGGCGGTTGAATAGCTACAACCGCCGGGGTTGTCTTATTTGGGACTGTCCAGTAAGGGATGGTTCCGGCTTTGTGTTGCAGGGGACTTAGGGTGGGTCCTCGGTACGGTGATCTAGGCCACGTACTGTGACGGGCGGTACCCTAGTAGCCCTGCCATTGTATGGAATCCAATCTCCAATAAGTGCCCTCGGATTTGATTGTATTACCCACTTTGTTGGCTAGAATGCTGGAATTTAATAGATGTAACAATTTCAGCTATTTCTTATTTACTTGAAAACCCTAGACTTATTATAATATCATAGAATTTCCTATCAAATGTTTGGTTAGCTTAAGGTAAAAACTTTTCCATGTTTCTGTGTGGGAAGTCTTACGTGATATCTTTGTTTTCAAAGGATTTTCAAAGTTAGGCAACTTTAACCTGTTACTCACACCAGACCCATGTCTGATCCGGAGTTTATCTTCTGTTTTTCTTAAACTCTCGGGTACTCAAATTTTTACAAGTAGCCAAGGGATTCAGGTTAGCTTTGATGATTGTGGAGGAGCAATAGAGCAGGAGGCTTCAGCATTATAGATATATAGTTTTCCGCTGTGTTGGTATCTCTTTGTTGTATTTGTGTTGTATCGAGTTGTATTAACTAGATAGGTGTTTATAACTGTCTAGTATGTGATGTATTATCTGTGTAACTCTGAGTGATGTTGTATATTATGTAATATTTATGTGATTAATATAATTTATTCGTTCCGCTGTTTGAGATTCTGATGTTGTTTCTTCTTTCTTCTCTATCTTTTCTATTTCTCACCCCTTTCTTTCTTAAAGATGATGCAACTTTCTGGTGGTAGAAAGTTGGGTCGTTTCACAGATATCTTAATTGGTTACACTTATGGATGACTGTATTCTATTAAATGCTGTGAATTGTTTTGTCATCTCTGCTGTGTGATGCTTTGTGATTAAAATTTGTTTTAATTCAAGCTGTGATGAATGTAATTTATTTATTTATAATGCATTTATATTATCTATCTGTGGTTCTGTGTATATAGATAAGCATTATAGGATTATATCGCTTATCGATATTGTTGTGATTGTATCTGTGATGAGTGAATGATGTTGCACTACTGTGTGAAACCCCTGTACTACACTCTTACACACACAAATATGGATTTCACGAGGAAATCAGTTAAGTCACAGATTATTTAAAATTTAAATATTTTTGAAATTGAAATTTTAATTTCAATTGATTTTGGAAATGGATTTGGGTTAAATGTTAAAGCTTTGGAAAGGAGTTTTTAAGATAAAAGTTATTTTGAATAACTTGGTAAAGTTTCCAATTTAAATAATTTAATTTGAATTTGAATTCAAAATTTGGAATTGAATTCCATGATTGGAAATTATGGTTAAAAATGTGTTTATATGAATTTAAATCATTTTAAAAGTATGGTTTTGAGAATTTGAAATTAACCCAAGGACTTTAACTCGTATAAATGAATCAGAGTTTCCGAAATGAAAACTATTTGTTTTCAAATAATCGAAGCTTTCATATAAGGAATGAATTTCCAATTTGTGTCAAAGGAATTTCAAGTTTGAAATGAAAATGGTTTTTCCGAGTTATGAATAAATCTTTGTGAAAGATTGTTGACCTTTGTTTTGAAATTGGAAAGGTGTACCTTTTGTATAAAAGGTCGAAATGGAATTGTTTTGAAAGCTATCAATTAAATCTTTGATTTAAAGATTGGACGAGTTAAATCCAAATTGAAATGGAAATTGATTTGGAAAAATCTATGAATAGATCTTTGTGAAACTGGGTGAACTTTGTGAATTGAATCTTTTTGTTTAAAGGATTGAAAATGGTAATGTGTTAAACCATTTGAAGAAAAGTTTTAGATAATAAGTTGCGACTTAACCGAAATCCCAATATCCATATGTTTTCAAATATTGCGCTCATTATGCGGTTTAGCCGGGAGGACTTTGTGTCATATAACCCATTCCGAATAATGATACGACGTGAATGGATAACATTTGAAGACCGGTGGTGAAGACCGGATATTTTCGAAAACGAAAGGACAACTCATCGAATGTCTCTGCATCGACTGGTCCCCGGTATAGAGACTCCATATGTGGTGGGAAGTCCGGACATGATTAGGGATTATCCGGATTGCAAGGGCTTCTCCGGAAGTGCCTTCGGTTCTGTTCGAACCCGGAACAGACTTGTATGGCCATATGTTTGACATTTCACTTTGAGATATAAAGCTGATTTCTTTCAAATACATTTCTGTTTGGTGGCGGAGATTTATTCTCTTAGCTTAACACCCTTCTTTGAGACGTACGAGCTCAGAGGTTATGTAGTTGAATGTTATCAGTGATATACTCCCAATTTGATAGTGTGGCATGCTGAGTGCTGCTGTGTATTGGTGATCATTTGTTGATCAAAGCATGGCTTTTGTGAAAAGCGTAGCTTTGTGGACGAGACCTCATCGAGCCTCACAAACCGGAAATGGTCGAAACAGGAAAGATGCGCCAAGGTTATGAGGGTCGCTCCCTTTAGGATATGTCATTTCCTTCTGGAAAAAGGTGGTATCATGGTATGGAGCCCAGATGCTTTACCTGTGTGGTTGCATCAATCTCATTTACTGTGTGATTGTTGTTTTGTAATCGAGGATCCTCGGATAAAGGTCGCAAACGACCGGGGGGTGGCATACTCGTGTAGTAGTTACCTAGTAAGAGGTAACCCGGCCTTGTGTTGGCAGAGAGCTAGTTAGTTCTCGGGACGTCCCTCCAGAGGCATACCCATGTGGCAGTAGGAAGTTCCTTAGCCTGACCATTTGTTGGAAAATCCAAAGAAACAATACGAACCCAGTACGGTTTTAGTTGTATAACCTGCTATGGAATGTGGCGTTAACCTGCTATTGAAGATAATAGCTATAGTAGGCATACAATAATGGTTGTATGCTGGCTAAGATTAATATTATATTTTCGAAATGTTTCCTACACTATGCACTAGTAATAATATCAAAGGTTTTTTTGCGTAGTAAGCATATTTGACTATCATAAGAAGAAATCTCCTCCAATTCTACGATTGCATTGTGTGTGTGGTGGGAGGTCTTATGGTAGTTTCATTTTCCAAAAAGCATTGCGAAATTCTTTTATTTTCTTTGTGAAAATAACTGTTTTTGTTACTCATACCTGTCCCATGACTGACCCAGAGTTTATTATTCCCTTCCTAAACTCTGGGTGCCCACAATTTTCCACACGGGCAGTCTAGAGTTGGGTTTTTCAGATAGTCAGGTTTAGTAGATTATCTAGAGCTAGTTCAGTTTTTGGAGATCACGACCGACCTTGCTTATCTTTGTGCATCGTGATGATGGTTCGAGCTTGATGTTGGAGTTGTTGGACTCATTCTCTTTTGAAAATCATTTGGAGTATCACTTCTGTTGTTTCCGTTGTAATATTATTTGTCTCTGATATTGTTGTATCATATTGATATCATTGTTGTATATCATATTTTGGATATTGTATCATTTGTGATGTATATGATATCATTCATTTGTTTCTTCCGCTGTGTTGTTATACTTACTGTGTTATAAGCTACGGCGACCCAGATTAGGCGTTTGAATCTGCGGCATTCGAGTACAAGTGAAGTACGGGTGCCGATTTTCGAAGGCCGAGTCAGGATCGTTACACTAGCTCTACAATGGGTGAGTGGTAATGGCACTCTCAAACTTGAGAACCTTTAGGCCATCCACAAACTACTTGATAGAAAGACTCAACAATCTGTGTTGCATGGAATCAAGTTCAATGGCTTCTACCAGCTGTTCTTTGCCCCTTAGTCTATCATTGAATACAAATTGGGCAAAGATGCAAATGTATTTATCGATTTGGAAAATGATTTCGATCATGGCAGGGAAACCAAAACCAGAATCTAGGAACTCTAATTACAACATCGAGAGGATTCCGTGCCCTGTTGGGAACCGGGTCATTCACTGCCATGCTCCCCAACACTCATCTCAATCACTTCGGCTTGCATCAAGCCAAAGTGATTGAGATGCACGTCGATTTGAAAGACTAATTACTGCCCCCACTAGTACCAAATCCAACTGTCTTCACAGGGATTTTTAATGCTTCTCTCTCTTACACGAGGGAGAAATCGTGTTGGATAGATAGCCGAGTTTGGGAGGATGATGGATTGAGAACCCCGGGGAGAAGCTAAAGTTTAAGTGCTGGTTATAATTGCAAAATACAAGCATTCAACATTGCACTGAAGAGCCTAGGCCAAGATCAGAATGTCCTACCTCGCTTTGTAATAAACTTTGTGTGTGTGTGTGTGTCTGTTTGTATATATACCGATATATTAAACTAGTTGTAGGGGTATTAAACCGCCTAACCCAGTATAAACTCTCTGCATTACCTCTCTATAGCAAGGATAAATTATCTTACCATGCAGATTCATAGTTCACCGCCAGTAGTCATCAATCAAGCAAAACGCGAGGTTGATAGACAAAAATGGCACTCTCAACACCGAGAATGGTGAAACTATATTCATACACTTGGAATTGCATTAACATAATCTATCTCTTCAGCCAAATTACTGCAGTAGACATAAGGATATTAGACTACACTGCCCCATTATAAATATTGGTATGATAGCAATCATATCATAGCTAATCTGGTTGTCGGGATATCGGACGGCCTGAACTAGTATAAAAACCCCTCTATGTTAACTAATTTAATATAGCACACTGGACGTACGATATTAGACAGCCAAAACCAGTACAAAAAATCATGCGCATGCGAGGGTTAAATATGCACGACCTGACTTCTCATTCAAATACAAACATACCAGTCAGCACCCAAATAGCGGAACAGATCGTTCTAAACGCACAAAAATAACTTCACAGCCTCATCGCCATCATTCAGAAAACTTCACATACTGTGTAGGACATGAACGACAACGGCAGTCCCTCAAATGGGAATAGTGATGTTACAACTAAAGCTATAGTCCTCCTCCTAACAATGGGGATGACCATGCTAAGCGCACAAACAACACCTTATAGGTCACCTCCATCGTTCTACAATTGCAATGCAATATGCGAATGAAAATGGCAGCCTCAAAAATCAGAATGGTGATGCTAGATAATAATGTAGTCAAGTGTACGTATGACATTACGCCCCAAACAAGGGGGCATGTCATACAAAGCATGCGGCCAAGCCAGCGTAGGATACCACACCTATATAGGAGATTGGATCGTATCAGATATACGGGAAAAGACTGCGGCCTATGAGTTAAGACTGCGGGCATAAGTCGGGTTAGGAGCCTATTTCAAAGAAGATAAGGAAACATAATAGATGGAATGTACCATAAATTATCAATTAGGTACAAATTTTGACACTACTCAAAAATTGCTAGGTATATATAAAAAATACTGAGTTACCAATACTTAGTTAGCTTCATACATGCCAACCAAAATGTAATTGTCTATCTTAAATATCTATACATAATATACAAAAGATCACGGTCTAGGTCATAGCATAAGTTGACACCTCATAATTAAGGTTATTTTAATGACCCACCTTTTTGATCCTTAGAAATCGACACTAATATATCCACGGTATTCATGTGCCGCAATTCCAAATGCCGGAAAGGTGGATTGTTAGGGTGAAAAAGAAAAAAAGATAGAATAGAAAATAGAATCTCACACGAATGGAATAATTTATAATATCAATAATCATTACAGCGGAAATTTTTTAATACAATGTCAGAGTCTAACCTGGATTTAGCCTGGAAAGTTATAAAACCACTGTCCTTATAAATGTAAAAATAAATGCAATAGATGCAGCGGATAATAGAATACGTCCATACGTAGATGAAGGTCTCTAGCTCTCCTCTAGAAACTCCATGCGTCTTCAACTAAACCTAAAACTACTCGGATTTGACCCAAGTATTGAAAATACCCAGATCGGGCTTGAAAAACCAGCATGAGAAACTTAAAATTTTAAATGTATAGATTATGCTGATGTCAATCAAAATCTTTGAAAAGAAGGGTATCTCATAAGTGCATGCACATACATAAATACAGATGGGATTTTATCTTATGATAAACAAAATACTTTATACTAAAAACACTCTAATATTATCTTTAATGACATTGGTTTTGGAAACATTTTTTTAGTAAATATATATAAAACAAGTATCAAACCTGGACGAAGTCTATGGTAATATATACATACTAGGTCAAACGTAATATACCCGGACGGAATATATGATACCAAATGGGTAGCTGAAATGTTTGCAAATCATTACAGCTATTTTGGGACTACAATCAAAACCGTAAAGCTCGTATTAGGATTAGATTTCCAACATGACAAGGAACTAGTGGCCTAATGCAGTGTTTTGGTTGCAACAAACATATATCCAATGGCTATACATCCAAGGACTCAAATGCCACTATAATGCTGTCAACAACTGATGGGAATCAATATCAATGGCTACTAATCCAAGGATTCAGATGCCACTTATTCTACCCATAGAAGGCTGTAGCCTTTTTCGCATTTCATCCGCCCGTAATTGTGTCTTCCAAACTACATAGTATCATGTATCATTACCAGGTTATAAGGTTAGAGAGGCAACGCTCTTCTTTTTATAAAGCCATACTATTTTTTTCTCACAAAACCACGCTTTATTCTTCCACAAAGCATATTCTACTTAGAATGCCACATTGTCATTCCTTTGATTACAATTGACTTCCATGAACATACAACCTTTAAGCTCGTACATCTTAGAGAAGTGTGTTAAGTTAAGAGAAGTTGCCTTCTCCACCACCAAGCAGATGTATGTTTGTAAAAGTCAACGTTATGATCTCAGAAATGCAATGTTAGACATTCGTATGGAATACTCCAGAATCAAAAGAATACCAATAGGGAGAGACAAGAATGGATTTTAGAACCGCAGGGATGTTCCAAAATCCAAAGGAAAACCAAATCAAAGAGGAAGAAATTCAAGCTCGAATGAAAGTGATTCTGCAAATAAATTTGCTATATATGCTAAGTTTGCCTAGAACCTGGCTCTGATACCAACTGTAACATCCCACTCTTTTGGACCATTCAAATCGACAATAATCCACACATGACAGACTCGAATACTTCAAAACAATGGATTGTTAATTTAAATTTGGCAAAACTCAGCATATATAGTAAATAAATCAATCACAGAATCACAGACACGGAGTAATATAATAATAACGCAACGGAATAGATAAATAGTAGTTCATGAAGCTACTATATAAACAACAGAGTTAGAAATAAAATACAGCAGAATATCTCAAATACAATGAATTCTCCAATACAAACTGATGACGTCTCTGAACAAATCAACCGGAAAAGCTGAAAGCTGAATCGATAGTTGGATCTCCAAGCGAAGCTCCAAACTCCAAAGGTGAGTCTCAAATGCTGAATTACTCAGTCTGACCCGAGCGTAAAGCAAAACACAAAACACTCGAGTCAGGATTAACATTCTTATATCAATAAATCCAACTCAAGTGAAATATCAACTGAAATACAATTAACTTAAAGGATGTTTGGGATAACCATCCTCTAAGGATCCGTGGAACTATCTACAATGTAGAAATATACACTATTGTGGAATATGCATGTATATGATTTTTGTTTGATGATAATAAACATATATACATTCATTTAAATGTATTTGATATTGTACTATTTTATTTTTCACAGATAAAAATAAATATTTGCTGAATAAAATAAATAACACAGAATTGGAATTCAAACGAATATTTTATTCAAACAAATATTTATTACAATTTTGATAGTACAATTTCAAGCGCCCACTATAACTATACAATTTCAGTCACAATACAATTACAATTTCATAGTTACATCAGTTCCTCACTACATATCACTCACACTCGTATTTATCTTCAACTTCATTCCAATGTGAATCCAGCATCTGAGCAATCTACAGAAATATACATTGACGTAGTAAAATTGAAAAGGAAATGTTTTTGCAGTATAAAATAAAATGTTATTTTTGAAAATAATATTTGCCTCAGTTATTTAGGTTGTTCGTCATCATTGAATTCATCACACACGAACAATGTGACATGCACAGTGTATCACTGTACATGCCACAAGGCCGTGCACACCGATATACACTTGATTGATTTACAGGGACAAGTGAGCATAGGTCAAACCCAAATACAGGATTCAACTCAAGTGCAATAAAATGATGTCACATCTTTCAGCACAAGGTGAAATCCAAACCGGATTCAACTCAGGTGTAATTCGAAAATCAAATCCGAATACAATCAAGTGGACAAGACAGTCTACACAAATTCAAGGAGGCACCAAAAACAAAATGCAAAGGTCAAGCCATTGTTGCCATGACTCAACTCAAATACAAAGTCTCGACCAAAATCAAAATAAACAACACACAGCAATATGTTAAAAACATATGAACCAGCAAAGGCCAAAGTTCAACAAAGATGCAAGCAACTATCAAATGAAAGAGTGCAGACATACAATAGAGACTACAAGGCAACATGTACACAATGTCAACACTACAGACAAGGTCAAAGCTGCATGTACACTGAAGGCAACAACACTGAAGGCAACATGACCAAAGACCAAGGAACTACAACAACTGAAATGAACACTACATGCATGTATGCACATGAATGCACAGTGCACAGTGCAAACAAATGCACCAAGTAGGTGACACAGTGACATGATAAGTTCAACTTAACTACAAGAGATGTACAAACAAGTAAAGACAACTCAAGTCAATAAACTGGTCAGAGCTCAATTCTATCAAGTAAACTACATGACTCAAGCTACATGAAGTGTGTCGACCAGTTCACAGTGAATAAAGTGAATGGCAACAACATAGGACAGTGAAGAATCAAAGTCGAAACTCACAGGAACCACAGAATCAAGCAACAACATGTACAGGTCAGTAAACAACATCAATTTAAGGTCAAAGTCAACCAGTGCCAAGTTCGAACAGTTTCAAAACAATATCAGGTGTATCAATCTCAAATATCAAGCCGCAAGAAAGCCAAAGATGCAAGTTCGAACAAAGTAAATAAATATCGTCAAATATAGTCAAGCCGTGGTCATCAAAGAAGACGAAATCAAAATACTGTAATGGCCGAAGTCAAGTCAAAGAAATTCACGAAGCCATAGTCAAACAGCACAAACTCAAAGCCGTGTCAACCAAGCAAGATCAAATATACGAAATTATACGATTAGGAATTAGTCAGAATCAATCCCAATCGCTAATGAATTATCAAGTGGCCAAGAAAAATAAGTTGATAAATTCAAACAAATCATCAGACAAATATACCAACGAAAATCAAGGGTTACAAACCCTATATAAACAATCATCATCGGCAATTCAAAACTATCGAGTTCAAGTACGAAAAATCAGAAGAAGCAAAAGCAAAAATTACATACTAGAGCAAGATCGAACTCGATCATCGAAGGAACCGTGAGCAGAGTGAAGAGACGGTCAATTGCCGACGCAAATCAGAAGATCAATTGTAATCGATCAACAATCAATCAGGTTCTTCGATAGCAAAAGCACTAATTCCAAAATCAAGCAAAGAGGAGCCGAAGCTCATAATTCCAGAATCGCCAGAGAGAAGACGAAGCCCTAATTCAATTTCACAAAAGAACGAGCCAAAGCCTAATCAGAGCAACAGAAAATCGCCACAGAGCCGAATCCCTAGTTTCTAATCGCCATCAGATAAAAGGACCGGGCAGAGATATGAAATCAGGTTGAAAATCAAAGGGGATCGAAGATAACACAAGCAAGCCGAAGTTTTAGAAAATAAAAAAGGAGGGCCGGGTCTTATTTTAATTATTTAATTTCATTTGTGGGTCGGGTTATTATTTTGAGAGCAAAAATAGTTTTGAATTCCAATTTAATTTTTTGCTCTTGATTTTCTTTGGGTTTTAGTTTTTTAAGTTTGTATTTTTCAAACAAAATCAGGGTAAATCACCACCTAGGGTTTAGGTAGTGTCAGATTGTCTAGTTAGGGTTAGTTTAGTAAGCAGGGTGTGCGAGTTTACAAAACTCTATAGGCGGAGCAGGGTGTGCGAGTTTACAAAACTCTATAGGCGGAGCAGGGTGTGCGAGTCTGTTAGAGTGTTTGTAAGCGGGATACTGTTTAATTCTAATAGAAATCTGGGAATGCAGCAGTAGGCAGGGGTTGCCGAAGCTGGGTAAATTTTGTGTGTGACTTACTTTTCAGTAAATTTATTTAACTGCAGTTTGATAGTTTGTTTAATGTGATAAAATTTGTTATAACCCTATTCACCCCCCCTCTAGGGTTAATCTAGATCCTACAAGTGGTATCAGAGCGAGGTAAATTTTTCTTTAACTCTTTAGTCATGAATCCACCAAATAATGCTTTTTTTGAGGGGCAATCTATTGCTAGGCCACCAATGTTTAATGGGAATGATTATGCTTACTGGAAGGTTAGGATGAGTATTTATCTTAGTTCTGTTGATTATGATGTTTGAGATATTATTGAAACTGGCTATACACCTCCCACATAACTATTGGTGATACTGAGATTCCTAAACCTAAGGAGAGGTGGGATGCTAAGGATAAGAAATTAAAAACTACAAATGCTAAAGCTATGAATGCTTTGATCTGTGCTCTCGATAAGACTGAATTTAATAGAATTTCTCATTGTAAAACAGCACAGGAAATTTGGCATACTTTGGAGGTGACACACGAAGGAACTTCTCAAGTCAAGGAGTCTCGTCTGGCACTGTTCAGCAACGAATACGAGAACTTTGTGATGGACAAAGGCGAGAGCATAAAGGACATGTTTGGACGCTTCTCAACCTTGGTATACAATGCTAGAGCGCTTGGAAAGGTATTCCCCGAGGTAGAGATAGTGAGGAAGATACTACGAGTCTTACAGATGAACTTTGAGGCAAAAGTCACGGCAATACAAGAATCGAAAGATCTGAGTAAACTCAGCATGGAAGATTTGATCGGTAACCTGATGACATATGAGCTTGAGCTAAAAGCAAAGGAGGAACGCAACAATCCCGAATCAAAGAAGAAGACGATTGCCTTAAAGAGCAAAGAAGAGAGCGATAATGAAACAGAAGATCCAATTGAAGAACTTGCAATGGCTGTCTAGAAAATTGTCGAGATTCAGGCCACGCAAGAAGAAAACGAATGGTTATAGATCAAAAGATTCAGACAGTTCAGAACATGAATTAACTTGCTATAACTGCAACAAGCCTGGTCACTTCAAACAAAATTGCCCACTTCTCAAAAACAACAAGGGAAAGAAAAAGAAGAAAAAGGCTTTCGCAGCGACTTGGGATGATGAGGAAGGAGAGGAAGTTTCATCTGATAGCTCAGAGGAGGCTAACTTGTGTCTTACGGCAAGATCAGATTCAGAAGCAAGCTCAGAGGAATCTAGTGAGGTAAAGAACTATTCTTATAAAGAACTTGTCTTTATGTGCCTTGATCTTACTAAAACAGTTGATGCTCTAGATTCTAAAATTGAAAAACTGAAATCTGATAGGAGAGAACTTGCCCGTGAAAATTTTAGGTTAGAAACTGAACTTGAAAATATTCAAAACCTAGACTGTAAAAACTGTAAAACTTTAGATTCATAATTATCAAAACTGAAGAATAACTTTGAGAATCTTGAAAAAGAAAACTTGAATCTTAAGGAAACCATTGACACTAGAAGAAAGGATTTTATTAATAGATGCACCTCACTTGTGACTGAAAACACAACACTAAAAACCAAAGTCCAAAGTCTTGAGAAAACTCTGAATAACTTTTCAAGAGGAGAAAAATCATTCAACATGTTATTAGGAAATCAACTTTTTGCTAACAACAGAAAAGGACTAGGTTTTGGGAAAACACAAGTTGATGATAATGCAAAAGGTAAGAGTGTCTTTGCTAGATGTGAAATAATTGGTCGTCGTGTTGAAAATTGTAGTCATAGGAACAAGAACACAAAATTTATACAAGTTTGGGCTCCTAAGAATTCTACAAACAAATTTCATGTCTATTGGAACAAGAATAAAAGGACAAAACAAGTTTGGGTGCCAAAAGGAACATATATTAATAGTTTTGGGTCTACTCAAACTTATTCATCAAATTATTCTACCACTAACAACCATGGACCTATAAAAACAAATAGGTCACAAAAATCTTTTATCGTGTAGGTGTGGTGGCAGGCTAAGGAACAACATTAGTGTTATCTAGATTCTGGCTGTTCCAGACACACAACGGGCGACAAATCAACGTTCCTTAGCCTAGTATAAAGGTGACAGATTCATAATGGCAAACAACGAAAGATTATCGTACAGGTAAACAGGTAATTGTATTTATTTTCAAACGATAGATAAAATGTGAAAATCTGCACCATAATCTGAATTAAATCAGCCAGTTATGTGAAATGATTGATGATGTTAATTCTAATTCTTTTTAACCAATCATCGTTAATTAGAATTACTTGAAGTAATTATGATGGTTGACAGACTCTAACTTGCTTGATATGATCTTACATGACTTGTTCTTACCTATGACTCTGATTTGTACTTAAAAGTTGACCAACCATCTGCTTGTTGAACTTAATCTGTTTGGCCAAACTATGATGTTGTTTGATTACTGATTACTCATGCTATAAAAAGTTTTTTAAAATTGTTGAAATTGTTGAAACTTTATGAAATTGGTGAAACCTCAAGAAATTGTTTTTGAAATAATGATGATGGTTTAATGACTGTTGATCTTACAGTTTCTAAATCTGACACTATGATACTTGTTTGATGTTTCACACAACTTCAATTCAAAGTCAAGAAAATTTCGTTTAAAGATTGTTGAAAATAATTCTGAGATAGTTTGTTGAAATTTCACAATCTGGTCTATGACATCCAACGAGTGAATATTGAGTGAAATTTAAAGTCAGATGCAGATCACACTGGTAATATAGTTGATAGAAAAATTACCAGTGGAACGTGATTATATTTCGAGACATTCATTTGCTGCATCATTTTTCAAAGAAAATATCTGCATATTTTTCACTTGAAATAATTTCTATTTTAGCAGAAATTTTTTCTTAAAAACCCCTTCTAGAAAATAATTTCCGTTGACCTTTCATCAGATTAGTTATTTAAGAAAATTTTATTACTATTTTTTGAAATTGATTTTAATAACTAAGTTAACTGATCTGATCCCCTAATAATTGTCTAAAAAGATAGATAGTAATTGAAAATAAGATGAGTGTTGATATTAATCATATATTATGACTTGAGAAAGTATAATTAGAAAATTTCTTTAGAAATTTAAACAAGAGTTATAAAAAATTTTGTTGAAAAAAATTCCATGATCATTCAAATTTCCTCACGATTATGCATGTATTTGTGCTTCAATTTGTGCTTCAATTTTATTATATTTCTAACAATAAATAATAATATCCAAAATATTCACTCTCATTTAAAAGTCCTCACGATTATGCATGGGTGAATTACTTGGATTTTTGATTAGTTGCTTCCATGCTCATTTAAAAGTCCTCATGGTTATGCATGTATGGAACACATATCAAAATTGATTGATTAAATAGGCAAGTTGATTCTAATCCCATTTAAAAGTCCTCACGGTTATGCGTGTTTAGAAGATACTTGAATTCATTTTTAAAATAAAAATAAAAATTTAGAATACTACTAATCTCATTTAAAAGTCCTAACGGTTATGCATGGTTAGTAGATATTCAAATTTCCTGAAATAAATATACCACAAATAGACACAACTATATGGTCTTATGATATCATCCTATCATTCTAAAGTGGAATTTGCGTCAATTAAAGTATTTAAGATTTTTTGTTTGATCTTCTTATTGAAATTAATATTTACACTCGATTGAGTTTTAATATTGTATTAATGTCTATCACTATATCTCTATTTTTATATTACTATTATTCTTTTGCTGATAACAAAAGGGGGAGAGAAAAGTTAAGATTTTGAAAATAAAGGTCAAATATTTTCTAGTTGCATTAAAGCTCATTTGAATCATTTTGAATATTTTATTCAAATGCATATATGTAGGAGGAGTATTGTGTAGAAAGAGAGCATTCAAATAGGGGGAGCAAATTGAATGATCAAATACATTTAATATATTCAAAATCTTAAATATATGTTTGTTATCATCAAAAGGGGGAGATTGGTGAATATGCATGTATATGATTTTTGTTTGATGATAATAAACATATATACATTCATTTAAATGTATTTGATATTGTACTATTTTATTTTTCACAGATAAAAATAAATATTTGCTGAATAAAATAAATAACACAGAATTGGAATTCAAATGAATATTTTATTCAAACAAATATTTATTACAATTTTGATAGTACAATTTCAAGCTCCCACTATAACTATACAATTTCAGTCACAATACAATTACAATTTCATAGTTACATCAGTTCCTCACTACAGATCACTCACACTCGTATTTATCTTCAACTTCATTCCAATGTGAATCCAGCATCTGAGCAATCTGCAGAAATATACATTGACGCAGTAATATTGAAAAGGAAATGTTTTTGTAGTATAAAATAAAATGTGATTTTTGAAAATAATATTTGCCTCAGTTATTTGGGTTGTTCTTCATCATTGAATTCATCACACACGAACAATGTGACATGCACAGTGTATCACTGTACATGCCACAAGGCCGTGCACACCGATATACACTTGATCGATTTACAAGGACAAGTGAGCACAGGTCAAACCCAAATACAGGATTCAACTCAAGTGCAATAAAATGATGTCACATCTTTTAGCACAAAGTCAAATCCAAACCGGATTCAACTCAGGTGTAATTCGAAAATCAAATCCGAATACAATCAAGTGGTCAAGACAGTCTACACAAATTCAAGGAGGCACCAAAAACAAAATGCAAAGGTCAAGCCATTGTTGCCATGACTCAACTCAAATACAAAGTCTCGACCAAAATCAAAATAAACAACACACAGCAATATGTTAAAAACATATGAACCAGCAAAGGCCAAAGTTCAACAAAGATGCAAGCAACTATCAAATGAAAGAGTGTAGAAATACAATAGAGACTACAAGGCAACATGTACACAATGTCAACACTACAAACAAGGTCAAAGCTGCATGTACACTGAAGGCAACAGCACTGAAGGAAACATGACCAAAGACCAAGGAACTACAACAACTGAAATGAACACTACAGGCATGTATGCACATGAATGCATAGTGCACAGTGAAATATGCACCAAGTAGGTGACACAGTGTGTAACGACCCTGAAATTCCGACCTAATTTTTAAATTTTGAATCCATTATTTTAATATAAAATATGGAACTTTCATACGATTTCAATTAGCGTCCAAACTTTGTTTATAAATTTCGCCTAGATGGTTATAGATATGGGAAAAGTTTCGTCGAAAAATACCGCAGTAAATTTCGTTCGCGTTTATTTCACATCAGTTCATTTTAAACGCGAAAATTTTTATCTTCTGAACCTGAATATTTTTACATAGAAAAATTCTAAACCATCTTCTGATCAAGACGTCATTTTTCGTTTTTCAAATTTCGGACATCTTCAGCTCCGTCGATCTTATTCTTCGGCGTTTTTGCTGCATTTTCTCCACAATATAAATTTCGAATTTTAAAATTTAATCGTACCACTGATATCTATATATCGTTGTGTTCGCCTCGTCGCACTGATCAAAATGGTATATTTATTTATGGCAATCGGAGTTCGGCGGTGCAAGTTACAAATTGTTTAACGGAGTATAAACTGGTCCGTTACGCAGCCCAAACCGGCACCCAATTACCTACCCAGTTCAGAATTCTAGGGGTCCTTTGTCTATTCAATTGCCTTGGAAAGCCAACAGCCATCCGGTTACCAAGACAAATAAATTGGAGACCTTTCAATTTCTGTACTATGTTATATAATAAGCTATCTTCCCACTATTCACTCGTTTGCATTTTCATATCTTTGGTACGTATTCCTCTGCCTCTCTCTCCTCTTCTATACATTTCATTATATTTTTCAAGCCTTTTTCAGCAGCCATCTTCCCACTGCCTCCCACCAACCCCACCCTCCACCAGCCCAGCATCCCTGCCCAATCCTCTCCCCAGCCCGAGCCACCGCCTGCCCAGTCCCCTCCGCCACCCGTACCCACCCAGCCCCACTGCCCTTAGCAGCCTCGCCAGCCCCTCCGCCTGCCCAGTCCCCTCCGCCGCCTGCCCCATCCTACTCCCACTCTGCCCCACTGCCTACGCCACCAGCCCAGGCCCTACCTCCGCCCATCCCACTCCCCTCTGCCCAGACCTCCACCCGCCTGCCCAACTCCCCTCCGCCCAGCCCGAGCCACCGCCTGCCCAGTTCCCTCCGCCACCCCGGTCGAGTCCACCCTGCCCAATCCCCTCCGCCAGCCGAGCCACCCGTCCCTGCCCCACAGCCATGCAGCACCCTGGTCCAGACCAGCCCCTCCGCCCAGGCCTCTGCCACCACCAGCCGCTCTGCCCCACGCCCTCCCACCTGCCCATCCGCCTACCCCACTGCCTCCGCCCGCCTGCCGTTCCACCTTCCCCTGCCGAATCCGCCCGACCACCCGGACCCGCCAGCGACCCCAGCCGAACCCCAGCCCGCAACCGCCAGCGACCGGCCCGCTTTACACCCCGGCCACCACGTTGTCCCCGCTCCACGGTCACTGTTGTGCCTCGCTTGGCCGCAGTCGAATTTTCATTGCACTTCCATTTTATATATAAATATATATATGAAACTGTATATTTTATAGCAGTATATAACTTTGAATTTCTGGTTACTCATATACAGTGTTTTACTATGTTTGTTCCAACTACTACTTCGGAGACATAGGCTTCCATTCAGCCTGTCAGATCTATCTAGTTTCTTTGCTTTGTTCGTGTTCGGATTCGTGCTTGTGTCGTCTATTCATTTTCGTGCTTCGCCGTCATCTTCTTTAACCACGCAAGGTGAATATTTCATTCACGACTCAATCTATTATGCTATGATAATCAAGTGATAGATGTTATTGATATTAATTTGAATGTTATAATGGTTGATGTTAAATTGTGATTGGAAGTTAGTTTATGGAAAATAGTTGAGACACTAAATTGTTATGTGACATTGAAATTGGTCGTTAATATAAGTGATGATTAATATGAAATTGAAATGGATATAGGATAGTCTAAAATTTAAAATAGATTATATATGTTGAACTTGTCCCTTTTAAATGTTAAATAAATCGACACGTAGAAATAGTGTTAACTACACTTTGAACCATTGAATGTATGATTGATGTAATAATTTGATAATAAACGCCAAGTGAAAACCCATAATGTAATAATTTTTAATCTGCATGAAATGATAGTGTGGATTCTAGGAATAATTTTATTAATTTACATAAATAACAAATGTAAATTAAATACGATTATTTCGGGATTATTTAAGTAAACGGTTGAATTGTTATGTATGGTTGCTATTGATTGTTTATTTACTTTGACACCATCCCAGTTATCACACTGCAAGTTCCCTTTGCTATGCTTTGCTTTATTTAATGATATTGTGTTGAAATGATAAATACCCAATTGAACAACTTTGGCCTAGGATAGATAATTAAAAATAAGAAACCCGATTGGTCGACAAAAATCATTTGGAATTGAAATCTATCTGAATTTAAAAAATGAACTTAAAAATTTGTTGGAAAGTAAGTAACGAAATTAATGGATTTAAATTGTAATAAATGAATGGATTTAATTGTAATAAATCAATGGATTTAATTGTAATAAATGAATGGATTTAATTGAAATAAATCAATGGATTTAATTGAAATAAATTAATGGATTTAATGGTAATAAATTAATAGGATTAATTGTAATAAATTAATGGTCTTAATTGTAAAAAATTAATGGATTTAAGTGTAATGAATTAATGGAAAAAAATAAGTGGACCTAATTGAAATAAATTAATGGATTTAATTGAAACGGATTAATAAATCTATTTAATTAGATAAAACGGATTGACACATTTAATTGAAATGAGATTTGAACAAGTAAGTTTTAGAATCTAATAAATTGAATTTATTAGATTCGGAATTAAATCTAATTTGCATAAATTTAATAAATTTGGAATTTGTTATAAATTAAATTTAAGATTAAGTAACAAAGTGACTTAAAGGGAATGCAAAACCAACTAAAGTTAAGGATTTGATTTAGCTATTGAAATTGATTAAATCAAAGTTCTGATTAAATTTAATGTAACGATGAATGGTAATAGGAATTAAATTGAACTTGAATACTTAAGTATTGTTAACTCAAGGACTTGAACTAAAACTTCATTTGGAAATATGATTTTTAAATGTTTGAAATAAATTGAATTGTGAAGTGTCAAATTTTGAAAGTCAAACTTGCAACTTGACTTTTGGACTTTGATTTGTTTAAACTTTAATATTAAATGACCATCGGGTAATTAATGCGTAGTTATTAAAGAGACCGGGATCGGATATGGACATACTCTTTGTCGATACCGAAAACCACTTTAATAACTAATATACGCGGAGTGGTGATCCAGAACAAAGTGGATGGTTTTGGTGAACGCGTTGACTGAAGAAAGAGAACGATTTTGGATGACCCCTGACATGACTAAAACAGGAGCCGCGCCGGGCCATTGAGGATCGCCATCTCTAGCGGACACACTTCTTCAATAACTTATCTATTACTTATGTGATTCGATTTGGGTGCACCCCTTGATTTGGGAGTGTTGTTTCGCGGTGTTGGGATAGTAGCTGCTATGCCCAACATCAGTCCGGATCACGCAACTACTAGTAACCTAGTTGGTATCACCTCATGTACCTTGTCATACTGATTATCCTATTCGTGACCACTACGTTTTGGTTTATACCTTTAGTATATGGATTGCCCTCTGGTGACTTCCGGTTTTGGGGAAACTACGGTCTTGTATATGCTCTTGGGAATAAAAATGTGTTAAGGGTGGAATGGGCCATGACTTAACACTATTTTGATATCATACTTTACTGATTAGACATTATCTATTTAGCGTATTCTATTGTATATATAGATAGATTATCGGATCCTTAAAGATGTGTATCACATTCATCTTTGAGTTGTGGACTTTATTATTTGCACCCGATTATCCTGTATAAGATTTTGAGTCCTGACTCGAGTGTTTCTGTAATAACCCGAGTTTTTCTAACACGAAAAACCGGACCATTTGGGTAAAAAGAAGAGGTAGAAGAAGAAGAAAAATAGATAGAAGAAGAAAGAACTAAACAAAATCAGAACCTCACAGTCGCAGCGGATAAAATATAATATATAGAACAGATCTTTACACAAAATGAAACTATATCTGTTTATATACAATACATCATCATCAGAGTATATCAATACAATCATCAATATCCAGTCAATCAGTCAATACAACAATCACAGCAGCGGAATAATACAAGTACGAGAAATACGTCTCGAACTCCAGCTCCTCTCCTGAGCTCCATAGCAACCTATCTTGTAAAATACTCGGTCTGACCCGAGCATTATAATAAAATAACACCCGAGTCAGTCTGGAATACCAGCGCATCATAAATACATCCAAACTGATTATTAAAGTTTCAAAAATCCTTTGAAACAAAAGCATCTCGTAAGACCACGCCACAAATAAACATGTCGGGTTTTTACCTTACGATAGCTAAAACACTTTTATATTAAAATCCTCTAATATTATAATAGTGTCTATAGAAAGTAAAATAGAATCTAGCTGAAATGCTTGCATCTCACATTTCACCAATAGTTGGGCACAATCAAAACCGTACAGGCACGTAGGGAGAATGGATTTCCAACGAATGACTAGGCACTGGGGTACCACCTGTCACAGTACGTGGCCTAGATCACAGTACCGAGGAGTACGCCCGCTCCCCTGCAACACAAGGCCGGAACCATCCCTTACTGGATGATCCCGAATAAAATCACCCCACGGTTGGGATCAGCAACCGCACCACTAAGCCGAAATAAAAAGGGACATCTAGACAGGGATGACCTTACCCTCCAGTGGGAGCTACCCACGAAGCCTTGCTGCATAACCCCTGATTTTCAGTCATTCCCGGTTGATGAGGTTCGAGGCTAAACGATACCTTTTCAGATCATATCCCTTAGAATGCCCATCGCCCACCTGACGATGTCACGAAAGCATTCGTCCATATAAGTCCGTCCCGGGTCCGAACGGAACCGAAGGCACTATTCCTACTACATCCATTTTGGAAATATCCTCAGGATTAGTAGCGACTAGCCCTTGCTCTTCACTGCTTCATCTTCGACTCCGAACACGTTACACGAAACGTACAAACCGGATCGAAGTGGTTTTCGAGTCTCCAGACCTAGAATCCCGGTATACGGAAACTCGATCCCGGTCTCTTCGAAACGATCAGCGCTTTGGCCAATATTGATAGTCGGTGATTTAACTATCAATTAATGTTCACAAACATCCATACACATCCATCACACAATAAATAATCTCCATATTATTTATTTTCTTCTAATATCTTTCAAAGATATATTTTCACATTTTCAAAACTCATTTGAAAACAATTTCCACTCTTCCTTTACAAGGTAAATCTTTTACCCTTTATTCCCATCGGGAATAACCAAGTATAAAACAATATGCATTTAAAACAGTTAAAAATACTTTATACTGAAATATACTTTAAAATATGGAATTACTTCTATTTATTTACTCAAAATATAAATTTAAAATATGTGAAGAAAACTAGTTATTAACACATAAACTTTGATTTAAAGATAAGGGTTTTAGTTTAACTAAATTCAAAATAGCGTTATAAGAAGAAAAATACTAATTTTAACAACTTAAGCTAAACCAACTTTTAAATAAATCCATTTGTAAAATAATTGCTAATATACTCCCAAATTATTACGGTATTAAAAATTATAAATTTATTCCTTTAAAAATAACGATTTCTTAAAAATACTTTTAAAACGATTTAAAACTTAACCTTAGTTAAAATAAAATCTTTTTATAAACATTTACTTGGTTTTCCCAGGGAAACACTTTCCATTTAAACATTTCAAAAACTTCCCATTATATTCAAAATCCCAATTTGGCCCAATTTACATTTTTCCTTTCAAATCCGATTTCAAATTTTATTCTTTGAAATTTTAAATTTAACAATTCATTTTATTTCGTAAAAACACAATTTATCCATTTATAATTAAATTCTGTGATTATACTTTATACAACAATGTCACAGAACAACTAAATTTCCAGGTTTATCAATCACATCATATAAACAGGTATCACTATCAACTATAAATAATTGCTACATTTTGAGGAATCCAGTTGGATCCCTCCAACCTGTTTCTCCCTGCATCCACAAATATTAGCACATCACAATATAAATATCAATCCAGACTGATAATAACAGTTATATTCAGCCATCCACACAGATATTTAAATATCAATTATTTATAATGCCTAGCATCCAGATGTGAGTGAGAAAAACTCACTTTGAGTTCGGCGAGCGTTCGAAATTTTGAATTAAACCGGACGACGTCCAATTCAACCCAAATTTCTACTTGCCCGGATTGGCTCCGGATCTGCATCACAGCGTAGTGTTTGTCTCTGCGATCCCGGCGTTTCCAGTTTCGTTAAAATCTGAGTACGTATGAGTTCGTTATGATATTACAAAGTTTTGAATTGAAATTTAAAAACAATTTCTTTTATTTAATTTATACCAATCACGACCCACCCTCACGAAAATAAGCCCGTTCCCCTGCTCCTTCCTCTTGCGAACTCGTACAGGAAACAAATCGAACCCAAAATCACGATTAGGGTTTGTCATCGCTCCACCCTCGATTCATACGAACTCGATCAACAACCACCATGACGAAGCCCACTACCTCCTTCACCATCGCCCACGAACACGTGCAGCTCGGCTGCCTCCCAAGCTCGAAAAACGAGATCAACTCGGTGAGGAACGGCACCACCTAGCACCCCCTCTGGTTGACTACAACCCATCTCCACCGTACGGATCTGAAGCTATCGCCGAGTACTTCGATTCTCATGTAGAAAGTTTTGAGCGAAAGCAATTAGATTGAATGGAAATTGGAGGAGAAGATCGTTTACTCCCGGCCATTGAAATGAAAGGAAACGGCGGCTAACGTATATGCTAGGGTTTAAGAGAATAAATGAATATATATAATTGTTTTAATATTATTAAATTAATAAAATATCTCAATTTAACAGTTAAAGCACACGACATCCAATTCTCACGTTCCGACAGGCTACCCTGGAGTTTTTCTGCGTTCCGGACACAATGGAACAGGTCTCGTAAGCTAATTCGATCGTATGCGTGAGATACAGAATTAAACGATCAATTTAAAATTAAATCGGTTAAATCGATTTCGATGCGTTTCGAGCTGCCACGGTCAAACGACAACTCCGATTGCTACGAAAATTGAAATCCGATAATAACTAACTATTTCGGATCCAATGGAACTGGTTTCGTCGAATTCCGAGACTGCGCCCCGGAAGGCTATTTTAACTCGTCTATTAATTCGGGCGATTTCTAAAATCATCGAAAACGCTTCAAATTTCACTTTTAAAATTTTCTTAACTTAATAATAAATCATATAAAATGTATAACCACATTTAAAATCATTCTGGTTCAATCCAGATCAAAATCTGATTAAATTGCATTTTTAATAATATTAAATTCATTATTAAATTAATATAAAATCCCAAATAATAATTTATCGACTTTAAAATTCATCTAAAATTCCAACAATATTATTTATAACCAATTGAACTTAAAATACATTTAAACACCATTTTTATCACTACTTACATTCAGATTTACCCTTATCTCAATTCCGAATATTTAATTTATTATTTCCCCATTAATCAAATTCAACCAGAATTGCTATAAATTAAAATTATAGCTCATTTCCATTGATTGAACCCAAGTCCATCCATTTCAAAATCAATCATAGATCCACATTAAACATTTAAAACGAATTAAATGTTCAAATTCAATAGCTTAAAAATACGGGATGTTACATTCCTCCCCCCTTATAAAAATTTCGTCCCCGAAATTTGCTAAGGTAAAAATATACTCTCAAACTCATTTACTTATCCAATTTGCTTAGTTAAAAGCTTATATTCACTTTCCCAAAAAGTTTCAGCTCCATTTCAAAACCATTTGCTTTATTTACTCTAAAGCCTTTATCTTAACACTCGTTTTCAAAATAACTTTACTTATTAATAAATTTTCCCAAAAACCCCAAAAAATTTCTAACTCCCAAAATTTTTGGAAAATTTTGGCGGAGTCTCCTTTGTACGGAGGAGCTTCT
Source organism: Allium fistulosum (assembly GCA_030737815.1). Taxonomy (NCBI): domain Eukaryota; kingdom Viridiplantae; phylum Streptophyta; class Magnoliopsida; order Asparagales; family Amaryllidaceae; genus Allium; species Allium fistulosum. The sequence continues at coordinate 264,823,743 of CM060904.1, read as the reverse complement.
GCGATATCGCAGGATACACAAATATATATACATCGGCTCACACGGCCGGAAACCAAAATATATCACAATATATATATCATTTTCCCAATTATATTTGCGTAGGCGTACCTTTTAAGCAAATTTTAATAGCGAGCGGCTAATATAACACATATTCGCGCTCCAACTCTCTCGAACGCCTCCCGTACCTGTACTTACTCAACAAACTTATCAGTTTTCAAAGATATGAGCATTTTCATAACCTTTCTAATATAAATGCAAGCCACACATCCATTTCATAGCCAAACCAAGCAAACTTCATCATTAACAATGTTAACCATATTTTATCAACAATTCAAAGATTTCAATCACATTCAGATTACTTATTCAAGTCTAACCTCATTTTATTTCACTTGAATGCCTTAAATTCAAGTTTTCAATCACCTTTCAAGTTACTTATTCAAGTCCAACTATTTTATTTCATTTGAATGCTTTAAATTCAAGTTTACTACATACAATTCATATTTATCTCAACCAATTCATTTCCACTTCAATATGATTAACATATGCCTCTCTTACATTTTTAAATTTAACTTACATTCCAAATTTGACTTACAATCAAACTTCATTTTAAACTTGAAACATTTGCATTTCTTTTATGATCCATTTTCATTCATATGCAAACATTACTCATTAAAATGTCAACTCATTCCTATTTATTCAAAATCAATTCCATTAGCTATTTTAATCTAATTCACTTATATTTATACACAAACTCTTTGAATTAGATTCCCATCCATTTCTATTTATTCAAAGGTCAACTTCAATTGCTTTTTAAACAACTCAATTCTGAATACATGCAAATTTCCATTTCATTCAAGCAAAACAATTGCCACTTAAGCTTATAACCATTTAAAATTATTTCTGACTTGGATTCATATAAATTTTATTCCATTACAAGGTTCACAAACCAAATATTTTCTCTTTCCAATGTAATTGTTAAATTGCATTTTCCTTACATCTTTATTTCCATTAACCAAATTCAAGTTTATATTAATATCATTCATTCCTGAGTTATTTACAACTCTTATATTTTTAACTCATCACATTAATTAATTTAAAACTCATTTCACTTGCATTTCAGTTTATTTCCTAACAAATTTCATTCGGAATTACTTAAATAAGCCCATTCACAATCATTTGTTCTTCTTCCAAGTTACTTAAGTTCTTACACAAAATTTCCATCATCTTCTTATATCAATTTTATTTTATTTTCATTTGATTCTCATTCAAATCAAATTTCAATTCCTTTACAACTTTAATGCTCTTTGTTTACTTATCCAATCCATGTTAGATTTATATTATTAACAAAGAGACCATTTAAATTATTTCTCTCATTTGAATTTACTTACAATTCAAACCATCACTATTATAATCTAATCCCATTATACATTCTCACTTCCAACATTTATTACCAAACTTAAATTTCATTCAACAACTGGATTTTTTCCTTACTTTCTAAATTTTGACCAAACTATCAAAATCCTATTTATTGCAATACAACTCCATTTAATTTAGCTTACACAAGATTTATTTCCAAACAATCATTTTGGATTTAATTGAGTAAGCATTTACTTCATTCAACATCACTTCATCTAAATTTAAATTTCCATTTAATTAAATTCTTATCCAAATTTAATTCAAGGTTAACTAGATTATATATGCATTTTCAATTTAATTCCTTTCCAGAATTAATTCAAGTTCATCTAAATTTTATTTAGCCCACCTGAATTTAAACCATTTCCTTTACTAATTTAAATAAGAATTTAATTACATTCATTCTTATTCATAACACAACAGAAATTTTAATATTCAGCTTAACTCTATTTTAGTCGAAGTTAAACCCAATTTATTTTACTTGAATGATTTACATTCAAATTCTCTATATACAAGTTCAAACTTATTTACTAACTTCAATTCACTTACCTCTTTTATATTTTATAATTGTTTCACCTTACTTTGCATTCCATTTAAAATTAACTTCGAATTCACCTTACCATTCAACCATTTTCATTTGTGATTATAATTCCATTTTACTTGAGTTAAAATCAAATCTTCCATTCTCAAGTTCTCCAACTTATTTACTTATAAGTTTATATTGCTCATTTCAAACCAATCCACATTTTTATAATCACAATGTCAAATTTTAACACTTAATAGCTTAAGAATATGAATTCATTTACACAACCATAAGCATTTACATTTCACCGTTATCTCAACTTCCTTTTAATTCCAATTCGTTTAGATTTAATTCAATTTCAAATCCTTAATTTTATTTAACTTATCATAAGTTAAATCCAGATATATTCCATTCACCTTCATTTATTCAAAGTAAATTTACATTCCATATATACTCAATTCTTCTTTAAATCAACTTTCCTTTATAAGTCATATAGTTGAATCATTTCAACTTTCACATTTTTTTTTATTACAAAATAGAATTCCTAGAATTCAATTTACCCGGATTTATTTCAAAACCAATTTGAAATAAAAATCAACACATTTCTCTTTTGATATTCAAATCAAATACCAAATTCCAAAACAAACTGCTTTTACCAAATAATTTTCCTTTGAAAATTCCAAAATCACTTGTTTCCTAAACAAGTCCAAACAATGTCATAACCAACTATTTTGGTAGCAATCCATCACTTTAGAAACTCGAAAATGAATTCTAATGATGTGGCCAGCATCATCAGGATTATTTTCCAGCGACTGAAGTGAGTTCAATGCTTTCCACTTCCAAAATTCACTTCAAATCAATTTCTATTCAAAAATATTTTCCCCAAAATATACTCCATTCTTACAAATGCTTTTGAAAACATTTCTAACATTTCCACAAAGTCAAACTCCCAAACTTTGTTTAATTCCATTTGAAATCCCTTTCAAAATTTCCGGGGTCAAAATTCTAGTTTAAATCAAATTTTAATTTTACTTTTCTTATTTAAAACATATCCAGTCAATTCCATTTGGTTATAAACCATTTTAATATTTTAACTTCTTATTTTCTTATATATATCATTTCAAATTTTAGATCATGTTTTAATTTTTTATTTGATTATAGAAGAAACAACCAAACAAACATCCAATATATATAATAACTCAGAAAATTATTTCTTTTTATATCAAAATACAATTTTGGGTAAAATTATTTCATTTACCCACTTTAAAAACAATACTATGTCGGTTTACCTTGTTTAAGAGTTTAGAAACCCCTATCGATACGGTTGTACTTCCCGCACCGACAAGAATTCATGAACACTCAACCGATAAGTCAACACAGTATAAAACAATTTTATATCCACTAACAAGTACGCTCTCATAGCTATTATTACACTCAACTCATTATAGAGTACTTCAGACTCTATTTAAAAATGAGTAATTTTCCCACCAAAGCCTAGGTTGTCGCCAATCTAAGCTCTGATACCACTGTAATAACCCGAGTTTTTCTAACACGAAAAACCGGACCATTTGGGTAAAAAGAAGAGGTAGAAGAAGAAGAAAAATAGATAGAAGAAGAAAGAACTAAACAAAATCAGAACCTCACAGTCGCAGCGGATAAAATATAATATATAGAACAGATCTTTACACAAAATGAAACTATATCTGTTTATATACAATACATCATCATCAGAGTATATCAATACAATCATCAATATCCAGTCAATCAGTCAATACAACAATCACAGCAGCGGAATAATACAAGTACGAGAAATACGTCTCGAACTCCAGCTCCTCTCCTGAGCTCCATAGCAACCTATCCTGTAAAATACTCGGTCTGACCCGAGCATTATAATAAAATAACACCCGAGTCAGTCTGGAATACCAGCGCATCATAAATACATCCAAACTGATTATTAAAGTTTCAAAAATCCTTTGAAACAAAAGCATCTCGTAAGACCACGCCACAAATAAACATGTCGGGTTTTTACCTTACGATAGCTAAAACACTTTTATATTAAAATCCTCTAATATTATAATAGTGTCTATAGAAAGTAAAATAGAATCTAGCTGAAATGCTTGCATCTCACATTTCAACAATAGTTGGGCACAATCAAAACCGTACAGGCACGTAGGGAGAATGGATTTCCAACGAATGACTAGGCACTGGGGTACCACCTGTCACAGTACGTGGCCTAGATCACAGTACCGAGGAGTACGCCCGCTCCCCTGCAACACAAGGCCGGAACCATCCCTTACTGGATGATCCCAAATAAAATCACCCCACGGTTGGGATCAGCAACCGCACCACTAAGCCGAAATAAAAAGGGACATCTAGACAGGGATGACCTTACCCTCCAGTGGGAGCTACCCACGAAGCCTTGCTGCATAACCCCTGATTTTCAGTCATTCCCGGTTGATGAGGTTCGAGGCTAAACGATACCTTTTCAGATCATATCCCTTAGAATGCCCATCGCCCACCTGACGATGTCACGAAAGCATTCGTCCATATAAGTCCGTCCCGGGTCCGAACGGAACCGAAGGCACTATTCCTACTACATCCATTTTGGAAATGTCCTCAGGATTAGTAGCGACTAGCCCTTGCTCTTCACTGCTTCATCTTCGACTCCGAACACGTTACACGAAACGTACAAACCGGATCGAAGTGGTTTTCGAGTCTCCAGACCTAGAATCCCGGTATACGGAAACTCGATCCCGGTCTCTTCGAAACGATGAGCGCTTTGGCCAATATTGATAGTCGGTGATTTAACTATCAATTAATGTTCACAAACATCCATACACATCCATCACACAATAAATAATCTCCATATTATTTATTTTCTTCTAATATCTTTCAAAGATATATTTTCACATTTTCAAAACTCATTTGAAAACAATTTCCACTCTTCCTTTACAAGGTAAATCTTTTACCCTTTATTCCCATCGGGAATAACCAAGTATAAAACAATATGCATTTAAAACAGTTAAAAATACTTTATACTGAAATATACTTTAAAATATGAAATTACTTCTATTTATTTACTCAAAATATAAATTTAAAATATGTGAAGAAAACTAGTTATTAACACATAAACTTTGATTTAAAGATAAGGGTTTTAGTTTAACTAAATTCAAAATAGCGTTATAAGAAGAAAAATACTAATTTTAACAACTTAAGCTAAACCAACTTTTAAATAAATCCATTTGTAAAATAATTGCTAATATACTCCCAAATTATTACGGTATTAAAAATTATAAATTTATTCCTTTACAAATAACGATTTCTTAAAAATACTTTTAAAACGATTTAAAACTTAACCTTAGTTAAAATAAAATCTTTTTATAAACATTTACTTGGTTTTCCCAGGGAAACACTTTCCATTTAAACATTTCAAAAACTTCCCATTATATTCAAAATCCCAATTTGGCCCAATTTACATTTTTCCTTTCAAATCCGATTTCAAATTTTATTCTTTGAAATTTTAAATTTAACAATTCATTTTATTTCGTAAAAACACAATTTATCCATTTATAATTAAATTCTGTGATTATACTTTATACAACAATGTCACAGAACAACTAAATTTCCAGGTTTATCAATCACATCATATAAACAGGTATCACTATCAACTATAAATAATTTCTACATTTTGAGGAATCCAGTTGGATCCCTCCAACCTGTTTCTCCCTGCATCCACAAATATTAGCACATCACAATATAAATATCAATCCAGACTGATAATAACAGTTATATTCAGCCATCCACACAGATATTTAAATATCAATTATTTATAATGCCTAGCATCCAGATGTGAGTGAGAAAAACTCACTTTGAGTTCGGCGAGCGTTCGAAATTTTGAATTAAACCGGACGACGTCCAATTCAACCCAAATTTCTACTTGCCCGGATTGGCTCCGGATCTGCATCACAGCGTAGTGTTTGTCTCTGCGATCCCGGCGTTTCCAGTTTCGTTAAAATCTGAGTACGTATGAGTTCGTTATGATATTACAAAGTTTTGAATTGAAATTTAAAAACAATTTCTTTTATTTAATTTATACCAATCACGGCCCACCCTCACGAAAATAAGCCCGTTCCCCTGCTCCTTCCTCTTGCGAACTCGTACAGGAAACAAATCGAACCCAAAATCACGATTAGGGTTTGTCATCGCTCCACCCTCGATTCATACGAACTCGATCAACAACCACCATGACGAAGCCCACTACCTCCTTCACCATCGCCCACGAACACGTGCAGCTCGGCTGCCTCCCAAGCTCGAAAAACGAGATCAACTCGGTGAGGAACGGCACCACCTAGCACCCCCTCTGGTTGACTACAACCCATCTCCACCGTACGGATCTGAAGCTATCGCCGAGTACTTCGATTCTCATGTAGAAAGTTTTGAGCGAAAGCAATTAGATTGAATGGAAATTGGAGGAGAAGATCGTTTACTCCCGGCCATTGAAATGAAAGGAAACGGCGGCTAACGTATATGCTAGGGTTTAAGAGAATAAATGAATATATATAATTGTTTTAATATTATTAAATTAATAAAATATCTCAATTTAACAGTTAAAGCACACGACATCCAATTCTCACGTTCCGACAGGCTACCCTGGAGTTTTTCTGCGTTCCGGACACAATGGAACAGGTCTCGTAAGCTAATTCGATCGTATGCGTGAGATACAGAATTAAACGATCAATTTAAAATTAAATCGGTTAAATCGATTTCGATGCGTTTCGAGCTGCCACGGTCAAACGACAACTCCGATTGCTACGAAAATTGAAATCCGATAATAACTAACTATTTCGGATCTAATGGAACTGGTTTCGTCGAATTCCGAGACTGCGCCCCGGAAGGCTATTTTAACTCGTCTATTAATTCGGGCGATTTCTAAAATCATCGAAAACGCTTCAAATTTCACTTTTAAAATTTTCTTAACTTAATAATAAATCATATAAAATGTATAACCACATTTAAAATCATTCTGGTTCAATCCAGATCAAAATCTGATTAAATTGCATTTTTAATAATATTAAATTCATTATTAAATTAATATAAAATCCCAAATAATAATTTATCGACTTTAAAATTCATCTAAAATTCCAACAATATTATTTATAACCAATTGAACTTAAAATACATTTAAACACCATTTTTATCACTACTTACATTCAGATTTACCCTTATCTCAATTCCGAATATTTAATTTATTATTTCCCCATTAATCAAATTCAACCAGAATTGCTATAAATTAAAATTATAGCTCATTTCCATTGATTGAACCCAAGTCCATCCATTTCAAAATCAATCAGAGATCCACATTAAACATTTAAAACGAATTAAATGTTCAAATTCAATAGCTTAAAAATACGGGATGTTACAGTTTCTTTTGTATATGCTCGGGTCAATCTGAAGCTATCCAGTTGCTGATCAAGGTTGGTCGAAGATGCTGAAGACTTAGCATTTATCTTTATCAGTTATTTCCTTCCTAGTATTTGATGAACTTATTTATTGAACATCTTGTATTTCTCTTTGTCACTTTATGTTGAGACATTGTTGTATTCCTGTAGTAGCTTCATGAACTACAATTATGATGATGTACTTTTCCGCTGCATTATTCTGTGACTATTCTGTGTCTGTGATGTTGTATTGATTCTCATTTACATATATGTATTCATAATCCCATAATGATTCGTGTTTTGTATTATTTAAATTGACATGTGTAGATTATTGGCAATTTAAATGGTCCAAATATACGGGTTGTTACAGTTGGTATCAGAGCTTCGGTTTCCCTAAAAACCTTAGTTCGGGATTATGAAACTCATTAGAGATAGGGTAGCAATACCCTAGAATGAGGAGAATCGATTCAATATCCAGATCCTTTCTATTCAAACTTCTTTGATTCATCGATTGAATTTTTCTTTGAGTTCTATGATCTTATCCTTGGTTCTAAATTTCTTTTGGTATTTCAGGATGAGTGCCAGAAGAAACAATAGGGGTGGAAGAGGCAATGGTCCTGCTCAGGCTGCACCTATCGCTCCAGCTCCTATCAAATTCACCACTCTTAGTAAGGAGTATACACAGCTTGGTGGTATTAAGTTTTCTGGATCTGAGAACATTATCGAGGCTCAGCAATGGCTTAAAGGCTTAGAGAAGATATTTTCGGGTCTGGAGATCACTGATGCTCAGAAGCGTCAGCTTGCTGCTTGGCAACTTCGAGATGCCATACAGGATTGGTGGGAATCTGTTACTTCACGTATCGAGGAAAACACCATCACTTGGGCCCAGTTTAGGTATAAATTTGTTTGGATTTCGCAGCATAAATTCTTCTTTCAATCTTATGAATGTTATTTATCTAGTCTATCTTTTGATTAGGGATACTTTCTCGGCACAATGGATGCCAGCTGCTAGGAAAACCCAACTTTATAGAGCTTTCATGGATCTTAAGCAAGGCAGTATGACTTTTTCTGAGTATGAGAGGAAATTCAACGAAATCTCAAAATTTGGACCTGGCTTGATCGATACACCGCTTCTGAAGAACGAGAAATTCATTTTGGGAGCTAGACCAGAATTTTATGACTTGCTTACTGGCCACACTCACTGCACCTTCACAGAGCTTGTTGATTATGCTCTTAGATATGAGGCGAAGCCTAAGGGACCTACTGCCAAGGCCACTCCTACTCAGCCCTCCTCTAGCCAGCCCGGGAAAAGGAAGATGAACTTTGATCAACAAAAGAAAGCTTGGTAGAAGACTACCGGATTGGGATATGCTCAGAAAAGCCCAATCGACCTTGCTAATATCACTTGCTTCAAATGCGATAAGAAGGGCCATTATGCTAATAGTTGTCCATCTACCGGAGCTGCTATTCCACCACCTTCTACGACTAGGAAAGATTTATGCTATGTCTATCTCCAGCCGGGTCATTTCAAGAAAGACTGCCCACTGTATAAGTGTGGCACACCATCTGGAGTATTTGCAATCACCACACCTGCACCCTCTGCACCACCCACCCAGGATGACCAAGGTACCTTACGAAGTACTTTTTCATTACATGATTTACCTATTAGGGTATTATTCGATACTGGTGCTTCTCATAGCTTCATATCTATTGATCTTTGTAATAAGCTCAAATTAGAACCTACTCTTGCTACTACTTCCTTATGCGTCTCCAACCCTATTGGAGGACTTGCCAACCTCAGTAGAATTTGTAAAGAGGTTGTGCTCTTGTATGGAAGATATCGATTCACTTGGGACCTTTATGTGCTTGGCTTCGCAGCATTTGACATCTTGTTAGGTGCTGATTGGTTAAGGAAATTCGATGCTGTTATTTCTTGCAAGGCTCGTTCTGTTTCTCTAGTCAATGAAAAGGGCCTACCGCTTGTCATTGAATGCAAATCACTGCAGAAATATGCCGGAAGCTTCATATTCTCTCTTGATGCTCACCCGGATGATCTTAGTACTACCCCTATTGTTCAGAAATTTCCCGATGTATTTGGAGAGGTCAACTCTCTACCGCCTAAACGGGAAATCGATTTCCGTATTGATCTTATTCCTGGAGCTACTCCCGTAGTTCTCCCACACCGAAGGATGGCTCCTAAAGAAAAAGCTGAACTAAAAACCCAAATTGATGATCTATTTGCTAAAGGCTTGATTAGGAGAAGTTGTTCTGAATGGGGCGCCGCAGTTGTATTTGTCACCAAATCAGATGGATCTCTTCGCATGTGTGTTGATTACCGAGAACTGAACAAACGCACTCTCAAGAATCGTTATCCGATGCCTCGCATCAACGATTTATTCGATCAGCTCCATGGAGCTAAAATTTTCTCACAACTTGATCTAGCCACTGGGTTCCACCAACTCAGAGTTGCTGAAGATAGTATCCATAAGACAGCTTTCCGTACCAAGAATGGATTCTATGAATGGTTGGTTATGCCATTCGGTTTGACCAACGCACCTGCTTATTTCATCGACTTGATGAATCGAGTCTTTCGGGATGTACTTAACAAGTTTGTTCTTGTATTCATTGATGATATTCTCGTCTTCTCCAAAGACAAGAAGGAGCATGAAACACATCTCCGTTTTGTTCTAGAAACTCTCCGAAACCATCAGCTTAAAGCCAAGTTCTCTAAATGCCATTTCTGGCGAGACGAAGTGAGATTCCTGGGCCACATAGTTTCTGAAAATGGGATTTCGGTCGATCCAGCTAAGATCGCCGTAATCAATGTAAGTTCTATCCTATTCGCTATTTCTATTCAATTCCTCTTATCCCTTTCTAATTTGAAATTTATCTACAGGATTGGGAGACTCCTAAAACTTCTACAGATATTCGTAGTTTCTTGGGTTTAGCCGGTTATTATCGCAGATTTATTGAGCACTTTTCCTGGATTTCTGCCCCACTTACTGCTTTAACTCGGAAGGATGTTAAGTTTATTTGGAGTGAGAAGTGCGAATCGGCCTTTAATGAGTTGAAGCGTAAGTTAACTTCAGCCCCTGTTCTTGCGGTAATCGATGGAAGTGAAGGATTAACTGTCTATACAGATGCTTGCCGAGAAGGTTTAGGCGCTGTTCTTATGAAAAATGGAAAGGTTATTGCCTATGCGGGCCGTTAGTTGAAGACCCATGAATTAAACTATGCCACACATGACCTAGAGCTCCTTGCCGTTGTATTTGCTCTGAAACTATGGAGGCATCATCTTTTGGGAAAAAAATTCGAATTATTCACTGATCATAAGTCCTTGAGATATATCTTTTCCCAGAAGGATTTGAACCAGAGGCAAGTCCAATGGATCGAATTTTTAGCTGCATATGATCTCGACATCACTTATACTCCTGGGAAAGCAAATGTTGTAGCCGATGCATTGAGTCGTAGCAAAGCATTGTCTTGTTGTAATATTGTTGAAGGCATGTTATTTCAGCTTGTCATCTCTCCCTCTCTTATGGATCACATAAAAGCTAAACAATATGAGGACACTTTGCTCTATCGTATGAAGGAGTTAGTTCTTGGTAGAGTCGAAAATGTTGACGGTAAAATAGGAGCGCAAATTGATAGTAATGGAATCCTAAGGATCGACAACCGTATTTGTGTTCCTAATGTCGATGGATTGAGACAAGAAGTACTTAGGGAGAATCATCAGTCATTACTTTCATTTCATCCTGGTGTCACTAAGATGTATCGTAATATGAAGCGTTTATATTGGTGGAGTGGGATGAAGAGAGATATTTCTATATATGTCAGTAGATGCACCACTTGCCAACAAGTCAAGGCCGATCACCAGAAGACTGCCGGTTTACTTCAACCTCTAGAGATTTCTTGTTGGAAATGGGATCAGATTTCTATGGACTTCATCGATGGATTACCAAGGACCAGAAAAGGTAACGAGAGTATATGGGTGATCGTTGATAGGTTGACAAAATCTGCTCACTGTATTCCTGTTAAGACCACTCGTACTGCTTCAAGTTTGGCAGAGATTTATATGAGATAGATTGTTAGACTTCATGGGGTTCCATCTAGTATTGTATGCGATCGAGACCCTATATTCACTAGTAAATTCTGGAAGGCGTTTCAGGACGTCTTAGGCACTAAACTGAATTTGAGCACAGCTTATCATCCTTAAATGGATGGCCAAACTGAAAGGGTAAATCAGATTTTGGAGGATTTGCTCCGAGCTTGCATAATTGATTTCGGTGGATCTTGGGAAGACCATCTCCATTTGGTTTAATTCACTTATAATAACAGTTATCAGGCAAGTATCGATATGGCACCGTTCGAAGCTTTATATGGACGGCCATGCAAATCGCCAGCTTGTTGGATTGAGCCTGGTGATCGATTGGTTCTTGGCCCAGATATGATTATGGAAGCATCCAAGAAGGTAAATGAGATCAGAAGGAAGATGAAGACCGCACAGGATAGGCAGAAGAGCTATGCAGACAGGCGTAGAAGAGATTTGGAATTCCAGGTTGGGGATGAGGTATTTCTGAAAGTATCACCTTTGAAGAATGTTATCCGATTTGGTCATAGAGGGAAGCTTGCTCCAAGATTTGTTGGACCATTTACTATCACCGAGAGAATTGGCACACTAGCTTATAGAGTTGCATTACCAGAAAAGTTTGAGGGCGTACATAACGTATTCCATGTTTCACATCTCCGGAAAGTCGTGCGTGATCCATCCATGACCATTCCAATTGCTCAGTTAGATGAAGTAGATATCGAGCCAGATTTGACTATCGAAAGAAGACCACTTCGGATAGTCGACCGTGAGACAAAGCAACTAAGAAGGAAGTCTGTAAATCTCGTCAAAGTCCAGTGGAGTGCAAATGAGCGAGATTGCACATGGGAAACTGAGGATAGTATCCGGGATTCAAACCCTGAATTACTGATTTCAGGTATAAACCAAATTCTCTTAAAATCTATCTTGACTTTTCTGCTTACTCCATTCTTACTTCACCGTCTCGTTCTTTTCGAGGACGAAAAGTTTTGAGTGGGGGAGAATGTAACGACTCTGAAATTCCGACCCAATTTTTAAATTTTGAATCCATTATTTTAATATAAAATATGGAACTTTCATACGATTTCAATTAGCGTCCAAACTTTGTTTATAAATTTCTCCTAGATGGTTATAGATATGGGAAAAGTTTCGTCGAAAAATACCGCAGTAAATTTCGTTCGCGTTTATTTCACATCAGTTCATTTTAAATGCGAAATTTTTTATCTTCTGAACCTGAATATTTTTACATAGAAAAATTCTAAACCATCTTCTGATCAAGACGTCATTTTTCGTTTTTCAATTTCGGACATCTTCAGCTCCGTCGATCTTATTCTTCGGCGTTTTTGCTGCATTTTCTCCACAATATAAATTTTGAATTTTAAAATTTAATCGTACCACTGATATCTATATACCGTTGTGTTCGTCTCGTCTCGCTGATCAAAATGGTATATTTATTTGTGGCAATCGGAGTTCGGCGGTGCAAGTTACAAATTGTTTAACGGAGTATAAACTGGTCCATTACGTAACCCAAACCGGTACCAATTACCTACCCAGTTCGGAATTCTAGGGGTCCTTTGTCTATTCAATTGCCTTGGAAAGCCAACAGCCATCCGGTTACCAAGACAAATAAATTGGAGACCTTTCAATTTCTGTACTATGTTATATAATAAGCTATTTTCCCACTATTCACTCGTTTTCATTTTCATATCTTTGGTACGTATTCCTCTGCCTCTCTCTCCTCTTCTATACATTTCATTATATTTTTCAAGCCTCTTTCAGCAGCCATCTTCCCACTGCCTCCCACCAACCCCACCCTCCACCTGCCCAGCAGCCCTGCCCAATCCTCTCCCCAGCCCGAGCCACCGCCTGCCCAGTCCCCTCCACCACCCGTACGCACCCAGCCCCACTGCCCTCAGCAGCCTCGACAGCCACTCCGCCTGCCCAATCCCCTCCGCCGCCTGCCCCGTCCTACTCCCGCTCTGCCCCACTGCCTACGCCACGAGCCCAGGCCCTGCCTCCGCCCGTCCCTCTGCCCAGACCTCCACCCGCCTGCCCAACTCCGCTCCGCCCAGCCCGAGCCACCGCCTGCCCAGTTCCCTCCGCCACCCCGGTCCAGCCCGCCCTGCCCAATCTTCTCCACCAGCCGAGCCACCCGTCCCTGCCCCACAGCCATGCAGCACCCCGGTCCAGACCAGCCCCTCCGCCCAGGCCTCTGCCACCACAAGCCGCTCTGCCTCACGCCCTCCCACCTGCCCATCCGCCTACCCCACTGCCTCCGCCCGCCTACCGTTCCACCTTCCCCTACCGAATCCGCCCGACCACCCAAACCCGCCAGCGACCCCAGCCGAACCCCAGCCCGCAACCGCCAGCGATCGGCCCGCTTTACACCCCGGCCACCACGTTGTCCCCGCTCCACCGTCACTGTTGTGCCTCGCTTGGCCGCAGTCGAATTTTCATTGCACTTGCGTTTTATATATAAATATATATATGAAACTGTATATTTTATAGCAGTATATAACTTTGAATTTCTGGTTACTCATATACAGTGTTTTTCTATGTTTGTTCCAGCTACTGCTTCGAAGACTTAGGCTTTCATTCAGCCTGTCAGATCTATCTAGTTTCTTTACTTTGTTCGTGTTCGGATTCGTGCTTGTGTCGTCTATCTAGTATATTCATTTTCGTGCTTCGTCGTCATCTTCTTTAACCACGCAAGGTGAATATTTCATTCACGACTCAATCTATTATGCTATGATAATCAAGTGATAGATGTTATTGATATTAATTTGAATGTTATAATGGTTGATGTTAAATTGTGATTGGAAGTTAGTTTATGGAAAATAGTTGAGACACTAAATTGTTATGTGACATTGAAATTGGTCGTTAATATAAGTGATGATTAATATGAAATTGAAATGGATATAGGATAGTCTAAAATTTAAAATAGATTATATATGTTGAACTTGTCCCTTTTAAATGTTAAATAAATCGACACGTAGAAAAAGTGTTAACTACACTTTGAACCATTGAATGTATGATTGATGTAATAATTTGATAATAAACGCCAAGTGAAAACCCATAATGTAATAATCTTTAAACTGCATGAAATGATAGTGTGGATTCTAGGAATAATTTTATTAATTTACATAAATAAAAAATGTAAATTAAATGTGATTATTTCGGGATTATTTAAGTAAACGGTTGAATTGTTATGTATGGTTGCTATTGATTGTTTATTTACTTTGACACCATCCCAGTTATCACACTGCAAGTTCCCTTTGCTATGCTTTGCTTTATTTAATGATATTGGGTTGAAATGATAAATACCCAATTGAACAACTTTGGCCTAGGATATATAATTAAAAATAAGAAACCCGATTGGTCGACAAAAATCATTTGGAATTGAAATCTATCTGAATTTAAGAAATGAACTTAAAAATTTGTTGGAAAGTAAGTAACGAAATTAATGGATTTAAATTGTAATAAATGAATGGATTTAATTGTAATAAATCAATGGATTTAATTGTAATAAATGAATGGATTTAATTGAAATAAATCAATGGATTTAATTGAAATAAATTAATGGATTTAATGGTAATAAATTAATAGGATTAATTGTAATAAATTAATGGTTTTAATTGTAAAAAATTAATGGATTTAATTGTAATGAATTAATGGAAAAAAATAAGTGGACCTAATTGAAATAAATTAATGGATTTAATTGAAACGGATTAATAAATCTATTTAATTAGATAAAATGGATTGACACATTTAATTGAAATGAGATTTGAACAAGTAAGTTTTAGAATCTAATAAATTGAATTTATTAGATTCGGAATTAAATCTAATTTGGATAAATTTAATAAATTTGGAATTTGTTATAAATTAAATTTGAGATTAAGTAACAAAGTGACTTAAAGGGAATGCAAAACCAACTAAAGTTAAGGATTTGATTTAGCTGTTGAAATTGATTAAATCAAAGTTCTGATTAAATTTAATGTAACGATGAATGGTAATAGGAATTAAATTGAACTTGAATACTTAAGTATTGTTAACTCAAGGGCTTGAACTAAAACTTCATTTGGAAATATGATTTTTAAATGTTCGAAATAAATTGAATTGTGAAGTGTCAAATTTTGAAAGTCAAACCTGCAACTTGACTTTTGGACTTTGATTTGTTTAAACTTTAATATTAAATGACCATCGGGTAATTAATGCGTAGTTATTAAAGAGACCGGGATCGGATATGGACATACTCTCTGTCGATACCGAAAACCACTTTAATAACTAATATACGCGGAGTGTTGATCCAGAACGAAGTTGATGGTTTTGGTGAACGTGTTGACTGAAGGAAGAGAACGATTTTGGATGACCCCTGACATGACTAAAACAGGAGCCGCGCCGGGCCATTGAGGATCGCCATCTCTAGCGGACACACTTCTTCGATACCTTATCTATTACTTATGTGATTCGATTTGGGTGCACCCCTTGATTTAGGAGTGTTGTTTCGCGGTGTTGGGATAGTAGCTGCTATGCCCAACATCAGTCCGGATCACGCAACTACTAGTAACCTAGTTGGTATCGCCTCATGTACCTTGTCATACTGATTATCCTATTCGCGACCACTACGTTTTAGTTTGTACCTTTAGTATATGGATTGCCCTCTGGTGACTTCCGGTTTTGGGGAAACTACGGTCTTGTATATGCTCTTGGGAATAAAAATGTGTTAAGGGTGGAATGGGCCATGACTTAACACTATTTTGATATCATACTTTACTGATTAGACATTATCTATTTAGCGTATTCTATTGTATATATAGATAGTTTATCGGATCCTTAAAGATGTGTATCACATTCATCTTTGAGTTATGGACTTTATTATTTGCACCCGATTATCCTGTATAAGATTTTGAGTCCTGACTCGAGTGTTTCTTTTGTATATGCTCGGGTCAGTCTGAAGCTATCCAGTTGCCGATCAAGGTTGGTCGAAGATGCTGAAGACTTAGCATTTATCTTTATCAGTTATTTCCGTCCTAGTATTTGATGAACTTATGTATTGAACATCTTGTATTTCTCTTTGTCACTTTATGTTGAGACATTGTTGTATTCCTGTAGTAGATTCATGAACTACTATTATGATGATGTACTTTTCCGCTGCATTATTCTGTGACTATTCTGTGTCTGTGATGTTGTATTGATTCTCATTTACATATATGTATTCATAATCCCATAATGATTCGTGTTTTGTATTATTTAAATTGACATGTGTGGATTATTGGCAATTTAAATGGTCCAAATATACGGGTTGTTACACAGTGACATGACCAGTTCAACTTAACTACAAGAGATGTACAAACAAGTAAAGACAACTCAAGTCAATAAACTGGTCAGAGCTCAATTCTATCAAGTAAACTACATGACTCAAGCTACATGAAGTGTGTCGACCAGTTCACAGTGAATAAAGTGAATGGAAACAACATAGGACAGTAAAGAATCAAAGTCGAAACTCACAGGAACCACAGAATCAAGCAACAACATGTACAGGTCAGTAAACAACATCAAGTTAAGGTCAAAGTCAACCAGTGCCAAGTTCGAACAGTTTCAAAACAATATCAGGTGTATCAATCTCAAATATCAAGCCGCAAGAAAGCCAAAGATGCAAGTTCGAACAAAGTAAATAAATATCGTCAAATATAGTCAAGCCGTGGTCATCAAAGAAGACGAAATCAAAATACTATAATGGCCGAAGTCAAGTCAAAGAAATTCACGGAGCCATAGTCAAACAGTACAAACTCAAAGCCGTGTCAACAAAGCAAGATCAAATATACGAAAATATACGATTAGGAATTAGTCAGAATCAATCCCAATCGCTAATGAATTATCAAGTGGCCAAGAAAAATAAGTTGATAAATTCAAACAAATCATCAGACGAATATACCAACGAAAATCAAGGGTTAAAAACCCTATATAAACAATCATCATCGGCAATTCAAAACTATCGAGTTCAAGTACGAAAAATCAGAAGAAGCAAAAGCACAAATTACATACCAGAGCAAGATCGAACTCGATCATCGAAGGAACCGTGAGCAGAGTGAAGAGACGGTCAATTGCCGACACAAATCAGAAGATCAATTGTAATCGATCAACAATCAATTAGGTTCTTCGATAGCAAAAGCACTAATTCCAAAATCAAGCAAAGAGGAGCCGAAGCTCATAATTCTAGAATCGCCAGAGAGAAGACGAAGCTCTAATTCATTTCACAGAAGAACGAGCCAAAGCCTAATCAGAGCAACAGAGAATCGCCACAGAGCCGAATCCCTAGTTTCTAATTGCCATCAGATAAAAGGACCGGGCAGAGATATGAAATCAGGCTGAAAATCAAAGGGGATCGAAGATAACACAAGCGGGCCGAAGTTTTAGAAAATAAAAAAGGAGGGCCGGGACTTATTTTAATTATTTAATTTCATTTGTGGGCCGGGTTATTATTTTGAGAGCAAAAATAGTTTTGAATTCCAATTTAATTTTTTGCTCTTGATTTTCTTTGGGTTTTAGTTTTTTAAGTTTTTATTTTTCAAACAAAATCAGGGTAAATCACCACCTAGGGTTTAGGTAGTGTCAGATTGTCTAGTTAGGGTTAGTTTAGTAAGCAGGGTGTGCGAGTTTACGAAACTCTATAGGCAGAGCAGGATGTGCGAGTCTGTTAGAGTGTTTGTAAGCGGGATAATGTTTAATTCTAATAGAAATCTGGGAATGCAGCAGTAGGCAGGGGTTGCCGAAGCTGGGTAAATTTTGTGTGTGATTTACTTTTCAGCATATTTATTTAACTGCAGTTTGATAGTTTGTTTAATCTGAGAAAATTTGTTATAACCCTATTCACCCCCCCCCCTCTAGGGTTAATCTAGATCCTACAACTTTAACACCGTGGTAATTCCAAATTAATGTATACTTCAAAACCAAAATATCATTTCATTTCAAATATATCTATTTTCCAAAATAGTATATATAGGTTATAAAATTTAAAAAGTAAAGTATTTATAATTTCCCCAAGTCTCACAAATCGATCCACATCAACTCAAATTCCAAATTCAAATTTATTCAAAGCTCAATTCATCAATTCAATTCAGTTCTAAATATACCATTTAAATTTTCAATATATTTCAAAGCTTTAATATTCAACATTTTCAAAGTTAAATTTAATAGTTTCATATAGCTCTTGCTTTAACTTCATTATTATTTAATCAGGGAATATTCACTTACTAAATTCAATATCATTTAACACGCCTTAAATTACATTTTACTAAATATTTCCTTAAATTTATTTAAACAAGAAATATTCATTAAATTACTTTAATCAAACCCAAGTTATAAATCATATCTTAAATCTCAATTTCAATAAGTTTCAAATCGGTTTAATTAAATAAAATTCTTTATTGAATACAATTTCAACCAAATTCAAATTATCTTCCCAACCTTAACTTATTCAAATTATTACAAAAATCTATTTTGAAATATAAATTTAAATACTTAACCATATTATATGTATTAAATCAATATTAATTAAATTAAATATTATTATTATATCTATATATATCATTACCATTTATATATAAAAATTTAAGAATCAACATTTATTAAAACCATATATTTCTTTCCAAAACCATATAATTTATTTTCAAAATATTTATATATGGACCAACAGTGTCTGTATATAATTTCCTATCCTATGGTCAATTGATACGGATATTTACAATCCGTAATTTAAGTATATACGGGTAGATATCATTTCGACCCGCAATCCCAAATTCAATTCAAATGAAAATCACTTGGGTCTATCATTTCAACCCATAACGATTTTCTCTTATTCTAAAATCCGTTCGGCTATGTATCATTTCAACCCATAGTGAATTCTATACTAACAGGGAACTTGCAGAGTGATAACAGATATAATAATAACATAACAAGCATATATCATAAATAACAATAAAATATAAACAACATGATATGGTGTTATATCCCACAGGTGAACAGTTACTGATAATAGCATATATAACAATTTAAATAACTACAGCAACATATTTCAATTGTCGTTTCAATTGAAATAAAATTTAATAAATAAAAGAACGTTAATCGTGAGTGATTGCTCACCTTTCGAGGCTGGAGAGATTTGAAATGGTTACGAATCCAAGAACGAATTTCCAAAACGAACAAGATCGACACGAATAGGACGAACATGGCTGATAAATAGAGATCGATGAAAATAGATCGGAAACAGCTTGATGTTGACCGAAACAAATATATATATATATATATATATAATTTTAATATATTATTTTCTTAACCAATATTAATTTTGAAACTCATTAAAATTATATACGTACGTTTCAATATATATATATATAATAGTTTTGAAACAAACTATTGACCACCCGTTCTATATAAATCAACATATATCCATTATATTACTGTTTACCATATAATATATATAATACTGTACATAGTATATACATGCTGAAACAATGAAATTATTGCTCTTATATATACTTCAAAGATTACAGAACCAAAATAAACCCACTTCAAACGAATTAAATATATGAATTCATATATATTAACAACATATCACAACCTTATATAATATATTTATAAAAGTATCTCGAGTTTATGAACTTTATATGTAATCGATAATCTATTATAACAACTAACTTAAAACTTGCATAAAAAAATACTTTCATACTGTAAACCAGTAATATATTATATAAAACCAAAATTAAATTTTGAAATGCACTGTTTTTATAGACTTTCCATATTTTACATATATATATATATTTATAACCTTAGTTATACCAAAATTCTTATACAAGCTTACTACTATAATACATTATTCAAACATCTATGCACTGATTATATTATAAAACTATACATTTATGCATATACACTAACACATATAAAACCACCTTTACACTACTTATGTAAAATAACTATATATTTTCAAAAAATATATATACTTACATATATATATATATATATAAAGTGCTGTTGCAACTATACATAGTACATCCTATGTGCAGACTAACTGTATATAGTATGTATACTAACTAAACATATCACATATGGAATGGGCTAACATATAAAATATACTTTATAAAAAAATCAAATATGCTGATGTTAATCGACGGAAATTCTATCGGTTTAGAAAACCGTCGAACGAATTTAAATTAAAATATAACCACAAGCGCACGGCGTACACTTGTAGTACGTGGCGAATACGGGTCGATCCGCAGGGAATTGTTGATTTTAAAAATCTATTCAATCAAATTAAACCAAAGTCGAGTGAAAGTTAAGCTAGAGAGTTAACTAACTAACTAAAAGAAAAGAAATGCAAATATAAGAGTTAAATGACAATTTAGAGAATAAATCCACTCTCTAGATCATGTAGTTCAACACATATGAAATCATAATCTCTCTTTTATGGTCATTAGTGCTTTAATTGATGTGCTTATCATAAGTATGGCATATTTGTGCTATTGATTAGCCAACATAAGCCATCAAACTATAACACATCCCTTAAACCACTTACTAACTTTCATGAAATTTGACAATGAAAATGAAAATGAAATCTATTTTAAGTATGGCCTATTAACTATTGATTAGAAATATAGACCATCAAATTTTAATTTCAAATCACT
This sequence comes from Allium fistulosum, assembly GCA_030737815.1. Lineage (NCBI taxonomy): Eukaryota > Viridiplantae > Streptophyta > Magnoliopsida > Asparagales > Amaryllidaceae > Allium > Allium fistulosum. The sequence continues at coordinate 264,802,602 of CM060904.1, read as the reverse complement.
TTCTTATGCCATAATCATATTTTGATGAAGAGACATTTGTGTTAGTGATTGTTTAAGCATAGCCTATTTGGTGTCAACAATATAGGCTATCAAATTCAAAGCAAGAACAACAAATAAAACACTTCATTGATCATCATTAAGCACAAAAAGAGAGCATGAATTAACAAATAGTTGAAGCTACATAATTAGAGAGCTTCATTACCCCTAAATTGAAGGGGTTTAGCCTCTCATATTTGTCATTTGATTAACAAATGTAGCTTGCAACATGAAAGCAAAATGAAGACAAAATGAAAGCTAAATGAAAGAAAATTATTCTAATTGCATAAAAGAAAATCTACACTACTAGCATGAAAGGAAACGAACAAGTAATTAAAAGGAAACAATAATTACATTGCATAAAAAAAAGAATTACATAAGAGAAGAAATGGCTAAGTAGCCATGAAAAGAAATAGAGCTTTGATTTATTTTCTAAGCTAAAAACTAACTAAAGAGGAACTAAGTGGGAGGAGAAAGGTTACATGAAACATAAGGGGTATATATACAAGTGTTAAACCCTAATTCATTTTTTTTGGGGAATGCCCAAAGTACCCTCTTAGGAAGTGTGGAGGCCAAGTAATCATTAGCTTCAAATAATCCTCATTTAAGTGTACATGAAGCCATTAATTCCATAAGCATGTGCATTAGCCTCTAATTTGTACATTAAGGTAGGTGGGGTCCTCCATTATCTTCACTTTGAATTATTTCCATCTTCATTTGTCCTCTTCACTCTTATGCATGCATATATCATCATGTAACCATTTGTAAAATTCACCAAATTTCCTACAAAACAACATAGAAAATTCCAAGTAAATTTTCACAATTTAATAAATGCATAAAAATGACCATTTTGCCCCTATACGAAGATGAATATGTGACAATTTCAAATAATTTGAATTTTTGGTTAAACAAGTTAAAATACCCAATATGATCATTTATTTAATTTAAATAGATTAAATATGGTGGTGAAAATATGCACATTGACGTGCACATCCAATACCCCCACACTTATCTTTTTATTCGTCCTCGAATAAAGAAAAACTAAGATAAATCCGTTTTTGTAGGGAGCACGATTGCATTGAGCGTATGCAACAAGCCGTTAAACCTCTGGGTGTCCCCAGTAGGACGAGTGTTGTCTCGTGAGGGTTTTCAGCGGATACTACCCACAAAATCCTAATGCAGGATGAAAGTATTTACAAAATGCAAGATTTATTTACAAAGAGATGAGTGTGAGTTTTTGGAAATATTTATGAATGAAAAATTTACTTTTAAATTAACACAAATAAGTTAAATATAGGTTTGGTTATTATCTTGAAAATTTAAGTAATTTACTCATCAAAATTTCCAACAAAAATCAAGTTATCATAACAAATAGACAATAGTTTAACTCGTTGTTTCAGTTGATAACAAAGTGTAACCATGAAATAGGTCCTTAGTTGATTATCAAAGTTTATTAAAGTGGTATTTAATTTCATTTCAATAACAAATCAAATCAAATAAGTTAAAAAAGTGCTTGGATTTCATTTGCTTACTCTCTCCATTTTTGAAAATTTTATTGATATTTACAATATTTACATATGCCTAACTCAGATAAACTGAGGCAAGATATATTACCCATGCACTGCCTTGCGGACTGATGTGAGGGGAATACAGAGCGTGGCGAGTGAACACACAAGTGTGAACACCTATTGACTGTAGGCGTTATTAAAAAGAATTTTTATATATATACACCTAGCTCAGATAAACTGAGGCCAGATATATCGATCATGCATCGCCTTTCAGGCTTACGTGAGAAGGGTACAGAGCACGGCGAGTGAACACACAAGTGTGAACACCTGTCGACCGTAGGTGTTAATAGAAAATATTTACATATATACAAATGTTTTGTTTTTTTTATATGTTTTTTTTTCAAATTTTTTTTTGGAAAGAGAGAGTTTTGCAAAATCGTCTTAGCACCACTTAACTTAGAAGACAAAAAAAATGTTATATCCTTTACTTTAAATCAACCACTTTTAAAACAAAGATTTTCAATTAGGATGTATTTCATAATTAACACGTATGAATCTTCCTATATACTAGTTAAACCATTGTTATTTGTAATCAAACTTCATTTTTATTTTTGTTAAGACAAATTAAATTTCAATTTAATAAACCAAAACCATATATTTATCTTATAGTGTTTTCTTAAAAATAAAACAAAATGCTTAAAAAAAATTTGTTTGTTTTTTTTTTGTTTTTGAGATTTTTTTTTGGAAAAATTGAAAATGATGGTGAGTCTCCCCCCACACTTGATTTTGACAGTGTCCCCACAGTCAACCCAAGTGGAAGGAGAAAATTAAAATTAAAAATGGCCTTTATTTATATGAAAATGAACGGTATTTAAATGGGATCAGAAAGTATACCATCAAAGCGTAAATGAAACGGTCTTCCAAAAACCGATTCATTTGCCTCATTAAATATACGAGACATAGTTTAAGCTCGAAAAACCAAATCGTAAAAGATTTCAAAGTTGAATGTTGATTTGAAAAAATGAATGTCGTTTTATTGAAAACCGTACGAGTTGTTTTATTTTCGATGATTTTCGGGGTTGATAGAATAATTGATTGAAATTCAAATTTCTTATCACCAAGTTGAAATTCAAATTTATCATTGAAAACTTCTTCAAAGTTATTGATTTCAAAATCAAAATGGTGATGTAAATCTTCCCCGTCGGAATTTAACAACTCGTCATCCAAAAGTCCAAAAAATTCGTGTTCATTAAATTCGTCTTCCTTTGTTGGATTATCAACAACTTTAATACATGTCTCAAGTTCAAAATCCCAAGTTGTTGTATTCAAATTTTCAAAATCGAGAAAAGGAAGATCGAATTTTAAATTTGGTTCCACACCCTCAAAAGAGTTGAAATCCAACTTAATTACCGTGTTTTCAACAACTTCATTAAGATTACTATTTTCAATTTCAAAAGTTGTTATTTGCAAATCGTCGATTTGGGTAAAAGATGGATTATCGTTTGACTCACACGTTGGAATTTGATTTGGTTGTTCACATTGTTTCATATAAGTTTCAAACAACGAATCCGTGTGATCATCGTAAATTTCGTTCATTTGTTCAACAAAATCCAATTTATAATTATTAGCTTGAGGATTTTCGATTTGTATTTGTTGAGAACAAAAATTTTCACTCGTATCGTATTCGAGATTATTCCCATTGCCAAAATTATTTGAAAAGTGGATCACATTTTCGTTTTGATTTTGAAATTCTTTTTGGAGTTCAAAATTGAATTGGCATGGGTTATACTCGAAATCGTTTGAATTTTGAAGTGAATTCAAATTTTGATTATTTTGAAAACTTTGATTTGAATCATTGCCCAAATATGAATTACACAAATCATTTATCATTTGATTTTGTTGTGTAGAGATTTCAAGTAGAGACGAAATGCTCTTTTCAAGACTTGAGAGTTGGTCATCATTTTGAAAATTTTGTGGTTCAAAATTTGAATCATTTAAGCAATAGTTGGTGTTAAAATATCCATACGAATTTGGAGTAAAATCATATTGATTATATTGATTTTCACAAGTATTGTAAAATTCAAATGAGTGGGGAAACTCGGACATTTTCAAGAATGTTTTTGTTTTTTTGTCTTTATAAAGGAAAAATATTTACAAAAAGAATTTATTTTTCAATTTTTTTTTCTTTTTGAAAATATTTTATCTTTTTATTTGGATTTTAGATTTTCTAAAAAAAACTAAGAAATTTTTTTTTCTTGGATTTTTGTTTTTGATTAAAAAAAAATTCAAAAGAAAGGATTTAAAAATTTGGAAAGGAATATTTACAATTTTTTTTATTTTGGATTTTGAAATTTTTTTTTTGTTTTTTTAAACATGCATGAACTAATGCAACTAAATGATGATTTATCCTAAGTTAACCCAAAATTGTATAATCACAAATTGTCTTAAATCAACAAGATAGTTCTCAGCCAGGTAACGGGCAGGAGTTATCGGTGCACCACGAATCACCGTAGCAATGCATCTGAAGGTTTAAGTACCTTCAGAGGAACAACCACTAAAATATTTACGAATCACCGTAATATTTATAAATGGTTATTACTCTACCGTAGCCTAGACACCGAGAAAGTAAATTGTCCAAAGAAGACAACTTGTCAATACACAATTAAAAGTTATCGATGTCTAACCGTTATTACTAATCAAAATTCTAGGATGAAATGCAAAGCAGAAATTAAACGTGTATTGACAATGCAACTATGAATGGATTTTTTTGTTTTTTTTTAATTTTTGAATTTTTTTTAAATATATATATATATATATATATATATATATATATATATATATATATATATATATATGCAAATGCAAGCAATCGACAATGCAACTAAAATAAAAACAAGAGATATATACAATGCAAGGCAAATAAAAACAATAGATATATCAAGCAAGCAGTTTTTATTTTTATTTTTGGCAAGCAAAGCGAAGCAATTATTTTTAGCAAGCTGCTTCTTTCCTTTTCTGCTTTTGTAACCTGAAAATAAAAACAAGATATATATACAGTTTTTTTTATATATCGAAGAAGAAACTAAAATAAATGAAAAACAAAACAAATTCAAAACAACCCTCGTTTTTTTTTGGAAGAGACTCTTTTATTTTTTTGAAAATTTTTTTTGGAAAGGAAACTTAAAAAATTTGGCAAGCGGTGCGTAGCTAGCACGCTTTTTATTTGCTTTGACAACCTGAAAATAAAACAAATATATACAAGTTTTTTTTAAATCCAAGAAGAAACTAAGCAAAGGAAAATTGAAACAAGTAGAAACCAAACAAATGAAAACGAAACAATTTTTAACTTGTTATTTTTTTCTTCTTTTTAAATTTTTTTTTTTTGAAAAGACACTAAAAAACAAAGAAATAAAAGAAAAGGAAATGAAGACAAAAATCAAAGCTTTAACACAACTTTTTTTTCTGGGAACACACAGGCCTGGCCCAGTAAAAAAAAATTCACAAATGCACGCAATAGAGAAAACTTCTTCACCGTTCAAAATACAGGACTCCTCTCCTCACACGTATATCTTCACAAAACCTTCGAACTAGATTAAAATTTAGAAACCAAAATCAAAATTCACACGCGAAACTACCAAATCCCAAATCAAATTTTTGCAAGAAAAACAGCATCTCAAATCAGAATTTCCCAATTACCAATCGAAGTTCACTTACAGTCTATGAAATTCAGAATAATTCAGTTGCAGGTTGCTTTTTTGGTGAGTTTGATCGACGATGTTGGCGATTTTCGTGCAGGGTTGTTTGTGGTAGTCGATAGAATTGGGTGATTTGAATTCGAGAGGTGATTAGTTGATTTCTTGATGAAGCTGTTTGCGAGTGCGTGGTACTGGGCTAGTTTGTGGTTCGTGATGTTGGACAAAAGGATTGTTCGTGGTTATACAACAGGCTGTAGTGTTGTGGGGTTATAGAAGTATCGGTTGTTGATGAACTGAGATAGCAGTATGAAGTGGAAGTCGTTTGCAAGATGTTCGATGACGAGTTGTAGAGGTTTATGTGGATAGAGCAGTGAATGACTGTGCAGAGCTTTGTTTGGAAATGGTAGGATGTTTGCAACTGAAAGATTTTGGTGATGAAATGGGTTTTGATAGTGATTGTTTCGTGGAAGGTTGTTGATATGAAGTTGAATGTGTTAAATTTTGGTGATACAAAATCACAATAGAAGGAAACAAATATGCAAAAGGGAAAGTAATCACGTTTGTTCATTATGGAAATGCATTAATAATTGGATTGCATTTGAATGAGATGGCAAGGAAATTTATGCATGCGCACGTTATGGAATAATATATATGCAAAAGATATGCATATTATTTCTTTCTTCGTAATCGCATTGCTTTGGGATTATTTTCTTCCATCTTTGGAACGAGTGAATTACTTGCTATGTTTGTGTGATTTGTTACCGTTGTAATTTGCCTCCATTATCTTCTTACCATATTTTGGTAATTTGATTGATGACTCACATGAATTTATATTGGCTATATATTGAGGGTAGACTTCATTGTAAACTCATCCTGGTATTCAGCCAGTGATCTCCAAATAGAGTGTCTCTTTTTTATCCCTAACTGGGGCTTTGGTATGTAAACTCTTATCTTGTAATCTCTTGTAATTCTCTTATGTGGAATAAAATCTCTCTCCTTTGGACTGGACGTACACTATCTAGATGATAGTGGAACCAGTATAAATATTGTGTCTACTTTTTCTTTATAGTTATTTGCTATTTATTTGGAGTATAGAATAATTGCTGCTAGTTAAGTGATGTTCAAATTGGCAAATCTAGATCCTGTTTATTGTCTTTCCGCATTGGTGCAATTATGTGCACAACAGATTGGTATCAGAGCTAGGCGATTTGTTCAGATTTGTGCATCAATGGCTTCTAGAAAGAGCGGTAGATTTGGTGGTGATTATGCTATTACTCATTTGAATGGAAAAAGGAGATTTTGTGCAATATGGAGTGGAGGAGATTATGTTGAGAGAGAAGAGTGTTCCAGTCTTGGAAATTTGATGATAAGGAGTTTACTGTGTTGAAGAGACATCTGGATTTGGAAACTTGTATCTGCTTTATGGCTCGATGTTGATGTGAGAGTTTTATGTTGATTTCCATGGGAAATTTGTTGTTTGGCAGATAAGTGGATTTGGAAACTTGTATCTGCTTTATGGCTCGATGTTGATGTGAGAGTCTTATGTTGATTTTCATGGAAAAATTGTTGTTTGGCAGATAAAGTATGTGGAAGGAGAGAGATTTGTCTTGTATACAGAGATTTGGATTAGCCTTGTCTATTGGCTTTTGTTTTCTAGCTCTGTATTTGATTGGTGATTGAGAGAATTTTTTGGCCTTGGTGGCTTTGAGATTATTTTGGTATCTACCTTCTTTTGATTTTGGATATTTGCAACATTTTGTTGGCGAGCGGGGACATAGTCTGAGCTCGTTAGCAATATGTGATGGGGGGTGGCTTTGCCGGAACCCATTGGGTAAATATTCATTTTTGGTCTGTATCTCGTTAAGAGATTTTGGTTGAAGGTAGAGTTTGATTTAAAGAGTTTTATGTTGAGAAGAGAATTTGACTCGAGGTGGAGTGTTGGAAATATGTGATTTTGCATCAAGGTGGAGTGTTAAATTTTGGTGATACAAAATCACAATAGAAGGAAACAAATATGCAAAAGGGAAAGTAATCACGTTTGTTCATTATGGAAATGCATTAATAATTGGATTGCATTTGAATGAGATGGCAAGGAAATTTATGCATGCGCACGTTATGGAATAATATATATGCAAAAGATATGCATATTATTTCTTTCTTCGTAATCGCATTGCTTTGGGATTATTTTCTTCCATCTTTGGAACGAGTGAATTACTTGCTATGTTTGTGTGATTTGTTACCGTTGTAATTTGCCTCCATTATCTTCTTACCATATTTTGGTAATTTGATTGATGACTCACATGAATTTATATTGGCTATATATTGAGGGTAGACTTCATTGTAAACTCATCCTGGTATTCAGCCAGTGATCTCCAAATAGAGTGTCTCTTTTTTATCCCTAACTGGGGCTTTGGTATGTAAACTCTTATCTTGTAATCTCTTGTAATTCTCTTATGTGGAATAAAATCTCTCTCCTTTGGACTGGACGTACACTATCTAGATGATAGTGGAACCAGTATAAATATTGTGTCTACTTTTTCTTTATAGTTATTTGCTATTTATTTGGAGTATAGAATAATTGCTGCTAGTTAAGTGATGTTCAAATTGGCAAATCTAGATCCTGTTTATTGTCTTTCCGCATTGGTGCAATTATGTGCACAACAGAATGTGGTTGCAGGGGGTTGTTTGTGTGCAGATGGTGATGGGAGTTGTCAGAGACTGTGGTGGAGCTGCTGTGGTCGATGAACTGATATGTTTGAAGGGCTGCAATGTTATAATGTGAATTTGTGATGGGCAGTGGATGAACTGATGTTGATGTAAGGTGATGGTTGGACGAATTTTATGATGAGTAGCACTGGCGCTTATTCTTTGGTTTGTTTCTAGTGATTTTTTTGGTATGTTGTCAGGAGATAGTTGGTGGTCAAGGGGCTAGGAGGTGATGGAGGTAAAGAGGATGTATGAGAGTGTGCAGTCAACAGTGCAACCCTGTTTGTGACGTGTAGTGCAATTTTGAGAATGGTAACAGTAGCAGCAGGTGGTGAAGCAGGTGGAACCAACAGCAGTGTGATGATGGTCGGGGCAGTGTATTCGTAGGAGGAGGGAGTGTTGTTGTGGATGACAGCAGGAGGCGATTTCGTTAATTGGCGAATTGGGGCTGGAGTTTGGTTGTTGAAGAGGGATTGCAGTGTCAAGATGGTAGAGGAGGAGATGTGCACGGTTTTGTGAAGTAACTGCTGGCAATGGCAGGATGAAGTGTTAAAGATGAAGGCAGCAGTTTGTGAAGATGAAGTAACTGTTGGTTGAAGTTTGAATGGTAATGTCTGTTGTTATGGCAGTTTTGAAAGTTGTGGAAAGGAGTTTGAATGGTGATGAATCGACAGAGGTGGTTTTAGAAGCGGACAAGTGGAAATGTGGTATGGGGGATGAGCTGTGGTTGTGGTGGTTCTATTTGTTGTTGTCGCAGCAAGTCAGAATGGTTAAGGTAGTTGAACTGGGGGTTGAAGCTGCGGCTATGTTGAAGGTGATAGGAAGTTCAGGTATAACAACAGAATGTAAACGTGGACATTGCAATGCACTTTTGTTTCAGGAACTTATCAAAAACAGTGTAAAGACTGAAATTGATAATGTATATGCAATTGTATGAAAATGTCTATAATTCGACCAACATAAATGATGTGAACAATTGTATGAAAAGCAGAGAACTGTGAACACAATTTTATCAACAGAATTTAGCACAAGTGAAACACAATGTAAACTAAACAAATAGAACACTGTGAGTACTAACTAAAGTAAAGTGAACACACTGAAAATGTGGACTGTAACACAATGTAAACTGAGATGAATAGTGAGAGTTTTTTTTTCTTTTTTTCTTTTTTAAAATAGAAATGCAAATGCAATTGCAAAATAGAAAAGCAACAAATGCAAACAACACACAAACAAACACAATTTTTTTTTAAAATAAACACACAAAATAAAATCACACACAAATCAAACAAAAATAATTCAAAGAATAGAAAATCAAAATCAAAACTATTCCCCGGCAACGACGCCAAAAACTTGTTCGGACGGCTAAATGTCTATCGAGTTAGAAAATAGCCGAACAAATTTTGAAATAAAAATAACCGCAAGCGCAAGGCGTACACTTGTAGTACGTGGCGAATACGGGTCGATCCGCAGGGAATTGTTGATTTTAAAAATCTATTCAATCAAATTAAACCAAAGTCGAGTGAAAGTTAAGCTAGAGAATTAACTAACTAACTAAAAGAAAAGAAATGCAAATATAAGAGTTTAATGACAATTTAGAGAATAAATCCACTCTCTAGATCATGTAGTTCAACACATATGAAATCATAATCTCTCTTTTATGGTCATTAGTGCTTTAATTGATGTGCTTATCATAAGTATGACATATTTGTGCTATTGATTAGCCAACATAAGCCATCAAACTATAACACATCCCTTAAACCAGTTACTAACTTTCATGAAATTTGACAATGAAAATGAAAATGAAATCTATTTTAAGTATGGCCTATTAACTATTGATTAGAAATATAGACCATCAAATTTTAATTTCAAATCACTTTCTTATGCCATAATCATATTTTGATGAAGAGACATTTGTGTTAGTGATTGTTTAAGCATAGCCTATTTGGTGTCAACAATATAGGCTATCAAATTCAAAGCAAGAACAACAAATAAAACACTTCATTGATCATCATTAAGCACAAAAAGAGAGCATGAATTAACAAATAGTTGAAGCTACATAATTAGAGAGCTTCATTACCCCTAAATTGAAGGGGTTTAGCCTCTCATATTTGTATTTGATTAACAAATGCAGCTTGCAACATGAAAGCAAAAAGAAGGCAAAATGAAAGCTAAATGAAAGAAAATTATTCTAATTGCATAAAAGAAAATCTACACTACTAGCATGAAAGGAAACGAATAAGTAATTAAAAGGAAACAATAATTACATTGCATAAAAAAAAGAATTACATAAGAGAAGAAATGGCTAAGTAGCCATGAAAAGAAAGAGAGTTTTGATTTATTTTCTAAGCTAAAAACTAACTAAAGAGGAACTAAGTGGGAGGAGAAAGGTTACATGAAACATAAGGGGTATATATACAAGTGTTAAACCCTAATTCATTTTTTTAGGGAATGCCCAAAATACCCTCTTAGGAAGTGTGGAGGCCAAGTAATCATTAGCTTCAAATAACCCTCATTTAAGTGTACATGAAGCCATTAATTCCATAAGCATGTGCATTAGCCTCTAATTTGTACATTAAGGTAGGTGGGGTCCTCCATTATCTTCACTTTGAATTATTTCCATCTTCATTTGTTCTCTTCACTCTTATGCATGCATATATCATCATGTAACCATTTGTAAAATTCACCAAATTTCATACAAAACAACATAGAAAATTCCAAGTAAATTTTCACAATTTAATAAATGCATAAAAATGACCATTTTGCCCCTATATGAAGACGAATATGTGACAATTTCAAATAATTTGAATTTTGGGTTAAACAAGTTAAAATACCCAATATGATCATTTATTTAATTTAAATAGATTAAATATGGTGGTGAAAATATGCACATTGACGTGCACATCAGCTGATATAAACTAACTAATGAAAACTGGCATAATATGTATTATACAATAAAAAAATCAAAACTGGAAACCTGTAATGTTTAAAAATATATATACTAATTTTTTTTCTTCCCACAGTAAAAGCAAGATTATCGATATACTATATATATAGCTATATATACTGACATTCATCTACATCAATGTCAGATCAAACTTTATAAAAGAATAAACTAAAACGTAAATATTAAAATCAAGGATACTTGTGTATATATTTAAATCGATACTCAAAATCAATATACCTTTCAATAAGGCAAAGTAATGCTGAAGGTCATGGGATGCATGCGAACAAACTTCTAGGGTCACTATATACGTACACAAATTATATAACTTACAAATTGTAAACCACTTTGTATATTTATTTTAAAACTATACTTATATAAACTTTATAAGCTACATGTAACTTTATAACAAAATATAAATATATACATACTTTAATTCAAAGTCTAACAGACATGCTCTGCATACTTATATAACATATATATTTATTTATTTTTCCCCTGTAAAATCATATACAGTTAACAACTTACAATATAAAATATTTATATAGTACCTATAAAAGGAAGAGAGGAGGAATGCGCCCGTTGTTCGCCAAATGTTGGATGAAGGGGATCGGCTCGGCTATGAGTGTTGAGGCGACAGGGGAGGAGTGGAGGCTGATCTGTGCATGCGAGCTATAGTGTGTGGTGCTAGACGTGGAGTGACGGGTGTTAAACGAAGAAGGCTGAACGAAGAAGGCGACTTTGAGGTGGAAGGCACGCTGGCGTGGGCTCGGGCCAGAGGTTGCGGTAGCCTGGTGAGCTCGGCTATGTCCGGGCGGAGGTGGCAAGAGGCCGAGATCTGTGTGCGTGGCAAAGATGCTAGAAGAGAGGGGAGGGACCGAAAGAATAAGGGGAGAGGAGAAATAAAAATAGGGAGTGGGTTTCACGAGATTGAAGAGCTAGAGGATATACAGAGCAATTAAAGGAGACTGAAGTGGAATAGGCTAAAGTATAGGGAGTGGGTGAAAAGGCAACGGTCACTTCAAGCTGGAATGTAAATAATTAAAAGCAATTAATCATAACTTGGCAAGCACGGCTCAAAATTTTGAAACCAAAGGAAAAGGGAAAAAGTAAGGTCACAGCTTAGGGTACCATTTAAAACGAACGGTTTATTGTTTCTGTCGCGTACCGGACCTCAAGATACATAAATAAATATACCGCTGAGATCAGCACGACTAGACAATCAAAACGGCATATAGATATTTATGGTATGATCATCCGATTAAAAGTCGATAATCGGTACCGAAAATGTTGCTATTCCATACGAAAAAAATCCAAACGGAGCTAGAAACGTCCGAATTTCGCAGTCAGATTCAGAGTGTTCTAAATAAATTTTCTCGTGTTGAAATATTTAGGTTTCGGAAAACTTTTAAATTCAACTGTTATTAACTGATCTTAATTGAAGAAAATTCCATATGAAAATAAACTTCAATATTATCAGATGAAAATTTACCGGTTTCTATGTTTTAAATAGACGTATTCCAAATAATAAATTTTTATTTTCAAATTAAATTATTTAAAATTTCACCAAAATTCAATTAAATACGTAAATAAAACCATTAAAATTATTAAAATTTTACGGATCGTTACACTCTCCCCCACTCAAAACTTTTCGTCCCCGAAAAGGAAGGAGGTAGGAGAATAGAAACAACCAGACAGAAAAGATAGATTAAAAGACAAGGATAAACAATTAATTTAAACTATATATATTTTACTTGAAATATTCATTGGAAAACTTCATTTGCAATTCAATTATCTTTAATACTTTAATACCTTCCAAAACCCATTTGTAAAATTTCTTGCTTCCTTTATAAATACCATTTATATATTTAAATAACACTTTTATAAATATATGAAACTATTTGAAAACAATTATTTACCTTATTACTTATATTTACAAAGAAGTTATTTGAAAACAATAAATCCATAATTCATAAATTTATTAATTTTTATCTCAAGATACTTTTCAAATATTATTAATAAATCATAATCATTTACTTTAAATATGTTTTATTTAATTAATAACTTCTAAAATATTTATAACACTAAAATTTTATATTAAACCATGTAGTATATAAATAAACAATATTTAAAAAGGATATAGCCAACAAGGAAAAGAAGGAGGATTTGGAAAAATAGAATATAGGTGAATAAATAAAGCTGAGCAGATAAGGTAGATTCAAAAGAATAGTATCGGGCATGAATAATTAATTCAAACCATAAGAAATTCAATTTCAAATATTAATACAAAATTTCTTTGTTGGAAATACTTTTATAACTCGATGTTTCAACAAGTTTATCCTCCTTCCTGCAGACTCTGGCAGCGCGTTGATCAGACGCAAAGCTAGAATTATCCAGGTACTTAGTAGACTTGTTTCTACACCCAGTGAAAATACTGGAAAACTTTTTTAAAACATATATGGAAAGTACAATCCAAACAAAACAACCAAAACCTTTGTCTAACCATGGATCATAGATACACAATGGTTACGCCTGGGTCCCCCAGGAAACAATCCATATCCATAAGCTTTCTTAGCCCTGCGAATTACGCCATGATGACTAGTAGACCGCAGATACACAAAGGTTACGCCTGGATCCCCCAGGAAACATCCGTATCCGTAAGCTTTCTCAGCCCTGCGGATTTCGCTACTAAAACGACCTACATAGATCATAGGATACACAATGGTTATGCCTGGATCCCCCAGGAAACATCCGTACCCCTAGGCCATCCAGCCAGGTGAATCACGCTATGTAGCCGCGCTTGTAAGACCATGGGTAACGCCATGGAATTCGATGGAAACTCGAGTATCATATCCGGAAAACCAAAAATCAGAGAAAAATATCGATAGAATGAATCCACAATGTGGCCACAAAGTGGATATCAAGCAGAAGGCACTTTCCATATCTTTACTTCGAAAACATGTATCATATAGTACCTTTTCAAATCACTTTCAAATATCGTACTTATATAAGGTCCATTATATATAAAATTTCATTTTTAAATCAAATACTTTCCAAAATCAATAGTATATCAAATCACACTTATATAGACTTCAATTATATCACTTTTCCAATTGAGTACCTTTTCAAATCAATAGTTTCGAATCAATTTCATACTTATACAAACCAATTTTTATATAAGTTTGATAACTCCCAAATCAAGTATTTAAATAAGTTTCTCAATTCAATTCGTTTCAATATCCATACAATTTTCAAAATCATATACACTCTCACCAAATTGTTCTTCCAAATCAAATATCTTCAGTTCCAAAGTTTCCAAAATAATAAATTTAGAAAATAAATCCAAATTTCCAAATCAATATAATTTAAGTCAACCAATTCATTTCCAAAATCAAATGTTTTCAAAATCATCTTATATTTACATAAAGTCCATCTTATATTAGGGTCAAAAAATTTCAAAAATACATTTCGCTGCATGAAGAGCCATATGGGATTGAACATCTTTGCTTACTAAAAGATTTTTAATTTAGAATATTTTTGTATATAAAATAGTTTGTAAAATAGTTTTGTATATAAAATAGTTTTGTAAAAATAGTTTTGTATGTAAATAGTTTTTTAAAAATAGTTTTGTATGTAAAATAGAATAAAATAGTTTGTTTAAGAAAAATAAAAGAAAAATAGTTTTGAATAAAAGAGAAATAAATTCCAATTAAATTACAAAGATATCCAACCCAACAACTTCGGATTTCAGCATCAAAGTATATCAATGTTATTAGAACATAAGATGTACATATGTCATCATTTCGCGACATCATATTCGATCGCTCGCTCGATCACACAAGTTCGCTTTCGAACTAGTATTGTCCATTCGACTTCCCTAATGCGGACTTCGATATGGTTTCTCGACTAGAAGCCATCATTCTCCTTGCATAGCCATATACTATGATAGAGAATTCTAGAATCAAGCCCAAAATCCATATCCAGTATTCACCATCAAGAATCAAATGAAAAATCCTAGCGCGAAATGGTGTAATTCACCTCGAACTTGTGTACTCAAACTTGGATCAAATTAATTATGCGAATAGAACATCATACGTACAACTTATGTATCTATTCCAACTTGTTAAATATATAATTTTATAAAGATGTGTAACAGCCCAAAAATTTTAACAAATTTTATTATAAATTTAAACATTTTGAAATATTGATTTGAATTAAAAATGTAATAATTTGTGTGAAACGGGAAATTTAAACTTTGCAATTCGTTACGTTTATTTATACCCATTCTTTAATTTATTTTAAACAATCAAATTTATTTATTATGGTAATAGCTATTTAATTGTTGGTTTAAAATGATACGTTATTCTATTGAAGGAAACCGTTAGTTTTTTTTCTTTCAATTTTTAATTAATAAAAGAAATAAATCAAATTGTACGTTACTTTGGGCATTACACTTTACATTCGTTGTTCCTTGTCCATTTGATCTTTTCTTGCGTTAATAGTGCTATTTCAGCTGTATATTTTCAGTTTGAAAATTTCAATTAAATCTTGCATTGAATTGTGCGCGTGAGAATCATTCCATTTCCCTTTTATCTTCCTTACGTTTCGTTCAAACTTAATAACATTTATTGCCTTAACTTTTTCTACCGTTCAAAACTTTTTGCCTCCTCTCTACAAATTATAGACAGCTGTTTCGTTTCTCTCATTCACAAATCTCCATTTCCACAAAAACTTTCTCTGTAGCTTCCTTTACAAAGTACGTGAGCATCCCTCTGGAAGGTAGAGAACAGCAACTTCTTTTCTTTTTCTTTTTTTCAAAATTTTGTTCCCTTGCTTTTATTCTTTGCTGTTCCGTGTTGGCCACCATCTACCCATTCGAAACCCACACCTTCAACACCATGCCGAGAACCACCACGTCACCGCCTTCAATTCGCCCCTCCAGACCTACCACGCTCGCCACCACTGCTACACCATGCTCCTACCCATGTCAGCCCACCACAGTCACGGCCGAGACCACCATTCGCCACCAGACCAGCCTCCTACCCCAACCTACCACCACCAACCCCATACGAGACCGAGCCCTGCCCACGTCAGCTTCGCCACCAACCTACCCCACGGATCCAGACCCAAACCCAGTCCACCACCATGCCTTCAACCCATGCCAAACCCAGTTCGTCGCCACTGCGCCCTACGGCCACCACAGCCACCATCACGTCCCCAGGCACCCCACGCCAGACCGAGAACCCAACCACAACCCAGTCGAGTTCCACTTGAACCCATGCCCTGCCAGCCACCACCCCACGCCTTGCCAGCCACCTCCACTGACCTATGCCCAGACCACCACGTCACCTGACCCAACTCCAACCCCTCTCCAGACCGAGCCTAGTATTGAATCAGAGAATGAAAACTATTGTCTCTGTGTATTTGGTATCTTAGTTATATTTAGACCTGGCCATTGTCGAAAAAAAAGGAAATGAAATAGTTGTTGTCACCTTGTATTTCGTTTCTCTATGTTTCTTTTTGCATTTCATTTTGTTGAATGTCAGACCGAGCACCTGTAGTTGAAATTTAAAAAGATGAGAAAAGCCTTGTTTCGTCCCTTTGTCATTTTGCATTTTGGTGTTTGAGTATTCTCCACTGACTTTTGAAAAAAAAGTTGCTTTGTCACTTTTGCAAACTTTGGAGCTATACTTCTAGCCGGCATTTGTTTGAAAAAAAAAGAAATGAAGAAGCGAGCAAATTGTTGTGGTCAAGCCCTTGTTTGAAGTTATAATCTATATTTTTATGTAGTCGAGCTATCGCTTTTGATTTTCAACTTGTTCTTTTTCATTTGTTTGCTTTATTTAAAATTCATTATTCGTGCAATCTTAGATTTGATCATTTATTGTGCTTTTGATTTGAATCTAGTTGGCGCATCCGCTAATGACTGATCGTGCTATCCGCGTGCTTTCGATTGACATCGTATTTCTCTTTCTGAATCGAATCTCCAGCTCCGTAGAGGTGAGTAAATCTTACACGAATATTCATACTTATATGATTGTGAAACGACCGCAACTGAATGTGTAGAAATAAATAAATGATGTTATAATTACCTGTGATTTATTTATAGTTGATGTTAGAATTGTTAAAACTGCATATCGTATCATCTGTTATATTTTGTTCTTATTGTACTGATATTCTGTTCTGTTAAATCACACTGCAAGTTCCCTATAGAATAGAATCACTATGGGTTGAAATGATACATACCCGAACAGACTTTAGAATAAGGGAAGGTCGTTATGGGCTGAAATGATAGGCCTGAACGATTTTCAATTAAATTTTATTTACTTGGGATTGCGGGTTTGAAATGATAAAACCCGGATTTTTCTTTGTAAATTACGGATTGAAATGATATAATATCCGTATCACTTGACTTAGGCTAGAAAATATTATACAGACCCGTGGTTATTTTTCTGTATTGACTGGATACCTATAAATAATTTAAATATTGTAATAATATTAAATTTATTTAAATCGAATTTTTAAGTGATTTATTTAGAATAGAAATGATTTTTCTATGTGATAAATATAAATAAATGGAGAAATATTGATTTTTAAACGAAACTGAAATTTGGAATTTTGACTAAAAGAAAAGATGGAAACTTAAGTTAATTAAATTGAAATGAAAATTTAGTTTTAATTTGGTGGAAGAATGGAGTTTAAGTTTAAATGTTGAAATGAATGTAATAAGCGAATTTGTAAGTTTTGGTTTTTATGTGTAAAAAAAATTTCTCTTTAAAATAAATCAGTTAAAGGATTTAAATGAACATTTTTAATGTATGATTTTGTAAGTTCTGAACTAGGGAAATCTGTAGCACTTGTAAAGTGTTGTGGATTATATAAGTGAACCAAAAGAGAAAAATGAACTAAGGCTATGATAGTACTTGGTAAGTGCTGTTGTAGCAGAAACTAAAATTGAACCTGAACTAATAAAAGGGCTACTATAGCACTTGTTAAGGACTGCAGTAGGCTGAAATATGATTTTTGTTTAAAACTGAACTGTTATAGCAGTTTATAAATGTTGTTTTGTTGAATAAAATTGTTTTCAAATATAACTTACCGCCACACTTTTAAATGCCGTGGAAGCTGAGAATTTTAATGCTATTGTTTTAAGTGAATAAGTGAACTCCGAAAGGGTTAGATTTTGGAAATTTAATATTTGATTTTAAAAGAATAATGTCTTTGTTTTTAAATGGTTTAATTCGAAGTATATTTGATAAATTGTTTTAAATCTATAACCACGGGTTATAATAACGATTGGTTGGCAAGGAGACCGGGATCGGATATGGACATACTCTCTGTCGATACCGAAAACCACTTTGACAACCGTGTACGCGGTGGAGATTCCAGAATGAAGTAGGATGGTGGCGACGTTCTTAAGGTATGTTACGTGGACCCAACTCCCGTGAGTTAGCATAAGGTGGCTAAAACAGGAGCGATCTCGGACCAGTGAGGTAGCACCTCTTCTCGGACACATTTCTTCGATATTATACTCTTACTTGTGATTGATTAGATGGCCATCCTCCGATTTGGGAGTGTTGTTCGAGGTGGAACGGTAGTGGCTGCTATGCGTATCCATCAGTCTGTGTGCGTAATTGGTATATCTACCCTGGCATTGCCTAGTTGTGCCGTGTCACCTACCATATCGAGCTTTACTACGATTATGATTTTAAGATCCGACCGCGTTAAGATTCTCCATCCCCTTAACGCTATTTTCCGATATGATTATACTTTACTTATTTAGGCACTATTGTAATAGCGAATATTACTACATAGTAGATATTTTAACGAATCCTTAGAGGATGGGTGGTCCCAAGCATCTTCTAAGTTACTTGTACCTTTACTACAGTTCATTTGAGTTGGTTTACATTGTATATGTATGTATATCCTGACTCGAGTGTTTATGTTTTATTTTACGCTCGGGTCAGCCTGAGTATTCACAGCTTTGGATTCACTTTTCTGGAGCTAGGAATCGCTGGAGATTCTGCTTATCTAGTTATCTACCTATTTCAGTTTCAGTTGTCTTATTTCAGCTTTTGTTTTAGAGACCTGTGTATTTGGGATTTCTATTGTACTTGTGTCAGAACTGTATTGGGTTTCAGACTATGTATTTTGTATTTGATTTGAGACTATGTATTTTAGTGGCTTCATGAACCACTATGGTTATTTTAAATTCCGCTGTGAGTTATTCTGATATTTCTGTGTCTGTGATTCTGTGAATGATTTTATTTGCTCCAAATTTTATTACAATCTTTTATTTTGCATTATTCAAGTCTGACATGTGTGGATTATTGTCGATTTGAATGGTCCAAAATAGTGGGTCGTTACATTTGGTATCAGAGCCAGGTTTTAGGCAAACCTGAGCCTATGGAGCAAAAACTCATTAGAGATAGGGTAGAAATACCCTAGAATGAGTGAAATCAAACTCAGAATCATTTCCTTGTGAGTGAACGTATTTTCAAAGTATAAAATGATTTTTAAAATGATTTCTCAAATGATTTTCAAAGATTATTTTGATATAAAGTTTTCTTTTTTTAAGAAGAAATTTTTTTTCAAACTTCCTTCTTTCCGTATCTACCTTGTTAGGAATTTTGTTATTAGGATATTCATCCAAGTGATCTTATCGTGTCTTATCTTAACTTATCTTTGTCTTCTCTGTACCTTGTCCTAAATTTATTCTTGATATTTCCAGGATGAATCGTGGAAATGCTAGAGGTAGGGGTCGTGGTATTGCCCCAGTTCCTCCACCTGTTGCACCCGTTAGGTTTACTGTTCTTTGCAAGGAATTCTCTCAGCTCGGTGGCACTAGGTTCACCGGTTCAGAGAGTATTATCGAAGCCCATCAATGGCTACGAAGTTTGGAGAGAATTTTTACTGGTCTAGAGATCACTGATGCCCAGAATCGTCAGTTAGCAGCATGGCAGCTGCAAGAGTCAGCCTTAGATTGGTGGGAGTCTGTTACGACTCACACTAACGAAGGTGATCTTTCGTGGGAGCAGTTCAGGTATCCTTTGTGTTAACTTGAATTTTTCCCATTTCCTTTTCTTTTGAATCTATCTTAAGTTCGGTTCTGTATCTTCTTTTCAGGGAGGCTTTTGTGGCAAAATGGATGCCCGAAGCTGGGAAATCTCAGCTTTACCGTGAATTCATGGACCTCAAGCAGGGTACCATGTCTTTTTCATAGTATGAGCGGAAGTTCAATGAACTTTCCAAATTTGGTCCTGGTCTTATCGACACTCAGCTAAAGAAGAATGAGAAGTTCATTTCTGGAGCTCGCCCAGAGTTCTACGATCGTCTTATTTCACATGTTCATGGCACTTTTACTGAGCTCATGGATATGGCTATTCGCTATGAGAACCCTACTTCCAAGGGTCCTGCTGCTTCTGGTGCTCATGTCTCACAATCTTCCTTTGCAAATTCCAAGAAGAGAAAGCCCAACTTCCACCAGTAGAAGAAAAATTGGATCAAGCATGCGGGCTTGGGATCTTCAGCATCTGCTCCTTCCCAGAGACACCCTATTGATCTTTCCTCCATTACTTGCTTCAAATGTGACCAGAAGGGACACTATGCCAATAGTTGCCCTAATCCGTCTGTTGCTGCTGTTCCTCCACCCCAGGTTTCCAGGAACGATCTTTGTCATGTTTGTCTTCAGCCGGGTCATTTTAGGAAGGACTGTCCTTTATATCAGAAGGGAAAGCCATCTGGTGTATTTGCTGTCACGTCTGCTTCATCTCCTGCTGCACCTGCTCCTGCTCCTAGCGATGGTCAAGGTACTCTTCAAGGCACCTTTACTTTATTTCATCATCCTGTTCGTGTTTTATTTGATACTGGGGCTTCGCATAGTTTTATTTCTGATGATCTGTGTAACAAGTTTGAACGTCTCCTTTCTCCTGAGTATGCTTCTGTTCCTCTATGTGTTTCAAATCCTATTGGTGGTCCCGCGAATCTTAATAAGATTTGTAAACATGTGAAACTACACCATTCCGATCATCGTTTTAGTGGTGATTTCTATATTCTTGGTTTTGATACTTTTGATTTGCTGCTTGGAGATGATTGGTTAAAGAATCACGATGCCCATATCTCTTGTAAATCCCGAATTGTTTCTCTTAAGGATGATCGGGGTAATTCTTTGGTTATTCAGTGTAGTCTGCCTCATGATTGTGCTGGTAGCTTTATCTACTCATTGGATTCTTCTCCTGTTGATCTTCAGTCGACTCGGGTAGTTAATCACTACCCGGATGTATTTAGGGAAGTTACTGCTTTACCTCCCAAGCGGGAAATTGATTTCCGCATTGATCTCATTCCTGGAGCTCGACCTGTAGTTCTTCCTCCTAGAAGAATGGCACCCCGCGAGAAGGTTGAGTTAAGAAAGCAAATTGAGGACCTATCTTCCAAAGGTCTGATCAGACCTAGTTTTTCTGAATGGGGAGCTGCAGTGGTTTTCGTCACCAAGTCCGATGGTTCTCTCCGGATGTGTGTTGATTATAGGGAGTTGAACAAACTCACTATGAAAAATAGATATCCAATGCCTCGCATCAATGACATGTTTGATCAGCTTTATGGTGCTACTGTTTTCTCTCAGCTTGATCTTGCCACGGGTTTTCACCAACTCAGAGTTGCCGAAGAAAGTATTCCCAAGACTGCTTTCCGTACTGAGAGTGGGTTCTTTGAATGGTTAGCTATGCCTTTTGGTTTGACTAATGCTCCTGCTTTCTTTGTTGACTTGATGAATCGTGTTTTCCGTGATGTGCTTAATAAATTTGTTCTAGTCTTTATGGATGATATCCTCATTTTCTCTAAGTCTGAAGAAGAACATGAGTCACATTTGAAATCTGTTCTTGAGACTCTTCGAAAGCATCAGTTAAAAGCCAAATTTTCCAAATGCCATTTCTCTAAGGATGAAGTCCGATTTCTCGGGCATATTGTTTCTAGTAATGGAGTTTCAGTTGATCCAGTCAAGATCGCTGAGATCAATGTAAGTCTTTCTTTCTGTCTCTTTCCTTGTTTCATTTCAATTTACTCTATCTTTCCGATTATCTTTTCTTCCCTATTCTGTGCAGGATTGGGAAACTCCTAAGACTCCTACTGATATCCGTAGTTTTCTGGGCCTCGCCGGTTATTACCGGAGATTCATTGAGAATTTCGCTCGGATTGCTGCACCTCTCACGGCTTTAACTCGGAATAATGCTAAGTTTATTTGGAATAATAAGTGTGAGGCCGCATTCAATGAGTTAAAAGACAAGCTTACTTCCACACCTGTTCTTACCGTTCCAAAAGGAAATGAGGGATTAATGGTATACACTGATGCTTGTCGAGAAGGTTTGGGAGCTGTTCTGATGCAGGATGGTAGAGTGATTGCTTATGCTAGTAGACAGTTGAAGACTCATGAAGTAAATTATGCTGCCCATGATCTAGAGTTGCTCACTGTTGTTTTCGCTTTGAAGCTTTGGAGACATCATCTGTTGGGTACCAAGTTCGAGCTTTTCACAGATCATCAGTCTTTGAGGTATATTTTCTCTCAGAAGGATTTGAATCAGAGACAAGTTAGGTGGTTAGAGTTCCTTGCTTCTTATGACCTCGACATCAACTATACACCGGGAAAAGCTAATGTTGTGGTAGATGCTTTGAGTAGGAAGAAAGCTTTGTTGTGTTAGATTGTTGTTTCTTCACCTCTTGTGGATCGTATTATGGCTAGTCAGGATGAGGATCAGATGCTTAGATTGATTAAGGAGAGTGTTCGAAGCAGAGTTGGAGGTAGTAGTCTTGATGGAAGTGGAGCTCAGATTGACGATAAGGGTGTATTGAGGATTAATAATAGGATTTGTGTTCCGAATGTTGATGGATTGAGACAGGAGTTACTTCGGGAGAATCATCAGTCCAGACTTTCTATTCATCCAAGCATGACCAAGATGTATCAGGACATGAAGAAGTTATATTGGTGGAAAGGTATGAAGCGAGATATTTCCACTTTTGTTAATAGGTGTGCGACTTGTCAGCAAGTCAAGGCAGATCATCAGAAGACCCCTGGTTTATTGCAGCCTCTGGAGATTCCCAATTGGAAGTGGGAACAAGTTTCTATGGATTTCATTGATGGTTTACCGAGGACTAGGAAGGGTAACGAGAGTATCTGGGTTATTGTGGATAGATTGACCAAATCAGCTCATTTCATTCCGGTCAAGTCTACCCGTTTAGCTTCTCGTTTGTCTGAGATTTACATGAGGGAGATTGTTCGTCTCCATGGTGTTCCTCTCAGTATCGTTTGTGATCATGATCCTATCTTTACTAGTAGATTTTGGAAAGCCTTTCAGGATTCTTTGGGTACTCGTCTAAATCTGAGCACTGCTTACCATCCACAGACCGACGGTCAAACGGAAAGGGTGAATCAGATTTTAGAAGATCTTCTTCGTGCTTGTGTGCTTGATTATGGAGGATCTTGGGAAGATCATCTCCATCTTTTCGAATTCACTTATAACAATAGTTATCAGGCCAGTATTGAGACGTCTCCGTTTTCTGCTCTGTACGGACGACCTTGTAGATCTCCTTCTTGTTGGATTGAATCCGGTAATCGTTTGGTTTTTGGTCCTGAGATGGTTTTGGAAGCTTTAGAGAGAGTTAAAGAGATTAAGAGGAAGATGAGGATTGCTCAAGATAGACAGAAGAAGTACGGTGATCGTCGAAGACGGAGTTTAGAGTTTGTTGTTGGTGATTTGGTTTTCCTTAAGGTCTCTCCCTTAAGGAATGTTATTCGTTTCGGTCGTAGAGGAAAGCTTTCTCCTAGATTTGTAGGTCCTTTCCGCATTTCGGAAAGAATTGGCTCTCTTGCTTATCGTCTGGATTTACCCGAGAAATTTTCTGGAATACACAATGTCTTTCATGTATCTCATCTTCATCGCTATCTGCAAGATCCATCTCTTATTATTCAGCCTTCTGCTCTTGATAGTTTGGATATTGAGCAAAATTTGACTGTTGAGAGGAAGCCACTTCGTATCGTCGATCGAGGTACGAAACAGCTAAGAAGAAAATCTGTCAACCTGGTCAAGGTGCTGTGGAGCACTGATGAACGGGATTGCACCTGGGAGACGGAGGAGAGCATTCGTGCTTCGAATCCGGAATTGTTTATTTCTGGTACTTTGGCTTTTCTGTCTTATCTTTCTTTGTTTTCCTTTTTCGTTTCTTTTCGGGGACGAAAAGCTTTGAGTGGGGGAGAGTGTAACAGCCCAAAAATTTTAACAAATTTTATTATAAATTTAAACATTTTGAAATATTGATTTGAATTAAAAATGTAATAATTTGTGTGAAACGGGAAATTTAAACTTTGCAATTCATTACGTTTATTTATACCCATTCTTTAATTTATTTTAAACAATCAAATTTATTTATTATGCTAATAGCTATTTAATTGTTGGTTTAAAATGATACGTTATTCTATTGAAGAAAACCGTTAGTTTTTTTTTCTTTCAATTTTTAATTAATAAAAGAAATAAATCAAATTGTACGTTACTTTGGGCGTTACACTTTACGTTCGTTGTTCCTTGTCTATTTGATCTTTTCTTGCGTTAATAGTGCTATTTCAGCTGTATATTTTCAGTTTGAAAATTTCAATTAAATCTTGCATTGAATTGTGCGCGTGAGAATCATTCCATTCCCCTTTTATCTTCCTTACGTTTCGTTCAAACTTAATAACATTTATTGCCTTAACTTTTGCTACCGTTCAAAACTTTTTGCCTCCTCTCTACAAATTATAGACAGCTGTTTCGTTTCTCTCATTCACAAATCTCCATTTCCACAAAAACTTTCTCTGTAGCTTCCTTTACAAAGTACGTGAGCATCCCTCTGGAAGGTAGAGAACAACAACTTCTTTTTTTTTATATTTTTTTTTTCAAAATTTTGTTCCCTTGCTTTTATTCTTTGCTGTTCCGTGTTGGCCACCATCTACCCATTCGAAACCCACACCTTCAACACCATGCCGAGAACCACCACGTCACCGCCTTCAATTCGCCCCTCCAGACCTACCACGCTCGCCACCCCTGCTACACCATGCTCCTACCCATGTCAGCCCACCACAGTCACGGCCGAGACCACCATTCGCCACCAGACCAGCCTCCTACCCCAACCTACCACCACCAACCCCATACGAGACCGAGCCCTGCCCACGTCAGCTTCGCCACCAACCTACCCCACGGATCCAGACCCAAACCCAGTCCACCACCATGCCTTCAACCCATGCCAAACCCAGTTCGTCACCACTGCGCCCTGCGGCCACCACAGCCACCATCACGTCCCCAAGCACCCCACGCCAGACCGAGAACCCACCACAACCCAGTCGAGTTCCACTTGAACCCATGCCCTGCCAGCCACCACCCCACGCCTTGCCAGCCACCTCCACTGACCTATGCCCAGACCACCACGTCACCTGACCCAACTCCAACCCCTCTCCAGACCGAGCCTAGTATTGAATCAGAGAATGAAAACTATTGTCTCTGTGTATTTGGTATCTTAGTTATATTTGGACCTGGCCATTGTCGAAAAAAAAGGAAATGAAATAGTTGTTGTCACCTTGTATTTCGTTTCTCTATGTTTCTTTTTGCATTTCATTTTGTTGAATGTCAGACCGAGCACCTGTAGTTGAAATTTAAAAAGATGAGAAAAGCCTTGTTTCGTCCCTTTGTCATTTTGCATTTTGGTGTTTGAGTATTCTCCACTGACTTTTGAAAAAAAAGTTGCTTTGTCACTTTTGCAAACTTTGGAGCTATACTTATAACCGGCATTTGTTTGAAAAAAAAAAAAAAGAAATGAAGAAGCGAGCAAATTGTTGTGGTCAAGCCCTTGTTTGAAGTTATAATCTATATTTTTATGTAGTCGAGCTATCGCTTTCGATTTTCAACTTGTTCTTTTTCATTTGTTTGCTTTATTTGAAATTCATTATTCGTGCAATCTTAGATTTGATCATTTATTGTGCTTTTGATTTGAATCTAGTTGGCGCATCCGCTAACGACTGATCGTGCTATCCGCGTGCTTTCGATTGACATCGTATTTCTCTTTCTGAATCGAATCTCCAGCTCCATAGAGGTGAGTAAATCTCACACGAATATTCATACTTATATGATTGTGAAACGACCGCAACTGAATGTGTAGAAATAAATAAATGATGTTATAATTACCTGTGATTTATTTATAGTTGATGTTAGAATTGTTAAAACTGCATATCGTATCATCTGTTATATTTTGTTCTTATTGTACTGATATTCTGTTCTGTTAAATCACACTGCAAGTTCCCTGTAGAATAGAATCACTATGGGTTGAAATGATACATACTCGAACGGACTTTAGAATAAGGGAAGGTCGTTATGGGCTGAAATGATAGGCCTGAACGATTTTCAATTAAATTTTATTTACTTGGGATTGCGGGTTTGAAATGATAAAACCCGGATTTTTCTTTGTAAATTACGAATTGAAATGATATAATATCTGTATCACTTGACTTAGGCTAGAAAATATTATACAGACCCGTGGTTATTTTTCTGTATTGACTGGATACCTATAAATAATTTAAATATTGTAATAATATTAAATTGATTTAAATCGAATTTTTAAGTGATTTATTTAAAATAGAAATGATTTTTCTATGTGATAAATATAAATAAATGGAGAAATATTGATTTTTAAACGAAACTGAAATTTGGAATTTTGACTAAAAGAAAAGATGGAAACTTAAGTTAATTAAATTGAAATGAAAATTTAGTTTTAATTTGGTGGAAGAATGGAGTTTAAGTTTAAATGTTGAAATGAATGTAATAAGCGAATTTGTAAGTTTTGGTTTTTATGTGTAAAAAAATTTTCTCCTTAAAATAAATCAGTTAAAGGATTTAAATGAACATTTTTAATGTATGATTTTGTAAGTTCTGAACTAGGGAAATCTGTAGCACTTGTTAAGTGTTGTGGATTATATAAGTGAACCAAAAGACTAAAATGAACTAAGGCTATGATAGTACTTGGTAAGTGATGTTGTAGCAGAAACTAAAATTGAACCTGAACTAATAAAAGGGCTACTGTAGCACTTGTTAAGGACTGCAGTAGGCTGAAATATGATTTTTGTTTAAAACTGAACTGTTATAGCAGTTTATAAATGTTGTTTTGTTGAATAAAATTGTTTTCAAATATAACTTACCGCCACACTTTTAAATGTCGTGGAAGCTGAGAATTTTAATGCTATTGTTTTAAGTGAATAAGTGAACTCCGAAAGGGTTAGATTTTGGAAATTTAATATTTGATTTTAAAAGAATAATGTCTTTGTTTTTAAATGGTTTAATTCGAAGTATATTTGATAAATTGTTTTAAATCTATAACCACGGGTTATAATAACGATTGGTTGGCAAGGAGACCGGGATCGGATATGGACATACTCTCTATCGATACCGAAAACCACTTTGACAACCGTGTACGTGGTGGAGATTCCAGAATGAAGTAGAATGGTGGCGACGTTCTTAAGGTATGTTACGTGGACCCAACTCCCGTGAGTTGGCATAAGGTGGCTAAAACAGGAGCGATCTCGTACTAGTGAGGTAGCACCTCTTCTCGGACACATTTCTTCGATATTATACTCTTACTTGTGATTGATTAGATGGCCATCCTCCGATTTGGGAGTGTTGTTCGAGGTGGAACGGTAGTGGCTGCTATGCGTATCCATTAGTCCGTGTGCGTAATTGGTATATCTACCCTGGCATTGCCTAGTTGTGCCGTGTCACCTACCATATCGAGCTTTACTACGATTATGATTTTAAGATCCGACCGCGTTAAGGTTCTCCATCCCTTTAACGCTATTTTCCGATATGATTATACTTTACTTATTTAGGCACTATTGTAATAGCGAATATTACTACATAGTAGATATTTTAACGGATCCTTAGAGGATGGGCGGTCCCAATCATCTTCTAAGTTACTTGTACCTTTACTACAGTTCATTTGAGTTGGTTTACATTGTATAAGTATGTATATCTTGACTCGAGTGTTTATGTTTTATTTTACGCTCGGGTCAGCCTGAGTATTCACAGCTTTGGATTCACTTTTCTGGAGCTAGGAATCGCTGGAGATTCTGCTTATCTAGTTATCTACCTATTTCAGCTTTTGTTTTAGAGACCTGTGTATTTTGGATTTCTATTGTACTTGTGTCAGAACTGTATTGGGTTTCAGACTATGTATTTTGTATTTGATTTGAGACTATGTATTTTAGTGGCTTCATGAACCACTATGGTTATTTTAAATTCCGCTGCGAGTTATTCTGATATTTCTATGTCTGTGATTCTGTGAATGATTTTATTTGCTCCAAATTTTATTACAATCTGTTATTTTGCATTATTCAAGTCTGACATGTGTGGA
The DNA here is from genome assembly GCA_030737815.1 of Allium fistulosum. Taxonomy (NCBI): domain Eukaryota; kingdom Viridiplantae; phylum Streptophyta; class Magnoliopsida; order Asparagales; family Amaryllidaceae; genus Allium; species Allium fistulosum. The sequence goes on along the minus strand of CM060904.1, from coordinate 264,774,301 downwards.
TTATTGTCGGTTTTAATGGTCCAAAATAGTGGGTCGTTACAAGATGTAACTAAGTTAAAACATTAAACTAAATTTTATTCAAAATATTTGAAGACCAAATTCTTTTCAAAACATTTCAAATCTAAATTTCATATTAGAAAAATTCAAAATAGCCTTATTCATTTACTTAACAAAACAGTTTCAACTTGTTTAAATCATATTACTACATACTTTAAACATACATACCAAACTTATATACTTTGTAGTTTTCCAAATTACTTAGCTTTGAAAAGTTAACCTTGATTTGGAAGTGCTCGAACCTTCAAAATAGTCGAAGAAATCATATTCAATCCAAGAGTTGGAAATCACCAACAAATCAGTAAATCAATTCCAAAAGATAGGGTTATATCAAATCAAATCCGAAACTCAAGGACTAAACACCGGCTCATTTCAAATCGTTTCAAATACATATACATATATCTTTCGAATATCAAATCATACTTCAAAATTTGAAATCAAAATTGGTTTCGCAAAATCACTCGCGTAGCAATGCTACTAAAGTGGCCTCTCTCCCACTCTAAAACTCGAAAATCAATGTCGATGATGCGTGCACTCATCACCGAATTTATTTTCCAGCGACATGAGTGTGTTCTGGACTTCTATTTTCTTAAAAACTTCTTTGAAATTTCTTCAAAATCATTGGGACTCATTTGAAGTCATTTGGAACATTTCTTATTCGGAAAATACTTTCAAATCGTATTATAATATATTTTCAAAATCTTAAAACCAATTTCAAAATACTGGAATTCAATCTCTCAAATTTCAAATTCAAAACTCTTCAGTCTTAAATCAATTTCTTATATAAATTTCAAAATTCAAATCCTTTCAAAAATTCAAATTCTCATTTTAAAACGGTATATATAATCCTTATCGAAAACATTTTCACTTTTATATATAGAATATAATCATACTTATCAAAATAATAATTTCGATATATAAAACAATTTCTAAAATATGAATAAGCCCGATTTTTCAAAGGACGATTCAAGAATGGATTTCAAAACAAAGATAGAAATTCAAATTAGAGGGACTCTAATCAAATAGGATTCTGATTCGAAGATAAGTTCAAATGAAAATGAGATAATTAATTACAAAACAGTAGATGGATATACTTATATAAATCGCGGGCGACTTTAACCGGGTCAACCGTGACTTCAGGAACAAGATCGATGCAGAATTCCAAGAAAAATCAACAATCGATCGCAAGAGATAGTGGCATCTAAACCAAAGATATAGAAGTCTCCGGTGAATCAATGCCAATTGTGAAGGAGTTTCACCCTTTTACAAATCTTATAGTGGAGTTATGGAATACTCCAGAATCAAAAGAATACCAATAGGGAGAGACAAGAATGGATTTTAGAACCGCAGGGATGTTCCAAAATCCAAAGGAAAACCAAATCAATGAGGAAGAAATTCAAGCTCGAACGAAAGTGATTCTGCAAATAAATTTGCTATATATGCTAAGTTTGCCTAGAACCTGGCTCTGATACCAACTGTAACATCCCACTCTTTTGGACCATTCAAATCGATAATAATCCACACATGTCGGACTCGAATACTTAAAAACAGTGTATTGTTAATTTAAATTTTGCAAAACTCAGCATATACAGTAAATAAATCAATCACAGACACAGAGTAATATAATAATAACGCAGCGGAATAGATAAATAGTAGTTCATGAAGCTACTATATAAACAATAGAGTTAGAAATAAAATACAGCAGAATATCTCAAATACAGTGAAGTCTCCAATACAAACTGATGACGTCTCTAAACAAATCAACCGGAAAAGCTGAAAGCTGAATCGATAGTTGGATCTCCAAGCGAAGCTCTAAACTCCAAAGGTGAGTCTCAAATGCTGAATTACTCAGTCTGACTCGAGCGTAAAGCAAAACACAAAACACTCGAGTCAAGATTAACATTCTTATATCAATAAATCCAACTCAAGTGAAATATCAACTGAAATACAATTAACTTAAAGGATGTTTGGGATAACCATCCTTTAAGGATCCGTGGAACTATCTACAATGTAAAAATATACACTATAACACCGTGGTCATTCCAAATTAATTTATACTTCAAAACCAAAATATCATTTCATTTCAAATATATCTATTTTCCAAAATAGTATATATAGGTTATACAATTTAAAAAGTAAAGTATTTATAATTTCCTCAAGTCTCACAAATCGATTCACATCAACTCAAATTCCAAATCCAAATTTATTCAAAGCTCAATTCATCAATTCAATTCAGTTCTAAATATACCATTTAAATTTTCAATATATTTCAAAGCTTTGATATTCAACATTTTCAAATTTAAATTTAACAGTTTCATATAGCTCTTGATTGAACTTCATTATTATTTAATCAGGAAATATTCACTTACTAAATTCAATATCATTTAACTAGCCTTAAATTACATTTTACTAAATATTTCCTTAAATTTATTTAAACAAGAAATATTCAATAAATTACTTAAATCAAACCCAAGTTATAAATCATATCTTAAATCTCAATTTCAATAAGTTTCAAATCGGTTTAATTAAATAAAATTCTTTATTGAATACAATTTCAACTAAATTCAAATTATCTTCCCAACCTTAACTTATTCAAATTATTACAAAAATCCATTTTGAAATATAAATTTAAATACTTAACCATATTATATGTATTAAATCAATCTTAATTAAATTAAATATTATTATTAAATCTATATATATCATTACCATTTATATATAAAAATTTAAGAATCAACATTTATTAAAATCATATATTTCTTTCCAAAACCATAGAATTTATTTTCAAAATATTTATATATGGACCAACAATGTCTGTATATAATTTTCTATCCTATGGTCAATTGATACGGATATTTATCATTTCAATCCGTAATTTAAGTATATACGGGTAGATATCATTTCGACCCGCAATCCAAAATTCAATTCAAATGAAAATCGCTTGGGTCTATCATTTCAACCCATAACGATTTTCTCCTATTCTAAAATCCGTTCGGGTATGTATCATTTCAACCCATAGTGAATTCTATACAAAAAGGGAACTTGCAGAGTGATAACAAATATAATAATAACATAACAAGCATAAATCAGCAATAACAATAAAATATAAACAACAAGATATGGTGTCATTTCCCACAGGTGAACAGTTACAAATAATAGCATATATAACAATTTAATTAACTACAGCAACATATTTCAATTATCGTTTCAATTGAAATCAAATTAAATAAATAAAAGAACGTTAATCGTGAGTGATTGCTCACCTTTCGAGGCTGGAGAGATTTGAAATGGTTACGAATCCAAGAACGAATTTCCAAAATGAACAAGATCGACATGAATAGGACGAACATGGCTGATAAATAGAGATCGATGAAAATAGATAATAAACAGCTTGATGTATACCGAAACAAATATATATATATATATATTATTTTAATATATTATTTTATTAACCAATATTAATTTTGAAACTCATTAAAATTATATACATATGTTTCAAAAAAAAATATAATAGTTTTGAAACAAACTATTGACCACCCGTTCTATATAAATCAACATATATCCATTATATTACTATTTACCATATAATATATATAATACTGTACATAGTATATACATGCTGAAACAATGAAAATATTGCCTTTATATATACTTCAAAGATTACAGAACTAAAATAAACCCACTTCAAAAGAATTAATTATATGAATTCATATATATTAACAACATATCACAACCTTATATAATATATTTATAAAAGTATCTCGAGTTTATGAACTTTATATGTAACCGATAATATATTATAACAACTAACTTAAAACTTGCATAAAAAAAATACTTTCATACTGTAATACTGTAAACCAGTAATATATTATATAAAACCAAAGTTAAATTTAGAAATGCACTTTTTTTATAGACTTTCCATATTTTACATATTTTTTTTTTGGAAATGGGTAAGAAATTTATTAAGGCATGAAAGCCCATATCAAGGCCCAAAAACAGGCCCAGAAATTATCTACAAATCAAGAGTTATACGACAAAGTCTCCGACATAACTCACACACTTTCCAAAAAGAAAGCCAAAAGACAGAAATTAAAAGACGAAACAGTTCTTCCTCTTCAGTCATGGCGGCCGATCATGAACAAGGTAACTCGTACTTGGGATTTCTGCCGATGAATAGCTCAGATCCCCTGCTCTAGTATGCTCTTCGTCTCTTCCCTGTGAGGTAAGACCCCAAATTATACTTCTTCTCTAAACCATTCGCATGTCAGTAATCGCGAGTTTACTGACCTCTTCATGTTTCCTTTGTTTGTTTTGAAATACTCTGCGATTCCTCTCCTTCCACAAACTCCAAATCGTGACAGTGATAGCAATTCCGCCCAATTTGGCTTCCATGTTTTCGCCTCTCCTATTATGAGCTAGGTAATTAATCGCATCAGTTAGCAGGTGAGTCTGTATTGTTGAATTGATCGCATTTTTACATATATTCCACACTTTTTCCGAAAAGTTGTAGGAAATAAATAGGTGTTCATGCGTTTCCTCAGCTTGATTACATAGTACACACATCTTTTCTGTTATAATACCCCATTTTAAGAGTCTATCCTTAGTAGGAAGTCTCTTGGGTATCGCTTTATATGCTGTGAAAGCCATTTTGGGGCAATTCTCATGATTCCAGATAATCTTGCTCCAATCAACCCTGTTATCTGAATGTCTGACTTCATTCCATGCTGTTTTCATACTAAAATCATTTCCAGTATGTTTCCAAACCCAAATATCATTTTCTCGTCCACTAAATATCGGCATATATTGAATTTTCCCTTTTATTTCCTGACTTACTGGTATCATTGAGCAATTCCACTCATTATTATTAATAATTTCTGTTACTTTTTATCTGGGCAACCATAGTCTGAGAATGTGTTAAGTCCCAGAATATCTATTAATGAATTTCCTTGGACCCATGGATCCCTCCATAAGTCAGTTTCCTTCCCTGAAGCAATTTCCCTTGTACAGCATGAAGCAAGAACTCCCTTTATTCTCATAATAGCTTTCCATGTCGATGAAGCATTGTTGTCCAATTGCATACACCAGAAATTGCCTCTGATATATCTTTTCCTTATCCAGTTCCCCTACAGACCTTTGCCTTTAATAATTCTCCAAGCTTGCTTCAAAGTATAAGCCAGTCTCATGTCTGTTAGTTTCCTGAGACCAACTACTCCTTCCTCCTTAGGTCGACATAAATTCTCATATTTAATCTTGTGTAGCCCCCCTTTCCAAATAAAATCCGCACAGACTTTTTCTATCTTTTGTATAGAGGCATCAGGGAGTTGGAATGTTTGAAGCCAGAAATTAACTTTAGAATGTATAACAGTGTGTACCAGTTCTATTCTGCCAGCTAACGATAGAAGTCTTGAACTCCATCCCTCTAGTCTTTCTCTTATTGAAGAGATTAAAGCTGCACATTCTCTGTCAGTTATCTTGTTGGAAGATAAAGGTACCCCTAGGTACTTGACAGGGAGATTTCCTTCCTTCACATTTAAGTACTCCAAAATTTCATTTCTTCTAATGCAAGTTTTATTGAAGTAACATTTGGTTTTTTGTTCATTCAGTCTGAGTCCAGAAAATCTCTCTAGACTGCTAAAAATCTCCTTTACAGCTCTAGCTGATGTTTGGTCAGATTTAATGCAAATGAGAAGATCATCTGCGTAAAGTAGATGTGTCACAATAGGTTAAAAATTGTATATGGGACGGATTAGTCTGTTTAAATGCTGCCAGCTCCATCTATAGTGAGAAAAATTCCATAGCAATTGTAAACAAATAAGGAGATAGAGGATCCCCCTGTCTGATACCTCTATTGGACCCAATGAAACCTTTTGGTATGCCATTTATCAGAATCGAGAAAGTCGGCGTGGAAATGCATTCTTTAACTATGTTCACAAATTTTGATGGAAATCCCATAGCTTTTAGCATATGTATAATAAAATTCCTGTTTATTTTATCGTATGCTTTGTGAAGATCCACCTTTAGACAGAATTTGTCCGCACCTGGTTTGTTGAAGTTTCTTATCAATTCATGTGCCATCAATGAGTTTTCAGAAATGCCTCTACTTTTGATGAACGCACTTTGACATTCTGAAATTAGATCAGGTAAGATGAGTTTCATTCTGTTTCAAAGAATCTTACTTAGAATTTTGTACACCACATTACAGCATGCAATAGGCCGATAGTCTTCTATTTTTCCTGGATTTTCCTTTTTAGGAATTAAGCATATAAATGTGTGATTGATTTCTCTCACAAATTTTCCATTCCTGAATATATCTTGCATAGCTGATAAAATGTCTTCTTTCAGGACTTCCCAGTGTACGAGGAAGAATTTGGCCCCCATTCCATCTGGCCCTGGGCTGGAGTCAATATGTATGGATTTCAGAGCATCCCAGACTTCAACCATAGCAATGCTCTTGTCCAGCATCCTTCTCCCTTTAGAGTTAATCAGCCTCCTGCACTGAAATTATGGTAAATTATTGTTAATATTGCCATTAAACATTTCAGAGTAGTATTTAATAGCTTGTTGTTCTATATCATATAAATTGCTGGTCAAATTACCGTCCTGATCCATTAGTTGGATCGAGCTATTAGAATTATTTCTGACAGCCATTTTAGTATAAAAAAATTTGGTACACTCATCGCCTTCTGTCAGCCATTTTTCTTTAGCCTTTTGTTTTAATTCTATGGATTTAATTCTGAGTGCCTCCTTTAATTTGCTTTGGGATTGATAGTACAATTTCCATGTATCATATGTAGCTGCTCCACTGTCAATTAGTAAAAGAAGTTCTTCACACTGTTTCTGTAAATAGCTAATATGGTCTCCATCTTTCAATCTTTTCGTGTTCCACTCTTTTAGGAGTGCCTTAGCAGCCTTAATTTTCTGCACAAGTTTAAAACATTGGGTTCCCTCCTCCTTGGACATATTATTAAAGTTAATGACTTCATTGTATCCTTCTAATTCATTCCAATGATTGGAATATCTAAAAGGTTTGCCTTTGTCTGCCAAGTTCATCTCCTTTAAATTAATCAATATGGGACAATGATCACTGGTAGAAGGAGGAAGTATGTTAACTTTAATATTATACAGTTTATTTATGCATGGAACATTGATAAGTGCTCTATCTAGCTTGCAGGATATTTTCTTATTCTCTCCACTTCTCCATGTATATTTCAGGCCTCCATGGATGGGTTCTAATAATCCAGCTTCTATGATGCAGTTGTTAAATTCTTCCAATTAGGATACTCTGACGGTGAGCCCACCTTTTTTTCCTCAGCTTTAAGTATTGCATTGAAATCTCCCATGACTATCCACGGTTCAGTGATTTTTTGCTATTCTCTGTAATGACTTTCCATAAGTGTGCACGTTGAGAAGCTAAATTACTCGCATAGACACAGCTTAGAATCAATTTAAACCCACCCAGATTTTGAGCACTTACAGTCAATTGTTGATCATCTCTATTCAACATATTAACATCCCATATTTTTTTATTCCATAGAAATAATATGCGCCCTTTGCCCCCAACATCATGATTGTGAAAAAGATCCCAATCAGAATCAAGAGAATCCATAAAAATTTTAAGATTATCGTCTGTAAGTTTGTTTTCTAAAATACTTAAAATCGAAGGAGAATAGTTCCTCCTTAAGTTTAAGAGGTCCAAACGTCTTGTATCATTGTTTAGACCTCTTACATTCCAGTTGATTATAGACATTTAGATGCTGGAGGATGACTCCTCAGCTTCATAGGAGACACTTCACGACTGGAAATCGCCTTGCCCTTTCCTTTAGAATCTCTACTTTTAAACTGCTTTTCATAGTTTAAATTAACAGTAGTATACTCATGTTTGTTATCTCCCTCAGATTCATTACCTGAGTCTATTTTGTCAAGGTTAACATTATTAATATCGTCTTCTTCCTCTAGTGTTACAGATGAGTTCTTTATTACTTCCTCTTCCAAACTATGGAGCAATGCATTATTCTCCTCCTCTACATTCAATGGGTCACCTGTATCCTGGACAGTCTCCACAGATTCATCCTTATTTTCCACCTGCTCTATAATTTCTAATGTTTCCGATTTTATATAAGTATAAACTATGCCTGGGTCTTTCTGAGACATATTTTGTTGTATATTTTGTTCAGTATTTGTCTTCTGTCTCCAGACTTGTTTAATGGGGGGAGACACGGTCTCGCATTGATCCAAGGTATGACCAAAACACTTGCAACTATTGCATATGGGAGGAATATGCTCATACTCTATTTCCTGTATATATATGTTACCATTCCTGTCTTTAGCTCTCACTAGTTTTTTGATTGTATCACTTGCTTTGATTTCAACAAGAACTCTTGCATACTTTAATCTTTTAACATGTCTGGTATAGTCATCCATATCCAGAGGATTACCAATTAAACTTGCAATCTTACTGATCCCCCGCACATTCCATAGAGATAAATCCAAATTCTTCAGTTTTACCCATACAGGATGGGATTCTAGCATGTCCCTCTCAAGTCTAAGATTAGGTTCCCATCTTTTTATGAAGATAAGTTTACTGTCTATAAACCAGTGGCCCCCTTCTAAGACCTTCTTGCAGTCAGCTTCATTGCTGAATTTTATAAGATAAAATCCATTTTCACGAGGGAATACATCCCATTTACCAGAGGGTTTCCATTCTCTTTTAATATATGCATTAAGATGAATATAATAAGGTTTCTTACCAGCAACATATATGTATATAGACGTACCCCATAGATTTTTCGCATTATTGAATACTTCTTCATCCAGATCTGCATATTCACCTTCCTCATCCTCCAAAAGGTCAAATTTTTTGACCCCACCATCAATATACGTGTTGCCAGATATAGCTTCAGCCCACGTTCTGATGCCTCCCTTGAAATCTGGTTTGTAAGTGGATCCCACCTGTGGTACCCTAGATTTCGATTTGGGATAAGGTCCCATATGAACAGGAACCCTAGATCTAGGACCCACATGAGATGAATCCCTAGTTGACTGCTGTCGAACCCTAATTTGGTTTTCACTTTTCTTCTTGTGACTAACCTCTATCCAACCCGTGTCATCTGCTTCATTAACCACGGAGATAGGTTCATTAATTGAGGATTCAGCTGCAGTTTTTGCTCTATTCGCTTCAATCGTCACTTCGTCCGCCATTGATTTTGCCTAACTAATAATATATTTTACATATATATATATATATTTATAACCTTAGTTATACCAAAATTCTTATACAAGCTTACTACTATAACACATTATTCAAACAGCTATGCACTGATTATATTATAAAACTATACATTCATGCATATACACTAACACATATATAACAACCCTTACACTAATTATGTAAAATAACTATATATTTTCTAAAAATATATATACTTACATATATATATATATATATAAAGTGCTGTTGCAACTATACATAGTACATCCTATGTGTAGACTAACTTTATATAGTATGTATACTAACTAAACATATCACAAATGGAATGGGCTAACATATAAAATATACTTTATAAAAAAAATCAAATATGCTGATATAAACTAACAAATGAAAACTGGCATAATATGTATTATACAAAAAAAAATCGAAACTAGAAACTTGTAATGTTTAAAAATATATATACTATTTTTTTTTCTTCCAACAGTTAAAGTAAGATTATCAATATACTATATATAGCTATATATACTGACATTCATCTACATCAATGACAGATCCAACTTTATAAAAGAATAAACTAAAACGTAAATATTAAAAATCAAGGATACTTGTGTATATATTTAAATCGATACTCAAAATCAGTATACCTTTCAATAAGGCAAAGTAATGCTGAAGGTCATGGGATGCATGCGAACAAACTTCAAGGGTCACTATATACGTACACAAATTACATAACTTACATATTGTAAACCACTTTGTATATTCATTTTAAAACTATACTTATATAAACTTTATAAGCTACATGTAACTTTATAACAAAATATACATATATATATATATATACTTTAATTCAAAGTCTAACAGACATGCTCTGCATACTTATATAACATATATATTTATTTATTTTCCCCTGTAAAATCATATACAGTTAACAAATTACAATATAAAATATTTATATAGTACCTATAAAAGGAAGAGAGGAGGAATGCGCCCGCTGTTCGCCAAATGTTGGATGAAGGGGATCGGCTCGGCTATGAGTGTTGAGGCGACAAGGGAGGAGTGGAGGCTGATCTGTGCATGCGAGCTGTAGTGTGTGGTGCTAGACGTGGAGTGATGGGTGTTAAACGAAGAAGGCTGAACAAAGAAGGATACTTTGAGGTGGAAGGCACGCTGGCATGGGCTCGGGCTAGAGGTTGCGGTAGCCGGGTGAGCATGGCTATGTTCGTGCAGAGGTGGCGAGAGGCCGAGATCTGTGTGCGTGGCGGAGATGCTAGAAGAGAGGGGAGGGACCGGAAGAATAAGGGGAGAGGAGAAATAAAAATAGGGAGTGGGTTTCAGGAGACTGAAGAGCTAGAGGATATACAGAGCAATTAAAGAGATTGAAGTGGAATAGGCAAAAGTATAGGGAGTGGGTGAAAAGGCAACGGTCACTTCAAGTTGGAATGTAAATAATTAAAAGCAATTAATCGTAACTTGGCAAGCACGGTTCAAAATTTTGAAACCGAAGGAAAAGGGAAAAGTAAGGTCACAGCTTAGGGTACCGTTTAAAACGAACGGTTTATTGTTTCTGTCGTGTACCGGACCTCAAGATACATAAATAAATATACCGCTGAGATCAGCACGATTAGACGATCAAAATGGCATACAGATATTTGTGGTACGATCATCCGATCAAAACTCAATAATCGGTACCGAAAATGCTGCTATTCCGTACGAAAAAAATCCAAACGGAGCTAGAAATGTCCGAATTTCGCGAAACGAATTTCGCAGTCAGATTCAGAGTGTTCTAAATAAATTTTCTCATGTTGATATATTTAGGTTTCGGAAAACTTTTAAATTCAATTGTTATTAACTGATCTAAATTGAAGAAAATTCCATATGAAAATAAACTTCAATATTATCATATGAAAATTTACCAGTTGCTATGTTTTAAATAGACGTATTCCAAATAATAAATTTTTATTTTCAAATTAAATTATTTAAAATTTCACCAAAATTCAATTAAATACGTAAATAAAACCATTAAAATTATTAAAATTTTACGGATCGTTACATCCTCCATCACCATCTTTTAGCTTACAGCCATCCTCCTCCTCTACTTTGCTCACGTCCAAGCCCCTCCACATCCACCATTGCTCTTAGCCTTGAGCCTTCATGGGCATTGATGCCCCAAACCTTCCACTATACATTGCTATTTGGTTTTCTAATGATGTTTTAAGGTATTTGACAAAGTTTGGAGGATGTTAGAGTTTATTTGATATGATTTCTGGAAAGTTAGAGAGAAGGAAGAAGAAGAGAAGAAGAGAAGAAGAAGCCATTAAAATAGCTTGAAGGAAGAAGAAGAGAATGTATATGATAAAATTAGAAGAAAAGTTGTGTATTTATAGAAAAAGAAAGAAGTGGTAAGTTACCGAATTAACCCCTTGCCAAATTACCAAAATATCCTTCCTCAACTTTAAGGTAAACTTTTTTTTTCAACACTTACAATCATCCATCACTTCCTTACTTTATGTCAGTTTTACGTAATATTTAATGAATGTATTTGGATGGAAAAGTAGATTAAAGTGAAGATTTTACTTGGTTCTGGTGAGATTTGATTTGATGTTTGCTTTTTGACTTTTTTAATTACCTTACTTACTTTTACCAAAGACATTCTAGAATTTTCTAATGACTTAGTAAAAGTAAACTTGATTATTTGTAAAATGTGTATTTATTTATGTGTGTGTGTTAAAACATGTTAACAAAGGTGCAACAACGTTGCGACAACTTATATTGAACAAAACATTGATTTTCGACAAAACATTTTACGGTCACATTTTGACGTTTTTATTAAACTATTTATTTATGTAAAAAAAACTTGAAAATAAGTTTCTTATCATCGTTGAATAATAAAAACAAGTGCATTTGACTTATAAAACCATATTTCATAATACTAAAATCCAATTGTAAAAAATACAACGTCGATTTGTCAATGTGCGACGAAATTTGTTAATCTTTATAAAATAAGTATTTTTATACTTATAAAACTTTTATCAATCACTTATTATCATTTTATAATAGTTTAAAAGGAGTTATTTATCATTTAAAACAAAAACTGAACGTATATCCAATTTTATCGAAAATCGGTTTTTGTCTATTTTATGTTGAAAATACAAAATCTCCTATATTTGTAAACCAATTCTAAAAATAAGTTAACCATTCTTATTTATCACATAAAACATGATTATTTAAGTTTGAAAATTCTATATTTGAATATTTAAAGTTAATTAAATATCCCATTTAAATGTGGAATTATGGGTTGTTACAGCTATGCTAAGAATATGACTCAAAACCAGATGACGGGTTAGTTATGATTGCTCCGTGTCGGTATGACATGCGGGAACGGAATACCAAAGGTAGAGATGAGCTGCCTACCAACTGAAGAGAAGGGGATTGATCGTCCAGCTTGGTAATAACAACTGATGATCTGGCATGAGTTGCACGACTATAAGCAGAATTACGGTAAATAACGTGGGGATCATAATTGGCACCGTCCTAGACATTCTCAAAATCTTAAGAACTATACTTATAATTGGCATGGTTATACAAGAAGGACAAATTAAGTCCAGGCTTTAAACATCTAAAAACATCAATGGTATGTTGCTGGCTAATTTCTGCTATTGTCTTCTATACCTTCTCTTTCTGAAGCTCTTCTAAAGAGATGCCCTATACATCCCACCCTAAGAGACCGCAATGCAATCTAATCAGGCCTTATATTCCAATTTGAATATCTTTGTTTCTAAGGCGTTCACTCGTTGTATATCCAGGTTTCTAGTTCTTTTGATCTCACCTAAGAGGTGCTCCCTCGTTTTTGGTATTGCTAGAGAAGGGGCCAAAGAGCTCATCCAAGGTAAAACAGAAGTGTTAAACCTGAGTAGTTGGCCTCCCCAGCTCTCTCTTCTAATAATCCCTCAACTTTCTAATCTTAACCTCATAATAATTTTTACATCCTTCTTCCACTTGAGAACCTCGTCAGGGTCGACCCTGGAAGGGGAAATAGAAATTGCATCCGATCTGATAGAGCCGCGTGTAGCTAGAGTCCTTGGAGGATCATCTCCTATGCAGCGCAATCTCTTTGTCCATCTCCACAATCCTTTGCCTTAACTTTTTGATCTCATCTCTATATATTGCCCCATATATGCTCTCAGCATTCTTTAATAAGTCTTTATTTTTGCTACTCTGGCTAGGGCAGAATCTAATTTCTCTTTTGGCACAGCAACCTCCAAACCCTGATCGAGAGGAGCTAATCGAGAAAAATAAACACTAAAATGATGTCTAAGGAATTTTAGGAAATGATGGGGTTGCGCTAGCATGAAAGATCCTATGAGGGTCATAGCATGCTCACTTCCGATGATCCATATGATGTTTAGCTGTCACTTCGAAGTCCCTTATGTTGTTTATAAAGTTCTTGTCTAGCGTATGGTAAAAGAATTCTAAGACATCTTGAGAACATTGCAGCCCCCCTCTTACTCTTGGTCTCCTCTTTCTTAAATTTTTTTTAGTAAGAGGTAACCCTGCCCTGAGCAACTTGTAATAACTCCTCATGTTCGCATATCATTAACATAGTTTTTCTTCTTGTGCCATCTCGAGCTTCAAGTAGTTGAGATCTCATCATTCTGTTTTGCCTTGTAAAGTCACCAAATAGCCAATGGGAAATAGTTATCCATCCATCATTACGAAGATGAAAAGGCCCAGAACCTATAGGAAGGGTAGTAATAGTGTCCAAGTAAGACACAATACTCGTCCTCTTATACTCAGCGGCCTCTTTTTCACTGAGCAGTCTAGCAATTTCTACAGAAATCTCCTCCACCTGTTTCTTGTATTGTGCAATCTCACTTCTATAAACAATACCATATAGATCTTTACCCTCCTCTAAGGTCTGCTTTATCCCTTCCAAATATGACGCAACACCCTCAGACCATGAACACAGTTTTCTAGTGCAAGCATATTGACGCTCAAGCGCGTCTTTGACATTTTTGAGTTCCTCACGAGCAAACTTTAACTCCCTTTCCAGTCTCTCATTTTCATCCCTAAGTTGGGCGACCTCATCTTCAGGAGCATCCTTTTCATTAAATCCTCTGATGCATAGTAATTATAAGTTGACCCTCGGCTCGAGTTCACTAGCACTCGATACAAAGCTATGGACCCACGGAAAGAGAAAGATGAGGTAAGGACAGAACCGATAGGACTACTGATTGAGGTTTGAGTGCAAGGACGAAGGGGAATTGTTAGGTGTCTCCGAGCAAACAATGATGTGTTTGCCTAGACACATTCTGATATATGTGCGATTTCGCTTCAAATTGTATGTCACGCACTAAATGTGAACCCAAACCAACCCTCAGTAAAACATAAAGAATGTAGTATGAAACCAAAGTGATCCACTACATTGAAGGAAGAAGTGAATAAGATGAAGGCAAACGGTTTCATCGGCGATATATTATAGCCTATACAGATATCAAATCCAGTAATTAAAAAGGAAAACAGAAAATGATGGATAGGCATAGACTAACTTGAACAAAGCATTTCCTACTATACCAGATTTACCTTTTAATACCGTGCAAAAAAGCTATATTATCTTTTCATAGCATTAGTGAAGATGCTATATAATGACATGTTATAATAGCCTAGACACATCTTGTTGCACTAAAAATAAGATATAAAACATTTTGCAGCATTAAGTTTCCGCTATGGAAATGTTTTCTTAGTGTTTTTCTTGTGTCATTTTGTTCATTTAACAGCGTTTAAACTTTATTATAGCATTTAAGAACTGTTACAAAAGAATATGACATTTTTACGGCACCTTCACCTGCTATTTCTATAGCGGTAGTTCTTCACTACTAATACTTTTAATATAGCACTTGAAATTTTGCTATGCTATTTTTTCTATAGTGCTATATAAATGCTATTTTTTATAATTTTTCTCACATTACAAGCAGGCATTTCAATCAGCAATAGGTTCTTAAAATACATAAATCATACAAAAAACATATTTGACAGCAAAACACATAATGGAAACATATTAAAAAGCAAAACACAAATCATATATAAAACATTAAAAAAGATCTTACATAGTTGATATAATACCGTTCTTACATAGTGGAGTAAATATTCGAAGTTTATATATAGTTCCAAAAAAAATTATACATGAAAACTATGCACTTCAACAAATACCCATTTTGGAACTGGAAATGCCAGTTATAATAGACCTATCGCAACTGGCAACAGCCAATCTTAATATGCGAAGTTGCAATAGGATGATAACATTTTACACCTGTTTCTGACCATTGCAAGAAAGGGTTGCGGTAGAGTTTTTCTACAATCGTCACAAGCAGTTGCAATAGGTCCTTTTACAAAGGCCAGTGCCTGTTGTACATCTGTAACTTTTACTTGAAAAATATGATATTACAACTAGTTTTAGATGTTGCGAAATATATTTTCAATTTGAATTATTATTAAGTTACAATTTCAGAAATTCAAATGCATAAAATTCATCAATTCATATGCATAAAATTAATCGATTTAAATAAATAAAATTAATCAATTCAAATAATAACACTTTTCTAATTACTTGTCATTCAAAATAACTTAGCATTGTTCCATACAAAGTAGTACAATACACAAACATGTTCCTCTATATACTTCTATATGAGTAGTAATATACACTTAAAAGTAGAAAACCATTTAACAGACAGCGAAAAAAACACTACTGGGTCCAACAATCAACCTTACCTCAAAACTCTTTAGGATCCACTTAAAAGTAGAAATCTCTAGTTTCCTCACATTGTCTCTTCTCACATTTCCGCTTTCCAGTCCTATATGGAAGCTTAATATGCCCCCACAAAGCTAAGAAGCTGTTAATTGCACATGAACAACAAGAAAGACACTTATACATGCACGACATGACTTGTCTAAACACTCTATTACCACTTCATTCTCATGACTTGTCTAAACACTCTATTACCACCCTATTACCACTTGTACATGTAGATGAAAAGAAGAAGAATACATCTTAAATGAGAAAACTTCGGAAATGAATCTCCAAGCAATCTGAATCAACTATCCTCAATTCTGCTGGCCTATGGGGGAAAAGGGGAAATAGAGGAGTGGGTCAGACAATAAATCTGGTGAGTGAAAGTAATTACTAGCATTTCTAAGCAAGATAAAGACAATAGACTAAGCAATAGTTCTAGCTTGAAAGGAAAATACAGAAAAGATAAAACTAGGATTAAATACTGTTTCTGATTCTATTTGACGGTTTGCTTTGATTGTTTGATTGTTTGCACTTGTCTTAAACTACTGCGATTAGGCTGAAATCCTAATCCTATCCCAACTTCTATCTTAATTAGGCTGAAATCCTAATCTACCTATTGATCGGCCTTTTCTATCTCTGTTGTGCCACTATGAACAATTCATGTTGGTCACAACAAAATACACCTCTTTAGCGCTTAGGACGCAGTAGCGAATTATTTACCATAATCGATGCCACACGCTCGGTCATCGCCGGTACACACTAATTGTCGCCCCCTATTTGACCCTTTATTTACCCTAATCAGCATAAGCATGCCCAGCCTCACAAACGTGTGAGACCATCAGTTGTCGACCTAAAAGGGCATGTTGCCGGTACTGGTCCTAACAAACAAATCGTCTAGCTTTGCGCCCCTTGCCAAAATCCCCAGATTTGAGCCTCTATCTATTGGCCACTTATTTACCCTAATCAGCATAAGCGTGTCCCAGCCTCACCTACGTGTGAAACCATCAGTCCTAGACCTGAAAGGGAATGCTGCCGGTACATGCCCTACTTCTATATTTGCTTATTAACTTAATCCAAGATCTAAGTTTTAAAATAAGCTTCTTTTGTTATTTCTTTCTTTCTAATTATAACCTATGAGTTATAATTGTTCTTGCAACTGTTACTCTTCTACTTTCTCTTTTTAGTTATAACCTCTTGTTATAATCATACTTGCAAATATCTTAAATTTGCCAATTTCAGTCCATCTCTATTTTATTTCAGTTTTTCTCATTTTACATCTGATTTCTGTAAATTTAGTGTTTTTCTATTTTAATCCATATTAGTGAATTCTTCTCTTTTTAATATTTTATACGCATAAAAAAGGATTAAATCTCTATAAAAAGGAACTAACATTTAAAGGCTAAATTCCAACTTAAAACAGATGTAAATAATTGTAAATAACTGCAAATAACCGAATAAAATAGCTGTAACACCCCGCACCTCACTTAACGCAGATATTGTCCCCAACTTAGTCACCTCCGCCTCATGGGCCAAGCCAAGGTGTGGGGTTTAGTTCCTCAAAAGGCCTCGACGTTATTGTAAGGTGAAAGCTTTGGTATATAAGCACCCACTTCATAGTATTATCCACGATGTGGGACTGTCATTCCCATTTTGAAGGGGTGTTACAATCTCCTCCCCTTTAGAGCCCAACATCCTCGTTGGCTCATGAACACAACACCACCCAAGCGTCATGGTTGTAATACGTACAGACCACAATTCCGGCTGGATTTGGCTCTGATACCAATGTAACAGCCCGCACCTCACTTAACGCAGATATTGTCCCCAACTTAGTCACCTCTGCCTCATGGGCCAAACCAAGGTGTGGGGTTTTGTTCCTCAAAAGGCCTCGACGTTATTGTAAGGTGAAGGCTTTGGTATATAAGCACCCACGTCAGAGTATTATCCACGATGTGGGACTATTATTCCCATTTTTAAGGGGTGTTACAATAGCTGAATAAAAGTAGACTGAAAAGAGCTTCTGAAATTTACTTAAAAACTGACTATTAATAAACTTACATAAAAACTGTCTCAAAATTATAGAAAAACTACAGCTATTGAGAACCCTATTATTTTAAACTGCACATAAATCTAAAATAATTACAAAACACTCACCTGTGGTCCTTAGCTCTAGTCCTGGGCCTTCCTAGATCCACTTCTAGGGCGTAGAATATTTTTATCAAAAAGATTTCTTCGGTAGAAATTTTTTCTATTTAGGGTTAAGCCTCAGGCAATGAACCCAATTGAGAGAAAATATGAATGAGAAAAATAGCAAGGCCTAGGGTTCTATTTATAGTGTGGCTTAGGGATCTCAGGTCGTTGGATTTGAAAATTAAATCTGGTGCAACCACGTCGTAGGCTCACTAGGAGCCGTCGGATGCAAGCACGAACGTAGAGGATTTCACGAAAATCAGATTTTAACGTGTTCGACTCGTACCAGGACAAAATATCATCCAGGAAGAAGTGCGGGTCGACCCATGTTCCTTAGGGGTTGACCTACAGGTCGACCTGACCAAAACAAGGGTCGACCCCTAAGGGTCTTGTTATATTTTTTTTTCGTTTTTGTTTATTTAATTCTGATTTCTTGTTTCTCTCATAACTTCTCCATATTAGCTCGGATTTTGACAAGTTATATATGGAAATTGATCAAAAAATCACTACGGACCTAATGGTGCAACTCCCGTAGCTCGATTCTGACAAACTTATTTTATTATTTAATTAATTCGTTAATTAATTATTATAGCTCAAATTTTGGGTTGTTACATTCTCCCCTCCTTAAAGGATTTCGTCCTCGAAATCTCCAAGGATAGAAGAATGAAACAAATATTTTCATCCAAATTCTACAACCACGTATTCAACCATCATGCATTACATCCATTGTCCTTAAGCTTTCTAATGCAATTTATGTTATATGAAATAGTGTAGTGTCAATGTCCCTAACCAATGCAAAAGATTAGGCAGTCTATTGATTCAATCGACCTCCTTTTTATGTAATCATGTCCGAGCCATGTATCTAAATGAATGCAAATTTCCTAACGATAACTAATAGTTCTACATGCGTGCTACAATCATCATCCAAATGCAACAATCATTTGATAATCACTCATTATAGATACCATGGAAATAAAATAAAAATGCAAGTGCACACACACCCATATGCATATGCTTTAGTGACTGAGTTAGGCCAATCTCTAAGAGATAATAGTGCCTAGTGTGTGTATATGCGTCCATTAGCATCCACTAGCAAATACTTGCAACCACTTGCGTCCAACATACATAACATTTTCTAGTAACATGTTTACATTCAGTCCTACCATTCATAGGTTAAATTCTAAGATCTACCCTCCCAAAGGATACTAAAGGAAAGAACCAATTCAAAACTGAAGATGGAAATAGGAAATTCAAGACGTACTATCAAAAAGATGCGGATAAGAGATACGTATTTTCTCCTCAGCCTCCCACGTAGTGTCCTCAATACTATCTCCCAACTGCACCTTAACCAAATGGACTTCCTTATTCCTAAGCTTCTTGATATCATGTCCAACAATCTTAGTAAGAATGTGACGAACCGATACTTCTCTCTCCACTTCAACCTCCTCAAGTTGGTTAGGTTCCACTACCTCTGCTGAATCATGTAAGCACTTTCTCAAGTGCGAAACATGAAAAACATCATGAACTCCTACAAGCCTCTCCGGTAGCTTTATTCGATACGCCATCTTCCCTACCCTTTCCACAATGGGGAACGGTCCTACGAATCTAGAGCAAGTTTCCCACTTGATCCATACCTTACTACCTTTCTTAACGGAGACACCTTAATGAAAACCAAATCTCCTACCTCAAACTCAATATCCCTTCTTCGCTTATCTGCATAGGATTTATGTCTATGTTGGGCCATCTTCATTCTTCTTCTAATCAAATCAATCTTTTTCGAAGTCTCTCTAACCATGTCGGGACCAAGTAGCAATCTTTCCGTAGACTCCAACCAACACGAAGGCGAATTGCAAGGTCCTCCATAAAGGGCTTCAAAAGGAGCTATCCCAATGATAGCTTGAAAACTATTGTTATAAGCGAATTCCACTAAAGGAAGGTGCTCCTCCCAAGTTCTTCTAAAATCAAGAATGCACATCCTCACCAAATCCTCAAGAACTCAATTAACTCTCTCTGTTTGGCCATCCGTTGAAGGGTGATAGGCCGTACCCAATCTAAGTTGTGTTCCTAAAGCATCTTGCAAGCTCCTCCAAAACTCGCTAGTAAAGATAGGTTCTCTGTTGCTCACTACGATAGAGGGAACTCCATGAAGTTGGACTATTTCACGAACGTATATGGATGCCAAATAAGGTGGTGTCCTCTTAGTCTTGACCGGAATGAAGTGGGCGCTCTTAGTCAAACAATCTACAATCACCCAAATACTGGTATTCCCCTTCCTAGATCGGGGTAAACCATCTATGAAGTCCATCGAAACACTATCCCACTTCCATTCGGGTACATCCAATGGTTGAAGTAATCCGCCAGGCCACTGCCGCTTCTCCTTAACTCTTTGGCACACTAGACACTTAGCCACAAACTTTGCTACATCCTTCTTTATGCCACTCCAATAAAACACTCTCTTCATGTCCCAGTACATCTTATCACCGCTCGTATGAATAGTCATCCGAGAAGGGTGTGCCTCTACTAGAACTACTCTCATCAAATCAACAGTGCGGGGGACACAATGTCTTCCATCTCTCCTTAGCCACCCTTTACTATCAATGGAATAGCATTGGAGATGTCTAGAGACCTCTTCTATGCTAATCCTATCCAGAATATTCACAAGCTCTGAATCCTCTCGCTGCCTTGAGCCAATCTAATCTACGAGGGTAGGCTTAACCTCAAATGCTAAAATCTTAGCAAAATCTCTGATAAACTTCCAATAATAACCAGCTAAACCTAGGAAGCTTCTAACTTCGGTAGCATTCTCGGGGGCCTTCCAATCCTGTACTGCTACTATCTTAGCGAGATCCATAGCTAAACCCTCTCTTGAGACTATATGCCCTCAAGAAACGCACCTCCTTACGCCAAAAGTGACACTTCGAGAATATTGCTTTCAACTGATGAACACGAAGTGTGCAAAGAACCTCCTCAAGATGAATAGCATGCTCTTCCATACTCTTGGAAAACACCAGAATGTCGTCCATAAACATTACAACAAACTTATTTAGGACATCTCAAAAAACATGGCTCATTAGATCTACAAAATAGGCTAGGGCATTAGTTAGCCCAAATGGCATAACCAACCACTCAAAGAATCCATCAGGTGTCCTAAATGTTGTCTTATCGATGCTATCGTCAGCGACCCTAAGCTGATGAAATTCAGTGGTTAAGTCAAGCTGAGAAAATACTGAAGAGCCAACCAACTGATTGAAAAGATCGTCTATCCTAGGAAGTGGGTAATGGTTCTTTTTCGTGAGCTTATTCAACTCTCTATAGTCTACACAAAGTCGAAGGGAACCATCCGCCTTTGTAGCGAAGACGACTGGCGCCTCCCACTCAGATATGCTCCATCTGATGAAGCCTTTCTCTAATAGCTCAACGATCTGCTTACTTAACTCCTTCCTCTCCCTAGGAGCCATATGTCTCACTGGAAATGCCACTGGCTTCACATTGTCATTCGGATAGATCCTAAAGTCGATCTCTCTCTTAGGGGGTAGCCCCCTAACCTCCTCAAAAATGTCTTGGAAATCTCTAACAACTGGAACTGAATCTAACACTCCAAGTGATGAATCAAGGGAATAAAGGAAGCTCAACATGACTGACCAATGTGGGTCGCAAGAAACCTCGAGAGTCCGTTTGCTACATGTCTCTAGTCTAATGACTCTCCTCTCGCAGTCTAATATCGCACCATTAGTGGATAACAAATCCATCCCCAAAATCATCCCATATCCAGAAAATCCCAGTACATAGGCATCACAATCAAACTTTACACCTTGTATAAAAATTATCAAACCCCTACAAATCACGGATAAATGTGTCGATCTTCCTATAGGGTTTGAAGCAACTATTGGGTCTACAACTAGAGAAATATCTAAGTGCAAACAATCAAGCAAGGAACTAGAAATGAAAGAATGCGATGCTCCGAAGTCAAAAAGAGTTTGAATAGGAAAATTTGAAATAGAGATCAAACTAGAAATGAAAGTGTTTGCACAAAAAATAGGCAAACACCTCCAAGTCGTATGATTTAGTTGATTTTATGTTGTTTTCAGTGATCTGGGTGGTCTATACAAATATGTAAAAAGTGGGGACTAAACTGTAAAAGACACACAGATTTATAGTGGTTCAGCCAGAATGTGCCTACGTCCACTTTATATATTATTTCTCCTTTCTTGTTCAGATTACAAGTACAAAGCTTTGATACAAGTATATGAAAGTTGTTTGAAAGTTCTCTCCGTGCTTGAGCTCTCAAACTTCTCCCCCATTGTTGTAACCCTACCCCTCTATTTATAGAGTGAGGCCGGGGGTAGGGGTCTTGGATGTATATAGCTGCTGGTGGGCATGGGCCGGTGCAATCTGGCCTGGCAAAGTTGGTCCGGAATGCCTTGGTCCGGTGGAACTTGGTCCAGTGGTGAGTGAGATTGGTCTTGGTTCGGCTAGGCAGGGAAGTGGAGTTGGTTCGGCTATGCAGGGAAGTGGAGTTGGTTCGGCTATGTAGGGAAGTGGAGTTGGTTCGGCTATGCGCTTTCTTTTAGCTTGGACATTCTTATCCGGTCCTGTGTGCCAAGCCAGTTGGTCCGGTTGTTTCTATTTGCCTATAAGTATGGGCATTATGCTCTCGTTATTCTCTACTAAGTGAGATAGTCGAATAAGATTTTTCTGCCGAATCAACCATATTGCCGGATCACGCTTGACTACCGAATCAGGTGATTGCCGAATGACTTTCATGTTTCGAACTACCGAACGAACCCGTGGAGCTCGAGTGCTGAATGAATCTTCGTGCCTTGAACTACCGAATGGGCTTGAGTGTCGAATGACTTTCATGTTTCGAACTACTGAACGAACCCGTGGAGCTCGAGTGCCGAATGAATCTTCGTGCCTTGAACTACCGAATGGGCTTGAGTGCCGAATGAAATCTTAACCTTGTTATACCAAATGAGTTTATGTGTTGAATTATAAGTGAAACTCTAGACAACATACACTTGCTCGTTTATATCTCTACATCCTTATTCTAAAAATGTGCTTTCTCGTGTTGCAGATAATGTCTCATAAAGTTGAAACTCGCTCTAACAAGAAGAAGTCCAAGGACCGAGGAGAGCCTTCCGTAGTGCCCCCGGTTCAGGCAGCACCAGAACGACAGGGACCAACTCCGAGATCGCTAGTTGATGGGTACGGTCCTCAAGAGCTTCTGATCTCACCGCCCGACTGCTTTCCTAGCTCCCTCAAAGATGAGCAGCTTGACGTTATCTCTCGCTCTTTTGGGATCGACAGAGCACACATGTTGTTGTCGGGGGAAGGAGTGATGCCATATAATCCCCCCGAACGATATTTCTCTTACAGTAGGTACCATTGTAAGTGTGGGGCCATTCCCCCGATTAATGCTTGGATAGTCAGCTTCATCACCTACTTGAAGGTGGCTCCATTCCAGCTTCAGCCTAACTCCTATGCCATCCTGGTGAGCCTGTTTGTTATCTTCCAGAGGAGATACGGGCGTCCTCCTTCCAACTGGGAAATCCGGTATCTGTACAACATGAGAGGCTAAAAGAATGGGTCTCCATATATTAGCTTGGAGTCGGCCGTGTCCTTCAAGCCAGTCCTGGATTTATATTCGAAGTTCAGCATGTTCAAAAAGGAATGGTTTTTCATCAAGGATGGCTCTGTTTCCATCCGTCGCTTCACCTTTGGCTGTAAGTTGAACCTTATTTATGATTTCCGTTCTGACTGCAATGCTTCTTCTTATGTGCATTTATTTCTTGCTAGCGACAGGTGGCTTTGCGGTCGTGGAGAATGATCGCCTGGTTCAGATGGCTGTGGAAATAGAAGCCATTACGAGAAGTGATAGGTCGGCTTCTTACTTGATCAGGAACGCTACACTTTTGGGGCACAACCTTATTTTACCACATCAGTCTGTGGTCAAGCAGAGAGACACGGTGGAGGAGAGGGCTGCCAACGCTAAAAGAGGGGCTACGGCGAAGAGCAGCAAAAGGAGACCCTTCTCGATACATCCAGTTGCCGGGGGGGAGAAACTCAAGAAGTTCGATGGACCCTCCCCCAGCACATGTCCAGATGTTCCGGAGGAGGAAAATGTGGAGGAGGAAAGAGACGAGGATGAAGGAGGTGAGGCGGAGAGCGGAAGTGGTAGAGAAGGTGACGGTGATCGTCACGGCGATGATGGCGGCGAAGGACAAAGCGGCGATGGCACCGGGGCTTTACCTACTGGGCAAGCAGGCGTGATTCAAGAGTGGTCAGATGACGCTCTCCGCCAAGCCTTCGAAGGGTTGGAGGAAGGACCGGCTTTGGCGAAGAAACCCAAGAAAGCTGGTAAGGCCGGGACTGGCGCCGATTTATCTTCCAGGAGTGCTTCCGCTGAGGTAACTTCTGCGATCCAAGGTGAATCTTTGACTCCTGCAGACTTTTTTACTCTTCTTAACTTGACACATTTCTTGAATTACGGTTCAATGCATGCTTGTGACACTTGGTTTTCATTCCAGGAGCGGGAAAAGCAGCCAAGATCTCAGATGTTCGGCACCGCCTTGATCAATATAAGTCCCTCAAAGCTTCTACTAAACCGAAGCCTCCGACCAACCGCTCTGGGGATGTAGTCGGCTATCGTCCTCTTCTTAGGGTCATTGAAGAGGGCATTCAGAAGAAGAAGAGGAGTCGTTCCTTGTTCGAACCTTTACCTGGTCCTCAGCCCCCACTTCAGCCTCTTCACGATATCATGGAGGGGGATACTGAGTTCATACCTTCTTCGCATCCGTTCGAAAATCCTACCATTACCCCGATAGATCATCCTGGCTTGGCTCGTAATCCGTTTGCGGGTCATCCAGATCTAGACCCGGCCTCTCAGGATATCTCCTTCGACGAGGTTACTGGTGAACACCTTCTCCCTCGCAATCCTATGGTACGAGTGCTTGACGAGGCTAAGTCCCTGGACCTTGATTTGCTTACCACTCGGGTCGTAACTCTGTGGGACGAAGCTAAGGCGAACATCGACTGGGTCGCCGAGGAAACCAAAAAACTGATGGGACATCATGCCCGATTGGTCAAGGTTGGGGAGGAAATCGGGAGCGCCAATATTCGACTGCGGTTAATGGTTTCTGACCAGGCTAAACAACTTGCTGATCAAGCCATCCAGATTTCTCAGCATGAGGCTGCATCTAGGCAATTAAAGAAGACTATGGAAGAGGTCAGTAGGGCAGAGTTGTGGAAAATGGAAGCCGCCTGTAAGGAATGGATTGACATGGCTATATCAACGGTGGATGAGGTTCGGAAAGCGGATCTCGAGCGGGTAGAGGAGTTATCCGGGAGGCTTGAAGCTGCAGAGCTGGCTCAAACCAAGCTAAAGGATGAGATGGAGGCGATGAGGAAATCCCTTCAGGCTGACCACTCGCGATACCGATTGGAGAGGGATGCTGCCGTTGCAAAGCTATTGGCTTCTGAGGTCCGAATGAGGGAGTTGGAGGAGAACGAGGGGATGATGGATGAGATGCTCCAGGATATGTACTTCTGTACTTGGAAACAGGGTAACTTATCCTGGATGGATGATTATCCCCGGGTTATGGCCAAGATTTATCTCAGGGCTCTGGAGGAGGCCAAGGCTGATGCGGATAAGGAGGGTGGCGAGGTCTTCGGAATGGATGTGGTTATTGCCCAATTCACCAAGGAGGAGAAGGTGGTGGTGAAGGAGGGCATGCGGTTGCTTGCTGCTGAGGAGGTAGGTGTGCAAGTAGGAGATGATGATCAAGATGATCAAGGAGCAGATGCTGGTAAGTCCTCCCCTTTAGTCTTTCCGTTAACTTGGTTGCTTATCACTAATGAATTCTTTCCTTGATCGGACAGGCGGTCAACCGGATAAGGGTAAAGCCCCAATGCAGCCGGCTCCTTAACTTGACCTGGATATCTTTTTGCTTACTAAACATTGTTGTATATGTTAGTCTCAAAATAGTAACGTAACTTTTAGGTTGTAATTATGTCACTTGTAATAAACAACATTATTTTTGGCATGTAATTTTTTAACTTAAGCCGATTCTGTCGTATTTGAATGCTTTTGTTATTTTGACATGTTGTATAAGAAATATAGCTATGCATATGCCTGCGATTCAATTATGTTTGACGCCAAGTTCTTGCTTAAAGTACAATTTCATGTCTTGCAATGTTAGTGTGATGTGTGAATAAATTATAGCCACGTATTCATACACGAAAGAAGGAAATACCGCCCTTCATATTTTACTTGTAGATGGCAGCTTTGAATGTCTTGTGTGACTGAGTATGGAATGCGGCCTAGTGTCCCGTTGTGAGTTCCCACCCCCATTAGCGAATGTCTCCTATCCTGTGCCCTGTACTTTAGGGATCGTTATAGAGGATAGGAGAAAAGTTTTTTAAATAAAATTGAAATATGAGAAATAGTAAAACTTCCAATCACGGAAGGCCTTCGATGTGCTTAAGTTCGTGGCAAATGGGCTTTGTAGTCACTTTCCCTAGCTGTGGGTCTTGGAGACATTTGTCACCCATCTTACGCCTCCGCGGGGAGTTAATCTTTTTTACCATAGCCGTACTTAAGACGCATCGGAGCCGAGATCGCGCACAGTAACTACCCGGGCCATTATGGCCCGTAATCGTGGGTATTATTCGATTTACTGTGGCCGGCTAGCGTGGGTGTCGATCGTCAACCGTGAACTACCCATGGCTGGCCACACCTTATGTTGGGGCTTAAAGTAGGTTCACAATTGCCAGCGAGCCGAACGCCGTAATGAGCTGCCTTGGCTATAGTCGGCCTTCTTGATGGCTTATAATCGGCTCATTACAGTTGGCTTTGAGGGTCGTCGCGAGCAATGAGATAACCCGCAGCAGAGGGATGCCGGAGCAAAAGTGTCTCATTGGCGAGGGCATAGATTCGTATAGTACCTATTAGGTCTTGTCCAGGTGGAGTCGTGCAGCGATGTTTGTTGAATGGAAATGTCATTACACAGGATTTTGTTCAACAGAAAAGGATAAAGTTAACAAGCAGCCAGGATATAAAGGAACAAGTTAAAAAGAGAAGCTTTTTAAAGTGGTTCGGCATGAAAATGCCTATGTCCACTGATTCT
The DNA here is from genome assembly GCA_030737815.1 of Allium fistulosum. Lineage (NCBI taxonomy): Eukaryota > Viridiplantae > Streptophyta > Magnoliopsida > Asparagales > Amaryllidaceae > Allium > Allium fistulosum. Next base: position 264,746,937 of record CM060904.1, on the reverse strand, counting down.
CTTTGTTAATTCACTTCATATGGGCAGTACAAGTTAAGAAAAGTATCGACGAAGGTGTTGGATGTTTCATGCCCTCTGGAACACCTCCCCGTCCACTGTTGACAAAATATAAGCTCCATTGTGGAGATCTTTATGAATTACATATGGTCCGTCCCAGATTGGATCTAGTGCTCTGGGGCATGGGAAGATTCGCTTGAGGACAAGATCTCCCTCTTGTAAGCTACGATGCTTGACTTTGGAGTTGTATTGTGCTACCACTTTTTGCTTGTGAGCTGATGTTTTGAGTGCTACATTGTTTCTTCTCTCTTCAATTAGATCCAAAGACATATGGAGGAGTTCTTCGTTTTCTTCTGGGTTATAGTGGATCCTACGGTGGGAAGGCACTATAGTTTCAACTGGGAGCATAGCCTCCGATCCGTATGCAAAGAGAAAGGAGTATGCCCCATTAATGTTCTGAAAGATGTGCGATAGGCCCATAGTGCCGTAGGAAGTTCATCCACCCAAGCGCCTTTTGACTTTTCGAGTTTCTTTTTTATTAGAGTTTTGAGAATTTTTTTGACGGCTTCGACTTGTCCGTTTGCCTGGGGATAAGCTACGGATGAGAAGCTTTTGTGAATTCCGTGCTCTTGGCACCAGTTGGCAAACTCCTCGCTGTCAAACTGAAGTCCATTGTCCGATATGATTTTGAATGGGACTCCGTACCTGCACATAAAATTTTTAATCAAGAAGTTAATAACTTTTGCTGAAGATACTTTATTTAGGGGTTCTGCTTCCACCCATTTGGTGAAATAGTCGACTGCCACTATAGCATATTTGGCCCTGCCTCGGCCCATTGGCAGTTCGCCAATCAAGTCAATTCCACATACTTCAAAGGGCCAAGGGCTGGTCATTTGAGTAATCTCGGTTGTTGGTAGCCGCGGAATCTTAGCAAATTATTGACATTTGTCACATTTTCTGACGAAATCTAAGGCGTCCTTGCTTAAGGTGGGCCAGAAATATCCAAATCGGAGTATCTTTTTTGCCAAAGTCTGCCCTCTAGTGTGATCTCCGCAGCTTCCTTGATAGATGTTGGATAAGATTTCCTTGGCCTCCCTTCCAGCGACACACCTTAATAAGGGGTTAGAGAAGCCGCGCCGATAGAGGGTGCCCTCTTGTATTGTGTAGCGGGAAGCTTTCCTCAAGATTTTCTTAACTTCATTACGCCCATTGGGCAGTGTGCCACTTTGTAAGTAGTCTCGGATGGGAGTCATCCAAGTTGCTTCTTCGGTTGCAGCTATTAGATTCACTTGCTCAAAACTGGGGGTCAGTTGCTTTGAGATGGCTACTGCTCCGGAAATAGCGCCGTCTCTCATGCTAGCTTGCTTTGCCAATTCGTCAGCCTCTTGGTTCTCTTCCCGAGGGATGTGTTTGATTAAATAGTGATCCAATCGATTGAGAAGCAACTTGGTCTTCTTTAAATATGCCATGAGTCATTCTTCTCGAGCCTGGAATTCTCCTAGTATTTGATTTACAATAAGTTGGGAATCGCTATGAAGACACAAAGAATTGGCTCCGATTTCTAAGGCAAGTTCTAATCTAGCTATCACTGTTTCGTACTCCGCATCGTTGTTGGTGGCAGCAAATTCCAACCTTATAGCATAGTGTAGCTTATTCCCCCTAGGAGTGATTATTACCACGCCTGCCCCCGAGCCTTGTTCGTTTGACGCACCATCCATAAAGAGATTCCACTTGATGTCTTCTGCTATTTCCGATTGCTCCTTACCTTCGTTGGTAGTGAATTTGGCAATGAAATCGGCCATGGCTTGTCCCTTGATGGCGGTGCGAGGATGGTAGGTGATATGGTATTGACTTAGTTCAATGCACCATTTAAGTAGTCGCCCAGAAGTGTCGGGACGATGGAGTACTTGCCTTAGTGGTTGATCGGTCAGAACTCTGATGGAATGAGACTGGAAATAGTGATGCAGTTTCTGTGATGTGATTAGTAAACAGTACGCTAGTTTCTCAAGTTTAGGATATCTGGCTTCCGCCCCTGTAAACCTCTTGCTTACAAAGTATACTGGCCGCTGCGTGCGTTTGTCTTCTCTCACCAATGCGGCGCTTAGAGCATGAGATGACACAGCAAGGTATAGGTATAGCTCCTCGCCTTTGTTCGGAGTTGAGAGTACTGGTGGTCTTTGGAGGTGTTCGATTAAGTTAAGGAAAGCTGTTAAGCACTCGTCAGTCCATTCGAATTTTCCTTTCTCTTTCTTTAGAGCTTCGAAAAAGGGGATGCATTTGTCGGTCGCTTTAGAGATGAATCTGCTCAGGGCGGCCACCGTCCCATTTAGGCTTTGCATCTCCTTTCGGGTGGAAGGTATCCTGATATTTTTCAGGGGTCGGATTTGTTCAGGGTTTGCTTCAATTCCTCTGGCATGGACGATGAATCCTAGAAACTTTCCTGATGATACTCCGAAGGAGTACTTTAGAGGATTCGTCTTCATTCCATATTGGCGAAGTACTCGAAACATTTCATCCAGGTGGCTTACGTGATCGTCAGCTCCCCTTGACTTTACCAGCATGTCATCCACATAAACTTCCATAGTTTGTCCTATTAGCCCTGCAAACATCTTGTTGACGAGGCGCTGATAGGTGGCCCCTGCATTTTTAAGTCCGAAAGGTATTACCTTGTAGCAGTACAATCCCCGGTCAGTGATGAAACTAGTGTGGTCTTGATCAGGAGCATGCATAGGAATTTGGTCAGTGATGAAACTAGTGTGGTCTTGATCAGGAGCATGCATAGGAATTTGGTTATATCCTGAGTATGCATCCATAAAAGATAAGAGTTCGTGCCCGGCTGTGCTGTCTACAAGCTGATCGATTCGGGGAAATGGGAAGCAATCCTTCGGGCAGGCATCATTTAAGTTGGAGAAGTCAATGCATGTTCGCCACATCCCATTAGCCTTCTTTACCAGCACCGGGTTGGCGATCCACTCTGGGTAGATGGCTTCTCGTATGAAGTCATTGGCAAGTAGGTTCTTTACTTCTTCATCGAGGGCTGCTGATCGTTCTGCCCCCATACTTCTCTTTTTCTGTTTTACTGGCGCCTTGGTAGGATCAATGTTTAGTACGTGGCATGCTATGTCAGGGGAGATTCCGGTCATGTCAGCGTGTGACCATGCAAATACATCCAAGTTGTGGTGGAGAAAATCAATGAGTTGTTCCTTCAGCTCTGGTTTTAGTTGGGACCCGATTTTCAATAGTCTACTCGAGTCATGTCTGTCTACAGATACAAATTCCATAGCCTCTACAGGCCCGGCGTTGGCCTCCTCCTCTTTGTCCCTGGGGTTTAATTCATTGAAAGGGTCGCTGGTATATCGAAGAGGAGGGGATTTCTTTAGTTGCTATGCTTCCAAACTTTTTGTGCAGAGGGCAATCTCTACACTCTTCCCTTTATCCTTCCTGTGGTTGTTCCAAAGTTCGGTTACATAGCAATCTCGAGCAATGTCCTGGTCTCCCTCTACTTCCCCTACTCAATTGTTCGTTGGAAATTTCATCTTCAGGCACCATGGGGCCAGGACAATTTGGAAGTCAGACAAGGCTGGCCTTCCTAAGAAGGCGTTGTAGGCCGAGTGGTTTTCTATCAGCACAAATGTCTATTTCCGCACAACGGAGCGGGGATGACTTCCAATTTCAACAAAGAGGTCCAATCGTTCGAGGGGCATCTTCGCATTTCCTGTGAAACCGTGTAGTGGTTTATTGCAGGGAAGAACATCCTTTAATGACAGCTTCATTTTGTCAAAAACATGCTTGAATAGGATATTCACTGAGCTTCCAGTGTCTACTAGAATTCGGAAGACCTCGGTTGGGCCGAGCCGGGTAGAGATAACCATGGGATCCGTGTGAGGGTATTGCCTTCCCTCCAAGTCACGCCTACTGAATGTGATGTCATCATTTTCTATCCGCTTCGGGTGGCGTTCTTCTATAATGGAATTGACGCATTCTTCATTGTTTCTAAGTGACTTTCCGTACCTTTCCAGCTCTGCCCAGCTTCCGTCGGCGATGTGTGGCTTTCCCGAGATGGTATGGACCACTATCTTCTCTTGACTGGAGCCGTCGGTATTGCGATTTCCTCTGCCTATTTCTGGGGAGGGTAGCCTTGGGTTCTCATTGGCAGGAACTGGAGTTCTGTCCTGGCCTTTTACATAGCATTCTAGTCTTCTTCTTCTAATGTGTTCTTCAATCAAGTCCTGGAGATGATGGCATTCGTTGGTATCATGCCCATGGGATTCGTGGAAGCGGCAGAATTTTCCAGACTTAATTGCGTTATCCGATTCCTTCTTGTGCGGGGGGCGTTTGTATTTAACTTCGTCTTGAGTGGCCAGGAAGATGTTTTCAATCGTTTCATTCAACGGGGTGTAAGCGTCAAATCTCGGTCCTGGCCGATATAGGCGCTTTTCTCCCTTCTTGCCCCCAGCATTGTCTCTAGAATCATTTCTTCGAACTTCCTTTGCTACAGCAAGCGTGTTGCCGTGAGCTGCCTTATTTTGTTGCCCTGTCTGCCTCTTAGTGGCAGCATCTTCAAGTCTCATATATTTCCCAGCTTCATGGAAGAAATCGGGTAAAGTAGCTGGTTTTTCTTTGGTCAATCTTCTAGCAAATTTAGTATCCGGATGCACACCGCTACAGAGGGCCATTAAGATAAGCTTCTCATCGGCATCTTGGACTACGGCCGCTGCGGCATTGAATCGGGTTAGATATTGCTGCACTTTCTCTCTAGGTTTCTGTTTGATACTGGATAAGGAATAAGCATCCTTGGGCTGCTCCACATGAATGCGGAACTGGCTGATGAACTTTTCTTTCAACATCTCCCATGAGCTGATGGATCCTTAGGGTAGATGGCAGAACCAGGAGGTAGCTAGATCCGCTAAGAATAGCGGAAAGCATTTGCACAGCACTCCTTCTATTGCCCCGCTCATGAGCATATGCTGTGTGTATCTCTGTAAGTGTACAATATGGTCAGAGGTTCCCTTGTAAGGTTCCATTGTTGGCATTTTCCATTCTCGGGGGGTGATGGCAACTTCGATATTACGGGCGAAGGGGCTGGTTACCCTAGCGCCTATCCCTCGATCTCTTTGATCCCGTTGGATGCACTCTCTGAACAAGCATGCCATCCTTTCATCAGAATTTGGTGTAGATAGAAATGAGTTCGGTTCTGCTCTGTGAGATTGATTCCGTCCAGATGACCTGTAGGGATGGTATCGTCTATCATTCCTAATAATTTCCAGTGGATGTCTTTGGTTTCTGGGAGCATGCTAGGGTCAGCTACAGTTGGCCCTTGCCTTGATCTTCCCCTGCTGGGTTCTGATCTAAGCACTTCCTCGGGTCCAACTTCGGCTGGACTCTAGCTCGGCCCCGTTCATTGGTGTTTCCGTGGTTAGGCAGTACGACAGGCTCGGCTACAGTTGACCTCCGCCCGGTACCTCCCCTGTTGGGTTCGATTCTAAGCGTTTCCTTAGGTCTAACTTCGGGCTGAGCTCGGTCTCGGCTCTTACCATGGCCGCTTCTGTCGTTAGCTCCTTCGAAGAAGGAAGATCTTTGTTGTCTTTGAGATCCTCCAGACTGGGACTCACCCCATGATTCAGTGTTGCGGTTGGACTCTTCAGCATCCCTTAAGCGTGACATGAGTTGGTCCACCAAGTCTTCCTACTGGGATGTGAAGGGGTTAGTCACTTCAGCCACAACCCTGTCTAGATCTGCCCTAGTAATTGCTGCCGGCTGTTCTATGGCAGGGGTTGTCGGATTTTCCTGACCTTTATTTGGTACTGCTGCTGGAATGGGACGATTTACTTGATCTGTGACCACTGGATCTGGAACACTGCTAGTTGCGATGTTCTTTCCTTTGTTAACGTCTTTTTTCTGCCTCGGAGGCATGTTTTCCAAGCAATGAACGACGCTGTTAGGAAGAAGGTTAAGTGGGAGAAGCTGAAGCTTCGAGCTTCTCATTCTCAGTGAAAGCACCAAAAATGTTTGCACAAAAAATGGGCAAACACCTCCAAGTCGTATGAATTAGTTGATTTTATGTTGTTTTCAGTGATCTGGGTAGTCTATACAAATATGTAAAAAGCGGGGACTAAACTGTAAAAGACACACAGATTTATAGTGGTTCAGCCAGAATGTGCCTACGTCTACTTTATATATTATTTCTCCTTTCTTGTTCAGATTACAGGTACAAAGCTTTGATACAAGTATATGAAAGTTGTTTGAAAGTTCTCACCGTGCTTGAGCTCTCAAACTTCTCCCTCATTGTTGTACCCTTACCCCTCTATTTATAGAGTGAGGCTGGGGGTAGGGGCCTTGGATGTATATAGCTGCTGGTGGGTCTGGGCCGGTGCAATCTGGCCTGGCAAAGTTGGTCCGGAATGCCTTGGTCCGGTGGAACTTGGTCCGGTGGTGAGTGAGATTGGTCTTGGTTCGGCTAGGCTGGGAAGTGGAGTTGGTTCGGCTATGCAGGGAAGTGGAGTTGGTTCGGCTATGCAGGGAAGTGGAGTTGGTTCGGCTATGCATGGAAGTGGAGTTGGTTCGGCTATGCAGGGAAGTGGAGTTGGTTCGGTGGTGGCTTCCCTCATCTTGGTTCGGTAATACCGGTCTAGTGAAAACACGCCCAACAGAAAGAATGCGATGCACCCAAAGCCTGTACTTGCGCCGTAGGTGCGCTTTCTCTCTGCCTCGTCTTCTGAGGACAAGCTCTACTAAGGTTTCTAGGCTGCCCACAGTTGTAACACCTCCCCTTAATCATATCTTTCTTACAGTCCTTTGTGAAATTCCCAACCAATCCACAATTATGACATTTCTCGCCCTTCTTGATTTGTCCCTTCTAAGGTCCTCCTCCTTTCTTCTTGTCCTTATCCTTCTTATTCTTCCACCACTGCTTCTTAGAGTTTTCTGATTTAGGAACCTCCTTAACCTCTTCTTTCTTAGCAACATCTGATATGGGAGCCATTTCCACAAGTGATTCATACGTCGCTCCCATAGGAACATGTGTCAATGCTAACCCTTGGAGGGGCTAGTTAAAACCCTTAGCAAACTTGGTGGCCTTCTTATGCGGTGTATTAACAAGCTCCATCCCGAACCGTGATAACTCATTAAACTAATTTATATACTCTTTCACCGAAAGACTCCCCTGCTTAAAACTAATGAACTTCTCCATCTGCTTGCCTTCCTCGGCTTGCGACAAGAACTTTCTCTCAAACCTTTCCTGAAATCCAACCCAACAATTGTCTCTACCCCCCATTTCTACAATCTCCAACTAGTAAGAAGCCTCTACCTTCAGCTGCTAAGATGCAAGCTGAACTCTCTACTAGTCCTCCAATCCTAATAGCCCAAATATCCGCTCCGTATTCCTCAACCAAGCTCGTGCCTCTATGAAATCCTCCATGCTAGAAAATCTCCTGCCTCCTAGATTAGCGAAGTCCTTGCATAGCTTAGAAAAATTGGCTGCTACAGGTGGATTAATGGGATCTTCAACTACCGGTGCTGCATTGGGCGTTTGCCCTTGCATCTCCGGTGCCGTAGCTTGAAGGTATCTACGGAACCAGCTAGGGACTTGGAGACCCTATGGATGATTTGGGGCATCTGCCATACTATGCAAAGAAAATAAAATTTTGGCCCGAAAGAATCGAAAGAAGGTTGAACTAGACTTTGAGGGGATTTTTATAAAAACTCTCTTATACTTGAAAACTATTTCTATAATAAGAGTTTCTTTCTAAAAAATACTTTTAGTTTGAAGAAATGTTACCTTTTAAAAATACTTTACTTTTTAAAACAAGTTTTAGGAATCCTGTAACCTTAGGCACTGATACCAAATGAAACACCCCATACCCCTTAGTATTCCCAAAAAGGGCACACCAAAGGATGTCGTGCGTTATAGGTATAGTTAAAGCATCACAGAGACTAAGATTCACAAGACAAATAAGTAAAAGCAGCGGAAAACATTTAAAAATAACTTATCATTCAAAATTAAACTTCATTTAGAAATAAGTCATAAAAACATAACATGTCTCAAAAACTCAAAATGTCTCATGTCTCATGAAAATATATCTCAGTCTCATAAAATGAGAGTATAAATATAACAATAATAATATTCCCTCTCACAAGTGCCAATCCATCATAAGCCAAATGAAAAAGATGAAAAGCAGAAGAATACATCTAAAATGAGAAAACTCCGGAAATGAATCTCCAAGCAACCTGAATCAACTATCCTCAACTTTGCTGGCCTATGGGGGAGAAGGGGAAATAGAGGAGTGGGTCAGACAATAAGTCTGGTGAGTGAAAGTAATTACTAGCATTTCTAAGCAACATAAAGATAATAGACTAAGCAATAGTTCTAGCCTGAAAGGAAAATCCAGAAAAGATAAAACTCGGATAAAATACTATTTCCGATTCTATTTGACTGTTTGCTTTGATTGTTTGATTGTTTGCACTTGTCTTGAACTACTATGATTAGGCTGAAATCCTAATCCTATCTCAACTGCTAACTTGATTTGGCTGAAATCCTAATCCTACCCATTGATCGGCCTTTCCTATCTCTGTTGTGCCACTGTGAACCAATCCTGTTGGTCGCAGCAAAAGACACCTCTTTAGCGCTTAGGACACAGTAGCGAATTATTTACCCTAATCGATGCTGCATGCTCAGTCATCGTCGGTCTGTGCAGTTAAAGCGCTCGGCAGATTCATTGCGGTGGAGGTGCAAAAAGTCATAGTGGGAATACAACGAGGATATAGCGGGATATAGCGGATGACTCTAAAATAGCATATAAAACTCGTACTTAATGTTTTTACAAATATATAAATGGTAATTAAATGAAAAATGAACATTCAGTTGAATTATAATTAATACATATATAATTCTAAATAAAAACATGTGCGAATATACTATAAATAAACGTAAAACTATAATACAACATAATTGAATTTAGTAGAATATTAGAGTATTTTCATTTCTGAAAATATATTAAAAATTCAATTAAATAAATTAATTTCATAATTTTTATAATGTAAAATGTCAATTTTCAATTCATTTCTTTTAAAGAAGATAAAGCAGAAATAATGGAATATAGCGGGAATAACGGGATACAGCGGAAATAGCGGGGCTTAAAGCGGAAAGGCTATTTTGGAGCTATATTGAAAAATCATAGCGGTGGAAATCCGCTATGAGATATAGCAGGGTTATAGCGGGGTAGTAGCGGGGCGTTAACTGCACAGTCACTGGTACACACTAACTGTCGCCCCCTATTTAACCCTTTATTTACCCTAATCAACATAAGCGTTCCCATCCTTACCTACGTGTGAGACCATCAGTCCTCGACCTGAAAGTGAATGCTGCCGGTACTGGCCCTAACAAACAAATCTTCTAGCTTTGCGCCCCTTGCCCAAATCCCCAGATTTGAGCCTCTATCTATTGGCCACTTATTTACCCTAATCATCATAAGTGTGTCCCAGCCTCACCTACGTGTGAAACCATTAGTCCTAGACCTGAAAGGGAATGCTTCCGGTACGGGCCCTACTTCTATATTTTCTTATTAAATTAATCCAAGACCTAAGTTTTAAAATAAGCCTCTTCTGTTATTTTTGCTATATTTTCTTATTAACTTAATCCAAGATCTAAGTTTTAAAATATGCTTTTTCTGTTATTTCTTTCTAATTATAACATATGTGTTGTAATTGTTCTTGCAACTGTTACTCTTCTATTTTCTCTTTTTTGTTTTAACTTCTTATTATAATCATACTTGCAAATATCTTAAATTTCCTATTTCAGTCCATCTCTATTTTATTTCAGTTTTTCTCATTATACATCTGATTTTTGTAAATTTTGTGTTTTTTTTATTTTAATCCATATTAGCGAATTCTTCTCTTTTTAATATTTTATACGCATCAAAAAGGATTAAATCTCTATAAAAAGGAACTAACATTTGCAGGCTGAAATCCAACTTAAAACAGATGTAAATAATTGTAAATAACTGCAAATAACTGAATAAAATTAGACTGAAAAGAACTTCTGAAATTTAATTAAAAACCGACTGTAAATAAACTTACATAAAAACCGTCGTAAAATTATAAAAAAACTACAACTATTGAGAACCCTATTATTTTAAATTGCTTACAAATCTACAATAATTACAAAACACTCACCTGTGGTCCTTAGCTCTAGTCCTGGGCCTTCCTAGATCCACTTCTAGGGCGTAGAATATTTTTATAAAAAAGATTTCCTCCCTATAAAATTTTTCTATTGAGGGTTCAGCCTCAGGCAATGAACACAATTGGGAGAAAATCTAAATGAGAAACATAGCTAGGCCTAAGGTTCTATTTACAGTGTGGCTTAGGGATCTCAGACCGTAGGATTTGAAGATTAAATCTGGTGCAACCATGTCATAGGCTCACTAGGAACTGTCGGATGCAAGCACGAACGCATAGGATTCCATGAAAATTGGATTTTAAGGTGTTCGGCTGGTACTTGGACGAATATCGTCCAGGAAGAAGTGCGGGTCGACCCATGTTCCTTGGGTGTTGACCTACAGGTCAACCTGACCAAAACAAGGGTCGACCCCCTAAGGGTCTTGTTATATTTTTTTCATTTTTGTTTATTTAATTCTGATTTCTTTTTTCTCTTATAACTTCTCCATATTAGCTCGGATTTCGACAAGTTATATATGGAAACTGATCAGAAAATCACTGCGGATCCAATGGTGCAACTCCAGTAGCCCGATTCTAACAATTTCACAAACTTATTTTATTATTTAATTAATTCGTTAATTAATTATTATAGCTTAATTTTTTTGTTGTTACAAAACTTGCATTTCTAGCGTGTGTAATTGTAATAGACTTTCCATCACCCATATGCATAGATTGTGTACCTTTATATTCTTTGATCCCCAAGTTCAGATTATTCAGATTCCTTGTTACATGATTGGTGGCTCCTGAATCTTGGTAGCAGTTTTCATCATGTATGTCTTCAAGTTTAGTTGTATCACTGCTTGCATTTTTTGATTGATTTTTGTTGTCTTATTGAGCATTAACTATATTGACATTGGGTTGATAATTTCTTGTACTGCTTTGCTGTGATGGCACATAATTTGCATCAAATCTTAAGTATCACTTGCTTGTTGTATGACCATATCTCTCGCATATCTGACATATGATTTTGTTGTTGTTATTATATCTTCCACCTCATCCTCGAGATCTGTTGACTTGACCACCTCTTTGATTGTTTAATCGATTTCTGCCGTTATAGTTCTTTTCTTGATTTTTGCATCTATTGTTGTTAACAACTTGGCAAAAAATTCCGATACAATAGGCTTCTTTTGTTCTATTCTTCCTTCATGAGCAAGAAGTGTAGAATGTACATACTGAATAGTGTGTATTGTTTCTTTTGATGAGATTACTGCTACCATAGCCTCATATTCCTCATCTAACCCATTCAATATAGACAATATCTATTCATAATCTAAAACTTTGTAGCCAGCTAATGCAAGTTGATCACACACCATTTTAACATTGGACAGATAGTCCCTTTTTGATAAGTTTTCCTTCTTTAGATTTTACAATTATCTTTTATATTACATAACTTTTGCAGCAGATTGAGTATTGAAAACTTATTCAATTGTTTGACCATATTTCATTAGCAGTCTTGCATTCGATTAATTGTGGTAAAAGATTTGCACTAATAGTAGGAAGTAACCAAAAACTTACTAAACTGTCTTGTCTCTGATGAGATATGTATTCTTGATTGCTTACAAGTTTCCCATCTTTGTTTGTAATATATCTCGGTGGTGTGAGTAATGTTCCAAGAATATACTTCTCTAAACCATAGCCTCTGATTACAGTTTCTATTTGAAACTTTCAAAAGAGAAAATTTGTTTCATCTAGTTGCACATGGATAATTTGACTTTGTGGTTTGATTAAAGCCTTAATAAGATTTTGTGTTGTAGATTTCTAGGTTGTTGAATCTGAGTTTCTTGTTGTGGATGATGGTGAGGTCTCTCCTCAAGCCATTTGATAGTATTAGAGGCTGATAAAGTGTAGAGATATTGAATTTCAAATGCAGTAATCTTGAATGGAAAAGAAATCATAATCTTTGCTGAAATTTGTTGCAGTTTGAAGTATAAAGAGACCAGATATGAACAAAGTGCGACTAGAGGATACACTAAATAATGAAGTGGTTCTGATAGTGGCTTCTTGGTGAGGCACTGATTGAAACTTGTTATCGAACTAATGACAAAGATATGAATCTTGATACAGACCCAGGTATGACTGAACTTGCACAATCAAATGACAAGAATCTTGATTCTCCGATGATTAAGGATGCGTAGCCTTGTTGTAACGACCCAGAATTTTGAACGAATTAAATTGAGGATATTTATTAATTTTAAATATTTGAACGATGATTTAATTTGAATTCCCAATGTAACTGTGAAAACTGACGATTAAATTATAAAATTTAATCTATTGTAAGTTGAATAAAAAATTTATATCTTTAATTTTAAGCCGAAGAAAAATATTTCAAAAGCTTTTAAAATTCGTATTGACAATACTGAAGGTAATTAAAACTTCAGAATCGAATTTGAATAAATTTGATCAGTTTTGAAATTATATCGTTCGTATCGATATTTAAAAATAGCCGTCCGAGGCACAGTCTCGGAATTCGACGAAACCAGTTCCATTGGGTCCGTAATACTGTATTATTACCGGATTTCAAATTTCGTATTTTCCGGAGTTGCTTTGTGACCGTACGATTACAAAACGCGTTGAAGTTTTAAAAAGAATTCGAGTTTAAATTTAAATTTTAAATATCTAGCCAACCTCAGCTATATTTTTCTTCACATCAGCACGATACCTTCCCCTTATCTCACGCCTTAAATCATGCTCTAAAACCTTGCTTCGTTCTGTTGTAAATATCTCGGCTCCCCCTCTCTCAATTTATTAGAACGAAAATAAGAAGAAAAAATGGCCGCTTCGTTCAAATTTAAAAGCGTGACTCTCCATTCTTCCCCACTTCAAATTTATCGTTCCCTTTCCCTCTGATAAAAATCAAAAATCAAAATCACCGTTAGATAATGGAAATTACATTTGGTTCCTCTTCTAAAACAAAACGATATGAATGCCGAAGCCTTCTCATTCGATAAATTCTCGCAATTATTTTTCGAGCTGCGAGCTTCGCATCATCAGGGACGCAATTCGAAATCGCGTTCAAAGGGGAGGCTTATCGATCTTGGGTGAGAGGGTCCCTCGATTCAGGCGCGGCATCGTGGGTCGCGAAGCAACAGGAAAGTCGCGTTTGCTATGCGCGAGGCGTTCATCGCGAATACAGTAAGGAGTCGAGATTTAGGGGATGACGATTTGGCTCGAATTCGAGCGATGAAGTCTGGAAGGGCAGCATACGGTTGGGCGAGCTCGAGGCATAAGGGGGGGTTTGTCGATCTCGAGCTCAACATTAATGGGAGGTCGAACATCGAACGGCGAGGCGCAGCGGCATCGTGTCGAGGAGGGACGACTCCGTTCGATCTTGCTGGACTTGGCGACACTAAGCAGTGTCGATATTTCATCTTGTTCGATTTAGAGGTAAAAATTGGTTTAAACGTTTGTATTTATCAAGCTGTTAATTTCCTTTTCGTTTATCAAGGAATTTAAAATTTTAATTTGATAACAATTCGGTTCAATAAAATTATATAAATATATATTTACAGTAAAGAAATCTGATGTGCTATGTAGTTCTAAATTTAAGTAAATTATAACATAAGTAGAAACAGAAATTTTATTTTCAGAGAAAAATGTTTATTGGGATAAAAGCAGTGAATATATGAGTTAAAGAATTTTTTTTTTACAGAAGGGTTTTGAATTTGAAAAGGTACACTTAGAAATTATTTTTGAAAAGATTGAAATAGGAATTTGAAAATGTTATGTGAAAATAGATTTTTTTTTAGTTCACTGTAATAAGATAATTCTGTTTAATATATTAAGAATAAATTTTTGAGTTTAAAATAAAATCTTTGGTTAATTAAAGCTGTAGAGGGAAAACAGTTCGAAATTTAATTTATTGAAAAGGAATTAATTGATCGATAAATTCAAAATATTAACAGAATTGTATAATTATTTATACAAGGTATAAATCAAGGAAAAAAATCGAGTCAAGATGGAAATGGATGGTAAAGAAATTAAAGCTAAGGTGAGATTTTTCTCACTCGATTGAAATGTGGAATTTTTGCAGTTATGATTGCTATTGGATGTGTGATATTAGATATAGTAGGATATATCTATTATATATAGCAATATATACATATTGGCATATGTATATATTGGATTGATGATTTCCCGCCTCGTATAGCGGATGAGACCCTATTGCGCCGTTAGTAAGCGGATTTTTATAAAACCCATATACCACGATAATTCCGTACTGGAGCGGAATTGGTATTGTGCTAACATCTTTGGATGCAGGGAAACAGGTTGGAGGGATCCAACTGGACCCCTCACATTGATTGATTTTATTTATACTGTGGTATGAATCTGTGAATGATTATTGATGTTATTGAATTGATGTCTGGAAATTGTTGAAAACTAAAATTTAGCTGAATGGATGTTTGATATCATTGGATTCCAAAAATAAACGAAATTGAATTTTTGGTAATTCAAGCAGAAAATTTTAAGTGAATTGATTTTTTTGAAATTGAATAAAATTTGAAGAAAAGAATTTAAAGGTATAAAAGTTAATTTTTATAGTATTATCGAATTTATTCTAGAATAAAGTGAAAATGTTAAATAAATGGATTTCGTAAAATAGTGATTTTAAATTGAAGAATTTAATTTAAAATTTGGATTTTTAAATTAGATTGAAAGAAACGATTGAAATTTATTTTCTTAAAAAGGAATTTATTTAAGAGAAGATAAGTTGGAAATCCTATTAGAAATTTAATTGGTAAATTGAAACAAATTGGGAAATCAATGTAAAATGATTTCAAATTGAAGAATCCATTGTTAAAAACAGAATATTGAATAATTTGAGGAAAATAAGGAATTTACTTAGTAGTGATAAATAAATTTTTAAATCAATATCGAAATTGATTTGGGATTGAAGTTTTATAAATGGAATTGGAATTTATAAAAGTTGTTTATAAATCCGAAATCACTTATTTTGATAAGTGAAATATAGAAGTTGATAAAAAGAAGATTTATAAGTCGAAGTTGTTATTAAAATAGAAATAGAATTTATAACCGTGTTTATAAATTCGAAAGCGATGGAATTTGATAAATTAAATATAGAAGATTATCAAAGTAGATATATTCGCGATTTTGGATAGCGAATTTCTATTGAAATGAAAATGTGTAGAAATGATTGGAATTGGGTTAAATGAAGTATATTCACGATTTTGGCCAGTGAATATATTTTTAAGTAAAAATGGTTATGTTTGGGAAAGCGATATTATAAATGAAGTTAATTGTTTTAAAAGATGTTTTAAAATGTATTATGAATCGAAAGCATAGATTTCCGCAGTTCTTGTTGAAATAGACGTTTTCGAGTAATTTAAGGAAATGGTGGACTATAACAATGTTGTTATAGTAAATGATTTCCGAAAGGAAATGTTTTGATGTAGTATTGGGATTTACATATCTATCTAAATTCTCGAATCCCTATACTAGCGATTTTGGGTCGTCGTAACGATGTTTTACGTAACATTCGTTTTGACCCAAATAAATGTGTTAAAAGAATATTTTCTTAAAGAATGAAATATATACTTAATTTGATTTAAGTATATCGAATATTTTCCAAGTGTTGAAAATAAAAGATTTGTGAATTTCTTATTATTAATAAGAATGGAATTGCTTTTCCAAAATGAAATGAAATGTTTTTGAGAATTTATCTTCTTAAAGATAAATCGAGAGTGAATATGTGAAATGGATTGAAAACTGTATATCAGTAGATATTTTGAAAGATATAAATTCACTATGGAATTTATAAAGGAAATGGAAACTGTATAGAAAAATAAACGTTGATTTATTTTTGAAGTGTGGAAATTTTTATATCTAGTAAAGATATTTTTGAAGATGAAATAATTTGGGAAAAATTATTTGGAATCTGATGATGTTGCGCATCTTTATTGATAGTTAAATAACCGACTATCAATAATTACCTTGAGTAGGTATTTGTTGTGAATTGGATGAATTTGAATGCCACACTTGTTTTTAAATAAACGCTCACTATTCGGGTTAGCCGGGAAAGGACCATGGGGTCGTATAACCCATTCCGAATATGTGATACGTCGTTATGAATTGCATTTGAAGACCGGTGTTGAAGACCGGATATTTTTGAAAACGGAAGGATTACCGTCGAGTTACTCTACATCGACTGATCTTCGATTTAGAGGTTTTATCACCCTTAGTGACGGGAAGTCCGGACGTGATTAGAAATTATCCGGATATGCAAGGGCTTCGTGAGAAGTGCCTTCGGTTCTGTTCGATCCCGGAACAGACTTGTATGGATTGTGTGTCTGATGTTACAATTTGAGATATAAAGCTGATTCCTTTCAAATACATTTCTGTTGGTGGCGGAGAATTTATTCTCTTAGCTTAACACCCTTCTTTGAGACGTACGAGCTCAGAGGTTATGTAGTTGAAATTTATCAGCGATATATCCCAATTTGGTAACGTGGCATACTGAGTGTTGCTGTGAAATGATCAGTGTTTGATCATTTGTGATATGATCATTTGTTTGATCTTATATCTTTGTGATCATAGGTTGATCATTTTGTTTGACCCGAAGCAGGGCTTTTTGAGAAAGCGTAGCTTTGTGGACGAGACTTCATCGAGCCTCACACCCCGGAAATGGTCGAAACAGGAAGGATGCGGCAAGGTTCTAGGGAGTAGCGCCCCTTAGTGTATGTCATTCCTTCTGGATAAAGGTGGCATCATGGTATGGAGCCCAGATACTTAACCTCTGTGGTTGCTGCAAAATTTATTTCTTTGTGGTTGTTGCGAATCGGGGATCCTCGGGAAGATCGGTGACGATCGGGGGATGGGATACGCGTGTCAGTAGTTACCTATTTTTGCAGAGGTAACCCGGCCTTGTGTTGGCAGAGATCCGGTTAGGTTCTCGGGTCGTCTATTCCAGGGACGTACCCATCGTGGATAGGAAGTTCCTTAGCCTGACCATTTGTTGGAAATCCAAAGAAACAATACGAGCCTTTACGATTTCAATTGTATAACCTGTCTCCTCAGGAGGCAGCTATAGCAGGCATAATATAATGGTACCTATGCTGGCTAAGATTTATATTCTACTTTCGAAATGTTTTCTACACTATGCACTAATAATAATATCAAAAATGATTTGATTTTGCGTAGTAAGCATCTTTGACTATCATAAGAAGAAATCTCCTCCAAGTCTGCGTTTGCATTGTGTGTGTGGTGGGAGGTCTTATGGTAGTTTCATTTTCCAAAAGCATTGCGAATTTACTTTAAAAAATTTCTGTTGATTATTTTAAAGAATAAACTGTTTTACGATCTCACACCAGTCACCATGACTGACTCGGAGTTTATTGTTTCCCTTCTAAACTCTGGGTGCCCACCAATTTCCACACGGGCAGTCTAGAGTTAGGTTATCAGGATATTCTGGATATTCTGGAGCTTGGAGATAAGCTGGAGGACGAGACGTAGTATTTGTATCTGATAGTATTTATTCCGCTGTGTATTCTGTATGAGGACAAGTTATATAACTGTCCATTGTTGTATATTGACTCTGATTGATGTATGAATAAAATGATATAGTTCTTTGTTTTAAAAGACTAGTAATTATCTATTGTATATTGTTCCGCTGCGATGTGTAAGATTCTGATATTGTTTTCTGTTCTGATATTGTTTTCTGTTCTGATGTTGTTCTGTTGTTCTTCTTTCTTCTATCTTTTCTTCTTTTTCTTTATCTAAAACCCTCACTATTGGAGTTTCCGGCGCTCGATTGCTCGGCAGTCGATAAAGTGAGTATCGATGTCAAATTTTCGAAAGTCGAAAATTTTGGTATGTGACACTTGTCTCAGTGATGAGATTGAATCTGAGAGATTAGTGGCAGGACATTTTCCTTCTTCTTTTTCTTCCTGTTAAGCAATTTACTGTTGTAATAACGAGAACGAATTTGAGAAAAAATGTATTTTGATTGAATTTCGGAAATTTGATACAAAGTTTTTGAAATTATCAATTCTTTCATACAATTCATATCTCACTGCAATGGTATACAATGTATTTATAAGATAAGTAGCATTATATTGTAATGGGCTAAAGGTTGGCCCATTACCCGTTTACCGCTTCACTTGATGATAATTTACTTAGTCTTCATATATCTTTTATTCATTTGTTACTCATTTCATTTAATTCATTATACAATATAATTAAATTATGAGAAATAGGTACAATTGGTATAATTCAATAACTTCCTTTTTTGAAATATGTCATCTTTACCATCAACTGGACCCGACTCAGTCATTCTTGGATCTGTTGAGGTTCGAACGATCAATATGGAAGTGTATTACTATGAAACCAAAACCAAATCCATTCTAAGAAGAATCAAGTCCATCTGGATAAGACTTGTAAAGTTATTTAATTTTTATACTACACTCCTGTTTACTCCATTCTCTTGTTCTTACTTCACCACTTTCTGAAATTGCTTATGTGTTTTCCATAGCAACCCATTCCCATTCTCCATCTGAATACGACTAACTTCAAAAATTGGCCTAATACTAGAGGAAGTAGCATAATGGTATCGAGCCAATAGATGAGTGGACTACTAACCCCCATCATCATCATTCTTAGCGAAAATATTGAAGAAGATAGTGCACTGGGTATGCCTAATCATGATGAAGAACTTGAATTGTGGTAAAGACAATAATTAATTACTACCAAAATAGTATTCACCCTAAGGAAATTGAAGAATAAATACATGTGGATATTAGGGGAAATTTTTTCTTTGATCAAAGATAAAGTTATAATGGTTGCAAGAGCCATTGGTGAAGAAATTAGTGGTGGTCATATTTATTCTGATATATTTGAATGGTCAAAGAAGATTATATTGTGATTATGATTCTTAGTTTTTAGTTAGTGAAATTTTTTACATCTCATTGAACTGGTATGCAAAATTCCCATTTTGCCTATTTGAAAGAAAATGAAAAAAACATATATTTAACTTGTTTGATCGGAATACAGTAAGTGTTATGTGCACTAGTGTATTATTTCATTATTTTTTATAAATAATGAATCGGTTGAAAAGCAGTATTAGTTAAAGAAATGAAATGTTATTGAGTTAAATGAATGGATACAATTGTTTGAAAATTTACAGGCCTTGTACATGGTTATTTATACTCGGTTCGGCCCGCTCCATGGTTTGATTAATTACAAAAGTACTCTTCAGCCAACTAGTTCATTAATACAAGACTCGGTGATATTGACCGTTACATTTTATTATACTCTTCAATTCACCCCCTCAAATCGAGCTAGTGTTTTCAACCCTCTTTCTATCTTCAACCGCCATCTCTAATTCCCAATTCAGGCTTTAATCGTTCGAAGTTCTTTCATGATATTGGCTTTGTAAGCAAATTTTCCTTCTGGTAAGTTGATGGTAAGCGATTTATACTTAGTTTTACTTTCATGATACGCTCGCAAACGAAGTATAAATCAATTTCCATATGCTTTGTTTGAGACTACAAAATTTGATTGGCAGATAATGAAACATCACTTAGATTATCGCACCAAATCGTGGATTTGTTCCTGACTTGGATTCCTAATTCATATAGTAGAAATTCTTCCCACATAATTTATGCAGTTGCACATGCAATGCTCCTGTATTCTGCTTTTGTACTTGAACATGAAATAGTGGGTTGCTTTCTGGAGCACCATGAAATGGGGTTTTCACTCGTATATACAGTAACCTGTAGTTGAGCGATGATCATCATGGTCACTGGCCCAATCTACATCAGCAAACCCTTGTATGCATAAATTATTGCATGCCTTTAGACATAGCCCTTGATTTATTATGCCTTTTAAGTATCTAAGTAATCTTTTCACTGATTTCCAATGTTCATTAAGTGGTTTTTGCATGAATTGGCATACCTTATTGACATCATAAGCTATTTCTGGTCTTGTAATAGTCACATATTGAAGTGCTCCTACTATACTTCTGTATTTATACTCATTTGTTATGGCTTCTCCTTTGTGCTTGGATATGTGAAGGTTGCTTTTCATAGGAGTAGGTAGAGAATTGGCTTGATCCATTTTACTTTTGATGAGAATTTCTTAATTGTACTTCCTTTGACATAATATCATTTCTGATTTTGATTTTCTTTTTACCTCTATGCCTAAAAAATAATGAAGTTTGCCTAAATCCTTGATAGAAAACTCTTGATTCAAATGTTGTATCACTTTGTTGATTTATGGATCATTGCCTCTAGTGATTATAAGATCATTAACATACACTAATATATATGTTGAAACATCACCACTATGTTTCATATATAATGAATTGTCTTATTTGGTTGGTGCATATCCCAGTTTGACAAGTGTTGTTTTCAATTTATCATTCCATACTTTAGGTGCTTGCTTGAGACTATAAATGGATCTGTTTGATTTGCAGACCATATCTTCATTGCTAGTTTGTTTGGATCCTTATGGTTGTTGCATATATACTTCTTCCTTCAGTTCACCATTTAGGAATGCATTATTCACATCCAATTGCCTCATTTTCCAATTCTTGTGTTGAGCAATGGATAGAATGATTCTGATTGTGGTTGGTTTTAGAACTGGAGAAAAGGTCTTTGTAAAATCAAATTCATATTGTTGAGTGTAACCTTTTGCTACAAGACTTGCCTTATATTTATTGATGGTTCATCTGGATGTCTTTTCGGTTTAAAGTCCATTTGCACCCAATTATGTTCTTATGTTCTGGTATCTTTATAAACTCCCATGATTTGTTTTTCTCAAGTGCTCTGTATTCTTCTGCCATTGCTGCCTTCCATTTATTGCTTTTTACCGCTTGTTCATATGTGACTGGTTCTTTAGATTCAAATATTTCTGTGTATATCTTGGGATTGAAAATCCCTCCTTTTGCTCTTGTTATCATATAATGACCAGTTTGTGTTGGTGGTTGTTCATGTGGCTAAGAATCTTCATGATGATGTGCATCTTCATGAAAATCTTGTTCATGAACTTCAGTTGAGGTAGTATCATGCTCATGAGTAGATGGAGTAACCGGGTCTTCAAATGACTCAGTTGGTTCTACATCTAAACCATGCAATGACTTGCTATGCTCCTCATTAGTTCCCTTGTAAGATATTGAATCTACACCTTCTTCACATTCTTCTCTATATATTGGTAAAGGAGGTACTAATACTTTTGCATTGTATACCTTTTAGATTGACTATTATATCTTTCTCTGCAAAAGGAAAGATATTTTCATTAAAAGCAACAAGTTTAGAAATAATTACCTAACCATTCTCAGTTAGGAATTTGTATCCTTTCTGTTGAGATGCATATCCCAGGAATGTGGATGGAGCTGATCTGAAACTGTGCTTGTAGGCATTGTATGGTCTTAGGCATGGAAAACTTTGTAACGACCCATATTTTTGGTTATTTTAAAATTTTAAATTTAATGTGATTATTGGATAAATATATGTAGAAATAAAATTTAATGATTTATTAATATTGGTTTATTGGATAATTAAATTGTTTAAAATTTAATGTTGGAAATTATTTGAATAATTTAATTCTGGATTTAAGATGATTGAAAATGATATCGGAAATTGATTTAAATTTTTTTCAAAATATGAACGAAGATGGTTAACATTTAAAATTGGATTTAAATGTGAATGATTTAAAATTTGAAATTTTATATTTTAATTAACGAGTAAAAATAGCCATTTTGGCCACTTTCTCAGATTTCGATGGAACCAGTTTCATCGGATCCGTAATAGTGAATTATTATAGGATTTTAAGTTTCGTAGCGTCCGGACTTGTCATTTGGCCGTGCAAGCTTGAAATGCGTAGAATTTAAATAAATAATTCGATCCGAAAAGCTATCTTCCATATACGATCGAATTAGACCTCAGGACAAGTTCCATTGTGTTCGGAATGGGGGTAAAACATTATAAATGCCAGGCGGCACGCTGTGTTAGGAGTTCGAGATTTCCGGATGTAACGATCCCGAATTTTTAATAAGTTTAAATTGATAATTAATTAATTTTTGAATAAAAATTTGTAAAAATTAAATGGTTAAGTGATGCGGGTTTCCCCGATATCCAAATATATTTTGTGTAAATCATTTAAATTTAAAAATATTGTAAATATTGTATATGTATGTTTATATATGTATTTGAGCATATATGAGTAAAAATTGAATATATATGTATATATTTGATTTGAATTTAAATCTTAAATAAATGGTTTAATAATAATAATTGATAATAATAATAATTAGAATTGATGGTTAATAATGGTTCGAGTTTATAAAATGATATAAACAAATGCACTTATAAAATAAATAAGAAATATATATATATATATATAGAAACATACAAAATTATAAATATTTGAGTTAGAGATTGAAATAGAAATGTATACGAGATAAATTATAAATTTTGTAAAATAGAGAATAAACATATTAACTAAAGATCTAACAACACATTAACATAGAAATTTATTTATATTGCAAAGCACTTAGACAAAGCATAAGATAGTAACATACATTCAACTAAGTAATATGACTAAAACCAAAAGTATATATGTACATAGGATATAAAACATACCCATGCAAATAAATGTTTCATGTAACCTGTAAAATTTAGAAATGCAAGCAAGAACATAAACAAAGTATAAAAGAAAATATCTTAGTACACAAAACAATTAATGCAATTGTACGTAAGAACATAGAGATAAGTATGAAACAAATATAAAAATATAAAAGTTTCCAATACAAGCCACCACTATCTCTAACATATATTTGTACAGCCGAAATCAAATATTAGCATAGTCAACGCAAGAAGTAAAATTATATAAATGAGATATGGTACATGATAATTAAAGCAACAAATCACTTCAGCCACCAAGAGGAAAAAATCTCTGGTATATGGTACAAGCAAAATAATATCACCAGTACTCTTCCTTTCTATACATCAACCAACCTCATTTCAGTTCGTTTATTTTCAAAACTGAGTAGAAAACTAAAGCAATATCATCTCATATTCAAACAAACATTAACTTTAAAACATCAAAACAATTTATCCAAAGTCTGAGATCAAGAAGAAGCATCAGCTATTAAGTTCAAAACCAGATTTCATCTTCAACTTAAAAGACTACAACTTCAACTTAAATCTGAAACTCTGGAAACAAATGTGAGTAACTTAAATTTAAAATGCTTAAGTATATTCACATATGTTGCTTATGTCTGAAATGAGTATGTTATATGTATATATATTTATGCAATTCTGTGTATATGATACCAGCCTGTTTAATGATCTGGAAAACATATCTGTTTACAAAATTTTAAGCTCTGGGTTAGTTTAAAAATCATTCCTACTTAACCTATTGATCGCTGGAACAAAGTATATAAACAAAATAGGTTTGTTCGATCATAAAGTGAATTTGAAAATTTGAATTCAAGTTAAACGAAGTAGGTCTGCTCTGGAAACCTTAAGGAACAGTTAAAGTTTGAGATAAATGATATTTTTAAATATCTTGGATTCTCAATTCAAGTTTATAAACTGAATTCTAAGCAAAAACTTGATTTTTAAAACTAAAATCAAGAATTTTAGTAATAAGGGTTAAGAGCAGTTCGTATATGAACTGAAAATGGAATTTTGGAAATTGTGGGTGATCTCTGCTCTCTGGGTGGTCGGGTTTTCTCGTAGTGATAGAGGAGGCTAGGGGGGAGATGGGAAAATAGTCGGAGGTGGCCACAACCACGGTGGTGACAACGGCAAGCGGTTGAAGTTGGTAAACCTATATTTTTGCCTTGGTTATGTTTGGTCTCGTTCGATCACCAGAGACGATCGAGCGTTATGGGATTTTGGGAATTTGTAGAGGGATGATTGACGAAGCCATGGCCGGAGGTGATGGCTCTCTGGTGGTCGGAGGAGCGGGGGCGAAGTGATGACAGGGTTCGAGGGGAAAACTGGTTGTGTTTCCAGGTTTTGATTTTGCTCGAATTTCGTATACGTGACTATTTCGAGAGTCAGACGATCGGAGTCTAGAATTGAGGCGAAGTTCGACTTGCTCGTCGATGAAGTGCTGGCCGGAGATGACGAACTAGGTTGTACACGTGCACGAGCACGTTGGTGGATCTGAAGTGTTTGCTTGAGTGCTTCAGGATTGAACTCAAGATTACTCGAGTAGTTCGAGTGTTTTACTCGAAGTAGCGAACGGGGAAGACTCGAAGCAATTTCGAGGGGACTCGGGTCAAGTATGGTGATAGTTTCAGGTTTGAAACTGTTCTCTGTTTAAAGTTTTTAAACTAAATTAAATTTGTCAAGCAAGGTTTAAAACTGGGTTTAAATTCAAAGTTAAGTTAGTTTTCAAATAAACTTTTGAATCCTAAGATTTTAAAATGAATTTGGATTTTAAATCAAGAATTTAAAATCAAGGTTGAAGGCAAGTTAAAACCAAAGTTTTTAAATCAAAGTTAAATATGGATTCAAGTTTCTTGAATTCAAAACTGTAAATTAAAATCAGTTTTTATTTAAAATCTGAATGTTTAAACAAGTTTAAACCAAATAGCTTTTTAAAGTAATTTGTTTTCAAATAAATATTTCAATTGGATTTTGATAAAGTTCTTTTATAAAAAGGATTTTGAATATATAATCATTTGGAATCTTAAATTCAAAATGAAATTTGAATCTAAATTTAGAAGTGTAATGTTTTAAATACACTTTAATATTTATGAGATCATTAATAAAGGAATAATTTATCTTAGAGATAATTAAAAATATTGAAGTGGATTAATTAATAAGATAATCAAGGAATGATTTATTTGTCAACTTTATAAATTAATGATTTAGATTAATTAATTAAGATAATCAATTTTAAATTGTTAATTACTTAATGAAAGTAATTAAGGGATTAATTACTTATTGTAATTAATGTTGGATATTCTAATAAATTAAAGTTAATTAATAATCACTTGTTGTAATTAATTAAGAATGATTAATTAAAGGGTGATTAATTAAGGGTTGATTTATTTATTAATGAATTAATTAAAGGAAATTAATTAAAGGAAATTAATTAAAGAATAATTGAATAATTAAAGGTTAATTATTAAATAATTTAAGGTTAATCGATTTAATTAATAAATGATTAAAGGATAATCAATCAAATGATTTGAAATTAATTTATGTTAATTAACCACGATTGATGACTTATCTGATTTAAATTAATCAGATAATTAATTGAGCTTACATATGTATGTTTAAATTCTATTGATAGTTGAATTGTTTGATATTTCTAATACATGATACTTTGTGACATATCCTGATTTTATGTTGTGACCTGTAGTATAATTGATTATCTGCGCTGTAATTTATTATCTGTGATATATATATATATATATATATATATATATATATATCAGTGATATGTATATGAAAGATAAGCGATATAGTTTATACCGCTTATCAACTATATTTCTGAATTTGATCTGTGATGATTGAATGATGTTGCACTATTATGTTAAACCCCTAGACTACACTTTTACACACACAAATATGGATTTCACGAGGAAATCGGTTAAGTCACAGATATTTTAAATTTAATATTTTAAAATTGAAATTTAATTTCAATTGATTTTGGAAATGAATTTGGGTTAAATATTAAAGCTTTTGGAAAGGAGTTTGTAAGATAAAAGTTATTTTAAATAACTTAATAAAGCTTCCAATTTAAATAATTCAATTTGAATTTGAATTCAATATTTGGAATTGAATTCAATGATTGGAATTTTGATTAAAGATATTATAAACGTGTTTTATATGAATTTAAACCACTTTTAAAATATTGGTTTGAGAATTTGAATTTAACCCAAGAACCTTAACTCGTATAAATGAATCAGATTTTCCGAAATGAAAACTATTTGTTTTCAAATGATAAAAGCTATCATATAAGAAATGAAATTCCACTTTAAGTAAAGGAATTTCAAGATTGAATTGAAAAAATGGTTTCCCAAGTTATGAATGAATTCTTTTTGAAAGCTATGAATTAAATCTGTTATTTTTAATAGATTTAAAATAATGATTTGTTTAAACCATTTGAAATGGAATTATTTTGAAAACTATGAGTTAAATCTTTGATTTAAAGATTTAACGAGTTAATCAAATTGAAATGGGAATTAATTTGGGAAAATCTGTGAATGAATCTTTTGTTTAAAAGATGAAAGTGTGGAAATTGTTAAACCGTTGAAGGTTGTTAAAATGAATCTTTTTGTTTAAAGATTTGAAAATGGTAATTTGTTAAACCATTTGAAAGAAAAGTTTTGGGTAATAAGTTGTGACTTAATTGAAATCCCAATATCCATATGTTTTAAAAATACTGCGCTCAGTATTTGGTTTAGCCGGGAGAAGACCTTTGTGTAATATAACCCGTTCCGAATAATGATACGTCGTATATGGATTGCATTTGAAGACCGGTGGTGAAGACCGGATATTTTCGAAAACGAAAGGACAACTCGTCGAATGTATTTGCATCGACTGGTCCCTGATATAGAGATTTTAGCACCCTTTGTGATGGGAAGTCCGGACGTGATTAGAAAATTATCCGGATTTGCAAGGGCTTCTTTGGAAGTGCCTTCGGTTTTGTTCGAACCCGGAACAGACTTGTATGGTTACATGTTTGACATTACACTTTGAGATATAAAGCAGATTTCTTTCAAATATATTTCTGTTGGTGGCGGAGAATTTATTCTCCTAGCTTAACACCCTTCTCTGAGACGTACAAGCTCAGAGGTTATGTAGTTTAAGGTTATCAGCGATATACTCCCAATTTCGTAATGTGACATGTTGAGTGTTGTTGTGTGATGATCATCGTTTGATCATTTATGATATGATCATTTGATTGATCATTTATCTTTGTGATCATTACTTTGATCATCTGTTGACCCAAAGCATGGCTTTGTGACAAAGCGTAGCTTTGTGGACGAGACTTCGTCGGACCTCACAACTCGGAAATGGTCGAAACAGGAATATGCGGCAAGGTTATGAGGGTCGCACCCTTTAGGGTATGTCATTTCCTTCTAGAAAAGGGTGGTATCAGGTATGGAGCCCTGGTATTTAACCTATGTGGATACTCCGATCTCATTTATTGTGTGATTGTGTGTTTACCGAGGCCTCGGATAAAGATCCCAAAGGACCGGGGGAAGGCATATTCGTGAGTTACCTGTTATAGGGGTAACCCGGCCTTGTGTTAGCAGAGAGCAGTTTGTCTCTCGGGACGTCCAGCCAGAGGCGATCCCATGGGGCGGTAGGAAGTTCCTTAGCCTGACCATTTGTTGGAAATCCATCTTCTAATACGAACCTTGTATGGTATTAGTTGTAGAACCTGCTATCTAACATAGCAGCTATAGTAGGCATAATATAATGGTACCTATGCTGGCTAAGATTAATATTGTATTTTGAAAGAATTTGCTACACTATGCACTAATGATAATATCAGAATGATTTTGCGTAGTAAGCATGTTTGACTATCATAAGAAGAAATCTCCTCCAATTTTGCGTTTTCATTGTGTGTGTGGCGGGAGGTCTTCTGGTAGTTTCATTTTCCAAAAGCATTGCGGGTTTCAATATTTAAAATTCTTTTGTGTTGTTTTAAAGATAAACTGTTTTTGTTGCTCACACCAGTCCCACGACTGACTCGGAGTTTATTGTTCCTTTCCTAAACTCTGGGTGCTCATAATTTTCTACACGAGCAGTCTAGAGTTGGGATTTTCATATATTCAGGTTTAGTAGACTAGTTGGAGCTAGTGCAGTTCTTGGAGTTCATGGACTGACGTTGCTTATCTCGGAGCATTCTATTGGAGATATTCTATCCACTACTGGTGTTATCATTTCTTTCCGCTGCTATTTCTTGTATCATATCTCTGATGTATAATGATATCTGTTGTATCATTCTGTTGTATCATATTGTATCAGATTTTATATCTATCATTGTATCAATGTTATGTATATTGATATATTCTTTTTCCGCTATGTTGTTGTACTTAATGGTGTTATAAGCTCCAGCGAATCGGATTTGAACGGTCGAATCTGCGGCATTCTAGTACAATGTGAAGTACGGATGTCGATTTTCGAGCGGGCAAAATTCACTTCGTTACACCGGACGTTAAGTGGCTAGATATTTGCAATATAATATATAGTTTTTATTTTCCCTTCCATCTAACTCGTTCATAGCCCACTTCCTCCTTCAGCCCGTATATCTCTCCTTTATTCCATTCAAATGATAGATTGAAACTATTATATATATAAAAAACCCAAATCGATTTCAACAAGAAAAAAAAACAATAGAACGATCGATCGCGTCGACCAAAGGGATGAGGGCGCACGTGGAGGAGCTCGAGCTGGTGGAGTGCGCGTGAGGAGGTTGGTTTATGGCTGCTTCGTGGTCGTCGTTCTAGGGTTTGGGTCGCATTCGATTATGGGCAAGGTGGCGCGACTGGAGAGAGCGGCGGTGCGGTCTAGGCTGGGTGATGGCACGCGCGACACAGGCAGGCATTGGAATGTGGGCTGTGGCACGCGATTTGAGAGGATGGTCAATGTCATGCGTGCTATGGGAAGACGCGGACATGAGTGATGAGCAGAGATTTTTAGGGTGAGGTTAATTTGATTTTTAGCAGATTAGTAGTTAACTAAAATTTTAATTATACTGTTATATTAATTATCGCCTAACATTTTCGTGCGAGATTGGTCTCGGACGAATCAAATCACATTGGAACCGTATCGACGCGATCTACATTTTGGAGCTGGATTCATGTCAATTCAAATCTAGTAAATTTTATGATTCAATAAAAGGGGAGTGTTTTTATACGCTCACGTTTGACTAATATATTTTTATGTTTGTAAAATATATTATGATGTGATTTAAATGTATTGATTGATAAATTAAGTCGGCAATTAGATTGACATCTGAATTAATTGATATAATTTGAACTGACAATTAAATTTAACTAGAATTAAACTGGTAGTAAAATCCCCGATTATTGATAATTGGTTTATTGTTGTGATTTTTGACTGTTTGAATGATTGGTTGAGATGGATGCTATTGATTTATATTTTGGATGTTTATTTATGTTTAATATACCCTGTTATCATCCTATATATTATTTATAGTATAAAAAAATGTAAATTGAATTATTTCGAATAAATTAAGAAATAGGTTGAAATGATATATACCTATGGCATTTATTTTGGATTGAAATGATATATATCCATCCCTGAAATTAAATTGAAGTAATTGATTCACTTGGCCATAGGATAGAGAATTATATACGGACAACGGATTGGTTAAATTTAATGATTTTAAAAATTTTGATTTGAAATTATTTAAAATGATTTAATTTTAAGAAATAAAAAAATCGTATTTATGGAAATCGAATCATTTTCGAACTGGAGCTTGAAATGTTGAAATTTAAATTTAGTAAACGAAATTGTTTAAATAATCGAAGTTGAGATTTATAAGTGGTAATCGAAATATGATGTGAATTTCAAAAAATTGATTTGTTTTAAAAGATTGGACTTTTTATTCAAACTTTGAATATTGCTAAGAAAGTGATAAAAAACGATATTTGAAATTTAGCTTGGATTTGAATTATATTTAAAGATTTGGATTTTAAATTGGATATTGAAGAAAATTTGATTGAAGTGTTTGAATCGATATTTGGAAATGGACTCGGAATTGACAGAAATCGAAATGGTTTAAAATTTAGGATTGGAGTTGAAATGTATTTGAAATTGGAATTTGAATTAATTTGAAATTGGAAGTGAAATTAATTTGGAATTGGAATTTAAATTAATTTGGAATTGAAATTAAAATTCGACTTGAAATCAGAATTTAATCGAGTAAATCGAAATGGAAATTGATTTGGATTGGAAATTTTGGAATTGAATCGGTTTGGCTTGGAAACTATTTTTAAATAAATTATTTTAGTATAAACTATATCAAATTTATTTTCTTTAAATATTCAAACTCTTTTAATTTTCCCAACAATTTTACTATATAAACCATTTTATTACTCAAACTATTTTCTATTAAACTATTTAAACTATTTAACTATTTTAAAACTATTTACTAAAATCCAAACTGATCAAAGGGTGGAATGTGTAAATTTAAATCTTGATTTTAAATACGAATTGGGTTAAAGCAAAGTTATAACCTAAATTGTAATTCGAACCAAA
This sequence comes from Allium fistulosum, assembly GCA_030737815.1. Taxonomy (NCBI): domain Eukaryota; kingdom Viridiplantae; phylum Streptophyta; class Magnoliopsida; order Asparagales; family Amaryllidaceae; genus Allium; species Allium fistulosum. Next base: position 264,716,515 of record CM060904.1, on the reverse strand, counting down.
TTTCGAAGTGAAATCGATATATCGAATTTAATTGATATTTTGTAGTATAATTTGATTTTTGAAGTGAACATGGTAAATTTCGAAATGGATTTGATTTTGAAGCAAATATGATATTTTGATATCAAATTCGAATTGTTTTGAAATATTAAAGTACCAACCGATGTGCAAAACGACGTTTGGTTGTTAAAGAGACCGGGGCCTCTTATTGGCATACTCTCTGTCAATATTGGAACCACTTTGACAACTGTGTACGCGGTGGATGATATCCAGAATGTAGTGGTTGAATTGGCAATGTTTACTGGAATGAAGTAAGAGAACGATGAGGATAGCCTTGACACTCGTGTCATAATTAAAATGACTAAAACAAGAGCCTATGTCTTGCCAATGAGGTTAACTACCTCTAGCGACGTTGATCCCTCATATTACTATTTTGATTTCGTATTCGATGGGTGCACTTATTGTCGGTTGGATTGATTGTCGCAGTCAGCCATGGATGGGTTACGACCAGCCAGAAAGGGTAAACTGGTAGAATCCTACCTTGGGCATTGCCTCACGTGCCTTGTCATATTTATCCCTATATGAGCCCATTACGACTTTGGTTTAAACTGTAAATGTGTTAAGGTGGATCAATGTAAAGCCTTAATGCTATTTTGATATTTATTTTACTGATAGACATTATATATTATAGCGTATACTATTATATATAAATAGTTTAACAGATCCTTTGGAGATGGAAAATCCCGTAACACCTCTTAAGTTATTGCACTCATATTCTGTGATATTGATTTGACTTACATAAGAGTATTTTAGTCCTGACTCGAGTGTTTTTTCTTTTCATCACGCTCAGGTCAGTCCTGAGTTTTTTCAGCGTATTGAAGATTATCCTCTGGAGGACGAAGACGAAGATTTTGGTATATTACTATTATTATTATTCCCTTATTCATGCTATTCTACTGTATTGATTATTTATCCCTAATGTATATATATATAACTCTGATAAATGTGTATAGATTATAATCAAATGTATAGTAAACAACTTCATGAATTGTTTATTTGATTATTATATTTTATCGTTTCCACTGTGAGATTCTGTATTTGTTTGCTTCTTCTCATCTTATTTTTATTATTTAACCCCATTGATTGTCTACATTTTGAATTGTTTAAGTCAGACATGTGTGGATTATTGTCGATTTAAACCTTCGGAAATGCTGGTCTTCACAGTTGGTATCAGAGCGAGGTTTAGCGATAACCTTGGCTTTGTGGGGTTGACTCATTAGAGATAGTGTAGTAATACCCTAGAATGAGTCTATTGAGAGTATACATATGAGAGAGCGTACTTGTTAGTGTTATAAATTGTTTTATATTGTGTTTGCTTATCCGTTGAGTTGTTTATAAATTCTGATCGATGTGCGAGACGCCGTGTTATTGATAGAGGTTTCTAAACACTTAAACGAGGCAAGTGGACATAATATTGTTTTAAAATTGGGTAAATGAAATAATTTTTCCTAATTTATATTTTATATACATAAAATGATAATTTTTAATGAAATTGTAGTTGATAACATTTCATTATCATCAATTATTAGTTGAATTAAAATAAAACGGGTACTTAATGATTTTATTTTACGAAGCAGTTGATAATTAAATTGAATTGAAATTAAATTGTAATAAGAAATGGTTAAAATGACCAAGTTGTAAATTAAAGGAATATTTTGATAATAAGTTAAGGAAATTTGTATAAGTATATTTATAATATTGCTTATATATAGAAATGATTTTAAAAATTGAGAATTTTAGAATTTAAAATCCCTTTTGTTTTCAAAATTGTTTTCGAAGACTTTAAAATTAATATTATTTGGAAGAGCTTTAACGAGAAGAATATTTTGAAAGGATTTTTGAAGAAATAAAAGCATTAAACTCGCTTGGTCGCCGGGAAATAATTTTGGGGATGACTGCAGCATCGCTAGTGTTCATTTTCGAGTTTTTGAGTGAGAATTCCTACCAAAAGAAATTTATTTTCGATTAAAACAAGTTTTGATTGAAAAAAATATATTCTAAGTGTGATTTAATCAGTATACAAAAATAGCTTTGAACTTAAAATTTGAAATAGTGTATAAGAAAATAAGTTTGTAACTTATAAATCTAAATAGAAAAAAAGTTATAACTTGTAGATTTGATCAGGGATGCAAAAATAAATTTTAAAATGGTTAAACATTTTAATTAAGCAGATTAAAGAAATTTGAATTTGAGAAATGAAATAAATTAATTAACTTAAGAAATGTTATATTAATTGAGTTAGTGAAATGAAGTAAATAAAATATATTTAACTCATGAAAGCTTAATTAAAAATAAATTGCATTTGAAATGAAGTAGATAAAACAACGAAATGAAATCTTAAGAAGTTAATTTTTATAACTTATAGATTTGAGAATTAGTAAGCTAAAAACGAATTTAAATTTGTTGAATGTGAATGATAAAAAAATTTAACTTGAATAGGATTAAATAAAATGAGTAATGGATTAAAATAAAATGAAGTTTAACTAAATATTAAATAAAAATTGAATTAGATATTAAGTGAAACTAGATAAATTAGTAAAGCGAATTAATTTCATTTAAGCTATAAAAATGAATTAATCAAATGAATATGAACTTGAATTTTTAAATGAAATGTGATTTAAGTGTGAAGAAAAAATGTGAGTTGGTTTGTATAAAATATTTATAATAAACTTAAATAATTTATAAATGACGTTAGTATAAATATATATATAATAAAATATATTAAGTGGAAATAAAACAAAATTTAACTTAAGCAAGGTTAAGTGGAATAAATTTTATAAATGGTTCATAAATGCATTTATTTGAAATTTAATTATATTATACACACATACTTGAAACACTTTGATAAACTTTGAAATACATCGTTTTTAAACTGATGTAACAAATGACTTAAAAGGTTTCAAGCTCAGAATTCAACAATATGATGAAGTCTTTTACTTTAAGGTAAAATCATATATCTACAAAGGTACAGAATCAAACATTTAAGAATCCAGGCTTATATTCAAGGCTTCGTATGCTTTGAAATATCATGCATATACAGCATCTTAAGGATTTTCGTCTAATAACATTTTTCTTAAAAACAGGGGTGCATAAAATTTGAACTTATCAAGATAGAAACCATATATATTCGAACCTTTATATTCCCCTCTATATATCCAAACTAGGCACATTTGAACTCTCACATATAATTTCCCTTTGGACTAAATTATATATATATAAAAAGAAAACCTATATACTGGAAACTCAAGTGTGTGTATTTGAAACCTGGAAAACATGAAATTATACTTACAAGACATTATACTGGAAACCCCAATGGTTCATATATTCAAATCACATGTGCATGATATTATCGCACCTAAAAGCTTTATTGGATAGTTTGAGCACAAATCTTTTGTATGCAAAACTTGCTAGTTTCAAAATTTTATATGAAAACTTATGCATTTGGGAATTCGATAATACTATAATCAAAGCTTAGTGCAATTTTGACCTTGTTTATTTTGGAAATAACGGTGAAGCTATTCACGTACATTATATGTATATATGAAATGATACATTCTCAATTTATATAATGTATAGTTTTTAAAACTGTCATATACGTGAACACAAATGTGAATTTCACAAATTGAAAGTGAATAAATTTAAGGTGAGCCAATTAAATTTGAAAGAAATCCTTGTGAATAAAGTAAAAACAAACAAATTGTATATAGATGAAATAAATGTCGATGAATTAAAAGTAAATCAATTTAATATTGATAGGAAACGAAAGTATACCAAACTGAATATTGACATTAGGAAGTGTGCATTGGTATTGTTGTGAATAAGATTGGATGGATATTGTTTGTTGGATGTTTGTTTTGTTGCATTTGCTATAATTTTCCATGATTATTGCCTAATCCATGTTATATGGTTATATTAGACTTATACATGCTTCTATATCGTTATATGCAACTAATATATTAAATTGAGTTGAGATAGGTACATACGAAGACCGTTTGGGGGCGTATACGAGGATTTATATGCTTTTGCTTGCTTTATACGAGCGAACTCGCTCGTATTATTATTAATAAGGTACGTATCTCGGATTACATAACGCGATTTTATATTTTTGCCCTTCGAGATGCCTCATCATTGAGATGAGATGTATATTTGATATATATTGGTTATATTTGTGTTAGGTATTGAATTGTAAAAAAATTTCCGATCCAGCCGCGCAAAGGAGACTCTACCGAAATTTTCCGTAAATTTGGGAGTTAGAAAATTTTTGAAGTTTTAAAATTTTATAACTTATTTTTATATATAAGTTATATTTTCTGTAAACCGGTAACGGAGTGGTGTAGTAGAAGCGTAGAAAAGGTTTTCTAATAAGATTTTAAAGTTATAAGTGATTATTTGAATAAAATCTATTGCATGTTAAATTCTTTACTTAACGCCTTTTCGAGGACGAAAAGTTTTGAGTGGGGGAGTATGCAACGACCCGTATTTTTGGCTATTTTAAAATTTTAAATTTAATGTGATTATTGGATAAATATATGTAGAAATAAAATTTAATGATTTATTAATATTGGTTTATTGGATAATTAAATTGTTTAAAATTTAATGTTGGAAATTATTTGAATAATTTAATTCTGGATTTAAAATGATTGAAAATGATATTGGAAATTGATTTAAATTTTTTTCAAAATATGAACGAAGATGGTTAACATTTAAAAATTGGATTTAAATGTGAATAATTTTAAATTTTATATTTTATATTTTAATTAACGAGTAAAAATAGCCATTTTGGCCACTGTCTCGGATTTCGATGGAACCAGTTTCATCGGATTCGTAATAGTGAATTATTATAGGATTTCAAGGTTCATAGCGTCCGGACTTGTCATGTTGCCGCGCGAGCTTGAAATGCGTAGAATTTAAATAAATAATTTGATCCGAAAAGCTATCTTCCGCATACGATCGAATTTGACCTAAGGACTAGTTCCATTGTGTTCGGAATGGGGGTAAAACATTATGAATGCCAGGCGGCACGCTGTGTTAGGAGTTCGAGACTTCCGGACGTTAAGTGGCTAGATATTTGCAATATAATAAATAGTTATTTATTTCCCCTTCCATCTAACTCGTTCATAGCCCACTTCCTCCTTCAGCCCGTATAGCTCTCCTTCATTCCATTCAAATGATAGATTGAAACTGTTATATATATTAAAAAAACCCAAATCAATTTCAACAAGAAAAAAAACAATCGAACGATCGATTGCGTCGACCAAAGGGATGAGGGTGCGTGCGGAGGAGCTCAAGCTGGTGGAGTGCGCGTGAGGAGGTTGGTTTATGGCTGCTTCGTGGTCGTCATTCTAGGGTTTGGGTCGCATTCGATTATGGGCGAGGTGGCGCGACTGGAGAGAGCAGCGGTGCGCTCTAGGCTGGGTGATGGCGCGCGCGACACAGGAAGGCGTTGGAGTGTGGGCTGTGCCACGCGATTTGAGAGGATGGTCGATGTCGTGCGTGCTATGGGAAGACGCGGGCATGAGTGATGAGCAAAGATTTTTACGGCGAGGTTCATTTGATTTTTAGCAGATTAGTAGTTATTAAATTTTTAATTATACTGTTATATTAATTATCGCCTAACATTTTCATGCGAGACCGGTCTCGGACGAATCAAATCACATTGGAATCGTATCGACGCGATCTACATTTTGGAGCTGGATTCATGTCTATTCGAATCTATAAACTTTTATGATTCAATAAAAGGGGAGTGTTTTTATACGCTCACGTTTGACTAATATATTTTTATGTTTGTAAAATATATTATGATGTGATTTAAATGTATTGATTGATAAATTAAGTCTGCAATTAGATTGACATCTGAATTAAGTGATATAATTTGAACTGATAGTTAAATTTAACTAGAATTAAACTGCTAGTAAAATCCCCGATTATTGATAATTGGTTGATTGTTGTGATTTTTGACTGTTTGAATGTTTGATTGAGATGGATGCTATTGATTTATATTTTGGATGTTTATTTATGTTTAATATACCCTATTATCATCCTGTATATCATTTACAGTATAAAAAAATGTAAATTGAATTATTTCGAATAAATTAAGAAATAGGTTGAAATGATATATACCTATGGCATTTATTTTGGATTGGAATGATATATATATCCATCTCTGAAATTAAATTGAAGTAATTGATTCACTAGGCCATAGGATAGAGAATTATATACGGACACCGGATTGGTTAAATTTAATGATTTTAAGAATTTTGATTTGAAATTATTTAAAATGATTTGATTTTAAGAAATAAAAAAAATCGTATTTATGGAAATTGAATCATTTTCGAACTGGAGCTTGAAATGTTGAAATTTAAATTTGGTAAATGATATTGTTTAAATAATCGAAGTTGAGATTTTTAAGTGGTAATCGGAATATGATGTGTATTTCAAAAAATTGATTTGTTTTAAAAGCTTGGACATTTTATTCGAACTTTGAATATTTCTAAGAAAAGTGATATAAAATAATATTTGAAATTTAGCTTGGATGTGATGACCCGGGATTTTGGGCAATATAAATTTAATAATCTTTATTAATAATTTAATTGGATTGATAATCTTCCTTTATCATTTTAATTTAAATTGGTAATTTAATATTTTAAAGGTTAATAAATACTTAATCTGGCAATATTTAATTTGGTAATATTAGATCTTTTCTAACAATTTAAAATCGGTAAGGTTTATCTTCCAAAGCTAATAAAATTATATTCTATTTATAATGTATATATTGGTATATATATTGTAAATAGGAAGTCTTTGATTTAAATTTAATATTTTTCAAAAGCTAATTTAAGGTAAATTTTATATTTTCAAAATATAAGATAATTTTTTTTTTAAAGTATGATAGTTTAAATAAGATTTAATAATAGATTTTATTTTGTTTTCTTTTAAAAAGTACTTAATCTAAAATGGTTATAAATGTATATAGGTTTAATTAGACCTTTCTTTTTAATATCTCTTTAATTTAAATGGTTTGTAAACATAAATAAAATTAAATAATAATTCACATTTACATAAATATATAAATATAAATACTTTTAGATAAGGGTTTAAACATAATATTACATATATTCAACACTTGTAAACATATAAAACAAGTTTGGACATTTGTAATGCAATAAAATATACAAGTGGCATCATTTTGTTTTTATTTAAGAAACTAAGTTTTATAAATAAATGTATGTTTAGTGAGAAACCAGTTTTTCTTCATTTTCTCAGTTCAAACCTTTTCTTTCCTAAACCCTTCTTAACTAAAATATATACAAACCTGTAAAGCAAAGTTCTTCACAACAATAAAAACTGCAACTTCAACTTCAAATTGAAGCATCACAGAAAATCAAATTCAACAGTAAGTCTCAGCATCTAAATCAAAGATTAACAAGCATGCAAAGGATTTCAACAACAAAGAAAATCAAAAGCATTTTCCAGATCAAATATTTAAAACCTGGGGAAGACATGCTCTCTGTTCTTATTAAAAATAGGTGAGTAAATTTATTTTAAAAACAGTTTTAACCTGATGATAATAATTGATATAAGTGATAGATTAAATTGTTTATATGGATCTGATATGAATGTATGTATATATATAGTTGAGAAGTAATGATACCTGTGTATATATTTTATGCTCTGTTCTTTAGTTTCAGGTTTAACTCAATCCAAATAAATTCACATCTCTTCATATAAACAATATTAGGTTATGATCTTTAAAAGAAATTTGTTTGTATTAGACAGATACTATTTTTAAAAATGATTCCAAAAGAATTTATTAAGTAATTAGTTAGAAAAATAGAAGATACAGTGAAAATCAAATCAAGATAGAAAATGCATTGTTTAAATTTCTATGTTTGATTATATAAACAGATTCGTTGTTGGAAATAATGATTATTGGTAATGAAATCATAATTTTTAAGATTGAAATTCGTGGGAAATGGTGAGTTGAACGAAAATTTTATTTTGGGCAAATACTGGTGATCGCGGAGGTCAGGGACCTCGGGGTTGTGGCCAGAGGAGGATTGAAGGATGTAGATCATCGGAAAAATGGTGGGTGGGTTCCTAGTCCACCATGGCGGTGGCTTTTGGTTGGAGTAGGGTTTAATACCCAGTTTTAGTCGATGTCAGAAATTGGTTGGTTGTAGTGTCGTTGGCGCACCGGAGGAGATCGCACTAGGGGGAAATTATGCGTGAGGGTGTGGAGTGGTTCTGGTTTGACTAGCATGGCTCCAGATGGTCGGAGGTGATGGCACGGGGGAGTTCTGTTGATCGAATTTTGTTCCAGGTTGGGTTCCTATGAGCTCGATGTCGTTTTTTGTGATCGATGCTTGGATCTGGATGGTCGGATCGATAGTGGAGGTCGTTGGCGACTAGTTGATGGACGCGGCGCTGGTCGGAGATGACCGGAATTCGCGTGCACGTGCATGTGTACGTTTCGTGTGTCTGGGTTAATGGTGTTGGAGAAGACGAAGGCGACTCGGGTTTGGGCTCGTGCGAGGGGATGGTTGTCTCGAAGGAGATGAGTAGGCGAGTGACTCGAAGCTAGCTCGGGGAAGAATCGTGTTGGCTCGGGTAATTTAAGTATACCAGGTTTTAAAAGAATGTACACAAGCTTTTCAAATGTTTCAAAGTTTAAAAGCAAAGTAAAAACAAGTTTTCAAGTTAAAGTTATATTCAAAGTAATTAGAAAGGAATGTTTAAATTAGATTTTAAAACATATTTAAATGAATAAGATTAAAAGATATGAAATTTGGGATTTCCAAAGTTAAATAATTGTTTTATTTAATTTAAATCAAACATGTTTGAAAGGATATTCAAAGATTTTAAGTGTATTAAAATTAAGTGTTTAAATTGTTTTGTTTAAAAATAAAATCATATTTCAAAATTGATTTTTAAATGGGTTTTAATAAAGTAAATAATTTGAGTTTAATTAAGGATAATTAAAAAATAAATTAAATTTAAAGGTTAATTACTATTTGTAATTAAGGATAATTACTAAATGAAGTAATTAGCAGAGATAAAGGTAATTAAGAAATAAATTAATTTAAAGATTAAGTGATGATTAATTGATTTATTAATTAATGTAATTAATTTTAGATTAATTAATTAGTCTAATTAATTAAGATAATCATTTATGATTAATTAAGTGTAATTACTTAGTAAGTAATTAATGGATAATTACTAATGTAATTAAGAAAAGAAAATTACTTATGGAAGTAAATTAAATGGAAGTGATTAAGGGTTAATCACCTAATGTTATTATTTAAAGGATTTATTAATAAAATTAATTAAAAAGTTAATTAATTAATTAATTAATTAATTAAAGAGTAATTAATTAATTAAAGGATTAAGGTTGATTAATAATGTGATTAATTACTAGTTAAGGTAATTAATTAAAAGAGAGTAATTAATTAAGTAAGTAATTAAGGATCATTAATTTATATAATAAATGATGTAATTAAGGGTTGATTAATTAATATTAATTAATCAATAATAAGTGATTAAAGAGTTAATTAATTAAGGTAAGTAATTACAAGATGGGTAATTATTGTTTATGATTAATTAAAGTTAATTAACGAAGGTTGTTAATTAAAGATTAATTATTTAATTAACTAGAAGGTAATTAATTAATGAAGTAATTAGAGGATTATTAATTTATATAATTAATCAAGGTTGATTAATAAAAGTGATTAATTAATGGAAGCAAATGAAGGATCATTAATTATTGTAATTTAATGATAGTAATTAAAGGTTAATTACTGTATATGGTTAAGGATAATTAATTTCTATAATTAATTAATTAAAGGGTAATTGCTTAATGTAATTAAAGTATAATTAATCAAGGAAGATTAATTAAGGAAGATCATTAAGAGATGATTAATTAATTAATTTGTAATTAATTAATGATAGTAAGCAGGATTAAGGTAATCCAAGTAATTAAAGTATAGTTATTAATTTAATTAAAGGTTAATTAAATTGATTAAGGGTTAATCAAACCTGCTTATGGATGATTGATTGATATTAGATGGTTGATATTGGATGATTTGGATATGATATCTCTGATATGTGATATGCTGCTTTGTGAGATGAATGTTTGATAGGAATTATCTACTGTGATAATGTGATTTATCTATCTGTTTATATCATCCTGAATATAAGTTTAAATGTTTAAACCTTTAAACAACTTGGACTTAAAAGATACGTTTTGGATTTCGATGAGACCGGGATTGGGTTTCCAGATTTGGATATCCGAAAACCACATCGATCCAAATTAACGATAGGTCGTGAATCTCAGTTGAAGTGAAGACTCGAGGTGTAAGAACTATTCTTTGTTAGTAACTCTGTGGGTGATTCCGTAATGAGTTGACGGAGATAGTACTTATAGATTCGAGATGAAGATTCAGAGTGCAAGGGTTATTGTCGTTAACTCTGAGGGTGATTCCAAAATGAGTGTAACGAGATAATGCCTTCGGTTTCGTTCGAACCCGGAACGAACTTGTATGGATTGAATGCTTTCAGAACATCGTCAGGAGGGCGATGAGCATTATAAGATAGATGTGTTCTATAAAGGTAATCGTAGCCTCAAGCTTCATCAACCGGGAATGGCTAAAACAGGGGAGGTGCAGCAAGGCTTTGTGGCTAGCGCCCACTGAGAGCAAGATATATCCCTGTCTAGAGGTTCCTTTTTATTCGGCTTAGTGTGTGTGGTTGGTCGCGCCAACTACGGGGTTGTCTTGTTCGGAATTATCCTTAGATGGTTTCGGCTTTGTGTTGTAGGGGATTCGGAGTAATCCTCGGTACGGTGATCTAGGCCCCGTACTGTGATGGGCGGTACCCCAGTAGCCCTGCCATTGTATGGAATCCAAATTCCAATAAGTGTCGTACGTATTAGTTGTGCCCAACTATGTTGGAACGTGAGATGTAAGCATTCCAGCTATTTTTGTATTTTACTTGAAAACGCTAGACACTATTATAATATAACTGGATTTCCTATCAAATGTTTTGGTTAGCGTAAGGTAAAAACTTTTCCATGTTTATGTGTGGGAAGTCTTACGTGATACCTTTCTTTTCAAAGGTTTTTCAAAGTTAAGTAACATTAACCCGTTTACTCACACCAGACCCATGTCTGACCCAAGTGTTTATTTTCTATTTTATTAAACTCTTGGGTACTCAATTTTGTATTGAGTAGTCGAGGGATTCAGGTTAGCTTTGACGAATTCTGGAGGAGATTTGGAGCAGGTGGCTTCAGCGTGTAGATATATAGTGTTTCCTCTGTGTTTGTGTTGAGTCTGTATTTCTGTGATGTTTGAGATGTATGATAGACAGGTGTTTATAACTGTCTAATATGTGATGTATAAGTTGTGTAACTCTGATGTATACGATACTATGTAATATCTTATGTAATATATTATATTTCATTCTTTTCGCTGTGAGATTCTCATATGTTGTTGTTCTTTCTTTTCTATCTTTTCTTATTCTATCCCTTTCTTTCTTAATTCATGATACGTCTTTCTGGGATTAGAAAGTCGGGTCGTGACATTGGATTTGAATTTTATTTAAAGATTTGGATTTTGAATTGGTTATTGAAGAAAATTTGATCTAAGTGTTTGAATCGATATTTGGAAATGGACTCGGAATTGACAGAAATCGAAATGGTTTAAAATTTGGGATTGGAGTTGAAATTTATTTGAAATTGGAATTTGAATTAATTTGAAATTGGAAGTGAAATTAATTTGGAATTGGAATTTAAATTAATTTGGAATTGAAATTAAAATTCGACTTGAAATCGGAATTTAATCGAGTAAATCGAAATGGAAATTGATTTGGATTGGAAATTTTGGAATTGAATCGGCTTGGCTTGAAAACTATTTTTAAATAAATTATTTTAGTATAAACTATATCAAAGTTATTTTCTTTAAATATTCAAACTATTTTAATTTTCCCAACTATTTTACTATATAAACCATTTTATTACCCAAACTATTTTCTATTAAACTATTTTAACTATTTAACTATTTTAAAACTATTTTTTAAAATCCAAACTGGTCAAAGGGTGGAATGTGTATATTTAAATCTTGAATTTAAATACGAATTGGATTAAAGAGAAATTATAACCTAAATTGTAATTCGAACCAAATTTCGAAGTGAAATCGATATATCAAATTTAATTTATATTTTGTAGTATAATTTGATTTTTGAAGTGAATATGGTAAATTTCGAAATGGATTTGATTTTGAAGCAAATATGATATTTTGATATCAAATTCGAATTGTTTTGAAATATTAAAGTACCAACCGGTGAGCAAAACGACGTTTGGTTGTTAAAGAGACCGGGGCCTCTTATAGGCATACTCTCTGTCAATATTGGAACCACTTTGACAACTGTGTACGCGGTGGATGATATCCAGAATGTAGTGGTTGAATTGGCGACGTTTACTGGAATGAAGTAAGAGAACGATGATGGATAGCCTTGACACTCGTGTCATAATAAAAATGACTCAAACAGGAGCATATGTCTGGCCAATGAGGTTAGCTACCTCTAGCGACATTGATCCCTCATATTACTATTGTGATTTCGTATTTGATGGGTGCACTTTTTGTCGGTTGGATTAATTGTCGCGGTCGGCCACGGATGGGTTACGACCAACCAGAAAGTGTAAACTGGTAGAATCCTACCTTGGGCATTGCCTCACGTGCCTTATCATATTTATCCCTATACGAGCCCATTACGACTTTGGTTTAAACTGTAAATGTGTTAAGGTGGATCAATGTAAAGCCTTAATGCTATTTTGATATTAATTTTACTGATAGACATTATATATTTTATCGTATACTATTATATATAAATAGTTTAACGGATCCTTTGGAGATGGAAAATCCCGTAACATATCTTAATTTATTGCACTCATATTCTATGATATTGATTTGACTTACATAAGAGTATTTTAGTCCTGACTCGAGTGTTTTGTCTTTTCATCATGCTTGGGTCAGTCCTGAGTTTTTTTAGCGTATTGAAGATTATCCTCTGGAGGACGAAGACGAACATTTTGGTATATTACTATTATTATTATTCCCTTATTCATGATATTCTACTGTATTGATTATTTATCCATGATGTATATATATAACTCCGATAAATGTGCATAGATTATAATCAAATGTTTAGTAAATAACTTCATGAATTGTTTATTTGATTATTATATTTTATCGTTTCTGCTGTGAGATTCTGTATTTGTTTGCTTTTTCTCTTCTTATTTTTCTTATTTGACCCCATTGATTATCTACATTATGGATTGTTTAAGTCGGACTTGTGTGGTTTATTGTCGATTTAAACCTTCTGAAATGTGGGTCGTCACAAACTTTGACATCCAAATGTCTTCAAGTTTTATTTGTCAATCTTGGTGTTGAAAAGAGTTTCACTCGGTGCTTTGTACTGTAACACCTATGTGGGTAGTCTGTTATCAGATAAACTGATGTAGAAAAGGCATCTGGCCAGAATTTAAGTGGTATTGAGGCTTATTCCATTAATGTAAGTCCTGTCTCAACAATATGCCTGTGATTTTTTTCTACCATACCATTCTTCTTTGAGGTATGTGGGTAGGTAATCATATGCATGAAACCTTCTTTGTAAAATAATCTGTCAATGGTTTGAATTCTGCTCCACCATTAGTTTGCATAATTTTCAACAGTTTGCCAGTTTGATTTTCTGCTATGTTAATGAGCAGAACCACTGCATTGTATGTTTTAGCTTTTGTTTTGAGGAAATAAATCCAAGTAAATCTGGAAAAAACATCTATAAATGATATATAATAATTTTACCCATAATCTGAGTTAAATGGGGTTGGACCCAATAGGTCAGAAAGCCACCATTTCTAGTGATTTATTGTACTCGGTTAGGATTTGGGAAATGTCAATTTATGACTTTTTCCCATTTGAAAATATGTGCATATGTATGGTAATGATATGTCATTGAAACTAATAGTATTATTTCTAAGGACTTTCTTTACAACATCAACATTTGGGTGACCAAGTTAACAGTGCCAAAAATCAAATATGCTTTTACCATTTACATTATCATAAGAACTAGTGTAATTGCACCATTTTCCTTCAACCGCACCCCTATTATTCTTCATCTTCATCAAGTTGAGTGCATATAGGCCATTATGAACATTACCCTGTAACAAAATTTCCTTACTTAATAAGTCTCTAACTACACAAAATTTAGGATAAAATTCAAAGTATACTTGATTATCATTGGAAAATTGAGAGACACTTATTAGATTCTTTTTAATTTGAGGTACTCTTAATAAGTTATGAAGGTGTAACTCTCTTTTGCCTTTGATAACAGCATTGCCAATGTGTGATATTTTAATAGATTTCTCATTGCCTATAAAGATGGATTGCATACCTTTGTTTCAAAGATTTAGATTTTGCAAATTATTGTGATATGATTGGTTGCACCTAAGTCAAGAAACCATGCTTCATTCATAAAATCTTCTGGTTTGCCTAGAATTTCAACATTATTTTGAGTTCTGGAATTGTCACCTTGAGTTTTGGAATCTTGACTTGTGTGCACCATATTGACATTGGGTCGAAATTCCTTTGACTGCTGCTGCCTTGCTGGTTTGGTATGTGTTACCCGAAGGTTTGACCAGGCAACTAGGAACTCGGCACTTACATACCGTTCGGCATGGAGAGTCTTTCGGCATTATATATCGTTTGGCATCCTAGAGTGTTCGACATAGCAAAACTTTCGGCATACCTAGATCGTTCGACAACAGTCTGGTCGGCATCGGTTCTGTTCGGCATCACTTCGTTCGACAACAGTCTGTTCGGCATCACTTCTGGTCGGCATCACTTCTGTTCGGCATCACTTCTGTTCGGCATCAGTTCTGTTTGGCATCAGTTTTGTTCGGCATCACTTCTGTTCGGCATCACTTCTGTTCGGCATCAGTTCTGTTCGGCATCAGTTCTGTTCGGCATCACTTCGTTCGGCACACAAAACTCACTCGTTCTGGGCCAAAGTGTTCGGCTGCCAGGCCCACCAGGGAAGTCCAACCCATCTTTGTCTATAAATAGAGAGGCAAGGGCATAGTGAAAGGAACCTTTTTTCGAGAACACTGGGGAGACTCTGCCGCTTTCAAGACTCGCTCTTTTTACTTAGCAATTGTATTCAAGTATTTGGTGTACGGATTGTATCTGTAATCAATTATCAAGTAAAGCAATAAAGTTTAACCTCAAAGTGGACGTAGGCAATTACGCCGAACCACTATAAATCTGGTGTTCTCGTCTTTGCAATCAATTTAGCATATTGTTATCTGTTTACATTTACTTTCTTCATTAATCTCTCTACATAATCTTTCTAAATGGGGTTAGTGACCAATTTTGGTGCTAACACTTTGGTGCTTTCACTGAGAATCAAATTCTCAGACCTCAAGGATCTGCTTTGAAGCTACTAGATTGAATAAATCCCCCAAAGAAGATCTGATTCATTCGTAGGACGTCCATTGATTCTACTCAGAGTTCATTCCAATAACTCTACAATGGAAAGACCACGTACCAGATCAGCCTCTCATAATGCGGACGCCCACGAGACTGCTAGCGTACAACAAGCAGGGCCTAGCAATCAGCAAGCAAATCTAGGTGCAGGGACTACTGCCCAGGACCAGATGCCAGCTGTCACCAGAATAGAGTTCAACGACTTGATGAGAGAACTCAGGGAAAGCAGGAGACAACTCGGAGAGCAAATGCAAGCTAACGCTGACCTCATGGCACAACTCACTCAACAACAGCATCAGAATGCTGGGGGCAATCCAGCTTCTTATTCTTCATCCGACAGCTCGACTTCGTCCAATGAACCTCCCAGGCGTAGACGTCGTAAGACTGAAACTACGCAGGCAGGTGCAGTTGTCCGAACAGCTGGGGACCATTTACACCTTGGAGACCGTGACCAAGCAGGAACTGGAAACTTAGGAGCTGGAGTGCAGGTGGAGGCTGGGCGCCCAGTTCACCAAAATGCCAATGATGTCGCACCTCAAGATTCAAGTTTGGCAGATCGCCAACAGAGGAGGCATCAGCATGATCAATCTCGTAGGATAGACTCCAACCTTCCACCTTCCATACAAACCCCAGATTTGACAGCTATGATCAGACAATTGATGAAAGAGAATCAAGGCTTATCAAACGATGATTGGGGAGTGTCCCGAAGTCATACTCCGTTCACAAACGTTGTTCTACAGGTGGACTACCCCAGGAAGTTCAGCATGCCAACTATCCCGGCTTATGAAGAAAAGTCTGATCCCAGGCAGCATGTGATGAGGTACGAATGGATGATGGATTCAGCTAGAGCGAATGATGCAACCAAGTGCAGGTGCTTTTCGATAACTCTATCTGGGATCGCTACCATGTGGTTCACAGGACTTCCTCCGCGGTCCGTATCCAGTTTCAAGGAGTTGGCGAGGAAATTTATAGAACAGATCAGGATACATACTACTCGTCCAAAGGACGTGATGTCTCTATCAAGTGTAATCCAAGCTCCTGGTGAGTCGTTGAAGGAGTATTTACAAAGATTCCATATGGCGGCTACTGAAGTCAGTAGTCCCAATGATCACGCAATTCTTATGGATGTGATGCGAGGTGTGGATCCGGATTCAGAGTTTGGAGATTGGTTGGCAGGAAAACCTCCAACTACGCCAGAGCGTTTTTACTCAAAGGCACATCAGTTCATAAGAAGAGAGGAAGCCAGGTGGATAAGGCGAGATAAGGCACCGGGGCCTTTTCAGGAGTCCATAAAAAGCAACATTGCTGTGAAGTAGTCCGTAGACAACTCGGGGAAAGTTCAAGTCAATGTCCAGAACAAGCCCGGGCAATCTAAGGAATCCGGAGGAAGAAATCAAGGGAAGAAGAGAGAAGCGGGGAAGTGGAAGCCGAGAATTCCAACCTACAACGAGTACACCCCACTGAATGCATCCCTTGAGAACATTTATCTATCAACTTGCAATACCTTCCAATACAGAAAGTCGCGCCCAAAGGAGTCAACCGAAGAGCAAAAGCGGACAGGGAAGTACTGCCACTTCCACGAAACCTATGGGCACAACACTGAAGAGTGTAGACACCTACATGATGCTATAGAAAAGTTGATTAGACAGAAAAAGTTAGAGGAGTTTGTGAAAAATCCGTAAGAAGGTGGACAGGGAACGTCCAATCCCGGTCGTGCGCCAGCTCTACGTCATCCCGATAATTGACAAATTGACAAATAATGCCTGACAATTGACAAATAATGCCCGAGCCTTGGCTCGGGCAAAATTCTCGGATCTACAGAGACATAGATCCGAGAGATGACGATGAGGAACCCAGGGAAGAAAAAGCAGCCCCGGTTGAACCGACGATTGACATTTCAGTCAGTCGAGACGATCCATCGCGAGTACTGAAGCTTGGATCACAACTCGGCCCCGCAATGACTGAAGACCTTAATGATTTCCTCCGAGCGAATCTCGATGTTTTCACTTGGACACATTCTGACATGTGTGGGATTTCTCCCACTATTACGAGTCATATGTTGAACATGGACCTGAAGTATGTCCCAGTTAAAAAAAGAGGAGAGGAATGGACCCGGAGAGGTCCGCTGCTCTAAGAGAGGAGGTGGACAAACTCAAAGCCAATGGATTCGTCTGCGATGCCCTCTACCCTGAATGGGTATCGAACCCCGTGCTGGTGAAAAAGGCGAATGGGAAATGGAGAACTTGCGTAAATTATTCCGATTTGAACAAGGCGTGCCCCAAGGACAGTTTCCCATTACCTAGGATTAATCAGTTGGTCGACTCCACTGCAGGACACGAGTTGTTGTCATTAATGGATGCGTACTCGAGATACAATCAGATCGCGATGCATATTCCGGACTAGGAACACACCAGTTTTGTCATAGACATTGGGCTATATTGCTACGTAGTAATGCCTTTCGGATTGAAAAACGCGGGAGCAACCTATCAGCTTTGGTGAATCGAATGTTCAAAGACCAGATTGGTAGAATGATGGAAGTCTATGTGGATGACATGCTCGTGAAGTCACGACAGTCAAACGACCACATTCGAGACTTAGCAGAGATGTTCGATATACTCAAATATTATGGGATGAAGATCAACCCTCTGAAGTGTTCCTTCGACGTTGCGTCGGGGAAGTTTCTGGGATTCATTGTTAATGCTAGGGGAATTGAAGCTAACCCGGAAAAGATTCAAGCTATTCGAGTTGTACAAGTGCCCAGAACTATAAAACAGGTGCAAAGCTTGAATGGAAAGGTGGCTGCGCTGAGTCGATTTATATCAAGAGCCACAGACAAGTGCATTCCCTTCTTCGACATAGTAAAGAAAGGGAAGAGGAATTTCGAATGGACATCCAACTATGAGGAAGCGTTCCAAGATCTGGTGAGGCATTTGGAGAGTCCTCCAGTGCAGTCAAAACCAGTAGACCATGAGATGCTGTACGTATACTTGGCAGTATCCCCGCAAGCTATAAGTGTGGCTTTGGTCCGCGAGGAGGACTGAGTCCAAAAGCTGGTGTATTACGTTAGCAAACGTTTAACGGAGGCAGAAAGAAATTATCCTAAAATTGAGAAATTGGCCTATTGCTTGGTGATTGCATCACGTAAGCTGCGTCCATACTTTCAAGCGCACTCAGTCAGTGTCTATACCGATCAGCCCCTACGGTAGGTACTCCAACGACCAGAAACTTCTGGAAGGATGTTAAAATGGAATATCGAGTTGAGTCAGTTTGATATTACCTACCTGCCACGCAGAGCCATACAAGGGCAAGCATTAGCAGATTTCATCGCTGAGTTTACTGTATCTGACGAACCAGATGGTCACGATGTCGTTCCCCCCATTCGATTGAAATTGTACACCGATGGAGCATCAAACGACCGTTGCTCCGGAGCTGGTGTAGTTCTCGTGACTCCGGAAAATCAATCGATTTGTTACGCTTTGAAGCTTCCCGGCTACGAATAATGAAGCAGAATATGAAGCACTGATTGTTGGCTTGAAGCTCGTTGGAGAACTCGGGGTTAAATCGGTTGAAATCTTTTGTGACTCACATCTGGTGGTGTACCAAGTGCGAGGAGACTACCAACCAAGGGGACAGAAGCTTGCTCCGTACCTTGCTCTGGTTCAGGAACTATTGGGGAACTTCGAACATTATGACATTTCGCATGTCCCACGTGAACAGAACAAGGAAGCCGACTCGTTGGCTAAATTTGCAAGCACTGGCGATGCACAGCAAATGGGATTGGTTCCCGTTGAAACCTTACATGCTCCAAGCATAGATGCGATGAAAGTTAATTTTGTGTTGGAAACCGGAATCGAGAGGGAGTCATGGATGACCTCATTCAAACTATACCCGATGACCGGGACTTTACCAGAAAAAAGGAGCGAAAGACGATAGGTCATTCGAAAAGCCGCACGATATGTGATGCAGGATGGAGTAATGTATGGGAAGGGGTTCTCTGTCCCCTTATTACGATGCATTGCCCATGATGAGACAAAGCGGGTCTTGGAGGAGGTTCATGAAGGAGAATGTGGCGACCATACTGGGGGGGCAAACGCTAGCAAAAAAGATCCTCCGTTATGGATACTATTGGCCAACTGTGAATCGAGATGCTGTAGATTATGCAAGAAAATGTGACAAGTGTCAAAGATATGCGAAAATCCCGAGAGCTCCACCAACGGAACTCACACAAATGGTTATTCCCTAGCCGTTTGCAATCTGGGGAATCGACATAATTGGTTCTTTGCCTATATCCAAAGGTGGTGCAAAATACGCGATAGTTGTGGTCGACTACTTCACGAAGTGGGCCGAGGCAGAGCCTTTAGCCACAATCACCTCCAAGAAGGTCATTAATTTCATTGTACGAAACATTATATGCCGCTTTGGCCTCCCGCGAACCATCATTACGGACAATGGAACTCAGTTTGAAAGTAGAGAGTTCAAAGATTTCTGTTCAAAGTACGGCATCGAGAAAAAGTTCGCCGCCGTTGCCCATCCGAAGGCTAATGGACAAGTTGAAGCCGTGAACAAAATAATCAAGTCCATATTGAAGAAGAGTTTGGAAAAGGCTGGAGGAAATTGGGTAGATGAACTCCCAACAGCGCTATGGGCTTATAGAACTACCCACAAGTCCATGACTGGCCACACTCCATTCGCATTGGCATACGGCTCGGAAGCTGTTATACCCGTGGAGCTTGAAGTTCTATCACATCCGGTGACACATTATGATCCTAAGACGAATCAGGATCTCTTGTTGGAATCATTGGACTGCGTTGATGAAAAACGTGAAGAAGCTGAATTAAGGGCGACATCATATAGGCATCAAGTCAAGCGATATTACGACGAGAAAGTCCGCCCAAGAATCCTTGATGTGGGTGATCTCGTTTTGAAACGAGTTTTCCCGGTTACATCACGTATGAATCCCAACTGGGAAGGTCCATATGTCGTTGAACGGAAGCTTGGAGAGGGAACTTTCAAGCTAGCGACCGTTGTTGGCGTGACACTCCCCCGAGCATGGAACAGTGAACATTTGCGACGTTATTACATTTAGCATGTTTCTTTCCTGTTTTAGGTACAATTGTTTGCTGTATGTTTTTATTCCATTGATTCTTAGTTTCCTTTTTAGCATGTAATCAGACAATTTAGTTTGTTTCATTAATAAAGGCTTGAAGCCGTATTTTCCATGAATTATTGATGTTTATGTACCTTATAATCTGATGATGAACTGCTAGAGTTACATTATTCCGTATGATATACGAACTCGCATAAACGACTTCAATCTCCGAGTCCTCTGAGTGCGGACCGGAGTACTCTGAGTCCCCGGAGCGCGGACTAGAGTATAAACGACTTGAATCTCCGAGTCCCCTGAGTGCGGACCGGAGTACTCTGAGTCCCCGGAGCGCGGACTAGAGTATAAACGACTTGAATCTCCGAGTCCCCTGAGTGCGGACCGGAGTACTCTGAGTCCCCGGAGAACGGACTAGAGTATAAACGACTTGAATCTCTGAGTCCCCTGAGTGCGGACCGGAGTACTCTGAGTCCCCGAAGCACGGACTAGAGTATAAACGACTTGAATCTCCGAGTCCTCTGAGTGCGGACCGGAGTACTCTGAGTCCCCGGAGCGCGGACTAGAGTATAAATGACTTGAATCTCCGAGTCCCCTGAGTGCGGACCGGAGTACTCTGAGTCCCCAGAGCGTGGACTAGAGTATAAACGACTTGAATCTTCGAGTCCCCTGAGTGCGGACCGGAGTACTCTAAGTCCCCAGAGCGCGGACCAGAGTATAAATGACTTCAATCTATAAGTCCCCTGAGTGCGGACCATAGTACTCTAAGTCCCTAGAGCGCGGACTAGAGTATAAACGACTTCAATCTCCGAGTCCCCTGAGTGCGGACCGGAGTACTCTAAGTCCCCGGAGCGTGGATTAGAGTATGAACGACTTGAATCGCCGAGTCCCCTACATGCGGATTGGATTACTCTAAGTCCCCGGAGCACGGGTTAGAAAGTATTCTAAGTACCAAAAATGTGAAACAAGAGATGTACAATTCCAAAGAATGTTTGAACAATGTAAGAATGGATTAGGAATTTATGTAACTCATAAGAACTTGAGTCTCGACCGCAGTTATACAGAAAGCTAAAAAGCAGAAATTGTTTAAATGACAGAACGAAACTTTATTCAATACTCCAAAATGGGGTTATACAACCACTCCTCCAAAACTTGGAGTCAAAAATCTATCTACATAAACTACGAAAACGAAAAAGTAAAAGTAGTTACAGGACCTAAGCAAAATCTCGTTGAACGAGCAAAGTAGCTACTTCTTCGGCTTCTTTTTCTTGTCCTCCTTTGCTTTCTCAGATGACTCCTCTCCCTCACGCTTCCTCTTGGACTTTTTGCTTGCCAAGGAAGCGGAGTCAGGAGTGGGAGGAGGAACATCCAGTGGTTTGGATTTGCCGGGAAGGATGACTTTCAGAGGCCTATTCAGTGGGTCGGTGAGTTCTAGTACTTGAGACTCGACCTTGATCTCAACTTTCTTCTTCTTCTCCTCTGCGAGTCGCTCCTTCATACTCACCTTCGAAGTGGGTTCTGAGGCGCCCGTGATTTCAATTTCATAACTCCCTTCAGCGGGAGATGCAGTGTCAGACTTATCATCATCTAGCGCCTCGATCACTTGAGCGTCAGGACCGAGAGTTACTCCTACGTGAGCAGCATCGCTTGTTTTCCCCATCTCCTCCTTGGCATCATCGCTCCTCGGAGTCGGTTCGGGATCAGAGCGGTCTGTATAAAAACATAAAGAATGAACATTAGAACCAATAACTGATCGCAGAAAGCAACAGATCTTTGCACTTCTAGAAGAAGAGTTTTATACCGATTTCTTGTTGGCTTTCAGCTGTGCACGGAGTTTCACCCTCTAGAATGGGAGATAGCACGTGAATGCCAAGACCAGGGTCTTTTGGATCATAGCCGGCATGCTGCTCGAATGGGTCAAGTGCTGGCCGATCGGCGGGTTGAGCAGAAGGAGGAGCTATAGTATCAGTTCCGGATGGACCGGCTTTGTCATCTTTCTCTTTTGACGGAGGAGAGACTTTACCAAAGAGAGCCGTAGCCGCAGACAAGACCGATGGCTCATTTCCCCTGAGAAATTCTTTCACTAAGGCCTCCTCGTCGACTTCCTCGGTGCCCGACTCCACCTGTCTAATCTTTACTAAAGTCTCCCAAGCCTCGACAAGAGATTCAAGATAGCCCTCGCCCAAGAAAGTCAAGTCCCGGTGCATAAGGACGCGGGTGCTGTATTCGGCAATCAGCGGGTCAAACATACACTTGACCTCTTCTCTACCGGCCTCTGCAGCAGCTTCAAGACGGGAGTCAATCTCCTCGGAAGCTAGTCTCTTGCCCTCCTCACCGGCTTCGTCCTTCATCGTCTCAACCTTAGAAAGCTCATCATCGAGTTTTGCTTTTAAGAGACGTGTATCAACGATCTCGTTACAGTACCGTTGAGACTCTTCTTGAGCCGCTATCTTCTCTTCCCTCTCCTTAGAGAGTAGTTCCTTCAACTCTTTTACCTGCAGGGCGAGTGTATCCCTTTCTTTTTGAATAGAATCTTTTTCTAGAGCTAGGGCCCCACTGCGTTGGACTGCGACGTCAAGTTCTTTATTATGGGTCATCTCTAGACGAGCGACGGCCTCCGCAGTCTCCTTACCACCCTGTTCTGCGGCTTCAAGTTTAGACTTGTACGAAGCGAGCTCTTTGTCCTGATTCTTGATGATGTCTTTATCAAAGATAGCTTCGAGCTTCAAGCGGTCGATTTCTTGTTGATGCTCAATGGATACTTCCGATACTTTTTCGACCAAATGAACAAATGCATCATGTTGAACATAGACGTCGTTGTTACAAGCGATGGCACTCTGCTTGACATGCCCTGGAATGTGATGAATAGCTGGGAGGAACTTCAGACCGTCAAAGCGGATTTTGGGAAATTTGGCTTTAAGATCGACCATCTTCTCTGCTATCGTTGGGTCGGCCGCAGGAACAGGGGGATGAGGCTTTGAAAGTTCTGTTCTCTTCCGATGTTCCCGAGATTACCGTGTATTTGATGAACCAGAATGTTGATCTCGGGAAACATCAGGTTGAGACCCCTTCTGCGAAAGTTTTTCTTTGTCTGGCCCAGTTTGAGGAGGGAGATCGCGAGAGTATGAAGACTGGGAATATGATTTCTTTTGATAAGACGACTCACGGGGATGATTGTCTCGATCTCCGTAATCGTCCATGTCCGTGCGTTTACCAGAGCCTGAATCCTAGCCAGATTGGTGAAAGATGGAAGAGCCGTGGAGACGATCAATTCCGTGGGAGCATCCCATATCACCTGCATAGAATGAGAATAAGGATAAGTTAGAAAAAATCAGGGCGACGGTTAAGATTGAAGTGCGAAGTGAAGTGCGCGTGTGTGTGTGTGTCCTAGTGTTCCCCCCGACAAACTAGTTCCTTTATCTTTACTAATTGGAGTATTATCTCCCTGCACTCGGGCATGAACTCCCGTGTCACCTCTAGTGGGCGAATGAAATTTGAGGGCCTCCGGATCGTCGAAACCGTAGTTGAGTAGATCGTCAGGAATGGTAAGGTTCGATAGGCCCTTCAGAGAACTTTCTAAATGCTCCAAGGAAGTTTCTTTTTCCATTGGCATATGGGAAACTTTAGAAGTTCCGCCTACAGTTTTCTTCCTCAGCTTGAGCGTCAGTTTCCTCTCTCCCTTCGAAGGGGAAGACGACGTCTCTATGTCATGAACTTCAACTGCCGGTCCCCGGGACGGACTAATGTTCTCGCCCTGTACGTCGGGCGTCTCAGTCTCCTTAATTTCCCCCTCTTCTAGTCCGTCAAGAGCGCTGCGTGCTGAAGACTCGGCTTGTTTTTTCCCTTTACCAGAGCCAGGCCTGGGAATGATGATGCCCTAAGGAAGGCATATCCGACGGCCTTCTGCCAACATCCCAAGCCTTGTAAGTGACTCGTTCGAAATGAGAGATCTAATGTCCCGTTCCCCGGCAGGAAGGGCTCGAATAGCTTCAACGGCATCAGAATATCCGCGGCCGTCAGGACGTGGAGTGATACCTGGAAAGACGGGTAAAAGTTAGAAGAGGTACGGCTGCTGCTATACACGAGTAACGGTTCAAGAAATAAGTATTACTTCCTTCGACCCATCTCCTCGCGAAGCCGGGAGGACAACGTACATAGAACCATTCCTGTTTATACAGAGCGAACTTGGTCCACGCTCCAGTTAAGATTTGACATTTGTTGTGCGGCTCGAGAAACACGAATGATGGGCAATCCTTCCGCTTCTTGACGCAATATATGTATCCGATATCGCCCGGAGTTGGAAGCCTAGAGAATACATTCAAAAAGAAGATGCAAGTGCCGTAGAGGAACGCATGGCCATTCGGGTGCAGTTGCGATGGAGCAACATCGATGTATTGCAGCACATCCCGAAGAAACGAGTTGAATGGTGGCACACTGCCAACCCAGCACATGAATTTGTTACAGGCTGTGTATCCGACTGGGGACAAGTGTGGACGGTCACGCCCCGATGGGACTAGCACGTCATCAAAGGGGATTCCGTGGACAGAGCATATCCAGCGAAGTGTACTTTCATTATTCTTTGAAGCAAGTGAATCGACAGGATTGTCCAAGAAAATTGATGCCTCCAGCGCATCGGGAGCTAAGTCATGTGCAGGAGAAGTTGACGAATTTGAAGTATCTATGACTTCTCGTCGGGAGGACGGCCCAGGCCTATCCGAAATCGTGGCGGAGCTAGATTTCCGAGACATCGCTGATAAATATTGAATCTAGCGAAGTTCCTATTCGAACTATACTAAAAAAATAATCGATGTTAGACTTAACAATACGAATATTCCCCACGTGTAGTGTGTGAACTAGTGCGATCATTCGGGTGTAAATGCTGAGAAATTATAAGTCACAGAATCGATGGTATGAAGTTGAGCATTGAACTGTCGTCTTTGAAGACCGTCATCGCTGACCGTCTCCGAAAGCCAGCATTGTAATTTTTTCAATCTTGAACTCGGACATTGGCACTGCGTGTTAAGAGATTTGATCCGTTATTATTGGTTTAAGTTCAGGCTTGTGAATATTGAAACTAAGAAGTTATCATTCTAGATTAGTTCGATATGCTGGTATGCTTAAGCCCATGTCTTTGTGTTTGATGTTTGATTAGGCAAGATGAATAGAGTTCTGAACGTCTTAAATTCTGGTCAGCCTTAGTTCTGTCCGGCTTAAGTCATATTCGTCTTAAATTTAGTTCGGTCTAAGTTTTGTTCGGCTTAAGTTCTAATCGTCTTAAGTTCTGGTCGGCCTAAGTTCTGTTCGGCTTAGATTATGTCCAGCTTAAGTCCTGTTCATCTTAAATTTAGTTCGGTCTAAGTTTTGTTCGGTCGTCTTAAGTTCTGGTCGGCCTAAGTTCTGTTCGGCTTAGATTATGTTCGGCTTAAGTTCTGGTCGTCTTAAGTTCTGGTCGGCCTAAGTTCTGTTCGGCTTAGATTGTGTTCGGTTTAAGTTCTGTTTATCCTAAGTTCTGGTCGGCCTAATTTATGTTCGGCTTAGATTGTGCTCGGTTTAAGTTATGTTCGTCTTAAGTTCTGGTCGGCCTAAGTTCTGTTCGGCTTAGGTTGTGTTTGGCTTAAGTTCTGTTCGGTTTAGATTTTGTTCGGCCTAACATTCGTTCGGCCTTCGTTCTGTTTGGCCAAGAATTCTGCTCGGCCAGAATTCTGTTCGACCAGAATTCTGTTCGAACTCTCTTCTGTTCGGCCTGAAAACTAATGCACGCAGCAGGTCGTGCCGAGCTTCCCAACGAACATACCCGAGCCGTTCGGCAAGCCATGTCAAACCACGGTCGTGCCGATCCACTTCACTAAAACCTTAACTCCAATTTCACTACCATACTTCCCTTCCATCGCTCGTCATAAGGAAGTCATGCCGAGCCACATCAATACATCTTCCACCAACTCCCTCCTTCAAACGCCTCTGCCATCCTCTTCTCTTCTACCATTCGTCTAGCCTTCAACTCCTTTAAAAACACCCACACTTCGCCCTTAACTCCTCCTGCTCCACGCAATTACTTCTGACTTTGGTTTTATAGAGATTCGTGAGTTCGAATCTCATGCTAGGTTTCCTAATCGAAGTAAAGTATTTAAGGAGAAGTTTTTTACCTAAGAAATGAGTCAAAGCTCGGGGAGATTCTGGAGCAGGGAACATGGTTCTATTTGGATTCAGTTGGTTGGGGAAGGAAGTGAGGTAACGAATGATGTTTGAGAAGGGAAGGGAAAAGTAGATAATTCTCTGAAGTCGGTTGAGAGGCAAAGTTCATAAATACTGAAAAGCGGAGGTAGAAGTAAAGGGGAGAAGAAGAAGGAGCATCGGCTTATATAGAGAGAAGGGAAGTCGAAGAGACTATAACCGGTAGAACCGATCAAATTGACAGTGTTCGGCATCGAGGGTGCTCGGCTTCGGCTATGTCGTTCGGCATCCAAAGTGCTCGGCTTCGGCTGTGTCGTTCGATATGGGCATATCGTTCGGTATCCAGAGTAGGTCAAAGCACACCACGTTCGACCACGTGATGTACTTTGAGGGGGCAAGTGTTACCTGAAGGTTTGACTAGGCAACTAGGCACTCGGCACTTACATACCGTTCGGCATGGACAGTCTTTCGGCATTATATATCATTCGGCGTCCTAGAGTGTTCGGCATAGCAAAACGTTCGGCATACCTAGATCGTTCGACAACAGTCTGGTCGGCATCAGTTCTGTTCGGCATCACTTCGTTCGACAATAGTCTATTCGGCATCACTTCTGGTCGGCATCTGTTCTGTTCGGCATCACTTCTGTTCGGCATCACTTCTGTTCAGCATCGCTTCTGTTCGGCATCATTTCTGTTCGGCATCAGTTCTGTTCGGCATCACTTCTGTTCGGCATCACTTCGTTCGGCACACAGAACTCACTCGTTCTGGGCCAAAGTGTTCGGCTGCCAGGCCCACGAGGGAAGTCCAACCCATCTTTGTCTATAAATAGAGAGGTAGGGGCCCAGTGAAAGGGACCTTTTCTCGAGAACATTGGGGAGACTCTGCCGCTTTCAAGACTCGCTATTTTTACTTAGCAATTGTATTCAAGTAGTTGGTGTATGGATTGTATCTGTAATCAATTATCAAGTAAAGCAATAAAGTTTAACCTCAAAGTGGACGTAGGCAATTACGCCAAACCACTATAAATCTGGTGTTCTCGTATTTGCATTCAATTTAGCATATTGTTATATGTTTACATTTACTTTCTTCATTAATCTCTCTACATAATCTTTCTAAACAGGGTTAGTGACCAATTTTGGTGCTACCAGTATGTATCCCTGATCAAATCTGAAGTTGCATTTATTTGCAGTATGTCCATATTTTTCAAAAAATTGGCATCTTATTCAATTGTTGTTATTCCATCTTCCTCGGCCTCTGCCTATGACATTCTAATTTGATCTTTGATTGAATTGATTACTTGCATTTCTTTCTTGATTCTTTTTTTGAGGTTTGGATAGTTTGCTGCATAGTTAATGTTGAGGTCTTCATTCTAGGGTTTCTTTTGTTCAATTCTTCCTTCTTGTGCAAGCAAGGTGGAGTGTACATATTGAATGCTTGGCATGTTTTTCTTGGATGAGATTATGGCTATTACAGATTCATAATCCTCATCTAACCCATTTAATATTTTAAGTACTGCTTAGTTTCAGATACTTTGTAACCAGCAATGTTTAGTAGATCACATAGAGTCTTGATTTTTATCAAATACTCCCTCATCGATAAGTTTTCCTTTTCTGATTTTGAAGTTGTCTCTTGTAATGCATAATTCTTACAGCGGATTGTGAATTGAATATTTCCTCAACAGTGCTCCAGATTTCATGTGCACTATTGCACCCAATAACTTGTGGTAGCAAATTTGCATTTATGGGAGAAAATAGCCAAGAATTTATGAGATTATCTTGCCTTTGACGTATGTCTATTCTTTGTTGATGATCCGAGTCTCTTAATTGTTTGATGTGAATTGCGCAGGTTCTGGTGTTGTTCCAAGAACAAACCCTTCTAAGCCATATCCTCTCAAGGCAGTGATGATTTGACATTTCTAAAGTAGATAATTGCCTTCATCTAATTAAATGGTGATAAGGTGGCTTTTTGGGTTGATGATGTTCTTAGTGATCAGGGACGGATGTATGTGTATGATTACCTGGGCTACAGCCCGGGTGCTCTTTTGTAAAAAAAACACACCAAGTATTATTCAGCCCAATATAGCTCAATATATTAGAAAACCCATTCAGTCCAACATGCCAAAATTACACGATACTTTCTTTGCCTCTTCTTCCGCACAAAACGAAAAATGCAGTTGCTGCTCCGATCCATTCAAGGGCCAAAATAGGGTAAATATTTCTTTTTTTATGTTCTAATTCCTTTTTAATCATTAATGTCTCATCTTATGTTCATAAAGTAGTTGCAAACTTTAAATTATTTGCCATATTGTAATCAATCGATACCCTAGTTTGCTCAATAATCGTTTTTTTATTCTATTCAAATTAAATCAATTAGTTGAATGTATTACATTTCTCTTGATTTAATTTAAAATTGCTATTAAAGAACTTAAATATAAAACCCTAATTTTTTACTCTCATCGTTATTGTTGTTAAACTGATTTTATTTTTATATCCATGTCAATTGTCAGAAACAAAAAATTGATGTATTTCACTTATATTTGATTTTACTTTAATAAACTTATGTAATTTAGGCATTTTTTTAGGTAATGTCAAACTCAAAGTATAGCAAAACATTGTTGTCATTTTACAAGTTAAAAGGAGATAACTCTTTGAACCCAAAAAAATGAAACTTCCTCAAACTCTATCGAACTTCCTTGCAAAATTCAAAGAATCATAGTTGATAATGGCGGAGTTCATTTTATCAACTATCTTTGAGTTGTGTAAACATCGATCGATTCGTCTTATTTTAACTCTTCTAATTTCCACGGAAACGACGGAGCGAGCTTTTTCAGCTACGAAAAATGTTAAAACTACTCTACGTAATAAAATGTGATGATTTTCTTGAGGATTGCATGATTATCAACATAGAAATGGAGCTTGCTGAAGATATTGATTTGAATTCGGTAGTTTATGATTTCAACTCACGGAAAGAGTGTAGAGTCCAACTTGTATAGATTATCGTGTCTACTTTTGTATTTATCTAAGTCACGCATAAGATATACATGAACACCTTATGTTATTGTAAGATTTCACTAATATATAATTAAAAACTACATTTTGCAACTTTTGATCTTATTTAGCTTTATTTTTTAATCTCTTTTACTTTTAGCCCAGGTCATACTAAATTCCTGGCTCCGTCCCTGTTAGTGATGACTTCAGTTTAACAAATCTGGTTGGAATTAGCAGGTGGCAACGGTGAATTGTGGGTTTCAGATGTAATGTCTCCTTTAGCCATTTAATAGGGTTTGAAACAAATGGTGAGGTAACTTTTGAAGAAATTTTCAGTGCAACCAAGGTTGGGGTGATGATAAAATGACCAGTTTCCTGGCACGACATTGAATCTTGATAAGGACAGATTCTTGAATGGGAAAGATATTAACTTTGATGATCTTTTATAGTGCAACCAAGGCTGGGATGATGAACTTGTCTCTGACCAGTTCTTCAGGTATAGCACTGAACTTAGTGGGAATGAATCATGAATGGGTTTTGAACTTTCTTGGTTGATTGGAAGGGAAAGGTGATGATGATAAATCTGAGGAGAGAAAACGCACTAATCTCAATAGATAAGATTAAGTTTCATGAAAACTTGGCGAAGAGATTTATTCTGCCTTTAGACAATTCTACTCTGATACCAAGTTAAAGAAATGCAATGTTATTGAGTTGAATGAATTGGTACAGTTGTTTGATAATTTATACGGCCTTGTACATAGTTATTTATACTCAGTTAGGTCTGCTCCATGGTTTGATTAATTACAAAAGTACCCCTTGAGCCAACTGGTTCATTAATACAAGACTTGGTCATACTGACCGTTACATTTTATTATACTCTTCTAATTGTATTGACCAAGTATGAAGTTCTATGGATACATTTAGAGATTACAATATTTTTATCATAGTTTGTGCTTTTTTATTGTATAATCTAAACATTTCAATCCATGCATTTGTAATATAAAGCGTAAAACTAGAAAATGGTATCATATATTTATTAAAGTGGCAAATGGAGCTTTTATTTGTCGTCCAAGTACAGCAAGAAACTTTCCTTTGAAAGCAGACAATTTTTTATTCTAGAAATTAGGCTTAAGGTACAATATCGATATGTATTTCTAGGGCGCTATCTTTTTTTTAATCTAAAGTATATGTTTTGCTTATTTATCAAAATTATTTACTTTATATAAGAGTAGCTATATAATATGATTTGTATACTAAATTGAGAGTAATGGCTACATACAATTCAAGTTATTCGCCAGATTACTTGTATGTAGAGCCTTACTACGAGCAACTGCAGCATGCTAGTAAAATTTAAGAACATTTACCAGAAAGTCTTTTACTCCACTTTACATGATGCATTTTAAATCAGATTATGTTAAATCTACTCCTTAAAGTCCTATGAGTATCATATGATCATATAATATGCGACTTTACTGAACTTATCCATGTAGCGGTAAAGTGTAGGTAAGCACTAATAAAGATAGATATATCCATAAGAAAACATGGCATATGAGAAAATATAGCAAAGAAGCAGTTATGTTATCAACAGCAGGACCTATAATAGCAGGTCTCCATGAACCAACATATTCAATTTACTCTTTACCATCAACGTCCCACATGTGAGATCCTTTGAAAGAGTCAAAAACAATAGGTTGTCCACCAATTGAGTTAGATGCACGAATAGGGGAATTAACACCTCTAGGCATTAATTCCTACATTCATAATTTCAAGTAAATTACCTTTCATCAATTTTACTTCTATTATGGAATAAAGAACACATATGTGTTAGGGACAAAACATCTCCTTCCTTGACAACGATTCTTCATACATACCTGGTATTATTTGCATTCCTTTCATTTATCTTCTCAAATTTTAAAGCATACAACCGCTTATGATTTGTTTGAAACAAATTAAATCTTTCTTTCTAGATATAAGATGTATAATCACCTTTTGCTGCCAATTAAATCCATGTTCATGTAAAATTGCATTCAACTTAGCTTGTGGCATGCAAAAAGATAACAAGCAGGATGTATTTGTATGTAAATACAGGAACTGAATTAACACTTAATAAGGATACACTTGAGAAAATAATCAAATGTGGAAATTGTACTTCCTGGAAGTTTTACAAATTTGGTGCCTCTGCTTCAGTTACTACTTATAACTTATCTTTGGAATCTTTGGAATGCCCCTGGCTTATATACACACACCACACTGTGACACAATTAATAATGTTGATTCAATAATACTAATTATTACAAATCATGTAGGTAATGATATAATTAGATATATATCATTTGTTATTTCGTCAAGTTATACTAAGTATGATAAATATCTTATCCAAAAATATTATTAAGGTTGTTGCAATTCTTTGGAAATCGTACTGGACTATGATATAGCTACTAAACTATGATATAAAACCAAACATTGGGTCATCAGATTTCCCATCAGATCCACACTTTGATGGCGATCCATCGTAATTGAATATTTTATTCTTTTTTTATCTATCATTTCTGTTATATTCTCTTAAATTCCCACGATCATCTCTTAAACGATCTAAGACTAGCCTGTGCCTTAGGACTTTATCCATTGCTGATTGCTATATGATAGGAGTTCCACTGTGCGCATTCAGGTTGTTCATATAATAGTGAAAGTAAATAAGTTCATAATAAGATATCGAATTCATAACTAGTTATTGAGTTCATGATAAGGTGTTGAACTCATAAATAGTTAGCGAGTTCGTAACTAATTAAAGATCCTTTAACCAGTTATCGAGCTCATAATGAGATCTTGAACAGGTAATGGTTAGTGAGTTCATAACTAAATAGAGACTCCTTTACTAGTTATCGAGTTTATAACAAGATGTCGAATTCATAACTAGTTATCAGGTTGAACTCATAAATAGTTAGCGAGTTCATAGCTAGTTGAAGATTCTGTAATCAGTTATCGAGTTCATAACAAGGTATCGAACTTGTAAGTAGTTATTAGGCTTATAACAGGATGTCGAACTCATAAACAGTTAGTGAGTTCTTAATTAGTTGAATTTCTTTTTCATACTAAATATGGCTTATAAAATATACTGAATTTGTAACTAGTTAACAACTCCCTAACGGGTTGTCGAGTTTACGATTCACTAAGTAGTTGCCGGACTCATAACTAGTTATTGAGTCACAAGCCAATTGCCAAATTTACAACTAGTTGGCGAGCCCATAACTAGTTATGGAGTCTTAAACAAGTTGTCGAGTCTCTAACTAATTCTTGAATTTATAACTAGTTGGTGAGCCCATAACTAATTAGCAATCCTCTAACATGCTATTGAATCTCTAAGTAGATGTCGAGTCCTTGACAACTACCAAACCCAATTGAGTGTCGAGTCTTTAGGAAGTTATCGATTTTATGGTAATTACCAAAATCCATGAATTGTTAAGCTTTTGTTAATTGTTAGGGATATGTATTGCAAATGGAGTTTGAATCCAAACAAAAAACTCCTAAATCATAAAAAGTGTTTGGACCCAATCGCTAATCAGATCCAAATAATTTGTAACTACTCGATTCTTGAAACCCTAATTGTAAAACAAAAAACCCTCTTTTATCCTTAAGTCGATTGAAAAGGAAATCGCACCTTAAATCAAGTTTGAATACATTAGGAATCAGAAGTTTCTTTTTACAATATTTAAAAGGAAAAATTATAATTGCAATTTGAGCTTTGAGTTGCAAGTAAAGCTTTGGGAAGAAGGAAAGTCAAGTATTTATAGAAGAAGAGGGAAGCAACACAAAACGTTGATCTTTATCCAAATGGATGGAAAAGATTGAAAGCTCTAGAATATCAATAGGTAGCAATATGGAGATTGCAAATATACCAATGTATAATATGTTTCTCCTATACAAGGAGGTAAATGTTAGTACAAATATAGGTAACAAACACCTAGAACTTGGAAACAACAAGGAATGATGAGCCCGAAGAAAGTAAGGTTATCAAGCATTCAACATTTAGAAAAGGATAACAAGCCTCTGGTAATAACAAGAAAATGTTGAATATCTAATAGCAAAGGAGTATCGAGCCTCTACAATAATAAAGATGTCGAACATTCAAGTGATTAACAAGCAATGAAGAGGTAGCGAATCTCTAAGGGGTAATTAATGATTCTCTACAATAGCAAGTGTTGTCAAGCATTTAACAAGTAGACGGTAATGTCGAACATTAACAATAAAGAAGGGTATCGAGCATGTAAGAGGATGAAGATGAAAAACTAGTAAATACTTAGAGATATCAAGCTACAACAAAATTGGAGGAATAAGAGATGTCAACCTTCTACAACACAAAGGTTGCTGAGTCTAAAGATAGCATGCTTGTCAGAGACAAAGGAAGAGACATTGAACCTCTACGACACAAAATGTTGTAGAGTATGTGACAAAGGAAGGATGCCACCCCACTAGAATATGTCGAGCATCTAACCGCAAGTAGAGGATATTGAGTTTCTATGAAAGGCAAGCCTTTGATATAGCATCTATTGCCAAGCCTTTACAATGGTAACTGTTGTAGAGCATCTGTAAACAATAAGTGATATCGAACTTCTACAAGGATAACGAATTCTGAAAAAATAACGAGCTTCAATGCTAGCAAAGGATGTCGAGTTTTAACAAGCGGCAAGAGATGTCAAATCTCTATAGACATAAGGGTTGTCGAGGTTTTGTAAGGAAGATTGTGTGGACAAGACTCTATAAGCAAGTGACGTCGAATCCCTACGAAATGGGGCTATCGGAGCCTTCGCTTTCAAAGCTGTGCCACGTGTCAATTATCCCGCATGATTGACATCCATATAAATAGGCCCCGATCGACACCTAAAGGGGGGCAAATCATTCTTCCCTTATTTCTTACCTTTTCCAGTTGTAACCCTAATTTGATTTAGGGATTTTTAGAGCCGACTATAATAGTTGAACTTTTTGCATATAAGGCCTTGGACATTTAAACTTGCATAGCATATTTTCTTGAAGGATTGTAACTCTTTAACTTTTACACATAAGGACTTGGACAATTAACTTTGCATAACATACTTCTCTCGAATGTGTATACTTAACTATTATTGAACTACGGACATGCGTATGACTTATGACTTATCTTCAGACTTGAACTTGAGCTAGGATTTGCATATTCTTCTGAGTTTGCAGAAGGCCACTTAAGCACTTATTCCAATCAGCCTTAGTCTTGCTTGCATATTAGGCTAGCGAAGAAATTTGCTAACAGCATTTATATAGAAATATTTGCTTATACTAGGACATTATGCATCATGGCTAATATGCCATCTTATTGCATTTATATAAGTTGCATTAGCTGCATTTATGCATTATACGTGTAGAAATTACAAGTTCATGGCATGATTCATTACCATATATCGTTTATATCACTCACACCTATATGTGGTTTGCATAAATTGGATGATATGTTTGCTAAATTAGTTGATAAATGTTTGACGAACGAGCATTATATTATATTTTACATTTCTTAATAATTTCAGGGAGATTCTTTTAAGGGGGAGAATGTAATACCCCGAAAAATGGGTAAATACTTTAAAATAATATTATTAAAATAATAAAGTGAAAATAATTGAATTTTGCATATTAATTAAATAAATTAAAATTTAGGAGAGGCAAATTGTAATTTTTCGACTTTGGAATTTGATGACAAACTAGCACCATTGCGAACATCTCATTTTTCTAATCCATGTAATATTTTTGTCTGTCTCGTTTGTAGTTCTTATGCAAGAATTATGGGCGAAATGGTATCGAGTCGAACGGGCAACAAACATGAAGTTTAAATTTAAATTTTTGAACGAACAGTTTCCCTCCTACTACTTAAACATCTCACGTACATCAGGTTTTTTAATGAAACCAACCGACTACTCCTTCTTCCTCTTAACATACTGAGATTCAAAATACAAAATTTCTCTCAAAACCCAATGAAAAGTCACATGATCAGTGGGTTTGCAAGAAGAGGACTACGATCCTGAAATGACTTGGAGACAAAATTTTGAAGCATGGAGAAGTAGTAGGCTGGACAGTGAAGACCTAGTAGACGAGAGCGTATAGTGAGTAATTCGTCATTTTCTCCATATAAAGAAACCATCACACTCTAATTATAATATACTGGCTATAGTAGTGTAGAATAACATAACTAAATAACTAAATTTGGATTAA
Source organism: Allium fistulosum (assembly GCA_030737815.1). Lineage (NCBI taxonomy): Eukaryota > Viridiplantae > Streptophyta > Magnoliopsida > Asparagales > Amaryllidaceae > Allium > Allium fistulosum. The sequence goes on along the minus strand of CM060904.1, from coordinate 264,680,435 downwards.
ATGGGCATTTGAAAGGGATTTGGTAAAAAACAACGAATTAGAACTTGGCTATACTAGAGTATGGTAATTTGATAAATATGTAATCAATTTAATGAAATAATATGCTAAATCGGATTTAAAAATGTAGGGCTAGGTATTAAAGATGTTCTTATGAGATCAAAGGTAGAGCAAGGTAGCTAGAGGCGGAAACGACGACGAGAACTACCAATTTCTAAAACCTGACATTCACTAGGAAAATGTGTACACCGATGCATCGGTCACCTCAACCGGTCCACTCGTGCACTATAAATTCAGGCAAGTTGAACATGGACCCATAAGGGCCTATATAAATTAATAATTATCGATGCGGATCACGTTCCTATTGTTTCAAGGAGGTGACTAAAGTCTATTGATGAGACAAATGATGATATTACAAATTGAGTTAATGTGCCCGATGATTGGCTGTTATTTAAAATGAATATATATGTTATTACAATGTTGAAACATGGTATGATGGTGAATGTGAAATATGAATGAGTCTTTGATGTAGGTAGACATCATGGGATATGAATATGGATACAGATACAGATACAGATGCGGATGCGAATACAGACTTGTTACACAAGTAGGTGATCCAAGTATCACGTTGCTTCTTTGTAGTGCTTTGGCGGGCCGGGTAGAGGAGGTGGATGCTAAGTGGCCCTGTAGGCTATGGTTGAACCAATGTGTGAGTCCAATTAGTACGAGGATAATAGGCTTTCCTGTAGGTTTCATGCTGTCTAGAGAAGTTAGTCCTATATGTGATTTACGTGATGATAGGCGGCAAGCAACCCTATATGGCATGAGGCCAGTCTAGGGAAGTGAGTCCATACAGTTATGATGTAGTACAAATAAATGTGTACTATAGTTAGGAGTGATGTGATGACAGGAGTTGAGGTGACGAACGATAGACTCATATTATGTTTTAGTATCATTTTTCTTTATATATATGTCTCTAGTCTAATGGAGTTTGGGGACGAGATAGCATCATAGATAGAGACTAATTTGTATACATTGTGTATGAGGTAAATAAATGTTATAATTTGGATTTGACTATTGGTATGGATTGGGTTGTAGTTGTATTGTTCAGACATATGTATTTGATATTGTAGACATGTTATAGTGATGTGACTAAGGTTATTATTGATGTATTATATTTTGTTTTCTTCCGCTGTGAGACTCTGAAAGTAGATAGTTAGTACTATATCTATCTGCACTAATCATATGCTTATTTTATCTCAACCCTAATGACTCATCCTTTTTGTTCTCGGGTTGCTGACGTCGATTCAGGCATCCAAGGCCAAAAGGGCGAGTTGTTACTGTGTCCTCACTGTCATAAGTGGAAACGAAACTGTCTGGAGTACATAAATATTTTCAAAGAAAAGATATATAATAGTTATGTTGCTTCTATAGGTATATTTATGATTAAAAATTGTTTTACAATCAATAAATTACCTTGGGTCTTAGATACTGGATCTAGAACTCACGTCTGTAATTCGCTATATGGACTTAGGATAAGACGTCATGTGGCGAAGGCAGAAATAAGACTTCAAGTTACTGATGGATTTCTGGTAGATGCAACGGCGGTTGAAGATTATCATTTAGGTTTTCCAAATAGATTAGTATTAATTTTAAATAATTGCTATTATGTGAAAAACTTTATTTATGGAATAATTTTTTTGTCCAGATTTTTCGAGGCTAGATATATTTTTCATTGTGTGATAATGTTATGAACATTATATTGAATGGAAATAAAATTTACATTGATGTTTTGGATAATGGCATTTATGTTATTAATAATTATGTCCATGTTGTGAATAACTCTTCTAATGTTGACATTAATAATACCAATCTATGGCATTGTAGGGTATGTCATATAAGTGAGGAACAACTAGACAATTGAAAACCAAAGGTTTTCTATTATCATTTGATTCTGAATCATTTGATACATGTGGTTCATGTCTTAAAGGAAAAATGACTAAGCATCCCTTCAGTAGGAGCATTGAAAGTGTTAATGAACTCTAATGTCTTGTACCTACTGATGTATATGGCATAATTCCCATAATTACCAAAGATATATCTTTTTATATTGTAACCTTTACCGACGATTTTTCATGACTAAGATATGTGTACCTTATGAAGAACAAATCTCGATGTTTGTAAGAAATTTATTGAATATAAAAATGAGGTCGAAAATCAGACGAATAATAAAATTAAATTACTTCGATCTGATCCAGGAGGCGAGTATGTTGGATAAGAGTTCCAACAATACTTAAAAGATAATGGGATTATCTCTCAGGCTACTTCACCTTATACTGCATAACAAAATTGTGTTTTAGAGCGAAGGAATCGTACCCTATTGGATATGGTTCATTCCATGATGAGTAGAGCTGAGTTTACCTCTTTCCTATTAAGAATAGCACTAGAAACCGCAGCGCATATGTTGAATTTGATGCCTAAGAAACTATATGAGATATGCTGTGGAAAGAAACCCCAACTCAAATTTTGTAGACTTGGATGATTTTCGAGAAATTAACACAAAAGTCGAACCAATAGAAGAATCAAATTCACCCGTATAGGAAAACACGCAATTTATTAGAAGGTTTAATATGGAGTCTCGTATGCTAGAGAGATAATACGGTTTTTCCATAGACGTCGAGAAAGATGACTGCGTTTGAGCTAACAACACTCCTCTCTCTTTCCGACAAGCATTGCTTAGTAAAACCTCTACACTATGACTTCGAGCTATGAAATACAAAATGGATTCCATGTATGAAAATAAAGTGTGGACTTTGGATGACATACCTAAAGAGATAAAAAAACCACTGACTGCAAATGGATTTTTAAGGAAAAGCTAAATGTAGATGGACAAGTGGAGACTTACAAAGCAACGCTAGTTGTGAAAAGATTTCGTCAAATCAAGGTGTTGATTATAATGAAACATTTTTGCCTATGGAAATTCTTAAGTCCATTCAATGTTAGCTATTGTTGCATTCTATGATTATGAAATATGATAAATGGACGTAAAGATGGCATTTCTAAACGTTGATGTAGAAAAAACCATTTATATGCCGCATCATAATGGTTTTGAGGTTAGTGGGAGTGAGGGTAAGGCTTGCAAATTGTTAATTTATAGAACAAAACTAGCTTCATGGAGTTGGAACAATTGTTCTGATAAGATAATCAAACAGTTTGGTTTTTATCAGAAAATAGAGGAAGCATGTGTATACCGAAAGGAACAAGGAAGTGCTATCGTGTTCTTAGTATTATACGTCGATGATTTACTATTGATAAGCAATGACGTCTCATTATTGCGATCGGTAAAAGTTTGGTTTCAAAGAATTTCTCCATGAAGGATTCAAGAGAAATGGTGTACATACTAGTTATAAAGATCTATAGAGATAGATCTAAGAGTCTGTTGTGATTGGCTCAATCCCTATACATAGATACCATATTGGAAAGGTTTGGTTTGGAGAATTCTAAGTGCAAAAAACATTCCCCCACAATCTAGAATCGTCCTTTCTAAGGACACTTCTCAAACTAATAAGGAGAATGAGAGTATGAAGAGGATATCGTATGCATTTGCAATCAGTTCCATAATGTATGGTATGTTATATACTAGACCAGATGTTGGCTACGCATTAGGATGCATAAGCCAATACCATTCTAATCCCAAAGAAAATCATTGGACTGCCATAAAATGTATACTTAAGTATTCAAGAAATACTGAGGTCTTATTCCTTATATATTGGAATGGAGACCTCCTTATGAAGGGTTATATTGACCATAGCTTTCAAAGTGATATCAACGATAGTAAATCAGTGTCAAGTTACATCTTTATTTCTAAATATGGGGTCGTTCGTTCGAAAAGTTCCAAACATGAAACCACGGCTGATTCCATGATGGAGGCCGAGTACATCGCCTTCAACGAATTTGTAAAAGAAACGGTCTAGATGCACAAATTTATAACTGAGCTAGGGTGATTCTCAAAACAGAGAATCCGATGACATTGTTTTGTGATAATAATGCAACAATGCAGATTACTAAAGAGCCTAAAGCACATAAAAAATAGAAACAGATTCTTTGAAAGCTACACTAAATAGAGATTTGTTGAGAAGAAAGAAGTCGTGATTCAAAGAGTAGATACAAAGGACAACATAACATATCCATTCACGAAGAGACTAGTTCGGTCAATTCATGTCAAACTAATCAAGGGGTTGGATTGAGACTCTATATTTGGCCACAAGCGCAAGTGGTAGATTGACGGATTTAGGGGTATGCCTTAGGGGTAATTCTGTAATTTATTGTAAATTATTAACTCTATGGTAAAATCTCATTTGAAATAAAGGGTGTTTTTCTTTTTATATGCACATGTTATAATGAGTTATGTTAATTATTTATTTAATTTTAGTATATTTAATAGAAAAGCCATAGATGGTATGTTTATGCACTACTACAAAACAGGCCATTTGCATCGGTTGTTTACCCCCCTTTTGCATTAGTTCAACAACCGATGCATATGTAACCGATGCAACAGGCTTAACACTTTTGCATCAGTTCTGAAACCGATGCAAAAAGGTCTTTTTTGCATCGGTTGTTACTAACAACTGATGCAAAATATCATGGTTGGTTGCTTAGATACAGCCCCCATGTTGCATCGGTTGTAATGAAAACCGATGCAACGAAGAAACTTGTTGCATAGGTTGTTGTTGAAAACCGATGCAAACTAATCCCTCTATTGCATCGGTTTTTTATAACAACCGATGCAAACTAATCCCTCTATTGCATCAACTATTTATACCTGATGCAAAAAAATCATTCTCAAAAACCATTATTACAGTACTCAAATAGACTATATATATATTATTGATTATAACAAACAATTATTGCATGCAATATTACAATCATTCAAAATTAAATTTGATGGCAAATACATAATCAAATTTAATAATTCTACAAAAGAATGAAAAATATAAATAAATTCCAGAGTACATAATCAAACAGTCGGTAGTAAAAAATAAATGCAGCGTGTTATATGTAGACACAAAAATACATATATACAGAGAAGAGAATGTATCGTTGACAGTGGATAAATTAAGCAGAAGATGGTCTTCAAATGCACAAACCTTCATCCTATACTTGAGCTACCTGAAGTTGAGCTGTTCCATCCAAACAACCACTGCCTGCTCCTCTTCTACACTGTCACCTTCAGTGCCTGCTGCATTCTTCCACCTGACAGCAAAAACAATACAACATCGATGTGTAATCCATGGAACACTCCAATAATACATTGAGTGAACAAAAGTGAAGTCAATCTCATGAAATCATGATATAAATAAGAATTATAATTAGCAACCGCTTGGTGCTGTACAGTGTCTCTGTCAATAGAGTATTAAAAAGGGAAACTACATTGGTTGTAAAGCAAGTTCATATGTCGAAAGAAAAAACAGTAAGTTACAAGTTGTTATTACACGACCAAAGCAATAAAATCTAGACATTTATTTAATGAATACCTCAATAACAATTCGCAGCACAGAAGTAAAGAGGTAGAACGAATAAAAGAATTGCATGACTGTAACATGAATTAATACTAATTGAATACATTACATATAACCTCATTTACTTGGATATGTATTGAGTTGTAGAATATTGTTTACCTTTTTAATAAGTCAGCTAACCTTTCACTATGTTGTAGTTGAAGGTCAATACTGTTTGCTATTTCATCAAATGGGTGAGTGCAAAATTGAAAGGTTATCGTTGAATCATGAGCCCTGCACAATGATGCAGTCAAGTCAGATAACAAATAAAAGTAGCAATATGCAAAAACCAAACGGTAGTAAAAAAAAGCTGGCGAGGAAACAAATATTTGAAAACCGTACCAATTTAATCTATCCATCTCAATCAAATCATGCCAAAGTTCCAATGTTACTCCCGAGTAATAACCCTATACATTTCACCTCTAAAGCAGTTGGTGGATCATGATCTAAGGCTTAGAGTTTGTTATTTCTATAGAAATTAAAAAGAGCAAAATACATGATTAAAAGAAGGTGGTGCCACCAAAATGACAGTTCAAACTTTGTACTTTCGATCATGTGTCAAGAAGAAAGAAAGCACTAATGCTATTATTGTAAAAGGTAACAACTTGAAGTAAATAGTGCATAGAATTCGAAACATATACGGTACATATTTCAGTTTTTTATTATTTGTGCAACCATGTGCTGTGATACTTCATACCGACAGGTATAGTATAGAGTTTGACTTACGTGTATTACAAATGCATTCGATAAAAATGAAAGATAGGAAGAAGGATAGATTATTAAATGGTTGCCTTTAAAAACTCAACATTCCGACAGCCTCTCTATTGAGTCTTATAGTAGTCTTTGCCTTTAAAAACTCAACATTCCAAGCTGAATACTCAGATTCTTCAAGTTTTTGTATGCAAGTGCTAATGAACGCAGATCGGCTTCCGCGTATTCATTTAGGTGCCATGTTGTATCCATTTCATACATTTTTCCATCTTTTGAAAGTTTATCTAGTATAGTATTGGATAAAATAGACAGAAATTAACAGTTTACAAACAATACATGTCTCTGGTTACCTTAGTTGAACGTGTGATTTGCTTCTCAATAAGATCCATAAAGTAGACAATCCATACCCGTCAGCACCTTTGCAAAGAAGAAAGAGTTGTCCAGATTCTTCTCGAACAACTACGGATATTCTCTTCCTCTTGCTGCTAAATTCCAAAAAGTTTAGAATCTTGAACTCTCTGCGATAATGAAGTTTGAAAGTGTTAATTTCACAGTACACAAAAACTAACAAATGACAAATATATGTTTTATTGGAACTACTAGTATGTAGCCCATGCCGATGGCACGGATTTAGTTTTTGGTTGATATAATCGACAATACGATGCATTAGATACATACAATTTGATTAGTGTTAAATTCATTCACAATTTGATCAGTGTAAATTTATTCACAATTTGATCAGTAAGAAATTTTTGTTTATGTTAAAAAGCATTCAACTTGCACCTAGGATTTTTGTTTTCCATTTTGGTACAACATGAGTTTACTAACATTGTGTAATATATTTTTGCATAATTTACATGTAGTACTTGAATTTTTTCAACTATCCCATGGAAAGAAAAAGTGTTGTAATTGCAAACAAATTGATCGGCATCAAATATGGATACAAATAACGTTATATCCCTGTCTGTATGTGAAACAATTTGTGGGTATCTAATAACTTTAATTCACATATGTTATCTATATCTAAAACAATTTTTACTGTCCAGTAACCATATCCATGAATATCCAGTATCATCTTATTATGTGAATAACTAATAAATCCAAAGACATAAATAAAGAAATTATTTTAGTACTAATGGTCATAGAATATATGATATGGAAAATGAAATGATAAAAAAACAATTTGGATCAACAAATATCCATTTGTATACACACACGTGCATAATAATAATTCATACCTTGAAGAAAGTAAAATACATATTTGCATACAAAAATACACATAACATAAACTACTCAAACTTATGGTTGTCTTGTTCTGTGTATGTATTTTCCAAACTAAATTTATTACCGATCAAAGAAATCTTCCTATGTGGTCACAATAATTTCTTTTACGCTTGTTGATGGAAAAGTATAAGTGTTAAGATGTGTTCTGACAATGAAAAAAAAAACATGCATTTAGATGGTGGTAGTGCTCGTTATGGCAATAGTTACCATATTTTTTTGTGGTGTGTATACGCATTATGTACACATTGTAAAGTAAATTCGACAAAGAAATACTTCACTGTGATCTTTAACAGTAGGACTCCAAGTCGAGTCGAATGTGCATAGTAATAGAAAGTTGGTCAACCCATAAGTATATTTTTTCACTAAACCAATATTATACATGTGCTTGTGCATAAAAATGATAATGCACAAAATTACTTACAAAATGCATTTAACCTAGCAAAATTTATGAATGTTTGGGTATAGATTATTAGGTATAGTTATAAATTCATCTATTAAATAAATTTACTACAATTAGCATTCTAACTAATCTTATTATTTGTGTTTCAAGTTTGCAGTAATACTAATTTGTTATACTCTTCCAAGATTACGATGCAAACTCAAGCATAGTTTAATTTTGGAAACCCATATAGCAAAATTGCAGTAAACAGGACAAAATCGAGCAGTTTAAAAACAAATTTAAGAGTAAAACATATTTAAATCAACAATTGAATTTCGGAAACCCATGTCGCAGAAGTGAAAAAATCACAATATATGTATGCTAATTTCAAAATGTTACCAATTCTAGAACGATTTGGATACTAATAAATCAATCCGAAAGTAATAGTTTGAACAAAATATAAATTAAATGATTATTGACTATGGAGATCTAATTTCTGGTCCAATATTAGCCTTAAATTATGTAGAAAAAACAAAAAGTAGAGAAGTAGTTGACTGAATTTCAAAAATTAGGCCTACCGATCTTATGTGGGATAACAACGTCGATTTTGAATATTCTTTCCCCTTGCTACCATTGTTAGTTGCATAAAATTGTAGCAGTGGAGGAGGTCAATTTAAAGTAGTGGGAGATGAGAAGACGTGGGAAGTAACATAATACGTGGATAATTCTGCGGTGAGCTAAGATCATTGCCATTCCTGCCTTTTTATCTTTTCAATCTGCAGCGTCGTTTGTCTTTTTTACTTTGTCCTAATCAAGAGATTTTATTATATAGATATATAAAACTAGAAAGAAAGAAACAATGAAGATCCATCTGACTAGGCCCTATAAACTCCTAGGGATGTTGGTACTATAATAAATATATAACATGATTTCAAATATTTTCTACCAGAGTCAGAATCAACAGATAGATAATTTCTCGAATATGATTCCCAAAATTGAAAGCTAAATTAGCTATACATATATAGCTTAACAACTTAATCAAAATGTTCGTGAACAAATGCTTTATTGACTGTCACTCCATAAGTACGTCTTGTGACACCCAACGCACCTCAAAGAACTGCATACCAAATATTGGATTATTCCACCATTTATTTATTACAAGGAATAGATAATCAACGAATGTTACTAAAAATTGAAACAAAATTTTCTAGTTCAATACGATGTCATGCGAGTTTGGGTAGATGAAGGATTACAAAAGATGAGCAGGCGCCCAGCGTGCTACCTGAACAAAGGTGTGCCAACAGTTCTTTTTGTTGAAAAGAGTACAATGATACTTTCAAATGGGTTGATTGGTGTAAAATGGGTCTATGTAGACAATAGAGTGATACATAATCAATTCGTATGAATAGCTGTAAGGATGTGTATTGTAATACAGCTTAAACTTTAGCAGGCTTAACATTTACATCATACAACGTATCATGTATGATAAATTCAAATTTATACAGCCCGTGCCGATACAAACAACTAATTATGCAATTCGAACAACAGCAGAAATTCTCATATAATCATGTGATAGAACTACAGAATCAACCTGATATGCTGAAAATACATATCTAAAAAGGGTTTAAAACATACAATATATTATATAGGGGAACAAGTTCATACCAAATGCAACATGTAATGCGAATCAACATGACAATACAACTAAAGACGCAAACATCAGAGCTAAATACTCAAATTCCTACAAGAATCTAGCAATAAGCTTAAATCAGAATTCAAACATACTTGCAGAAGCAATGATGGGTTGATTCGGGAAAGGAAACTACCACAGCTCTACCATCGGTTCAGGAATTTCAGGAATATCCATTTGCATCCCACTGAATTATTCAATGAACTAAAGAACGAAAACAAAAGATCTAAGCCTTCCAGCCAATTCATCAATCTGTGCCTTCAAAATCGTGTTTTGCCCATCCACTTTCAAATACTGCTCCGTGCAAACATTGATTTGCATAGCAATTTTAGCGTTTTCGTCCTTGAGCTGAGCAACTTCTTTAATCAAATCATCTAAATGTTGCTGCTTTCTCATTCTAGATCTACGAGCTGACTCTCTTTTTGAGACCATTCTCTTTCTCTTTTTTGGGTCTTCTTTAGAGCTTGATGTTTGGCGGGCAGGCAAAGAAGCCATTATATCGATTATTGCAGATTTGGGCTTTTTTTTACGAGATGGATATTAATCAAAATATAAACTTCTACTGAAATCAAGGAGGATCAATTCATGAAAAGAGGTAAAACCAGTAGAGGTGCTCAATGGAGAAAGAGTGGAGAAAGCAGAAAGTTAAATCTATGATGTTCATATTACGAACATTCAATTCATTGGATTTGTGGTCTGGTCTTAATTTTGTGAAGAAATCAGAAAGAGTGGAGAAAGCAGAAAGTTACCGTGTTTTTACAATTCTCAGTGAAATGTAATAGAAACTCACATTGCAAGCAATCACAATTCTCAGCCTTCTTCCGAAGGACATCCAAAACGGAATAAAACAACTCTAACGACCTTTCGCTAAGTAATTACCGGCTTGCTTTGCCAAATATGAAGGTATCGGGTCCAAAGATCTGCCCATAACTATATCTCTCTTACCTTCGTTGGGTTTTTTCTTCTAATTAGAGGAAATTAGGGTTTGAGATGAGAGAGAGGAGAAGAAGGTGAAGGAGAAAATGGGAGAGGAATTTGGTTGATTAAGTCATGGATTTGGTTAAGGTCTAGGGGTTTTTTTGGAAGCGGACGAAATACTGGAAACGAATGGGAAAATAAGCGGCGGTAGAAAAAATTGGGATGGCGGGAATTAACGAAAGTGTGTACCGAAAGGGATGCAAATTAATTTAGTTGCATCGGTTGACTTTAAAACAGATGCAACTACAACTATTTGCATCGACGTATTTGCATCGGTTATTGGTGACAACTGATGCAAATTTGATTTTTTTTATTACCTATTGCTTTCTACGTACCAATTGCATCGGTTATTAAGACAGAACTGATGCAAATATAGTTCTATTTGCATCAGTTTTTACTTCAACCGATTCAAATGAGGCGATGCAAATGGCCTGTTTTGTAGTAGTGATGAGAGTAGTTATAATGTGTTATAATCATGAGCAACTTATTACAACGAAAATAAACATATCATTTTAAATATTCGTAGTCAATATACATCGAGACTAGATAACAATGGAATGACTCACTGATAGTTTTCTATTGATTTATATAACTAAGGTCAAATAGAGAGTATTAAAGTGACAATATTACATAGTTCTCTCGACCTGAGAATACCATTAAACTTCAATGTAAACACTCCACTTTGATTATAGTTAAGTCGTGGTAGTGATGTCCATCAAATGACTATAGTTGGGTCTGAGTTGAAGCATTAGAAGTGAAATGATATTCAATAGAGAATTTGTCTCCTTAATTATATGAGATTAATATCACGGTCACTTGTAGTCAACTCCAAGTCAAAGTCTTTAGCCAAAGCAACAATTGTTATTATTGAATGAAGGACTTTGTATTTGGATTATACAAGTTGAATGTGGATGATATTGCATTTTTTACAAATACCAAATTCTATGTCCTAATGTGATATAGTTTTGACGAAATGAATTGGTGTAAATAATCATCACTAAGGGATCGCTTAAAATAATAAAATTGGATTTCATCAAAAAAAGTGTCAGTGATAAATTCAACCAAAATGTCACACCATTAGCTAAGGTGATATGTGAATGTTAACATTCAAATTGTTTGATATTAATCGCTGACTAAATTTACACCCATGTGTCACATAACTACAATGTTGAATACTCCAAATACCACACACTTTAATTAAATTATAATTGCTACAAATTAATTAATATTTTTGAAATAATAATTAAAATTTATTTGATTCATTTGAATATGTATTGAATATAGTGTGTGTACAAAAGTTATATATGTATATATCAGTAAACGATATCGATTTACATTTAAATTGGATTTAACATGTGCCTATCTTGCCAGAGAATACCAACCTCCTCCCTTCTTTATTTCAAACCAAAATCGAATCGAAACGAATTAAATTCAAGTTGTAGTGATCTCTTTGGTTTTAGCTTTTCTAGAAAGGATTAGATCTAATTCGAGGAGTTTATTTGATTCAACATTTAAGGTATTACATCATGACCTCAGTTTATGTAACATCAAATATATATATATATATATATATATATATTCATATGTTATTATGTGTGTCTAGGTACGAGTCATATCATGAATTTATATATTTGTTTGTTATATATTCTACATATGTATGTATTTAAAAATTTGAATTCAAGTATTTTTACTTTTGGCCATAATTTTATAAGAGTAAAAACATATTTAGAATAATTTTTAAACGAAAATTAGAATTTTAGATCTTTGTTAAATATATAATATATATTTGTTAATTTATTTAATAAATTTATACATAAATTTTTTTGCAATTATATGTATTTATATTAATTACTTTGTTTTTCATGCATATATATAAAACCAAAATATACAATATTCATATTCATATTTTATATTTACAAATATGTTTTATCAGTTTTAAAATATTATGTGTTAAAAATGTATAAATATGAATGAATATGTATATAAAATTTTTATCCAACCTCTTGACCAGGCAGTATCTAGATAGAAGTGACAAATTGAACGTGAAGGCTATCAAGGCAAATAGCTCAAAGAGAAAGTCGTAAAGTCTAGAAACTAAGTACAATCAAGGCCGCGTGATAAAAACAAGACCATCTCACAAAACCTTGAGGTCCAATCCATCTACCTAATGGATCGGTACCGATCCATCGCCACAAATCAGTGTCGAACCATAAAATTCCTCAAGAATTGCCCCAACTTTCTTCAATGTTCAAGTATTGATGATAACACCCATTCCATGTTCCATAGATCGACCACAAATCGTGTGTTATTGGACACTTTAAGCACTGGAAACCAACAACTCTACTCCTCTACCGATCCATTACTTGGATTCAGAAACAAGCTTGTAATGTCGCAAACAAGTTGGAAATCATGAAGCTAACAACGAGTCGCCCCATTTCAAAAAGTCCAAATAAATCCATGAGGACGTTTTATGGATTGATACTGATCAATGGATATGGATCGGTACCAATCCATCCAATCTGCTGAGATAGCCACGTTTTTTCTTGAATAACCACTGGGAGATCATGGAGAATGTGGAGGAGGACATGCTGGAGCTTTTCTCGACGACTTACAGTTATAAATAGGCATGGAGGGGCACCATTTGGAGGATCGTTTTCACTTCCTACCAATTTTTACATACTTTCTTGTAATTTCCTATGGAGTGGAGCACTTGTAAAACATCAGTATTATCAATAGAAATCTCAAGTGGACGTAGGCATAGATTAGCCGAACCACTGTAAATGTGTATTGTTTTGTTTTTACTCATTTTCATTTACTTTTCATCAATTTTTTTTTCTACATAAATTCTTGGTGTTGGTGCCATATTTTGGTGCTTTTACTAAGAAACGATTCTCGACCTGTTTGGATCCATCATCTACTATTGGATTGCCTAAGATCCACAAATAAAGATAGTTTTCTTCATTTTTTGAATTTTTAACTACTCAGATTGTCAAAAAATCTACACAAGTGCTTTCTACCATGGCTCCAAGAAGAGATCGATCCACCACTTTACATGTTGCTGAGAATGTTGAAATGTTGGTTTCCAACATGTTGAGGAGGTTGCACAGCAAACTGTTAACGAAGGTCAAAACCCAATATATGTGATTACTAGGGTTGAGATGGACTGTATGATGAAGCAAATGGATGACAAGCTCTAGGAAAGCCACAATGAACTGAATCAGCAAATGAGTAGATCTTGGATTTGTTGAATCAACTAACTAAGAGCCATAGAAGAAGTAGAAGGGATGGAACAACTTTTGGTTCAAAATCTGACAGTTCCTCATCGTTGGATCAAAGGAAGAGGAATTGGAATCAAAAGATGGATTAAAAGGACACTGGAATGTCGAAATAGAAGATGGGACTAAACCATGGCCAAGGCCAAGTGATCGGTACCGATCCATCCAGAGGGATGAACCCTATAATAATTATTCGGGTGGCTAACTTCCAGCTAATGACACTAGTTTAGTCTTGGAACGTGCTGTAGATGGCTACAATATTAAAGATCGAGCGGGTGCTATAGATCCACTGTAGAGAGATTATGTGCACAAAACTTCTGAATGAGCGTAGAGAACCTAGGTATCGTGAAACAAACCAAGAGCGTTTGGCGGCCCAAACACTTGGGGTGGATCATGATTACCATCGTTCAGTAATCAACCTAAGCAAGATTTGAATGAAATGGTCAGGAGACTTATAAGTGAGAGCCAACAACAGACTAATGATAAGTGGGGTTCCTCCCTGAGCTAGAATCCATTCACCGAAGACATCCTACATGAGGAATACCCAAGGAGATTTGTGATGCCAAAGATGCCATCGTATAATAGGTAGATGAATTCAAGGCAAGACTTGATGAAGTACGACTGGCACATGGATTATGCCAGGGCTACTAATCCTGTACGATGTCGTTGTTTTTCGATTTTCTTGGAGGGAGTAGCGACGATGTCGTTCACCCAACTGCTTCCGAGATCTATATCGTCTTCCGAGCAACTGGCATGTAAATTCATTAAGCAATCTCACATATGCACAACACGTCTAAAGGACATCATATCACTTTCCAACCTCTTCCAAGGAGCGGGAAAGTCTCTAAAGGATTTCTTGCACAAGTTTAAAACCACGATGATCGAAGTTAGCATTTTTTAACCATAAAATCCACTTAAGAACAAAGGTATGAAAGAAGGTTAAGAGAAGTGATAGGCTCTATTAAAGTCGAAGACATAGGTTTCGTCAAGATTCACGGAAGGGTGTTTTGAAGGCATTGAGATGGTTTTAAAAGGAGTCGCAAGCACTAAGCGTCATTACAGATGATAAATAGTGCAAAAGCTTCCAAAAGGATGAAAAAGAAAGTAGAGCTACCCTTCTGCCTCATTAAAACCCTTCGATGTAGATGGATTCGCATATATAAGAAAAAGCCGGAGTGGGTTCGAAACCCCATTTCAAAGGCAATGGATAACAACCCTTCATATATGCGCTAAACATTTTGAAACCAAAGGTTTTGCTTTCATTCAAATTACTTCGAAAGATGCCTTGATCAGAACAACCCTTTGGAAAGTATAATCAAGCCTTTCAAACCGGTCGAAGCTTTTAAACATCTAGGGAACTACCTAACGACGGAGTTGGAATCTCATATCTTTACTTCTTATGACAACAAAGAAATACAAAGAGAAAATGTGCATCTATCACCCTTTCGACGAAGTCGAAAGCAATCTAGAAGAAAGCAGAGAAAAGAAACACTTGGACCTTAATGATGATGTAAGGTGGACAAGGGGACCCTTTCGACTGGGTCGAAAGGTCTGGAATAGGAAAATGGGAAGCGTAAGGATGAATAGGAAACTCGAAGGGAATGCCTTTTGACAGCGTCGAAAGCAGGTGCACTGTAGGAATATAGGAGAACCTTTCAACTATGTCGAAAGGATGGATGCAGAAGATAGGAGTACCTTTCGACTGAGTCGAAAGGTTGGATGCGGAAGATAAGAGATCCTTTTCCACTAAGTCAAAAGAAGGGGTGCAAAAGGGGGCCGAAATTCATCTATAGATAAGACCCTAAATTGATTGAGAATCCAAACCTCATTCTTCTACTTCTTAACAAAAATCAAATACTTGTAACCCTAAATTGATTTGGGGAAAAGCTCTCAAACATGTAATTCATATTGGATTAATGTGAAAAGGAGGAAATGCATGGATTCAATAAAGATTTCGATCTTGAGGAAGATCATTTCAATCATTAGCTAGACTAATGATCAATTGCACATGATGCTATCTTATCTTCTTAATACTTTTTTGTCTTATGCAATGCCATGGGATCGACTTGGATAATATGTAAACGAAACACATTATCAGCGTGGTCAAAAATATATTATGACAAATAAAGATGATGATGATGATATCTCGATTTTTACAAGTTTACATAACTTGTGTTATCTAATATGATTTCCTATTGCATATATTAAATAAGGCTTAGCTTATTATACATTTGATTACTTTGAAAGAGCCAGATCCCTCTCGACTTGGTCGAAAGGGACGTTTCCGGAAAGATCAGATGCATAAATGGAAGCGTTGTTATATGAAATGGATTCCTTCGAAAGGTATGTGCATCCTACAATGCCAATGACCCTTTCGAAGGAGTTCCTCCTAAAGTAACGAAACTAATGATGTCGAAAGTAGTTTCTTCTCTTTAGAGGCAAAGCAGACCTTTCAAGATGATCAAAAGAGATAAGAGAACCTTTCGATATAGTCGAAAGGGATGAATATTTGATATAAATGGCTACGTTCGACTCATTCGAAAAGGTGTTTCGAATGAGATACTCTCTCCTTAGTCTTCATCTTGAGGAGGTTGGTCGAATCTTAACCCAATCGAAAGGGGGGTTTCAAAGGGAGTAATCTCTTTAACAATTCTCTTTTACATCACAAATAAACTTGTTTGCTTACCACATAACTTTGGGGACGTTGACAAGTTTTATTATTAACATTTTAGGCGCTAGAAGGAGGGTCTGAACCTCCGTCCTTGTGATTATCTTATAGACTAATTATAGTATGCTTAACTTGGCGTAGGAAAATGAAGTCCAAGATACTTAGCAGAATGGACGAGGAGATTGTTCACACTACAACCTTAGAAGAAAATATCACTCCAACTTTCAACTTGGAGGGGGTTGTACCAGGGCAAACATCAACATCAACTCAACAAGATGATAACACCACAAAAATAAAGCACTTAGACAACAATTGCTCGATATGTAGGAACTTCTCAAGATGGCATTGTCCTAAAAATCTTCTAAGAAAGCAAGACCAACAAATGGAGATGAGGTGATCTCTCCGAGGAGGAATTCTAAGGCTTATGCAAACGAAGACAAGAGCAAAATTGATTTAACATCTTTAAAAAAGAAAGGGCATCCGCCAATTAAAGCTGATCATCAAGGAAGAGTACTAGAGAAATATCTTGAACAGTCTGGTAGCTTAACATCGACAGAATACTATCCAGACCAGAAAAATTATCTTGACGCCGAGGCCTATCTAAAAGATGCGGAAGAAAAAGTAATTAAAGATGTGTTGAATGCTAAGGGGAAGAGAACCTTGGACAAGAATGTGAATGATAATGAGCGTGTGCCACCTTTCATAGATGAAATCATGGCAACAACTATTCCGTCCTATGTAAAACCCCGACTATGAAGTATCATGGAACTACAGATCCAAACGACCACATGATGGTTTTTGACAGCCAAATGGACCTGTATAATGCATCCAGAGCCGTTCGCTGCAGATTATTTCCAGTGACTCTCCAAGGGGCTGCAGCTAAATGGTATCGACAATACAGAGAAAAGACTATCTATTCATGGAATAAAATTTCTTATGAATTCTCTGCTCAGTTTTGCATATGCAAGGACCCAACCATCGATTATACGGTTCTGGCTAACATAAAACAGGGATAGGGAGAGTCTTTGGGGGATTACCTTAAAGGGTTCAACACTAGAGCATTAAAGGCCAAGGACATGAATGACCGTGATAAGCTCATTATGGTGCATTCTGGACTAATAGAGAACACCCCGTTCTGGAAACAACTATTTATTAATAGGTGCAAGGATCTATAAGACTTCCATTTTCAAGCAGACAAGTTCATTCGAATGGATGAGCTATATCACGCTAAAAGGAAAGCAATTCCTAAAAAGGAAGGAGGAAGATTCGGATTGGATTGAGGGCATAAAAGAGTGAGATGGGAAGAGCCTATTGCTAATTTAATCGCTTTGAATAAGTCATTGTCTTACATCTATGCTGTGGCGAAGGAGAGAGTCAATATCCCAACTTCCTTCAAGGCCAAGCAGTCAGAACAAAGAAAAGGAGATGAATAGTGTGTCTACCAGAAGGAAAATGGTCACAAGGATGACGAATGCAGAGTCTTGGTAGGAATAATTCAAAATTTGATTCATGAAGGTCATTTGAAAGATTTCATCCAGGACAAACAGAAAGTTGCGCAAACTGCGGACGGTCTGCAGAAGCTCCTTAATAATGCTGTTAATATTTTGGAAGAGAAAGATCCTTTGAGCTTATGACCACCGTTGAATAGGATCGATGTAATTCATGGAGGGCCACATATAGCGGGGACCAACAAAAGGGCAAGGAACATGTATATTAAGGAGGCTAGAGAAGGTGTGTTCTCAGTCCAAGAAGAGCCCCCGCTAAAAAACTGCAACTCAACATCCCTATGCCAAATCTTGTCATTACTCCACAAGAGCTAAGGAAAGGAGTTCATCACCCACACAATTATCCCCTAATGATTATAGCTCAGATTGGATTGTCTATCATGTCCAAGATTCTTGTGGATACGGGTAGAGCATTCAGTGTCATCTTTATGCATGCCTTTGATCAGATGAATATCCCTGAGGACAAGCTAGAACCCAACTTTGAACCCAACTTTGGGTTTAGTAACAAAGGGTCGACTCCTGTGGGACAAGTAAAACTGCTAGTACAAATGGGGGTGCCACCATGTTGCCGGACATTCAAAACTCTCTTTGCGATCATTAACCAGCCATCCTATTACAACGCTTTCTTTGGTAAACCTACGCTTGATGAGATGGATATTGTTGTCTCACCAAAGTATTTGATGGTGAAATTCTTTACCAAGAGAGGCTGGGGAACTGTCTGTGGGAAGCAATTCAGCTCTCATGAAATGTATTTTGGTACAATTGGTTAATACAAAAGAGAGTCTTCTGCTTACTTTGATTCTTCTACTGTTTTTCAGCCTTCGGATGATGGATTTTTACATCCAACATTCGAAGCAAAGATTAGATTTAATAAGAATAACAAATGTATGTATGAAAGGTACATTTCCTTTGGAGGCAAGATCAAGGGATTCGATGCAAATTTTGTAGAAGAAGGGCAAATCATCACTGAATTTGATTGTCGCGGTGAAGTAGAGAGAATAAAAACCCTTGGAAGACCTTAAAGAGGCATGCATAGACCCAGATGATTCCACTAAAGTAGTCAAGGTGGGGAAGGAATTGGATAGCAACTTGAAGAGGGACTTAATCCAGTTTCTAAAAACCAATAAAGATGTATTTGCTTGGTCTCATTCGGATGTGGTGGAGATTGACCCATCGGTTATGTGTCATTCATTAAACATCAATCTAGAAGCAACCCCCACCAGACAAAAAAAGTGACAACTGATAAAGTGCGGTTAGACGCCGTAAAAGAGGAAGTTAATAGGCTCCTTGAAAATGGATTTATTCGGGAAATTTACTACCCAAAATGGCTAACAAACCCAGTATTAGTAAAAGTCGAATGGTTAGTGGAGGACTTACGTCGACTATACTGACTTAAACAAGGCTTGTCTGAAAGACTGTTTTCCATTGCCATGGATTGATCAATTGGTTGATGCAACTAGTGGGCATAGATTGTTTTCACCTATGAATGCATACTCAGGATACAATTAGATTCCCATGTTCAAGCCAGATGTGGAACACACAAGTGTTATTATTGATTGGGGAATCTATTGCTACAAAGCAATGCCATTCGTGTTAAAGAATGTAGGGGCTATGTATCAAAGGTTAGTCAACAGGATGTTTAAAGAACAGATTGGACGAAATATGGAAGTTTATGTTGATGACATGCTAGTAAAGTCTTATGAGGCTAAAAGTCACCTTGAAGATCTAGGTTAAATGTTCGAAATATTATGGAAATATAAGATGAAATTGAATCCCCAGAAATGCACTTTTGGAGTTCATTCAAGGAGGTTTTTAAGCTATCTTATAAGTGCTCAAGGGATTAAAGCTAGCCCAGACAAGATTCAAGCTATCAAGGATATGGCTGAGCCTAAAACTAGCAAAGAGGTAATGAGTTTGAATGGAGGGATAGCCACTCTAAGTAGATTCATTTCCAAGGCGACTGATAAATGTTTCTCCTTTTTCAATGTAATCAAGAAAAAGAAAACTTTGAATAGGGAGAAGATTATAGGAAATATAGGAAAGCTTTTCAAGAGTTGAAAAATCATGTGGAAAAACCGCCAACACTATCTGGTCCCGAGAATGGTGAAATCTTGTACCAATACATGGCAGTCTCATAACATGCGGTGAGTTCAGTATTGATCAGAGAAGGAAGAAGGGCTCAACTTCCTGTTTATTATGTAAGTAGGTGGTTAAAGGATATAGAGGTTTGGTACCCTGTAATAGAAAAATTAGCTTATTGCTTGACACTCAAACGCGAAAGCTTAGAGCATACTTTCAAGCACGTCCCATTAGGGTATTGACCAATTTTCCCCTCAAACAAGTTTTTAGTAAGCCGAAAACTTCAGGTAGGCTTGTGAAATAGGGAATTGAGCTTTGTCAGTATGATATTGAGTTTCAGCCACGGGCAGCTATCTAAGGACAAGCAATGGCGGATTTTATCAATGAGCGTACCAACTTCATTAAAGAATAGTCAGAAAAGGAAAGGGATCAAAAAACCATGTGGCAGTTATTCATCGACGGTGCATCAAAAAAACAAGGGGCTGGTGCGGGATATGTCATAATAACACCAAACGGACAATGTCTACACTATGCTATGAAGTTAGGATTTCCAGCAATAAATAATGTAGCCAAATATGAATCAATGGTGGTAGGGTTGACTTTGGCATTGGAGCTCAAAATTCCATGGATTCAAATCTTTAGTGATTCAAAATTAATGGTGAATCAAGTGGAGCAAGAGTATCAGACTAAAGACGCCAAGCTATCATTATATGTAAAGAAGATATTGAATATGTTAGCTTTATTTGAAGATTTTTCTATACATCAAGTTCCGAGAGGAGAAAACTCACAGGAAAATTCATTAGCAAAATTGGCTAGTTTAAGGGGAGCCCCAAAAACTCGGATTGTGCCAGTGGCATATCAAAAAAATCCGAGTATAGAAGAGGGGACATCCGAACGAGAAAAGGAACTGCTAGTATTAACTAAATCCCAAGCCATGCCATGAGAAAGGAAAGAAAAAAAATTAATAGGGAAATCCCGAATGAGAGGGTTAACCAGCCAAGGGCAGATGGCTATTATGATAACACTTGGATGTCACCTATTGTCGAATATCTTTCAATGGAGAAATTGCCATCTAACAAGGGGGAAGCTAGAAAAATAAAGCGACAAGCTCCTACTTTCATTATAGTGGATGGTATCCTTTACAATAAAGGATATGCACTGCCTTATTTAAGATGTGTAAGCTTGGAGGATAGGATGAAATTGCTAGTATAAGCGCATGAAGGATTATGTGGAAGCCACTCTAAAGGGACAAGACTAGCAAAAAAGATAATGAGACAAGATTATTATTGGGCTCGTATGGTAAGCCAAGCCATTGAATATGTAGGGAAGTGCGAGAAATGCCAGAAATACTCGAAGATTCCTTGGTTACCACCAAGTCATTTGACCCCGATCTCAAGTCCATAGCCCTTTGATATATAGGGAATTGACTTAATCGACCAATTGTCAATTTCTAAAGGGGGAGCAAAATATGTTGTGGTCGCTATAGACTACTTTACAAAGTGGGTTGAAGCAGAACCGCTCCCCAAGATCAACCTTGGAAAAGTACTCAGATTTGTCATTAAAAATTTTATAACCAGATTTGGAATTCCCCATATGATTATCTCAGACAACGGAACGCAATTCAAAGTGAAGTATTCTCTCAATTTTGTCATAAGAATGGGATTATTAAGAGCTTTTCCTCTATTGCGCATTCAAAGGTTAATGGAGCCACTGAGGCTGCAAATAAGACTATAAAGACTATTCTAAAAAAGCGGCTGAACAAAGCTAAAGGGAATAGGGTAGAAGAGTTGCCACTCGTGCTATGGCTTATCGAACATCTACCAGAACTACGACGGGACATACTCTTTATTCATTAACATATGAGTATGAGGCCATGCTACCAATTGAAATTGAAATACCCTCACATCGAAGGATCGCATATGCATTCGATTTAAACCAAGAGTTAAAGAGAGAATCACTAGATTTAATACATGGGTTGAGAGATGAAGTAGTAATTCGAACAGCAGAATATACATCAAAGAAGAATTTCGAAATATTACCACTCAAAAGTAAGAGCAAGATCATTTCAAGAAGGAGATCTAGTACTCCGAAGAGTAATGGAAAACATGAGAAATCCCGTGGATGGACCGCTGAGACCAAATTGGGAAGGATCCCTAATCATATGCAAAGTAATTCCCCTAGAAGCTTACAAGTTACGCTGGCCAGACGACAATATGGTTCCTAGAACATGGAACACAAAACATATGAGACCATATATTTCCTACAGTGAATGAATAAAGTATCTCTTTCTGCAAAAGAAAAGTCTACAAGGTTGGGAGTAGAATTCTCCTTGTATTTGGTCACTACCTTTAACGGTCAAAGCCTCTATCCTCGCCGAGATGGCCAGGGCAGAGCACCTCCTAGAGAGAGGAGTGTAAGCCTTTATCCGCGCCATGCCATGGCCAAGTTAAAGCATCGACAAGCCTCTGTCTGCGGCATGCTACGGCCAGGGTAAATCACCTCCTAGAGGGAGGAGTATTAGCCTTTATCCGCGCCATGCTATGGCCAGGTTAAAGCATCGACAAGCCCTTATCTGTGCCACGCTATGGCCAGGGCAAGGCACCTTCTAGAGGGAAGAGTGTAAGCATTTATCTGTGCTATGCTATGGCCAGGTTAAAGCATCGACAAGCCCTTGGCCATACCACACTATGGCCAGGTTAAGGCGCCTCTTAGAGGGAGGTTGGGTAAGTCCTTGGTTCTAACTTGAGTATAAGCTAACTAAGCGCACTAGACAACAATGGACTATGACGTCCAAGCTCAAGAAGCGGCATATCAACAATGGACTAAAACGTCCAAACCCAAGAAGCAGCATATCAACCATGGACTAAGACGTCCAAGCCCAAGAAGCAGCATGGACTAAGATGTCCAAGCCAAAGAAGCGGCATATCAACAATGGACTAAGACGTCCGAGCCCAAGAAGCGGCATATCAACAAAGGACTAAGACGTCCAAGCCCAAGAAGCAGCATATCGATAATGGACTAAGATGTCCAAGACTAAGAAGCGGCATATCAAATGATGGGCAAAAACATCCAAGCTCGAGAAGCAGCTAATCAAACCGCAACTACATACAAGACCTAAAGGGTTTACACATGTCGAAGAAGACAAAATCTGAGGAGCAGAACAGAACTCCGCCTATTAATACCCGAATTTGGGTTTCAGATCCCTCATTTTTGGACTTCATCTTTTAATACTCGAATCTGGGTTTCGGGTCTCTACAAATAATTTATGATCTTATAACACCTGAATCTGGGTTTCGAAACTATTACCGGATGTAACGTCCCGTATTTAGAGGCTAAAAGCTAAGCGCTACAGATGCTGCAGTCATCTATAGTATTAACTTCTGGTGACAAAATACGGCTATGTTAATGATATCCATAATATCAGAAGCACTTGAATATGAACAAAATCACAATAAGGAAAAAGGGAAAAAGGAAGAAGATAAGCTAGGAAGAAGCTTGAGCAAATCAAATCTATTCATATCTTAATCTCTTTAATCACAAAGGCTAAGGTGAATAATGTTTACATCTCATTTTTGATTGTGCTTTCGGTTTAAGATGATTCCCGAATATTTTACAATGATTTGACATGTTGAATGATGGAATGAATATATATACTTGTTGATGAATTATAATTTTTTGTAATGAATTTATGATATGTTTTAAGATGAAAACCCTATTAAATTACATCCAAATGCCTTGCAAATTTTTGTGACAATCGTAAATAATATTTTGGAGACGGGTTTCAATTTTCAGATTTTCTGAATTTTTCGTGGAATTAATATGAATTTTATAGTAAAAAAATTGTATTTTGGGTCATAAATTATTCACGGACAAAGAATTAATTGTTTAGGTCTGAAATTTTTATATGTTAGAAAACATACATAAAATGATTTTCTGGAATTTTTCCAGATTTTTCCTAAGAGTTTTGATAGGTACATTATATTATTTAAGGTATGAGACTTAAATGTTTTATATATTTTAAAAATGGAGAACGGGCTTTTTATAAATAATTTGAATTTGTTAATTCTGGAAAATGGCAGCACTTTTGAAAAAGTAATAGGGCAACCAATCAGATTTATTACAAACAAGGTAGTTTAGGTACATAAAATTATTTAAGGTACGAGACTTAAATGTTTTATGTACCTATCAAAACTCTTAGTAAAAATCTGAAAAAAATTCCAGAAAATCATTTTATATATGTTTTCTAACATATAAAAGTTTTAGACCCAAACAATTAATTATTAGTCCGTAAATAATTTATAACCCAAAATACCATTTTCTTTACTAGAAAATTCATATTAATTCCACGAAAATTTAGAAAAATCTAAAAATTGAAACCCATCTCCAAAATATTATTTATGATCTTCATAAAAATTCAAAAGTCATTTGGATGTAATTTAATAGGGTTTTCATCTTAAAACATATCATAAATTCATTATGAAAAACCAAAATCCATCAACAAGTATATATTTATTCCATCATTCAAAAACATGGCAATTCATTGCAAAATATTTAGCAATCATCCTAAAACTGAAAGCACAATCAAAAATGAGATGTAAACATTATTCACCTTAGCCTTTGTGATTAAAGAGATTGAGATGTGAATAGATTTGATTTTCACAAGCTTCTTCCTAGCTTATCTTCTTCCTTTTCCCCTTTTTTCTTATTAATGGTGGCCGGCCTTGAGTGTCCAAAATTTTGAAATGAAATGAACGTGTAAATTATACACAGCTTAGGTTTGGAGGATATAGGAATGAACTCTTTCCTATTTTACCCCTCCTCTAATTCATTTAAACCCTTATTTTAATTCATTGTTAAATGGCACGGCTATACCTTAATTAAAATCAAATCTCAATCCCTAATCAACATATTATTTTATTTAATTTAGATAATTAATTATTCTAAGTAATGTTACCAAAAATCTGGGGTGTTACACCAGACTTCACTTATTAATACCCTAATCTGGGCTTGGGATTTCTTGTATGAGGATAATTATTATGGATTTCTGATTATCCATCACTTATACCCAAATCTAGGTTTGAAAGTTCTATTATAAAGACCGTTTTTGAATTTCACTTATTGAAACCCAAATCTGGGTTCCAAACAACTTACTATTAACTTCTGAATTTCACTTATTAATGCCCTAATATGGGTTTTAGATTTCTTAACCTTCAAATACCTGAATTTAAATTTTGGGTCCTTTACCATCAATTTTGGATTTCATCTATCAATTCTCGAATCTGGGTTTTAAATTAGTGGTATTGAAATTACAATGGACATCTAAGTCTCCAACCAAAAACTTCGAGTTTGTCTCCTTAATACCCAAATCAGGGTTATTATTTTGCAACTCTAAACGACGTTCGCCAACATCTGAATTTAGGCCCCTGGTTCATTCTTATTTCCAAGAGGAGTTTCTAAATACATATTACTTATTCCCCCAAATAAACGATTTATGGATCATAATGACTTATCTCCAAATAATAGCTATGACCTCCTATTTCTGAACATTGATTGTCTCTAGCAGAAAGTTCTTGCACTTCATGTATTATATGCATGGATAACTATTAATTGCGTGGGAGTTCAACTATGAACATCATTTTTAACTACAAAAGCTGAGTGGTGGTGCTCATAAATTTTGCCGAGAAAAAGTCCTTAGCCCTCAATTGTTTACAGTTGGGGATTTCATATCCTTTATTAGCTAAAGATTAGGACCAGTTAATCATTTGAGTTTAGAAGCATTGCTATATTGACTTTATTTCCAAATCATGAAGCATATATTTAAATAAATAATGAATAACAATAGAAAATATTACTTGCTTTGAATTTTGCAGGAAAATAAGGTTATTAAGAATGATGAAATTGTGAAATTGTTTTGTCCTAAAGAACAAAATTTATTTCATACAAGGGGGGCAAAATGTTAAACATAAAATCCACTTAAGAACAAAGGTATGAAAGAAGGTTAAGAGAAGTGTTAGGCTCTACTAAAGTTGAAGACATAGGTTTCGTCAAGATTCATGAAAGGGTGTTTTGAAGGCATTGAGATGGTTTTCGAAGGAGTTGCAAGCACCAAGCATCATTACAAATGATAAACTGTGCAAAAGCTTTCGAAAGGATGAACAAGAAAGCAGAGCTACCCTTCCACCTCATTAAAACCCTTCAACGTAGATGGATTTGAATATACAAGAAAAAGCAGGAGTGGGTTCGAAACCACCTTTCGAAGGCAATGGATAACAACTCTTCATATATGCGCTAAACCTTTTGAAACCAAAAGTTTCACCTTCATTCAAATTCCTCAGAAATATGTCTTGATTAGAACAACCCTTTCGAAAGCATAATCAAGCCTTTCGAACCGGTCGAAGCCTTTAAACATTCAGGGAACTACCTAACGACAGAGTCGGATGCTTGTATCTTTACTTCTTATGACAACAAAGCAACACAAAGATAAAAGGCGCATTTATCACCCTTTCCAAAAAGTCGAAAGAAATCCAAAAGAAAGCAGAGAAAAGAAACACTTGGATCTTAATGATGACGTAAGGTGGACAAGGGGCCCCTTCTTACTGGGTCGAAAGGTCTAGAATAGGAAAATGGGAAGCATAAGGATGAATGGGTAACTTGAAGGTAAGGCCTTTCGACAGCATCAAAAGCAGGCACGTTGCAGGAAGATAGGAGGACCTTTCGACAATGCCAAAAGGATGGATGCGGAAGATAGGAGTACCTTTTGGCCGAGTCGAAAGGTTGAATGCGGAAGATAGGAGATCCCTTTCGACTGAGTTGAAAGAAGGGGAACGAAAGGGGGCCGACCTGCATCTATAAATAAGACCTTAGGGGTCCGATTTTGGGTACCGGATTTTGGAATCCAAAACTCATTCCTATACTTCTTAACAAAAATCAAATATTTGTAACCCTAAATTGATTTGGGGAAAAAGATCTCAAATTTGTAACTCATTTTGGATTAATGTGAAAAAGAAGAAATGCATGGATTCAATAATGATTTCGATCATGAGGGAGATCATTTCAATCATTAGCTAGATTAATGATCAATTGCACATGATGCTATCTTATCTTCTTAATTCCTTTTTGTATTATGCAATGCCATGGGATTGACTTGGATAATATGCAAACGAAACACATTATCATCATGGTCAACAATATATTATGACAAATAAAGATGATAATGATGTCTCGATTTTAACAAATTTACAGAACTTGTGTTATCTAAGATGATTTCCCATTGCATATATTAAATAATGCTTAGCATATTATACTTTTGATTACTTCAAAAGTGCCAAATCCCTTTCGACTTGGTCGAAAGGGATGTTTCGGGGAAGATCGGATGCATAAACGTGAAGCATTGTTATATGAAATGGATTCCTTTGAAAGGTATGTGCACTCTACAATGCCAATGACCCTTTCGAAAGAGTTCCTCCTAAATTAGCGAAACTAATGATGTTGAAAGTAGTTTCTTCTCTTTAAAGGCAAAGCAAACCTTTCGAGAAGATCGAAAGGGATAAGAGAACCTTTTGATATAGTCGAAAGTGATGAATATTTAATATAAATGGCTACTTTCGACTCATTCAAAAAAGGGGTTTCGAATGAGATACTCTCTTCTTAATCTTCATCTTGAGGAGGTTGGTTGAATCAATTTAACCCGATCGAAAGAAGGGTTTCGAAGGGAGTAATCTCTTTAAAATTCTCTTTTACATCACAAATAAATTTATTTGCTAACCACATAACTTTGGGGATGTTTACAAGTTTTATTGTTAACAATATTGCTCAAGAGAATATTATGCTGATGGCGTTGATTAGAGGAATCCAACACAGAGTAAATTTGGGAGGTGGTTGAAGATGAAACCCTTATCAACAATGGACGTATTTTATAGAAAGGTAAATCAGTTCTTGTGCTTGGAAGATGCAAGTGCTAGCAAAAAGAGAACCAATGACGGATAGTCAGCAAAGGTAATATAGAGTAATGTTGTCTTGAAACAATCCAGAGGGAATTCTTGAAATGTTAATGTGAATGTAGAGAATCAAAGTGGCAGACAGAACAAGAGCAATATCAAAGTTAGAGATAAGAAGTCGGATTCAAGGAGACATCTATGAATCATGAAGTTTGAACATTATACTCTGTTGAACAACTCGATTGATAACATTTACTTGACTACTCAGGGCAAAGAGCAGTATAGGACGCCGACTCCCATGGAGTTGACTTAAAAGAAGAAGAAGTCTGGAAAGTTCTACAGATTTCATGAAATGCGTGGTAACAACTCCAATGAATGCAGACAATTGTGCGATGTGACTAATGAGTTGATTCACAAAAGGAAATTACAAAAATTTGCGCAAGCCCCACAAGATGGCGGGCAAGGAACTTCAAACCTTCAACAGGGACAAGCCAGGCCTGGTATTGACGAGCTGAGGAGGCTTGAGAAACGTCTTGTGATAAATACTATTGTGGACTGCATCCAGCTAAGAGAAGTTGGAACAAGATGGAACGGTATGTGGGAGCATCGAAACACGTACTGAATGAGAGTTGTTTTGCCGTCGAGGACGATGTTTCGTCAAAGCAACTTAGAACTATGACAGATGGTGTCGTGTTTTGAAACTGTGATGTTGATGGGGGTAGTGGCCTCGATGATTGATCCACTTGTGATATCTGGCCCTGCTGTTATAAGGAAAGTGTTGGTTGACTGTGGGAGCTTGTCAACATTCTGTTCAAGAAATCCTATGACTAGACGCTTCTAGAGGGAAATGACTTAAAGCCGAGTAAATCTTGGATCCAATGGTTTAATGGGACTGCTACTGAGCCGGTACGATGAGTAGATCTATTAGTGGTTCTTGGTAGGGTGATCACAAGAGAGTGCGGGTCATGCATTTTGTTGTGTTGGACACCTACTCTGCTTATAATGCCTTTTTGGGCCGATCGATCCTTGTTGAATTTAGAGAGGGTATCGCTGCATGGTGCTTAATAATAAAATTCCCGACCTAGAATGGTGTGGGAATTATTCAAGGAGATCAGGGGCTTGGCCGTGAGTGTTAAGTCACTGAGTTAAAAGAGGTGAGGCGAAGAGAAAACAGAAAGTTTGTAGAAAGGACTCTCTACATCAAGGCTATGGACGCATAGCAACCACCGCCTAAGCCATGTCTCATGCAGCACGGTCTGTTTCATAAGCATATGGATCCACGGAAAGAGCTGGACGATGGAAGGGCTGTAGCAGCCGAGTTAACGATCAACATCCCGATCAGCTAGGATGATCCTACATGGGTCTTGAAAGTCAGAACGTAGCTCGACGTGAAGATGATGAAAGAGTTGGTTGGTTTTCTTCGGGTAAATCCAGATCTATTCGCTTGAACTCACTCATAGATGTGTGGAATATCGTCGGAGATAGCAAGCTATGCATTGAATATAAATCCTAAATACGTTTCTATGAAACAAAAATGCCATAAACTGGGTCTGGAGAGACCTGTTGCACTCAAAGAAGAAGTGGAGAAGCTGAAAGATAACGGCTTCATCCGTGACGACCTGTACCCGAAACGGGAATCAAATCCAGTCTTGGTGAAATAGTTGAATGGGAAGTGAAGGATATGTGTTGACTATTCTGACCCAAATAAGGCATACCCGGAGGACAGCTTCCCACCCCCAAAGATCATTCAGCTTGTAGACTTAATAGCCGTACATGAATTGCTCTCATTCATGGATGCATACTCTAGATACAATCAGATTCTGATGCACATCCCGAATCAAGAACCCACTAGCTTTATAACTAATCTGGAACTATATAGCTATCTTGTCATGCCATTTGGATTGATGAACACGAAAGCGACTTACCAAAGGTTGGTGAACAAAATTTTTAAAGATCAGATCGGACACTCGATGGTGGTCTATGTGGATGATATGCTTGTGAAGTCACGACGATTGAGGAACCACATTGATGACTTTGCAGAAATATTCAGCGTTCTTTGGAATGAAGCTTAATCCTTTGAAATTCTAAGTTGACATTACATCAGGGAAATTCTTAGGCTTCATTGTGAACTCCCGTGAAATTGAACCAATATAGAGATAATCGAAGCACTGAAGAACATTAAAGCACCGAAAATATTTAAAGATGTTTAGAGCTTAAATAGGAAGGTCCTGCCCTAGAGTCGATTCATCTACAAAGCTACTAACAAATGCATCCCTTTCTTTGATGTGATCAAGAAGGGGAAGAGGAATTTCGCTTGGAGGCAAGAATGCGACGCATTCCAAGCTCCGGTGGATCACTTAGAGTGACCCCCCATTATGTCGAGGCCGCTGGATGATAAATACATGTTTATTTATCTAGCAGTGTCTGTGCATGCCCACGGTGCCGCACTCGTACGTAAGGAGTCCAAAATCTAAAGGTTGGTGTACTGCATAAGTAAATGGTTGACAAGAGCAGAAAGAAGTTACCCGAAGCTAGAAAATCTTGCATACTGCTATTAATCACTTCAAGGAAGCCCCGCACTTATTTTTAGGCTTATCCCATCAAAATTCTGACCAACCAGCCTTTAAGACAAGTCTTGCAATGACCTGAGACTTATGAAAGGCTGTTGAAATGAAACATTGAATTGAGCCAGTATGACATAACTTACCACCCTCGGAGAGTGATCTAGGGTCAAGATTTGGAGTATTTCATTGCTAAATACACTCCGCGTGATGATACTCTAGAGAGCCATGGGGAGCAAAATGCCAGGTGGAAAATGTACATGGATGGTGCATCTAACGAATGGTGTTTTGGTGCTAGAGTCATGCTGGTGACTCCCAAAAAACATTCCATTTGTTACGCCCTAAAACTTGACTTTCCTGGAACGAGTAATGAAGCAGACCATGAGGCTTTGATTACGGGACTCAAGGTTGCCAAGGGGCTAGGAGTTAAGACTTTGCATATTTTTTGTGATTCCCAGCTGGTGGTATGTCAAGTGCGGAAAGATTTTCAAGCAAAAGGAGTGAGACTAGCTCCTTATCTGAATCGAGCCCTTGAGTTGCTTAGTGATATTGAATATTACACGATAATTCATATTCTTAGAGAGGAGAATGCAAAGGTCGACTCGCTAGCTAAGTTGGCCAATTCTGGAGATGCACAACTTAAGGGCCTAGTTTCGGTGGAAATACTTTCGTCTCTAAGCATCAACCAGATGGATGACGATTAAATCTAAGAGGCCAAATCTGAGAAGGAGTAACGGATGACTTCGATGAATAAGTATCTACGGAGAGGAATCCTTCCTAACAAGAAGAACGAATGACGTTTAATTCCTTCGTAATGCTGCAAGATTCAACATGTAAGAAGGAGTACTTTATAGAAAAGGATTCTTGGTTCCTATGCTTTGATGTGTCACCGACGATGAGGCCAAGCGAGTCTTGAGAGAAGTTCATGAAGGTGCATGTGGTGACCACACCGGAGGCAAAACCTAGCAAAGATAATCTTTGTTATGGGTGTTTGTGGCCAACTGTCAACGGAGACGCAGCTGATTACACCAAGAAAGTGTGACAAGTGCGAGGGATTCGCCAAGATACCAAGAGCCCCACCAACGAAGATTACCCAAATGGTTAGTCCGTGGCAGTTTGCAGTATAGGGAATCAATTTCATTAGTGTATTGCTAATATCTAATGGTGGTGCAAAGTACGACATCATTGTGGTTGATTACTTCACCAAATAGGCTAAGGTAGAGCCATTAGCCACAATCACCACAAAGTAATCAACTTCGTTGTCAGAAACATCATCTGTCATTTTTGGGTCCCAAAACCGATTATCTCCAATAACAGGACCAAATTAGACAGTGTCGAGTTCAAAGATATCTGCCTCAGGTACCATATCGAGAAGAGGTATGCTCGATGGAACACTGCTAGGAAAACAGATAAGTCTAAGAAGTTAACAAAATCATTAAGTCCATTCTTAAGAAGCGATTGGAGAAGGCTAAGGGCAAGTGGGTCGATGAAGTTCCATTGACATTTTAGGCTTATTGAAGTTAGCGAATGGCCACTCTCCGTTCACCCTAGCTTATGGATCTAAGACTATGATCCCAGTTGAAATTGATGTACCTTCTCATCGAGTGACTCACCATAATCATGGACAAATAGGGAACTCCTACTGGAGTCTCTCAGTATGATCGATGAGATGCATGATGAAGCTGACTTAATAGCAGCCTTGCATCGAAACCGAGTGGTCCGATTCTACAACACCAAGGCTAGGACTCGGACCTTTGAAATTGATGATCTCATTCTCAAACGAATCTTCCTCAGCCCTGGGAACTTGGGTTCGACTTGGGAAGGTCCGTATGCAATTGAGCAGAAGCTTGGAGATGGCACATTCAAGCTGGAAGGTGGACGACATCTCACTCTCACTGGCGTGGAATACTGAACACTTGCGATACTATTTCACTTGAATGTAAATTTATACATATCTAATCAAAGTTGTGTAACTAGACAAAATCTGTCATTTCTAGTGTTTATAAAAGAAATGTCTTCCAAAGCTTACGAATTTGTTTGTAATTTACTTTAAACTGGACCAGTGACATATACTTAAATGAACTTGCATGTGCAAAATGCAGGTGTGCGGGTACCCAAAGATAGGTGCTAATCAAGCTTCTACAGTCCATGATTAGATGCACGAAGCTTAACCACACTTGGCATTCAAAGAGATGCCAAACAACTCCTCTAACCCGTGACTTAGGGGCAGGAGTATAAATACTTAAAGGATAAACGAGATAGTTTGCCTCTACTGCTCATGCCCAAAGTTTGGCAGAGCATCCACGCCTTGCCCAGAGTAAGCAGGACAGAAGATCTGCACCCGGAGATAGGCAGGATCTTACTTACATCAATCAATGCCCAGAGTTAGGCACGATCGAAGACAAAAATACTAGATAGTGATGTTTAAACCACTACCTTAAGTGGTCGGCTCTGACTGACGCCTAGATTTTTGGCATGGTTGAAGCATGTATTTCGGAGATGGATGTTCGGAGAGACACCCAAAGATGAATTGCTTCAATTAACGCCTAAAGTAAGGGACGATGGCACCCAAAACATCCTCGAAATGGATGTTTAAGTTAACTTTTCAACTAAGTGGAGTATGACCAAATTCCAGGTTCGAACATGGTCATATGCGAACAAACACTCCAATGATCATTTTTTGCTCGCAAATGATGGAGCTAACCAATAACTTAGTCTAATAACGACGATGAGAAGTGGATCGCAATCACATGAAATGTAAAGCACATTTCTCAAACAATTAGACAAATTCAAACAAGATATGAGAGAAACAAAATGTTTTTATTCTTCATAACCAAAAATAAGACTTGGAAGAAAAGGTACAAGTTTTATTAACGACCAAACTGAAAGCAAAAGCAGGGGCCGAACCCGCACAAAACTGGCCAAAAAACAAAATGCTGGTTCCTACTGCTATGCAACCAAAAATGTAAAGGAGATGGATGATCACTTCTTAGTCCTCTTCTTCTCTTTCTTATTTATAGAAGATGGCTCACCGGATCCCTTTGGTTGCTTCCTAACCCTTCCTCCACTTTATTTTCCCTTCAAGGCCGAGCTAAGTAACGAGGCCGTAGACATGCTTTGAGTGCTTCCAAGTCATAGGAAGCGTGACCGAAGCAAAAATGGTCTCACTAGGCAAAGCTATTGATAGAAGAGGAGATAAAAATCAGTCGTCCCTTGCTTAATTTCTACAGCAGACTCAAGATGCTCCTCAACAAGTTCGCTTATTGAAAGCCCCTGTGCAAGATCGAGCGTACCTGTGATCACAAAATCATCATCTACATGTGTCTCCCAGTAGTCATTAGGCCCTTCTTCTTGTAGCGCGTCAATTATTTGCGAGCCTGGACCTAGAGCGTCACAAACCGGGATGCTCGGGGTAGTTTCAAAGATAGTTATGACCATTGAATCAGTTGTCATCGCATGTGATCCTAGTTAGGAGCTCTCCTTCGGAGGACTTGAGATCACGGCTGACCTGAAATTTGAGAAAGATGACATGAAATATTAACTACATCGAATGACATCATGTGGGCTCTCTCAAATATGGGTGCGGTCAACGATATACCTCTGTCAGATTAAGGCTTAGTGTGGGCAAGCGTACCTTCCAAATTTATCTCCTGAATAGAGGATAATATGCTTGTTTTGTGGAGTTGCAGCGCATCCGGATTGTATTCAGAATCTGAAGGAGTGATGGAGGTAATAAGGGGCCCAGAGGTGAAATTGGTATCAAAACCCCAAGGAGTAGTGTCGGAATCTTCGGCTTGATCTTTTTGAATTGTAGCAGTCTTCTCTAGATGTAAGATGAGCTCACCTACTCTGAGTGCCTCGATTTCCTTTAGGCTCGGTATCTCTTTCTCCAGTTCTACCAAGTTCACTTCACCTCCTTCCAAGTGTTGTCGCTCCTCCTATATAATCTGCTCCCATGCCATCGCTAAGGCATGGGAATAGCCTTTGCCAAGCCATGCCAAGTCTTGGTACTTAAGAACGTTGGCATTGTAGTTCGTGATGATCTGATCGAAACTATCCTTAACCCACATCTCTACATCTGCCATAAGCGTGTCAGCTTACCTCCCACCAGTTGCCACCAGCTCATCCGCTCTTTCTGCCATGTCTAGCACTTCATTTGTAACAACCCGAATTCCAGTGGGTCTGGATTTTTCGCAAAAATGCTAAAAACCAAGCCCACTGAAGCCCGAGTTAGGTATCTAGTATCCTGCAAATAGGAAAAGACAAATATATCAGAGCTCAAGTAAATATCTCACAACGGAACTGACTAAATATAATAATAAGTAAATACTCACCAAGATAATAACACTTTCTAAACAAGTGTCTCAAAGATGGAAAGTCTTTGCCATCTACCTAACCTGTGGGATGTTATGAGGAGAGGGTCAAAACTAAAGTTCTGACGAATGGACAAATTATACACTTCTAAGCTTAGTTCTACACATACCATTTTATTTCCATTTTCTGTTATATTAGATTTACTGGGTTTATAATACTCTCGCCTCTATGCGTGAATCGTAGTCATCTACTCCCTAGTGGATTAAAACCTAATAAATAATATATATGTAGCTATATGCCCAATGACTGTATCGGTCCTAGGTACTACCCATGGTACCTTTCATATCCTCCTCGAAAAGCACTCCATCGTCTTGCTCCTAGAGCATTCTATAACTACATCTGTAAAAGAGAGCTTCGTGAGGCCTATAATGCAGAAGTTCCATCGTCTACTATGAAAACGCAAGACCGCGTTCGCACTACCCTATACTAATGCTCGAACATCCACAATGTACCATCCAGTGTGTACCTTGAGGACTATACGTAATCGTTCTGTCTACTCCCTGAATCCCGCCAATAAGGTCTACCTTCCACGGAACTCGGTCGGGGATTTTCTATATCTGTAAAGGACAGCTTCGTTAGGCCTACAATACAGATATTCTACTTGGTCTGTCTCTTTTCTCATCGTGGCTATGGCCCCACGCAGCCACCCCTCAACTAACCGAAAGACCTCTAAAGTGCTAAGTGGTTGTGTCCTACTGCAAACAATCTAATCAACCAATTGGCTGCGCCCCTCATCCAATGTATCGATAGTGAAAGAATCATTGGCCTGTTGATTTAGCTCTAGTCTTTCCCAAACTCGTTCTTGGTTGATGATGGTTTGATCTCTACATGCGACTATCCTTTTGGGTCCTGCCCATGTGTCCTGCCCACTAAAACCTACTTGCAAGTTAGAGTACGGTGTCATACGAATATCCTACTCCATTCATCAACCTTTTTACTGGTTACAAAGGTCTACTTCGTTAGGCCTACAATGCAAAAGTAGTCAAGGCATACTCTCATGATGGAACACCTACAGACCTACCTCCGGGGGTGCAGCTTCGTTAGGCCTACCCGAGAGGGCCATCTTAGAGTACCCTCACGTACTGTTGAAGTCTCGTACTTCCTTCTAGCCCAAAATAACAAAGTTGGACGTGCTTCTTCTGTGATGAAATCTATGATGAACTGCTTCATTAGGCTCTTCATCCTTTGGACTGCTCCAAACGCATCTTACTATTTTATTAGACCCTACGTCTAATCTTTTATTATGCGTTTAGTTTACTTTTCTAATGTTGTTGGCTACTTATTTAACCTAATCAGCATAAGCGTGTCCCAGCCTCACCTAACTATTGTGAGACCATCAGTTCCTGACTGAAAGAGAATGCTGTTGGTATGGGCCTTTCTTTTATGTTTGCTTATTAACTTAGTGTAAGTTTTAAAATAAGCCTTTTCTGTTATATCTAATTGTAACCTAAGTTATAATTATACTTGAAATTGTTACTTCTATATTCTTTTATAATCTACATGTTATAAATATAATTGCAAGTGTCTCTTTTCTATTCTAGTCTGTCTTCATTTATTACGATATTGAATTCTCTTTAGTTCTCTTATAGTACACGACAATCTTGGCTTGGGACTACGTTCGACTGTCACAAATATACTTATCATAAAAACTTCTTTGCTTTTATTCTACTATCTGCGCAGTAAATGCAGATCTAGGCACATTTTTGTTTATTATTTCTAGTCTTGTCAAATAATTAACTTGATTTCTTCTTTAATTTCTTTAACTCTTCACTTTATTTTCTTTTATTCTAGGAAGTACTTCTATTCTATTTGGTTGTTTACAAAAAACTGTGTTAAAAATCCATTTCCATATTTTAAATATTAAATGATGCTATAATCAATAACTCGTAATTGCAAGGTATTTCTTTTTATTGTTTCTTTAATTATTGGGTAATGCAAAATACAGAAATGTCTCTATTTTACACTAATTCCCTTTTTCTTTCTTTTATTCTTGCAATTACGTTTATCATTGTCTTTTAAATATTAAACTATGGAAATGTATTCTCTTTTCTAAACCAACCAATTAATCTATCACTAACTTCCAAATCAAGTTATTGGATTTCCCTCTTTTTAATTTATTTCTCCCGTTTTAGCATATTTTACTGTAAATTTCTTGCTTTTAGGCTTAAGCCTTTCTCTATAACTATCAAGCCTAATATTATTCATATTCAATTGGATTTCTTTCTTTCTTTTCCATATAAATAATAATTAAATATAAGCTTTCTTATAAAATTTACAATTTTCAACATAACTAATTAATAGAACTAATTACAGAAAATAAATGCTGAATTAAATATTTAACGGGAATCTAACGATAATATATCATAAACGTAAAAGATATATAATTAAATACACTCACAAGTCGTCCTTAGCTTTGCTCCATGGTCTTAGCTCTGCTCCATTGCCTTCTTGGATCCTACTCTAAGGTGTCTAATATTTTTATTAAGAAGATTTTCTCCCCAAAATATTTTCTATTTAGGGTTCAGTCTTATGCAATGAACCCAATTGGGAGAAAATATGATTGTGAGAAAATAGCTAGGCCTAGGGTTCTACTTATAGTGGAGTTTGGGGATCTCAGACCGTCGGATTTTAAGATTGAATCTGGTGCAACCACTCACAGGCTTGCTGCGAATCGTTGGATCCAGAAAACAACGCTCGAGATTGCCTGAAAACCAAATTATTAAACGTTAACTTTTAACTGTTGCCTATTCATTCTAATTAATTTCCATCAATTGCAAATTTAATTCCCTTTATAACGCATCTTTATTTTGAAATTCAAACGTTGCTAATTAATGTAAATTAATTTCCTTTAATTGCTAATTTGATTTAGATTGCCTACTAATGTTAATTAATTATCTCTAATTGCTGATGTCAATTAATTTCCTTTATGACGCGTGTCGATTTTGAAATTCAAACGCGCGTTATTTCCTAAATTTATATGCGCATATATTAATAAACAAATATATTCACGCACATTTACACGTATAATTATTTTTCGATACAGAACTTTGAACGTTAATAACTTTTTCATACGAAGTCCGTTCAAGGCATATTATATATGTAAATTAATCAGAAAATCGCCACGAACACAATGGTATAAGTTTCGAGCCCATATTCTGACAATTCCAAAAATGCTCATTTTCACTGTTTATAATTATTTTGGTTATTTAATTATTTAAAAATGCGGGGTGTTACATTCTCCCACCCTTTAGGAAATTTCATCCTCAAAATTCGATAAGGGTAAAACTATGTAATTCCTCGCATCAATCACATCCCGTTTATGTACATCCAATTTTGCGATAATCCCTGTTCTTGTGCAAAGTGTCATTCAACATAAAATATATGCATGTACATAAGTTTCTAAGTGGTACCTCCTATATGAATGCTTTTCTTCTTTAAAAACTCCTTTTAAAATGTGATGCACACATCTTAAATATACTTGCAATTTCTATATGAATGCGATCTTTTGAAAACTCAAAAAGTTTTTCGTCCAATTTTTCCTACACTCCTACTGAATAGGGGTGTAGTTCAACGAATTTTACATTCAAATCCCACCACACAACTTTTAATATTCGAATTTCAGAAAAAAATCTAATTCTCCGAACTCGATTTCTTATGTCAGAAAGAAGGTAAACGGAAAACCTTACGTTTACCATTTTACTTCTATGCACCTCTTTCCCCGTACTTGGAACTTATGCCGCTATTCTATAAAATCTCTATTTTCTTTCCCAAGCATGGTTTTCATAAGAAAAACTTTCTTTTTCAAACTTTTTCCCAAGCTTAATTTATGGGAAAATGTAATTTTCTTTTGCAATTCTCATTTATTTCTGTTGACGTTTCTATCGCTTTCTTTAGATCTTACTGTTTTTCTTTTAGTTACTTTTATCTGCTTTTACTTTTCTTTAATATAGCAGCTAAACACAACTATCTTCTAGGGCCAGGGGCCTAGGACCATGTCCACTCTAACACAGAAAGGTCCTACTCTAGGAATCCAAGTAACTCATATGCTCCTCCTGCCGCCTATTACTTTTTCTAACTTATGTTGTATTACTCATGATGAATAAGATATATTCATCTCTTCCTTTCCATACTCAAAACGGAATAACCAAGTCTCATTTACTGCAATGAATAAGGATTTCAATATATGCGGTCTCTATCTAAATAGGCAACTAAGCTTGGGGAAATTTTCTCTTTACCTTTACCTTTCATTTTTCCCCAACTAAGGTCTACCTATCCCAATCATGTGTGTCTTACTATCTCACTAATATCACCTTACTATTCTTCTATAGTATACACACATGAAGCAACATGCCTAGGTTCCCACTGGCGTCCTATACACTTTACGGGAACATTTATTATTACTACTAAAAGTAATCACTGCTATAGCCTTACACTTTTCCTGTCACACCTAGAAGTGATTCCTACCTACTCCATATTTAAAAGTTTGGTTTGGTATTTATCATTTCATTTCAAAAATTAAAGCTTCTAAATTTTTGAAACATCAAATCCCAAAGTTCTTGCCTTTAAAAGTGTTACTTTGAAGTTTCTATTAAATTCAAAGGTACTTGGTTACTTAACATTTTATCTTTCTAGACTTACATCTTTACAGCCTTTTGAATTTAAATAATTCCCCCAAACCTAGAGGAGAAAACTTACAAATTCTAAGTTAAAAACTTATTCCCCTTTTTCTTTTAAAGACCTTTACAGCTTTCCTTAAAAATATTTTGGACTTTTTAAATTTAACTGTTTACTAAGTTTTTCTCTTCCAAAAACTTATTTACATTTTCACCAAACAATTTACATGCCTTGCTTGTTCTTAAAACATTTTTTTCTTGACTTCCAAAAATGTCCTTACATGTTTTCAAAATACCTTCTTTTCATAGATTTTCAAATTTACTAAAACTGGAGTAGATAAGAACAATTATTTTATCAAAAATCCCTTAACTTTCCTACTCTTCTAATTACTTAACCTTGGAGGAGTTTCTAACTTACTACAAATGGGGACTTTCTACAAAGGCAAGTAACCAATGCGCATAATCAATGGAAAAATACGAAATTTCCATTGCTTAGCTTTCCTACTAAGGCTCTCTATAATATCCCTTTTAACTAACACTGTCTCTAATTATTACACTTCTTATTACACCTAATGACTTTATACCTTAATGTATCAGAACTACTTTCTCTTATGAGAAACTATTAACGTTAAAACCTTCTATGAATCCTTTAAAAGAGGATTTCATGTTTATGTGAAATTACAAGGAACATATTTTATATTTTATCAAAATAGGCTATACAAAATATGGTGCTTTCCATACCTTGTACATCTCTTTCTCGTATTCCTTATAACTTGCACAAAACATCTTTATTTGTGATTCATAGAAAATTATATCATTATTCATTTCATTCCAATAGATTAAAATATGTTTAATCTATATTCACTTACAAAAGATACTTCCTACTAAATCTAATAATTTCCAAACATTTAACTTACATCTTCTTTTTCAGAAGAACTCATTTTCAAAACCGTTCTAATATTTTCATAACTAGAAAACATTTCCATATACTTATTTAAATAACAAGTGTGCTTACAAACCACTTTATTTCTTTACTTAGAAATTATCTTCAAAACACATTTTTATTTAGGTTTAAATAGATGTTGCATAAAACACCGTCACTACAACCCAAAAATACTAGTTTATGGATTCATGTAAAATAAATATTAATAAATCCCATATGTTATGCAAAAACATTTCCTTTGAGAGCCACCTACTGTAACAAAAATGTCATAGTCTATGCTTCCTTTATTTTTCACGAAAACATCTATTACAACAATAAATGTTGTAACCTACATTGTCGATACTTAACACACTCTAGGGTTTTATATTTAAAATCTTTCTATTTCTATCATATATTTAAAATAATTATCTAAAAAGATAGATAGTGATTGAAAATAAGATGAGTGTTGATATTAATCATATATTATGACTTGAGAAAGTATAATTTGAAAATTTCTTTAGAAATTTAAACAAGAGTTATAAAAACTTTTTGTTGATAAATATTCCATGATCATTTCTATTTCTATCATTTTTCTATCGACCATCACTCATCAAAAGTCAATATAGTATGTCAATATGTGGTAGTTTAAACGGGAAATCATTTGTGCTTCAATTTAATTATACTTCTAACAATAAATAATAATATCCAAAATATTCACTCTCATTTAAAAGTCCTCACGGTTATGCATGGGTGAATTACTTGGATTTTTGATTATGTGTTTCCATGCTCATTTAAAAGTCCTCACGGTTATGCATGTATGGAACGCATATCAAAATTAATTGATTAAATAGACAAGTTGATTCTAATCCCATTTAAAAGTCCTCACGGCTATGCGTGGTTAGAAGATACTTGAATTCATTTTTAAAATAAAAATAAAATAAATATACCACAAATTTACATAACTATATGGTTTTATTTGATGATATCATCCTATCATTCTAAAGTGGAATATGCGTCAATTAAAGTATTTATGATTTTTTGTTTGATTTTTTATTGAAATTAATATTTATACTCGATTGAGTTTTAATATTGTATTAATGTCTATCACTATATCTCTATTTTTCTATTACTATTATTATTTTGCTGATAACAAAAGGGGGAGAGAAAAGTTAAGATTTTGAAAATAAAGGTCAAAGATTTTCTAATTGCATCAAGGCTCATTTGAATATTTTATTCTCATGCATATATGTAGGGGGAGTATTGTGTAGAAAGAGAGCATTCAAATAGGGGGAGCAAATTGAATGATCAAATACATTTAATATATTCAAAATCTTAAAATATATGTTTGTTATCATCAAAAGGGGGAGATTGTTAAATATGCGTCTATATGATTTTTGTTTGATGATAATAAACATATATACATTCATTTAAATGTATTTGATATTGTACTATTCTATTTTTCATAGATAAATTAAATATTTGCTGAATAAAATAAACAACACAGAATTGGAATTCAAACGAATATTTTATTCAAACAAATATTTATTACAATTTTGATAGTACAATTTCAAACTCTCACTATAACTATACAATTTCAGTCACAATACAATTACATCACAATTTCATAGTTACATCAGTTCCTCACTACATATCACTCACACTCATATTTATCTTCAACTTCATTCCAATGTGAATCCAGCATCTGAGCAATCTGCAGAAATATACATTGACGCACTAAAATTGAAAATAAAATATTTTTGCAGTATAAAACAAAATATGAATTTTGAATAATATTTTCCTCAGTTATTTGGGTTGTTCATCATCATATTTGAATTCATCACACACGAACAATGTGACATGCACAGTGTATCACTGTACATGCCACAAGGCCATGCACACCGATATATGTATATGCACTTGATATAGTAACAGGGATAGGTGAGCACAGGTCAAACCCAAATCAAAAATCAGGTTCAACTCAAGTCACGACAATTGCACAAGGTCAAACCCGAGCTGTTAGCTGGATTCAACACAGGTGAAATTCAAAATACAAATATTTCTCGAGTGAAACAAAGACCATGCAAGCTATATACAGTCTCAAGCTAAAGACTGCAACACTACGACAACTACGAGTGATCAAACAATACAAGTGCAGACTATACAAAAGTAAAGCAACTCGAAACTGCAAATATCAAAGATCAGAACCAATCAAAGACATCAAGCAAATGGAGACAAGACTCAAGTGCAATGCAACTCAATGCTACAAAAGGAACTAGACTTCAAGTCTGACATGAACCAAGTGCAACTAGAAACCCAGAACAAGCATACATGAAGACTACAAGAATGCACAGAACAGAATACATGCTAAAAGGACAGAGTGCAGTGAACCAAGACATGATGAAACCAGTGATAGCAGATCACAATGAACAAAGGAGCCAGGGTGAACTCAACAAGATATATATGCAATGTAACAATGCACACAAATGCACCAATGACACCAATGAAATCAAGACCAGTGTGCAGTGACAACATACAGGAATCAAGACAACATGACTCGAAGTACAGTGGAAAAAAGTCAATGCAAATACACATCAGTACAACATGCATCATTTACATAAAGCTACCAGACTAGATGAATACAACAAGCTCCAGATGGTGTACAAGTGGTGCACATGAACAAACAAACTCAAGTCTGCAACTCAAGACCAGTTCGGGTATGAAGAATAGCAACTGCAACAATGCAAATGAGGATGAACTCAAATGCATACAACGTACTCAAGTGATTGAATCTGCGAGATGTACCAAATACAAAATGCAGACTCAAGTATATATAAAGTAAATTGGATACAGTAATCAGTTTCTCACAAACAAATATGTATATATTCAAATATGTCATTAAGTACAAAATTCCAATCAAGCAGCATATATTTGAATCAGACTCGAGTACACAATGCAGAGAAACCCAGAACCACATGTCCAGACTAAACAGTGTACAGTTTGAACAAAAGCAAAACAGAGGTGGCAACATGAAACTGGAGACTAATCAAGTTAATAATGCAAACTGACTCTATGGCTCAACAACATTAACATGACCAGACTCCGAGTTACAACAATGATAATGCAAATGCAATCCAAACCAGTTCAAACAAAGCTCAATAGCAACTATCAAGCATAAACAAGTGTGCAGGTAAGAGCAGTCATGACCAAGGCAATGAATTCGAACGTACAAGTCAAAGCCAGAAATTCATGAAATCAGAAATGGTTGAAGTCAACACCGTGATGACCAAGGCAACAAGTTCGAACCATGTAATCAAAAATATACGCATATGAAAAGGTCAGAGATGTGGTGAACAACTCAAATTCAACACCGTGAAGAGCAAGAAAGAATCACAATATATACGTATTTTGAAGAAGTCAGAAACCATCTCGAGCATCAAAAGAAAATCAAGCGGCCGAGCAAAATTCATTGACAAATTCAAACACGTATATACGAACGAAAACTCAAGGGATCGAACCCTATAAAAGCCCCAATCATCACTGACATTTATTCATCAAGTTCAAGCAACCAAAACCAGTAAAAGCTAAAGCGAAAATTAACATACCAGATATAATTCGAACTTGACCGAATTGAAGCTGCTGATAGAAATCCAAGAGACAAACGATCGATGAAGTATCATCAATCGACATAGCAGCAACTTCAACAAACCCTAATTCAGAGCAACGAAGAAATAACGAACGAGAGCCGAAGCCCTAATTCCAGAAAGAAGAACGAGCCACCATTATCTCAAACAAAGAAGGAATCGGGGCCGACATCAGATAAAAGAAAAAGGGCTGTTTTTCTTTTTAGTGATAATAGTTTGTGGGCCGGTCTTAACTTAATAAGGCTTAGTTAATTTTTAATTAGGGTTGTTTTTAATTTTTTTTATTTTCTGTTTTTGTTTTTAAAAGTCTAAACTTTGGTAAATCACCACCTAGGACTTAGGTTGTGTCAGATTGTCTAGTTAGGATTAGTTCAGTGAGAAGGGTTTGCGAGTTTGCAAAACTCTATAGGAGGTAGCAGGGTGTGCGAGTCTGTTAGAGTGTTTGTAAGCGGGAGACTGTTTAATTCTAATAGAAATCTAGGAATGCAGCAGT
Organism: Allium fistulosum; assembly: GCA_030737815.1. Classification (NCBI taxonomy): domain Eukaryota; kingdom Viridiplantae; phylum Streptophyta; class Magnoliopsida; order Asparagales; family Amaryllidaceae; genus Allium; species Allium fistulosum. The sequence goes on along the minus strand of CM060904.1, from coordinate 264,635,770 downwards.
AGGCAGGGGTTGCCAAAGCTAGGTAAATTTTGTGTGTGATTTACTTTTCAGCATATTTACTTCTCTGCAGTTTGTTATTGTGTTTAATTCAGTAAATTCGTGAAAATTTGCTATAACCCTATTCACCCCCCCCCCCCCCCCCGCCTCTAGGGTTAATCTAGATCCTACAAGTGGTATCAGAGCCCGGTATTTTTCTTTAACTCTAGAGTCTTGAATACACCAAATAATGCTTTTTCTGAGGGGCAATCTAATGTTAGGCCACCCATGTTTAATGGGAATGATTATGCTTATTGGTAAGTTAGGATGGGTATTTATCTTAGTTATGTTGATTATGATGTTTGGGACATTATTGAAACTGGCTATAAATCTCCCACTATAACTGTTGGTGAAACTGAGATTCCTAAACCTAAGGATAGGTGGGACGCTAACGATAAGAAATTAAAAACTACAAATGCTAAAGCCATGAATGCTTTGATCTGTGCTCTTGATAAGAATGAATTTAATAGAATTTCTCATTGTACAACTGCGCAGGAAATTTGGCATACCTTGGAGGTGACACATGAAGGAACTTCTCAAGTCAAGGAATCTCGTCTAGCCCTATTCAGCAATGAATACGAGAACTTTGTGATGGACAAAGGCGAGAGCATAAAGGACATGTTTGGACGCTTTTCAACTTTGGTGTACAATGCTAGAGCGCTTGGGAAGGTATTCACTGAGGTAGAGCTTGTGAGGAAGGTGCTACGAGTCTTACCGATGAACTTTGAGGCAAAAGTCACGGCAATACAAGAATCGAAAGATCTGAGTAAACTAAGCATGGAGGAGTTGATCGACAACTTGATGACATATGAGCTTGAACTAAAAACAAAGGAGGAACGCAACAACTCCGAATCAAAGAAGAAGACGATTGCCTTAAAGAGCAAAGAAGAGAGCGATGAAGAAGAAGAAGATCCAATTGAAGAGCTTGCAATGACGGTCAATAATCTTAGAAAATGGTCAAGATTCGGGCCATGCTAGAAGAAAACAAATGGTAATAGGTCAAAAGATTCTGACAATTCCGATAATGAACTGACTTGCTATAACTGCAATAAGCCTGGCCACTTCAAACAAAACTGTCCACTTCTCAAAAACAACAAAGGAAAGAAAAAGAAGAAGAAGGCCTTTGCAGCGACTTGGGATGATGAAGAAGGAGAGGAAGTTTCGAATAATAGCTCAGAGGAGGCTAATTTGTGTCTTATGACAAAATCAGATTCAGAAGCAAGCTCGAAGGAATCTAGTGAGGTAAGTAACTATTCTTATAAAGAACTTGTTTTGATGTGTTGTGATCTTACTAAAACAATTGATGCTCTTGAATCAAAAATTGAAAAACTGAAATCTGATAGAAGAGTACTTGCCCATGAAAATTTTAGGTTAGAAACTGAACTTGAAAATACTCAAAACCTAGACTGTAAAAAATGTAAAATTTTAGATTCAGAATTATCAAAACTGAAAAATAGCTTTCAGAATCTTGAAAATGAAAACTTGAATCTTAAGGAAACAATTGACACTAGGAAAAAGGATTTCATAAATAGATGCACCTCACTTGTGACTGAAAACACAACACTAAAAACAAAAGTCCAAAATCTTGAGAAATCACTGAATAACTTTTCAAGAGGAGAAAAATCGTTCAACGTGTTATTGGGAAATCAACTTTTTGCTAACAACAGAAAAGGACTAGGCTTTGGGAAAACACAAGTTGAGGATAGTGCAAGAGGTAAGAGTATCTTTACTAGATGTGAAATAATTGAACAACGTGTTGAAAATTGTAGTCATAGGAACAAGAACACAAAATTTATACAAGTTTGGGTTCCTAAGAATTCTACAAACAAATTTCATGTCTATTGGAACAAGAATGAAAGGACAAAACAAGTTTGGGTGCCAAAAGGAACATATATTAATAGTTTTGGGTCTACTCAAACATATTCATCAAATTATTCTGCCACTAACAACCATGGACCTATAAAAACAAATAGGTCACAAAAATATTTTATCATGTAGGTGTGGTGGCAGGCTAAGGAACAACATTACTGTTATCTGGATTTTGGCTGTTCCAGACACACAACGAGCGACAAATCAACGTTCCTTAGCCTAGTATAAAGGTGACAGATTCATAATGGGCAAACAACGAAAGATTATCGTACAAGTAAAACAGGTAATTGTATTTATTTTCAAACGATAGATAAAATGTGAAAATCTACACCATAATCTGAATTAAATCAGCCAGTTATGTGAAATGATTGATGATGTTAATTCTGATTTTTTTTATCCAATCATCTTTAAATAGAATTACTTGAAGTAATTATGATGGTTGACAGATTCTAACTTCTTGATATGATCTTATATGACTTGTTCTTATCTATGACTTTGATTTGTGCTTAAAAGTTGACCAACTATTTTTTTTTCATTGAACTTAATCTGTTTGGTCAAATTATGATGTTACTGATTACTCATGCTATAAAAAGGATTTTTAGAAATTGTTGAAACTGTTGAAACTTTATTGGTGAAACGACAAGAAATTGCTTTGAAATAATGACGATGTTTTAATGACTGTTGATCCTACGATTTCTAAATCTGACTCTATGATATTTGTTTGATGGTTAACACGACTTCAATTCAAAGTCAAGAAAATTTCGTTTTAAAAATTGTTGAAAATAATTCTGAGATAGTTTGTTGAAATTTCACAATCTGGTCTATGACATCCAACGAGTAAATATTGAGTGAAATTTAAAGTCAGATGCAAATCACACTGGTAATGTAGTTGATAGAAAAATTACTAGTGGAACGTGATTATATTTCGAGACATTCATTTGCTGCATCATTTTTCAAAGAAAATATCTGCATATTTTTCACTTGAAATAATTTCTATTTTAGCAGAATTTTTTTTCTAAAAACCCCTTCTAGAAAATAATTTCTGTTGACCTTGTATCAGATTAGTTATTTAAGAAAATTTGATTTTATAACTATTTTTGAAATTGATTTTAAATAACTATGGTAACTGATCTGACCCCCTAATAATTATCAAAAAAGATAGATAGTGATTGAAAATAAGATGAGTGTTGATATTAATCATATATTATGACTTGAGAAAGTATAATTAGAAAATTTCTTTAGAAATTTAAGCAAGAGTTATAAAAACTTTTTGTTGATAAATATTCCATGATCATTTCTATTTCTATCATTTTTCTATCGACCATCACTCATCAAAAGTCAATATAGTATGTCAATATGTGGTAGTTTAAACGGAAAATCATTTGTGCTTCAATTTAATTATACTTCTAACAATAAATAATAATATCCAAAATATTCACTCTCATTTAAAAGTCCTCACGGTTATGCATGGGTGAATTACTTGGATTTTTTATTATGTGTTTCCATGCTCATTTAAAAGTCCTCACGGTTATGCATGTATGGAACGCATATCAAAATTAATTGATTAAATAGGCAAGTTGATTCTAATCCCATTTAAAAGTCCTCACGGTTATGCGTGGTTAGAAGATACTTGAATTCATTTTTAAAATAAATATAAAATAAATATACCACAAATTGACACAACCATATGGTTTTATTTGATGATATCATCCTATCATTCTAAAGTGGAATATGCGTCAATTAAAGTATTTATGATTTTTTGTTTGATTTTTTATTGAAATTAATATTTATACTCGATTGAGTTTTAATATTGTATTAATGTCTATCACTATATCTCTATTTTTCTATTACTATTATTCTTTTGCTGATAACAAAAGGGGGAGAGAAAAGTTAAGATTCTGAAAATAAAGGTCAAAGATTTTCTAATTGCATCAAGGCTCATTTGAATATTTTATTCTCATGCATATATGTAGGGGGAGTATTGTGTAGAAAGAGTGCATTCAAATAGGAGGAGCAAATCGAATGATCAAATTCATTTAATATATTCAAAATCTTAAAATATATGTTTGTTATCATCAAAAGGGGGAGATTGTTAAATATGCGTCTATATGATTTTTGTTTGATGATAATAAACATATATACATTCATTTAAATGTATTTGATATTGTACTATTTTATTTTTCACAGATAAAATAAACATTTGCTGAATAAAATAAATAACACAGAATTGGAATTCAAACGAATATTTTATTCAAACAAATATTTATTACAATTTTGATAGTACAATTTCAAACTCTCATTATAACTATACAATTTCAGTCACAATACAATTACATCACAATTTCATAGTTACATCAGTTCCTCACTACATATCACTCACACTCGTATTTATCTTCAACTTCATTCCAATGTGAATCCAGCATCTGAACAATCTGCAGAAATATACATTGATGCACTAAAATTGAAAATAAAATATTTTTGCAGTATAAAACAAAATATTAATTTTGAATAATATTTGCCTCAGTTATTTGGGTTGTTCGTCATCATATTTGAATTCATCACACACGAACAATGTGACATGCACAGTGTATCACTGTACATGCCACAAGGCCATGCACACCGATATATGTATATGCACTTGATATAGTAATAGGGACAAGTGAGCACAGGTCAAACCCAAATCAAAAATCGGGTTCAACTCAAGTCACGACAATTGCACAAGGTCAAACCCGAGCTGTTAGCTGGATTCAACACAGGTGAAATTCAAAATACAAATATTTCTCGAGTGAAACATAGACCATGCAAGCTATATACAGTCTCAAGCTAAAGACTGCAACACTACGACAACTACGAGTGATCAAACAATACAAGTGCAGACTATACAAAAGTAAAGAAACTCGAAACTGCAAATATCAAAGATCAGAACCAATCAAAGACATCAAGCAATTGGAGACAAGACTGAAGTGCAGTGCAACTCAATGCTACAAAAGGAACTAGACTTCAAGTCTGACATGAACCAAGTGCAACTGGAAACCTAGAACAAGCATACATGAAGACTACAAGAATGCACAGAATAGAATACATGCTAAAAGGACAGAGTGCAGTGAACCAAGACATGATGAAACCAGTGATAGCAGATCATAATGAACACAGGAGCCAGGGTGAACTCAACAAGATATATATGCAATGTAACAATGCACACAAATGCACCAATGACACCAATGAAATCAAGACCAGTGTGTAGTGACAACATACATGAATCAAGACAACATGACTCGAAGTATAGTGGACAAAAGTCAATGCAAATACACATCAGTACAACATGCATCATTTACATAAAGCTACCAGACTAGATGAATACAACAAGCTCCAGATGGTGTACAAGTGGTGCACATGAACAAACAAACTCACGTCTGCAACTCAAGACCAGTTCAGGTATGAAGAATAGCAACTGCAACAATGCAAATGAGGATGAACTCAAATGCATACAACATACTCAAGTGATTGAAACTGCGAGATGTACCAAATACAAAATGCAGACTCAAGTATATATAAAGTAAATTGGATACAACAATCAGTTTCTCACAAACAAATATGTATATATTCAAATATGTCATGAAGTACAAAATGCCAATCAAGAAGCATATATTTGAATCAGACTCGAGTACATAATGCAGAGAAACCCAGATCCACATGTCCAGACTAAACAGTGTATAGTTTGAACAAAAGCAAAACAGAGGTGGCAACATGAAACTGGAGACTAATCAAGTTAATAAGGCAAACTGACTCGGTGGCTCAACAACATTAACATGACCAGACTACGAGTTACAACAAAGATAATGCAAATGCAATCCAAACCAGTTCGAACAAAGCTCAATAGCAACTATCAAGCTTAAACAAGTGTGCAAGTAAGAGCAGTCATGACCAAGGCAATGAATTCGAACGTACAAGTCAAAGCCAGAAATTCATGAAATCAGAAATGGTTGAAGTCAACATCGTGATGACCAATGCAACAAGTTCGAACCATGTAATAAAAAATATACGCATATGAACAGGTCAGAGACGTGGTGAACGACTCAAATTCAACACCGTGAAGAGCAAGAAAGAATCACAATATATACGTATTTTGAAGAAGTCAGAAACCGTCTCGAGCATCAAAAGAAAATCAAGCGGCCGAGCAAAATTCATTGACAAATTCAAACACGTATATACGAACGAAAACTCAGGGGATCGAACCCTATAAAAGCCCCAATCATCACTGGCATTTATTCATCAAGTTCAAGCAACCAAAACCAGTAAAAGCTAAAGCGAAAATTAACATACCAGATATAATTCGAACTTGACCGAATTGAAGCTGCTGATAGAAATCCAAGAGACAAACGATCAATGAAGTATCATCAATCGACATAGCAGCAACTTTGACAAACCCTAATTCAGAGCAACGAAGAAATAACGAACGAGAGCCGAAGCCCTAATTCCAGAAAGAAGAACGAGCCACCATTATCTCAAACAAAGAAGGAATCGGGGCCGACATCAGATAAAAGAAAAAGGGCTGTTTTTCTTTTTAGTGATAATAGTTTGTGGGCCGGTCTTAACTTAATAAGGCTTAGTTAATTTTTAATTAGGGCTGTTTTTAATTTGTTTTTATTTTCTGTTTTTGTTTTTAAATGTCTAATGGTACGTTTGGTTTCATTTTGTATTTTGAGTTTTGTGTTTTCAACTTGCACTAAGAAACATGAAGAAATAAGAGGAGAAGTTTTATAATTCTTAACCGTTGCGACGACCAACGGACAACGAAGTAGTTGGACGGTTCCCCGTGCTTTTCTTATCTCTCGAAACACGAAAAACAAATAAACTTGTTTTCTATTTTACATGTTAATTTCATTTTTCAAAATTGTTTGTTTTTTAACAATACGTATAACAGACGTGCTTTTGTATAGACGAAAACACAAAACTAAAAACGACAAGCCAAACGGGACCTAAACTTTGGTAAATCACCACCTAGGACTTAGGTTGTGTCAGATTGTCTAGTTAGGATTAGTTCGGTGAGCAGGGTTTGCGAGTTTGCAAAACTCTATAGGTGGTAGCAGGGTGTGCGAGTCTGTTAGAGTGTTTGTAAGCGGGAGACTGTTTAATTCTAATAGAAATCTGGGAATGCAGCAGTAGGCAGGGGTTGCCGAAGCTGGGTAAATTTTGTGTGTGATTTACTTTTCAACATATTTACTTCTCTGCAGTTTGTTATTGTGTTTAATTCAGTAAATTCGTGAAAATTTGCTATAACCATATTCACCCCCCCTTCTAGGGTTAATCTAGATCCTACACTTAGGACATATGGATACTAATCTTCTCTCAAAACATAGCTTATTGTACACTATAAATGAGTAATAACTTTGGGCTCAACACCCTTGGGTCATCCCAATCCCAACTAGCAAACTATGCACAATTGTACTTCTAAAAACTTTCCATATGTTAAAATCTATAATTGGGGGCTATATGGATTTTAGTACATAATATATTTATATTTTATTCAAAATACAAATACGTTCACTCACTATCTACCTAGGAACCCTAAACCTAGGCCTTGAAACCAAATGTAACAGCCCGAATTCTAGTGGGTTCGGATTTTTTGCAAAAATGCTAAAACCCAAGCCCATTGAAGCCCGAGTTGGGTATCTGGTATCCTGCAAATAGGCAAAGACAAATATATCAGAGCTAAAGTAAATATCTCACGGTGGAACTGACTAAATATAATAATAAGTAAATACTCACCAAGATAATAACACTTTCTAAACAAGTGTCTCAAAGCTGGAAAGTCTCTATCATCTACCTACCCTATGGGTTGTTATGAGGAGGGGGTCAGAACTAAAGTTCTGGTGAATGGACAAATTATACACTTCTAAGCTTAATTCTACATATACTGTTTTATTTTCATTTTCTGTTTTATATTAAGTTTACTGGGTTTACAATACTCTCGCCTCTATGCATGAATCATACCCATCTACTCCCTAGTAGATCAAAACCTAATAACTAATATATATGTAGTTATATGCCTAATGACCATATCGGTCCTAGGTACTACCCATGGTACCTTTCGTATCCTCCTCGAAAAGGACTCCATCGTCTTGCTCCTAGAGCATTCTGTAACTACATCGGTAAAGGACAGCTTCGTGAGGCCTACAATGCAGATGTTCCGTCGTCTACTATAAAAACGTAAGACTGCGTTCGGACTAGCTTGTACTAATGCTCGGACATCCACAATGTACCACCCAGTGCATACCTTGAGGACTATACGTAATTGTTTTGTCTACTCCCTGAACCCCGCCAATAAGGTCTACATTGTACGAAACTCAGTTGGTGATTTTCTATATCTGTAAAGGACAGCTTCGTTAGGCCTACAATACAGATAATCTACTTGGTCTGTCTCGTATCTCATCGTGGCTATGGCCCCACGCAGCCACCCCTCAACTAATCGAAAGACCTCTAAAGAGCTAAGTGGTTGTGCACTATTGCAAACAATCTAAACATCCAATTGGATGCGCCCCTCATCTAATGTCTCGATAGTGAAAGAATCATTGGTCTGTTGGTTTAGCTGGTACAACCACGTCACTGGCTTGGTGCGAATCATTGGATCTAGAAAACAACGCTCGAGGTTGCGCAAAAATCAAATTATTAAATGTTAACTTTTAACCGTTGCCTATTCATTCTAATTAATTTCCATCAATTGCAAATTTAATTCCCTTTATAACACATGTTTATTTTGAAATTCAAACGTTGCAAATTAATGTAAATTAATTTCCTTTAATTGCTGATTTGATTAACATTGCCTACTAATGTTAATTAATTACCTATAATTGCTGATGTCAATTAATTTCCTTTATAACGTGCGTCTATTTTAAAATTCAAACATGCTTTACTTCTAGAATTTATACACGCATATATTTATAAACAAATATATTCACGCATATTTACACGTATAATTATTTTTCGATACGGAACTTCGAACGTCAATAACCTTTTCATATGAAGTCCGTTCGAGGCATATTATATATGTAAATTAATCAGAAAATTACCATGAACACAATGGTATAAGTTTCAAAGCCATATTCTAACAATTCCAAAAATGCTCATTTTCACTGTTTATAATTATTTTGGTTATTTAATTATTTAAAAATGCCGGGTGTTACATCATCTCTTTACTTGTACATGTCGAGCAATTCTTCACAGTAATTGTGAGCTGTTTGAATGCCTCGTCTTCCTTTTTCTTTTCTCTTTAAAGTTATGCCTTCAGCTCTTTCACTTCTTTAACAAGCTCGAAGTTCTGACGATGAAAAAATTCGAATTGGCTTAAATGATCTCTCCTTTCTCGCTCGACCGCCGCATTTAAGTTTTTGACTTTTTGGTCGGTGTCCTCCTTTGCTTTCTTTAACCCAGCAACTTCTTCATTAAGGTAGGCGATGGTCTCATCATTATGACTTGTTATAAGTTTAACCATGCAGTCTTAGTCTCCAAACTCTCGGTATATTCCGAGAACGTCTCAGCCAACCTCCTCCAAGTAAAGTACCGATCATACACATCACCGACGCATGCTGCCGTCTGATCCTTAATTTTCAAAGGAATATCTTTCAGATTTGGAACGAACTTGCAGGCCTTAAAATTAATCTTCGAAAAGCGAAGTTGTAATCCAATGATCTGAGGATTTGAAGTGATTAGCTGCTTCGTTTTGACAACAGGTTGTTAGTCTGACTGCTCGATAAGCGCTTTGTCAGCTTTGTGTCAAGAAAAGTTAGAAGGAGTGGATTTTGATGGACTATGAGAGTGCCGAGAGGTGAAACTGCGCATTTTTTCTTGGTAAAGAGAGAAGCATGAGAAGGGTCATCATGAAAAACTTCATCGTGGTGACTAGAATGCATTTTCCGAACCCTTGGACGGGGATGACCTGGATATTAATCGATGCCTCGATAACGAATCATGTGGCCTACAATCCTTCTCTCTATTTTCTCGATCACGGCACGAACACCGGATGGAATCAAAATCATGGCTAGGTTTGTGCCTTGGCTGATATCCCATCTGATCTTAAAGATCCTCATACAATCCACGTCGTCCATGGAACCTGGGAATAAAACAAAGACAAATCATCTTTGACAGGACAGGAGCATGACATAAGCTGCGCAGAGTGCTTTGCATGCATGTGTGTGTGTGCAAATGACCTAACATCTCCCCGACGAACCATGGACTTGAATTTTGCTGATAGGGGTAATCTCTCATGCTTTAGTGGAAACTTGGAAACAAATGGGGGACCCAACATCCCAAATTCTCATATTTGCGAGGCCAATGGAGTCGATTACATTCAAGATTGGCCCAATAGTAGCAAAAGGATACTCCTAAGCTTCCTTCGGTCGTGAATGACCTACGACTTAAACAACACACGACCTATCTTCAATACATCCGCTTCCTTCGGCGACTTAAGAATCAACGGTAGAGATCAATGCGGCATAGGAATCAACGACATCCAGGGCTTTGCGACCTAAAAAGGTAAGCGGTTCCAGACTTTCTTCGCGACTTAAGACTTTGCGACCTAAGCCTTCGCGACCTAAGTCCTTGCGACTTAACTCCCAGTTCACCCCGCGACCTATCATATGCTGAGACCTTTTCATGCGACCTAACATAGGTCGTGATTTGTTAGGTCGGAGCACCCCATTAGCTCGTTCCAGCCCCCTCTTTCCTATCTCGCTAGGTCGTACGCGACCTAATAGTATGTTAGGTCGTTCCAGCGACCTATCTCCTTGTTTTAGCTCGCTTTCCCCAAACTCGTTAGGTCGGAGCTCTCTCCCTGGTGACATGATAGGTCGTTCCCACGACCTATGCTTCAGCTCGTTAGGTCGTATGCGACCTAAAAACAAGTTAGGTCGTTCCAGTATCTTGTTAGGTCGTTGGAGCGACCTAAAGGTCTTGTTAGGTCGTATGCGACCTAATACTTCACCAAATTGGACTATGCAACCACTTTTCTCAGCATCACTTGCTCCCTCCTCTAACTCCTTAGGTCGTGAGCGACCTACACACTCCTTAGGTCGTGAGCGACCTAGGCCTTTAGCTTTCTGCGCTGCATCATCCTCCCCAGGTTGAGAAAAAATCGACCTCGAATTTGCACCTTCTTCTTCCACAACAGACTCATCCCCATGATATGGTATAAGATGTTTAACATTGAACACGTCAGACATATACACATCATCCGGCAGCTTCAGTTTATACGCATTTTCATTAATTCGTTTTACGACTTCCACAGGACCAATTTTCCTTGCTTTCAATTTGTTATAAGCGCCTACTGGAAAACGATCTTTTGTTAACACTGCATAAACCAAATAACCTTCATGAAACTCAACATTTCATCGTTTCAAATCTGCAGACTGTTTATACTTCTCATTTTCTTTCTCTAATCGTTCCTGAACGATTTTATGACATTCCGCCAACCCCTCAACAAAATCAGCAGCTTTCTTAACTATCTTCTTTGATTGTGGCACTACAGTTAGATCCAACGGTCCTTTCGGTAAGCTCGAATAGACAATCTGGAATGGACTGAACCCAGTACTTCGATTCACAGCATGATTATGAGCAAACTCTGCCTGGCATAACTTCACATCCCAACTCTTCAGATTATCTTGAACAAGACACCTCAACAAATTTCCCAATGATCTATTAACCACCTCTGTTTGTCCATCAGTTTGCGAATGATAGGCACTACTAAACTTCAACTTCGTTCCGACCATTTTCCACAAACTCAACCAAAAATGACTCAGAAATCGAGTATCTCTATCCGACACAATAGATTCTGGCAATCCATGAAGTCGATAGATCTCCTTGAAAAACAACTGAGCAACATGAACAGCGTCTGCCGTCTTCTTACAAGCAATAAAATGTGCCATCTTCGAAAATCGATCCACTACCACATAGATGGAATCGTTTCCTCGCTGTGTTCTTGGCAATCCCAACACGAAGTCCATACTCACATCAACCCATGGTTTAATTGGTACAGGTAACGCCATATATAAACCAGCATTAGTCGCAGTTCCTTTTGAAACCTGACAGATATGACAACGCTCCACAAACCTTTCCACCTCTTTCCTCATTGATGGCCAAAAGTAGGATTGTGAAATCAACTGTAAGGTTCGATCTCTCCCAACATGTCCCTCTTCGTGTAACTCCTTGATAATCTTCATTCTCAGACTACCCTCTGGTATGCACAATCGATTTCCTTTAAAAAGAAAACCATCAATCATTATAAACTCATCAATCTTCCCTTCATTGTCCTTTTCAACAAATTTCTTAAAATAGGAGTCTTCTGCAATCTGCTCCGGCAATAATTCAAAACCAGTCACCTCAACTTTCATTGTCGTCAACAAATGACTCCTCCTACTTAAAGCATCAGCCACTCGATTCGTCACCCCTGATTTGTGCTTTACAACAAAAGTAAATTGTTGCAGATATGCAATCCACGATGCATGTCTCGCTGAAATCTTATCTTGCCCTTGCAAATGCTTCAATGCTTCATGATCAGTATACAGAACAAACTCTTTCTGAAATAGATAATGCCTCCAGTGTTTAATAGCTTGTACAACAGCATAGAATTCCACATCATATGTACTGTATCGCATCTTCGCTCCTGACAACTTCTCACTGAAATAGGCAATAGGACGCCCCTTCTGACTCAACACGCCTCCAATCCCAACCTTGGATGCATCAGTGTGTAGTTCAAACACTAGCTGAAAATCAGGTAATACTAGAATTGGTGCAGATGTCAGCAACTCCTTGATCTTCCCAAAAGCATTCCCTGCTTCCTCTGACCATGTAAATTGTTTACCCTTCATACAATCCGTAACAGGTGCCATCACACTACTAAAGTGTGGAATGAACCTTCGATAGAATGAAGCCAACCCGTGAAAACTACGCACTTCCGTTATCGTTTTGGGCTGCGGCCAATCTCTGATAGCTTCGATTTTACTTTGGTCCACATGTATACCCTTCTCTGAAACAACGTACCCCAAAAACAACACACTATGCGTCATGAACACGCATTTCTTCGTTGCAGCATAAAATTGTTCCTGTCGCAATACCATCAGCACTTCTCTAAGATGATTCAAATGTTCCTCTGGACTCCCACTGTAAATCAGAATATCATCAAAATATACCACCACAAATTTCCCAATGAACGGTCGAAAAATCTGATTCATCACCCTCATAAAAGTACTTGATGCATTGGATAAACCAAATGGCATGACCAACCATTCGTATAGACCCTCCCTGGTTTTAAAAGCAGTCTTCCATTCATCCCCTGGTCTAATGCGAATCTGATGATAACCGCTCTTCAAGTCAATCTTAGAAAAGATTACGGACCCACTGATCTGATCCAACAAATCATCAAGCCTCGGCATCGGAAATCTGTATCTAACTGTGATCTTATTCAATGCTCTACTATCTGTGCACATCCTCCACGTCCCATCCTTCTTGGGTACCAATAAAGCTGGTACAGCACAAGGACTTAAACTCTCCTGCACACGCCCCTGTTCAAGCAATTCTTCCACCTGCCTCCGCAACTCTTCATGTTCCTTCGGACTCATTCGATAATGTGGTCTGTGTGGCAACACAGCACCTGGAACAAGATCTATCTGATGTTGTATATCCCTCAACGGTGGTAACTCCGTTGGTAACTCCTCTGGAAATACATTGTCAAAATCTTTCAAAACTGGTTTAACTTCTTCTGGAATTTCAACCTCTTCTTTGCTCTCACGCCCAATTAATAAAAATACTTCCGGCTCTTCCTCAACCTCCTTAACAAACTCCTTCAAAGATAATAAAGTTTTCAGCTCTTCAATTTCTTCTGACTTACTTTCTCCTTGTGATCTCTTCTTCGGAACTAGGATAATTTTCGTGCCTTCAAACATAAAACTGTAGCTATTGATCCGACCGTCATGTTGTACTGCTCGGTCATACTGCCATGGTCTTCCCAATAATAAGTGGCAAACATCCATCTCTACTACATCACACCAGATTTCGTCTTTGTATTTCTTCCCAATAGAGAATGGAACACGAACTCGTCTATCCACTTTCACTTCTCCTCCTTTTCTCAACCATGCTAACTTGTATGGACTTGGATGTTTCTCTGTCTTCAATTTCAACTTTGTCACAGCCTCGGTTGAAATAATATTGTCACAGCTTCCTGCGTCAATCACGAATTTACACACCTTTCTCAGAATAGTACACGTCGACTGAAAGATATTACTCCTCAACCAACTAGCTTCTTCCTGCTTCGGTGTTAAACACAATCTCCTCAGCATTAGGTTACAACCTTCATCTCCTGACGCAATATCTTGCTCATCCTCCTCAACTGGACTAGAACAATCCCCATCAACATCCTCATCTTCAACTTCTACAATCATGGTTCGTTTCTTCGGCTTTGGACACTCACTGCTTTTATGACCCAATTTCTGACAATTGTAACATTTGAAACCATTGTTAACCCTTGCCTTCTCAGCCTCCTTCACCACTGGTCTACTGATAGGTTTAGAAACATTAGAACTTCCACCAACACCCTTCATTTGATTGTTAGAATTAGTAAACACACCACTTCCTCGTCGTCCCTGCTTCTCCCAAGCCAACGCTTTCTGATGTGCTTCCGCTATAGATCTTGGATCAAACATATTAACCATATCCTGGATCTGCATTCGTAGTCCCCCAACAAATCTAGCTGTCAGTTGTTCTTCCTTCTCCATAATATCATTTCGAGCAATCAGTTGGTAAAATTCATCAGCATAGTCATTAACTGTCTTCGTGCCCTGCCTCAAGTTCTGCAAACGTTGATACATCAAAGATTGATAATTGTATGGTAAGAACGTTGCTTTCATTAATTTCTTCATCTTCTCCCAAGATTCAACTTTTGACTTCCCCATACGTTCACGTGTAAGCTCGGTTTGCTGCCACCATGCCAAAGCTCTACCCCTCAGCCTCGTAGCAACCAACTTCACTCTACGTTGTTCTGGAACTTCCTTGAAGTCAAAAATTTCTTCAACGTTAGCTACCCAATCCAAAAACTCCTCCGCTTGCATACCACCTTTGAATTCAGGAATTTCAGTCTTCATTCCCGATTCCCACTTGTGATCATACTCAGAGTAATTTCTTCCTTGTCCTCGAACACTACCACCATCATACTCTTCTTCAAAATCAGATGCATAACGATGTCGATTCTGACCACCAACATCTCTACTTCCTTCACGTCTACCACCATCCCTTCTATCTACATTCCTCCGTTCACGATCATTCACGTTCCTCCCACGTCCTTGATCATTTTCAACACTTCGGTCTCGATTGGAATGTGGCGAGACTCTACTACCCCCATGGTTAGATTCTGGTGAAACCCTTCTCCGATTTTGATTCATCTCTAACATCATCTTTTCTAACCGGCCAATTCCTTCGTTAAGCTTTTCACTAAAATTCTCATTGATTCTTTGCTCCATCTCATCAGCTTCTTCTCTTCGATACAAAGCTTCTACGTTTTGGTGGCGATTAGCTCTTCTTGGCGGCATACTGGAGATCTTTACAAACACTTCAAAATTCAAACACTTTTCGGACTTTGATCCAAAATGAAACGGATCGAAAACTTCGACTTTGTAGCAAATCGCGATGAACACGATGGACAAAGTTTCGTTCTCCAATTCAAATTCGATCAAACAATCTTCGAACAAAATCCTCTTACTCTCGGCCGTGATAAGTAACCTTCAATCTCGGCAAATCTCTTCAATCTCTAAATGAATAGGCTCCAAGTCTCGATCTAGCTATGATTGGCTAGAACAAGCTCTGATACCAAAACTGACGCAGCGGATATTACAAAACAAAGATAATACGATGAATGTAGCAGTCGATGGATTGATGAATGCTGAAATGCTCGAATTCGTTGATCCGAAGATACCGAACTCTAGCTATCCCGAACTCGTTGATCGCGCACGATACCGGGTTCAAAGATCTTCAATTCTTCAAGCGTTGATCAAGCGCACTTGATTCCGCGAATCGGCTTCTACAATCATTGAATCGAGCGCACTCGATTATCCGAAAGAGGAGATAGGAGATTACACTCAACTACCAATTTGAATGAAAGCACAAAGCAATCAAAAGAGAATTTTATTTAAAAATCAACAACCTTTACAAATGACTCACACTTGCTATTTATAGCTTTACAACTCAACACGCAAAAACTTCAAAAAAATACAAGTACTTAGGTCGAAAACGACCTACGACTTAACATGGCGCGACCTAAGAACAGACACGGCTTAGTATAGGTCGGCAGCGACCTAACATGTTACAATGCAACCAACATACAAGAAAACATACGACTTAAGAAACATAGCTTTCGACTTAACAAATTACAACAACCCTTAGGTCGTGAACGACCTACGACTTAAACAACACACGACCTATCTTCAATACATCCGCTTCCTTCGGTGACTTAAGAATCAACGGTAGAGATCAATGCGGCATAGGAATCAACGACATCCAGGGCTTTGCGACCTAAAAAGGTAAGCGGTTCCAGACTTTCTTCGCGACTTAAGACTTTGCGACCTAAGCCTTCGCGACCTAAGTCCTTGCGACTTAACTCCCAGTTCACCCCGCGACCTATCATATGCTGAGACCTTTTCATGCGACCTAACATAGGTCGTGATTTGTTAGGTCGGAGCACCCCATTAGCTCGTTCCAGCCCCCTCTTTCCTATCTCGCTAGGTCGTACGCGACCTAATAGTATGTTAGGTCGTTCCAGCGACCTATCTCCTTGTTTTAGCTCGCTTTCCCCAAACTCGTTAGGTCGGAGCTCTCTCCCTGGTGACATGATAGGTCGTTCCCACGACCTATGCTTCAGCTCGTTAGGTCGTATGCGACCTAAAAACAAGTTAGGTCGTTCTAGTATCTTGTTAGGTCGTTGGAGCGACCTAAAGGTCTTGTTAGGTCGTATGTGACCTAATACTTCACCAAATTGGACTATGCAACCACTTTTCTCAGCATCACTTGCTCCCTCCTCTAACTCCTTAGGTCGTGAGCGACCTACACACTCCTTAGGTCATGAGCGACCTAAGCCTTTAGCTTTCTGCGCTGCATCACTTATCCTTCTTATTACTATTAAGAGTTACATATTATATGTCAAAAAAACCCGATGATATTTCAATATTTAGGTCTTTTTACAATAGTTTTCCTATTATACAATTACTTAGGCTCTAAGTAATGTGCCTGTAAATAGTTGATTATAAATTATATAACATCATCAAGTGGTAATAAAGCATTCCCCATCTCTCTCCCACTTTTCTTCTTTTCTTCAATAATTTCAACATGATATTAGAGCAACATTCTAATTTGAGGTGTTAATCGCATTCTTCCCGTTGTAAAATTTTCAACTTTCTCTCTCTTCTCCTTGTTTACTTTCAACATCACCGAACCCCACAAAATCACAACTCCACTGCTCCTAAATTACATTATCAAACCAGCACTTTGATTCTACCTCCACTCAGATTCGTTATTAATAACCCTCGCAATCAAATCTGACATGCACACTAAAGAATTCCAACCAAATACACAATCTACAGCCTACAACCTGACCTAGATATTAGATTCAAATCAATTTCAGATGCTCATCAAAACGAACGTTTGCAAAATGGCTCCATGTCTTCTACTTGATGCCTGCCTCCATGATTTCCAAAGTCCATCTTTGTTTCCAAGTTGTGTTTGCTAATCTAAGTTATTTTGTTTTGGGCTGAGAATAAAAAGGAAGAGGGTATTATTATTATTGTTTTATTTCTTGAAAAAAGAGAAAAAGGAGAAAAAAGAGAATAAAATATAAGAAAAAAGGAAAAAAAGGAAGAAAAAAATAATGGAATTTTGGGGTGTTGAATTGAAACCTAAACAAACTCTTTAATGAGAACTAGGTGTTGATAAATATTTACATCTTTTATTGACTACGCTCGTAGAATCAAAGAATGCAGCTGAGAATGTTGTTTTACCCATAATAGTTGACAATCAGAAGTTTGTTATTGGAACTCTTTCAATAGAAAAATGTATTCCGATATGTTATAATCCAAAAAGGAGATTCAGTTGTCTCATAATTCCTCGAGTGCAACTGTTCATTTTACTGGAAACAAGTCACTTCAGAATTATCATTCTCTACAGCCGTAGGTTATGTATATCTCTTCATTTTCAGGTCAAATACATAACAACTCCTCGGGTAAGTCATCTTTATGGGACTTGGATTCTAGTGCTTTCCACTGTATGTCTCGAGGCTTTTCATCATTTTCTACTTTTTCTTCATCATTCTCTATTCCTGTTATGACTGCTGTTGGCACTCCTATGCCTTTAGCGGGAGTTGGTTATGTTGTTACTCCCAACTTATCTCTTTCCAATGTCTATCATATCTCGGATCGCACATTAAACCTTGTATTTGTTGGTCAGTTAGGCAACTCTGGTAATATAGTAACATGTACTTCTGATTAATGTCTTGTGCAGAATCTACAATCTCAAAAACTGATTAGGACAGGCCATAGAGATGGGGGACTATATGTTTTAAATGAACTAAAAAATCTAGTTAGTGCTACTACTAGTATTGATTTATATTCTTTTCATTTGTGTCATTCTTGCTCTGTTTTTTATTTATGACATTCTCATTTGGGTCATGTTTCTTCTTCCCATCTGAGATTTTTAGCATCCACATGTGCGTTAGGAAATTTGTAAACTCGTAATATTTCCGATTGTAGTAGGTGTAATCTAGCAAAGTTTTTCACTTTACCCTTTAACAGTAACATCATTGTTTCTTCTGCTCCATTTGATTTTATTACTTCAAATGTGTGGGGTCCATCTCCAGTTCTCACTGAAGGAGGGTCTCGATATTATGTATCTTTTATTGATGATTATACACGCTACTATTGGGTCTATTTAATGAAACATTGTTATGAATTTTTTGAAATATACAAAAACTTTAGAGCACTGGTCAAGACACAACATTCATTTGTTAAAAATGTTTTATGTGTGATTTAGGTAGGGAATACACCTCTAAAAAATTTTGTGAATTACTTTCTTTGGATGGAACTATTCAACAAATTTCATGTACTGATACTCCTCAACAAAATGGAATTGCAAAAAGAAAACACAAACATATTCTTGAAACTGCCCAGTCTACATTACTTTCTACTTATGTACCTAAGGAATTTTGGGGTGAAGCTGTTCTCGCGGCTGTTAGACTAATTAACATTATTCTTTCTCAAGTATTTCACCTTTTGAAAAATTGTACGAACATGCACTTGATTATTCTATTTTTAAAGTATTCGGTGTACTATCTTGTTCTTCTTCCTCATGTAGAATGTAACAAATTATCTTCTCGATCTGCTATTTGTGTATTTCTTCGTCACTGTGAGGTAAAAGGATTATAGATGTTTTGATCCAACCGCTCAAAAACTTTATTTATCTAGAAATGTTGTTTTTCTTGAACATATACCATTTTACTATAACCTATCCAACACTTAAAGTTTAGTAGATCCGATCTAGTTCATATTGATCCCTTTTTCTGAGGATAATAATAATACTAACAGCCTCACAGAAACTGGAACAAATAGAACAACTAAAGTTGCATCCACCCTCTCTATAGCCCATTAATCTGCAATTGAGCCTATAGATCCACCTCTTCGTCATTCCACATGCATTCGTAAATCATCAAAATTACCTGATTTTGCTAATTTTTGTTCCTCTTCATCTTTTTCTTCGTTCTTAACCTTCATTCATAAACTTTTTGAGCCAACTTATTATAAAGAGGCGGTTCTTAATACTTATTAGCAACAAACTATGGACGAAGAACTTTCTACCTTACAAAGGACAGGTACTTCGAATTTGGTTGCTCTAACTTATGGTAAGAGTGTTGTTGGTTATCATTGGGTATATAAAATCAAAGGCAAATCTGATGGATCAGTTGAAAGATATAAGGACAGACTGGTTGCAATAGGTTACTCTCAAAAGTATTTCATGGATTAGGAGGAGACGTTTGCTTCGGTTGCAATTATGACTATCATTTGTACTTTCATTGTTGTAACTTCCGTTCGAAAAATAGTCCATTTCACAACTTGATGTTAAAAATGCATTCTTGAATGACAGTCTTCTAGATGAAGTTTATATGGAACCTCCTCCAGGTGTACCATATGAATTTGGATATGTTTGCAAGCTTAAAAAAAATTATATGGACTTAAGCAAGCATCTCGTTCTTGGTTTGAGAAATTTTCTATTGTGATTAAATCTCTTTGTTTGGTCTATAGCTTTCATGATAATGCCATTTTTTAGTAACTCTGCTGAAGAACATATCATACTATCATTATATGTTGATGATATGATTATACAAGAGATGATATGCATGACATTTCTTCCTTCAAAAAGGCATTAGCTAAAAAATTTGACATGAAAGATTTGGGTCCTCTAAAATATTTCTTAGGAATTGAGGTGGCATACTCACCAAAAGGTTATCTTCCTTCTCAGTCAAAATATGTCACAGATATTCTTGAGAAAGATAGACTTACTGATAATAAGATCGTTGATACTCCTGTTAAAGTTAATGCAAAATACTCTCCTCTTGATGGTATACCACTGTCAGATCCTACTTTATACCATACCATTGTTGGAAGCTTGGTTTATCTTACGATCACTCGTTCAGATATATCATATGATGTTCAAGTTGTTAGCCAACATGTAGCTTCCTCTACTATAGTTCACTAAGAAGCCATCCTTCGTATTTTAAGAAATCTTCGAGGTACTATGTTTAATAGCCTTATATTTTCATCCACCTCATCTTTGAATTGTGTGTCTACTTCGATGCCGATTATGGTAGCGATCCCACAGATCGCAAGTCGATTACTGGCTTTTGTATTTGTCTTGTTGATTCTCTTATATCTTAGAAGAGTAAGAAACACTACGCCATAAATGACCTTCTGCAACATTTTTGAAAGGTGTTGCCAGCTAAAATGTTGCGACAGCTATAAAATTTTGGTCCTACTGCAACGTTGTATTTTTGGTGTTACCTTAGCCATAAAAATGTGTTGCTCTAACTAAACAAGTGTAACACGATGCAACATTTTTATATAGTGTTGCCATAGATATATTCTAATTAAAAAAATTAAAAAAAAAATTACACCTCAGCGATCCACACCACCATTTAAAACAAAATCTCAACCGTCGATTCACACCATCGATCCACACCTTACCAATTTCCATTTCCCGCTTTACTTTTCACTCACCCGCTTTCGTTTCTCACCCCCAATTTTCCAATCCCTAATTTTTATTCCGCCGACTTTAAAAAAAATGACGCCTCTCCTCCTTGTTTCTTCGATCTGGAGAATAACTGGCTTTGCTTTTATCCCCTGTCGGCCATATCAATTTCCGTTATTTTCTTTCGCATCGCGTCAGTTTTCCTCACTACTTCCGGATTTGCGATTTTGTTCAGGTTTTTGGCGATTCTGGTGATTCGAGGTAAGGTTGTGGGATTGCAATGGTTCAGGGAGTTGCTGATTTGGTCGTAATTTCGTGGTTGGGGCCTGATGTCAGAGTGGTAGGGGGTAGTCGAATTGGTTTCGGTAAAAACTAGGGCACGCGATTCTAGTTGCTTTGATGCTCTGATTGATCGAATCTAGTGTGAGAAACGTTTCTGGTAGCTTGCTCCTTTGTTCTCCTTGATTGATTGCTCGAATTGCTTTGACTTCGTCGTCGGGTGCGATGTGATATTATTTGGTATGTTTTCTGCCTTCTGGTTTACTTGAATATTCTCGATTTTGGTTATAATTGCCGATGATGAATTAGGATTTATTTATAGGCTTTATTTCCTATAATCTCGAGTTTAATCTTTCTATTGGACTTTGAGAAATCTGGTATGTTGGATTGCGATGATGAATTGGTATGTTGAATTTTGGTTCACTGGCTTGATTTTGCTTTGCCGATGATGAATTGCGATGTGATATTATTTGGTATGTTGGATTTTGGTTCACTGGCTTGTTTTTGATTTCTGATCTGAGCTTGTTAGCTCCTTTTTGCTGCATTTGTTAAACCAGAACTTGAACCTTTGTTAAACTTGTTCACATACCTTTGTACCTTGTTGCATTTGTTAAACCAGAACTTGAAGTATTTGTATTCTGCTGTCCTCTTGAAAACTGCTTCACTTGAAAACTTCTGCATTTTTGAAAATCAGAACTTTGAAAGTGATATTTGATTTTCTAAAACTGTTGACTAATCTGAACATTGAGTTTTGATTTCCACGATATATACAAACATATGTGTGTTGAGCTTTGTTGGTTTTGCTTGGTCTGGACTGAACTGGTACCATGCTAACCTTGTTCTTTAACATGAACTAATTCTCCAAGTCCTCTATATATCATATTACTGCCTATCTTTCTCTTGTACATGCCTGATGCATTCACTGTTTTTGCTTGATGGGCTGCCTATGTGTACTGCTATGTTTCTTGCACTGGCTTGTCTATATTTTGATGAACCTGGTTCTTATTTGTTTTGTTGGTTGCTTGGCCCTGAGTTGAATCCAGTCGATGACTCGGGTTTGACCTTGTGCCGTGTCCATTTTTTTGGCTTGTCTACATATCTGGCTGCACTTTAGTATGAACTTGCACTTGAGTAGTTTCACTTGAGTAGTTTCTTGTACCAAGCCTTATGATGCATGTATGTTCATCCATGTACATGCATTTCTTGGTCATGTTATGTTGCTTGCTGTGTTGAGTACTACTTTGTGCACTTGGCTTCTCCTTTGTGCATTTTGCCTAAACTATTGCTTGCTGTCTTCCATACTGCCTTGTATCCATGTGTTGCATTCGTGTTTGGCTTATGCACTTATGAAAAGAAACAACCCAAATACCTGAGGCAAATAATATTAAAAAAGTATTTTCATTTTCTGTTCGAGTTAAATATTATTTTCCAGATTACTGCTTTTGAATTATATGTGACAGGTATTGAAGACTGGACAGCTGGATACAAGCTTGAAGATAGAGTCAAATCAAATGTGCATGAGCTTGAAGACAGGTTTCAAAGAAGGCTCGATCTTCCAAAATCAGATGAATCGGGCGGTGCCTCGGACCCCCGCCGGGACTGCGGGGCCCCGGACCCCCGCCGGCGCTGTGCCCGGACCCGCTACTCGGCTCGCCTTCGGATCGGCACTCGGCCCGTCATATATTTATCAGTGTCGGTGTCTGTATAAATTGAAACTGCATATGTAATAAGTGAACTGAGTGATGTAGTGAGGAATATCTATATATGTGAATATCAGTGTTATATATCATTTAATTGTAAAATAGTGGAGTCAGGAATTTGTACTATTTCAAATGTTGAAATAAAATATTTATTTAAATAAATTACTGTTTGAATATCAAATTCTATGCAAATAGCATTTTATTAAATAAATATTTATTTCTATTAAAAAATCAATATGCTCTATATTGTGGGCCCCACAAATTCAGAAAATCAATATCTATAGCAACATTTTTGAATGTTGCTACAGGCACCTATGGATGTTGCCATAGACCCAAATAGGGTTCTATTGCAACAATATTACTTATGTTGCCTTAGATAGTCAAAATGTTGCCTTTGAGGTCTAAGGCAACGGCAAAATTTGCATCACCCTAAAAGTGTTGCCATAGACCTATGGCAACATTTTTCGGACCTGAGCCAACATTTTTTTTGTGTTGCAGAAGGCCATTTATGGCGTAGTGAAACAATCTGTTGTTTCTCATTCTTCAACTGAAGCAGAGTATCATGTTATGACATCTACTGCCAAGGATATTGTTTGGTTTCATAGGTTACTTGCAGATATAGGGGTGCCTCTTTCTGAACCTACCTCTATATACTGTGATAATAAGAGTGTTGTTCAGATTTCTTGTAACTTGGTTTTCCATGAGCGGACCGAACATATTGAGATTGATTGTCACATCACATGTCATTATCTTGAGAAAGGCATTATTTCTCTACCTTTCGTTCCCTCTTCTATGCAGATTGCAGACCTTTTTACCAAGTCACATTCAGTTTTGCATTTTCAATTTTTAATTGGCAAACTCTCGATGCATATGGCCATCGCATCATGGGATTGAGGAGGGATTTTAGGAGATATGTACTATGTGTTAAAAAATAAAACAAGCATATTTCAATACATAGGATTTCCCTTATTACAATAATTTTCCTATTGTACAATTACTTAGGCTCTAAGTAATATGGCTACAAATAGTTGATCATGAATTGTATAACATCATCAAGTGGTAATAAAGCATTCCACTCTCTCTCTCACTCTTCTTCTTTTCTATTTTGTTTTCTTTTCTTCAATAATTTCAACAGTTACACCTTTTTTTCCTTTCTTAATTCATTTTCCTTATTTACTTTCACCATCACCAAACCCCACAAACATAATAATCTATACATCATCTTGCCTAATCCAAAAGCATCATAACTTCACCTTAATTCAAATCCTACTGCTCCTAAATTTCTCAATCAAACCACCACTTCGGTTCCACCTCCACTCAGATCCATTAGAAACACCCCATGTCATCAAATTTGATATATGCACCAAAGAATTCCAACCAAGTACATGATCTACAAACTATGACTTAACCTATAAACCAGATCCAAATCCATATAAGGCAACTCATTAAAATAGAAGTGTACAAACTACCTCTGCATCTACTACTCGATGCTTGCCTTCATGATTTCCAAAGTTCACCGTTGTTTATAGGTTATGTTCGCTAATCTAAGTTTTTCGGTTTGGATCGAGAATAGAGGAAAAGAAAAAATAAAGAAGAAATGGAAAAAATAGAAAAAAAAGAAGACAAAAGGAAAGTGAAAAAAAGAAAAGAAAAAAGAAATTTTGGGGCGCTGAATTAAAATCCAAACAAACTCTTGAATGCGAACTGATGTTGGTAAATATTTACATCTTTCACTGCCTCGCTCATAGAATTAAAGAAAGTAGCAAAAATTTTTCTATCTTTAGTAGTTGGAAATGAGAAGTTAATTGTTGGAACTCTTTCTGTAGAAAAATGTAATGAGATATGACATAATTTAATATCTGAAATAGTTTCGTTTGTCTCACAGTTCCTCAAGTGCAACTTTTCATTTTTCCAGCCACAAGCCTATTTAAAATTTCAATTCCCTGCAACCACGGGTTATATTTGCCTCTTCATTTTTAGGTCAAATACATAATAACTCCTTGGGTAGATCATCTATATGGGTCTTGGATTCTGGTGCTTCCCACCACATGTCTCGAGACATTTCATCTTTTTCTTCTTTGTCTTCATCATCCTCCATTTCTATTATGACTGCTAATGGCGCTCTTATGCCTTTGGTGGGAGTTGGTTCTGTTGTTACTCCCAACTTATCTCTTTCAAAGGTCTAGCATATCTCGAACCTCACATTAAACCTTGTATCTGTTGGTTATTTATGCAACTCTGGTAATAGAGTAACATTTATTTCTGATTCTTGTTTTGTGCAGGATCTACGATCTTTAAAACTGATTAAGACAGACCATATAGAAGGGGTACTATATGTTTTAAATGAATTAAAAGTTCCTATTAGTGCTGCAACTGTATTGATTTATCTTCCTTTATTTTGTCTCCTTCTTCCTCTAGTTTTTATTTATAGCATTCTTGTTTGGATCACGTTTCTTCTTCTCATTTGAGATTTTTACCATCCTAGGTGCGTTAGAAATGTGCAAACTCATGATATTTTTACTGCAGTGGATGTAAACTGGTAAAGTTTTCCACTTTAACCTTTAATAGTATTATTTTTGTTTCTTCTACTCCATTTAATTTAATTCATTCGGATGTGTGGGGACCATCTCCAGTTTCCACTTAAGGATGGTCCCAATATTATGTGTCCTTTATTGATGACTATACATGCTATTGTTGGGTCCATTTATTGAAACATCGTGCTGAATTTTTTGACATATGCAAAAACTTTAGCGCACTTGTCAAGACACAATGTTCTTCTATTACATATGTTTTAGGCATGATTTATGTGGAGAATAAACCTTTAAGAAATTTTGTGAATTAATTTTTTTGGATGGAACTATTTAATAAACCTCATGTACCAGTATCCTCAACAAAATGGAGTGGCAGAACTAAAACATAGACATATTCTTGAAACTGCTCAATCTATGTTACTTTATGCTTTTGTTCCTAGAGAATTTTAAGGTAAAGCCATTCTCACGGCTATTAGACTAATTAACATTATTCCTTCTACTCGCATTTCAGGTATTTCACCTTTTAAAAATTTGTATGGATACACACCTTATTGTTCTATTTTAAAGTGTTTGGGAGTATTTCTTTTGTTCTCCTTCCTCATGTAAAATGCAACAAATTATCTTCTCCGTCTGCTATTTGTGTTTTTCTTAGCCATGGTAAGGGTAAAAAGGGTTGCAAATCTTTTGATCCAACCACTCAAAAACTTTATTTGTTTCAAAATGTTGTTTTTCTTGAACATATACCATTTTACTATATTCCAACCAACACTCATAGTTTGACCATATCTGATCTAATTCATATTGATCCTTTTTTTTAGGATAATAATAATACTAATAGCCGCATAGAAATTGGAACACCTGAAGCTGCCTCCTTTCCCATTATGGCCTCTCAATCTCTAAATGATCTTGTAGATCTACCTCTTTGTCCTTCCACATGCATTCGCAAGTTTGTAAAATTACCCGATTTTGCTGATTCTTGTACTCTTCTTCTTTTTTTCATTCTTAACCTTTATTCATAAACTTTCCGAGCCAACTTCTTATAAAGAGGCATTTCTTAATCCTTGTTGGCAAGAGGTTATGGACGAAGAACTTTCTGCCTTACAAAGGACATGAATTTGGGATTTGGTTCCTCTATCTTATGGTAAGAGTGTTGTTGGTTATTATTGGGTATATAAAATCAAAACCAAATTCAATGGATCAATTGAAAGATACAAAGCTAGATTGGTTGAAAAAGGTTACTCTGAATAGTATGGCATGGATTATGAGGAGACGTTTGCTCTAGTTGCAAAAATGACTACCATTCGTACTCTTATTGATGTAGCTACTTTTCCAAAATGGTCGGTTTCACAACTTGATGTTAAAAATGCATTCTTGAATGACGATCTTTAAGAAGAAGTTTATATGGAACCACCTCTAGGTGTTCCACATGAATCTGGATATGTTTGTAAGCTTAAGAAAGCATTGTACGGACTTTTGCAAGCACCCCTTGCGTGGTTTGAGAAATTTTCTATTATGATTAAATCTCTTGGTTTCATCTTTAGTTTTCATGGTAATGTTATGCAGCGCAATCTGCCAATTTAGGTCGTTCACGACTTAGTGGGTTTTTAGGTCGCTCACGACCTATGGAAGGTTGGCTACGAGTTAACGGAATCAACGCTCAGGCATGCAAACGACCTAACTTGTTTTTAGGTCGCATACGACCTAACTGGTTACTACGACCTAACGAGCAGATAGGTCGCGTGGAGGAGGTACGACCTAAAGTGAAACAGGATGTAGCGCTTGGGTTATGCCATAGGTCGCTAACGAGTTACGACCTAACGGAGCCGCGACCTAGCGAGGTAACAAAGCTACACAGTGAAAAAGTGGAAGCAACGGAAGTGTTAGGTCGCATACGACCTAACGAGGGTTTTAAGTCGCTCCAGCGACCTAGTGGAGAATCGCGAGCTATCGGGTTAAGACCAACTTTAGGTCGCAGAGATATGTTACGACCTAAGTTAGGTCGCGAGAAGATGAGGAGAGATAGGTCGTTCATTATAGGTCGCAAGGCATTAAGTCGCGAGGACTTAGGTCGCAAAGACTTAGGTCGCACAGTTTCTGAAGCCGCTTCATTTTTAGGTCACCTATGAAGGGATGCCGTTCATTCTTAGGTCGCTCAAGCCAGATGTCGTCCATTTTAGGTCGTAAGTCGTGAATCAAGATGATGTGTTGTAATATGTTGTATTTTCTTGAGTCGCATGTATTTTAGGTCGAGTTGTTTAGGTCGTTTCCGACCTATGGTTGTAAAGTGTTGTGTTGTATTTTCTTATGTTGAAATCTTTTAAGTCGTTGTTTTAGGTCGTCCATTTTAGGTCGCATCTGTTTTTAGGTCACACCATTTTTTAGGTCGTAGGTCGTTCACGACCTAAGTGTTGTTGAAATTTTGTTCTGTTTTTCGTGTGTTGAGTTGTAGCCTATAAATAGGCATGTTGGGTCATTTGTAAAAGTTTAGTTGATTTGAAATAAAACTCTTGTTTTGTTAGCTTTGTGCTTTCACCAAATTGGTAGTCGAGTGTAATCTCCTATCTCCTCTTTCGGTTAATCGAGTGTGCTCGATTCAACGACTGTAGAAGCCAATTCACGGAATCTAGTGCGCTAGATCAACGTGCGAAGAATCGCAGATCTTGGAACCCGGTATCGTGCGCGATCAACGAGTTCGGGATAGCTAGAATTCGATATCTTCGGATCAATGAATTTGGGCATTTCAGTATTCATCAATCCACCGATTGCAACTTTCATCGATCTACATTGCTTTTGTATAATCCGCTGCATCAGTTTGGTATCAGAGCTTGTTTTAGCCAATCATAGCTAAATCGAGTCTTGGAGCCGAGAATTTGAAGTTTGAAGTTGTTGTTCATCGTGTTCATCGCAAATTGCAACAAAGGGGGAGTTTTTGATCCATTTCATTTTGGATCAAAATTCGAAAGGTGTTTGAGTTTTGGCCGAGAGGAGTTAAGTCGCGAACCACCATTTCCGAGCTAGAGTTGAAGCATTTGTGAAGTTTTGACAATGCCACCAAGGAGAGCAAATCGACATCAAAACGTTGAAGCTTTGTATAGAAGAGAAGAGGCTGACGAGATGGAGCAAAGAATCAATGAGAACTTTAGTGAAAAGCTTAATGAAGGGATTGGACGATTAGAGAAGATGATGTTAGAGATGAATCAAAATCGGAGAAGGGTATCACCTAAATCTAATCATGGAAGAAGTAGAGTTTCGCCACATTCCCATCGAGAGAGAAGTAATGATAATGACCATAGAAGTGTGAGCCGAGAAAGTAGAAGAAATGTTGGTGGAAGAAGTGAGGGTAGTAGAGATGTTGGTGGTCAGAATCGACATCGTTATACATCTGATTTTGAAGAGGAGTTTGATGGAGGTAGTGTTCGAGGACAAGGACGAGGTCAAGGAAGAAATTATTCAGAGTATGATCACAAGTGGGAGTCTGGGATGAAGATGGAAATACTGGAGTTTAAAGGTGGTATGCAAGATGAAGAGTTTTTGGATTGGGTAGCTAATGTTGAAGAAATTTTTGATTTCAAGGAAGTTCCAGAACATCATAGAGTGAAGTTGGTTGCTACAAGGTTGAGGGGTAGAGCTTTGGCGTGGTGGCAACAAACCAAACTTACACGTGAACGAATGGGAAAGTCAAAAGTTGAATCTTGGGAGAAGATGAAGAAATTGATGAAAGCAACGTTCTTACCTTACAATTACCAATCTCTGATGTATCAACGTTTGCAGAATTTGAGGCAGGGCACAAAGACTGTTAATGATTATGCGGATGAGTTTTATCAGCTTATTGCGAGGAATGATATTGTGGAAACGGAAGAGCAGCTGACATCTAGATTCATTGGGGGATTGAGAATGCAGATTCAGGATATGGTTAATATGTTCGATCCAAGATCTGTGGCAGAAGCACATCAGAAAGCGTTGGCTTGGGAGAAACAGGGACGCCGAGGAGGTGGTGTGTTTACTAATTCCAACAAGTGAAGGGTGTTAGTGGAAGTTCTAATGTTTCGAAACCTATCAATAAACCAGTGGTGAAGGAGGCTGAGAAGGCAAAGGTTAACAACGGTTTCAAATGTTACAATTGCCAGGAATTGGGTCATAAAAGCAATGAGTGTCCAAAGCCAAAGAAGAGAACCATGGTTGTAGAAGTTGAGGATGTTGATGGAGATTATTCTAGTCCAGTTGAGGAGGATGAACAGGATATTGCATCAGGAGATGAAGGTTGTAATCTAATGCTGAGGAGACCATGTTTGACACCGAAGCAGGAAGAAGCTAGTTGGTTGAGGAGTAATATCTTTCAGTCGACATGCACTATACTGGGAAAGGTGCGTAAATTTGTGATTGACGCAGGAAGCTGTGACAATATCGTTTCAACCGAGGCTGTAACAAAGTTGAAATTGAAGACAGAGAAACATCCGAATCCATATAAGTTAGCATGGTTGAGAAAAGGAGGAGAGGTGAAAGTGGATAGACGAGTTCGTGTTCCATTCTCTATTGGGAAGAAATACAAAGACGAAATCTGGTGTGATGTAGTAGAGATGGATGTTTGTCACTTACTTTTGGGAAGACCATGACAGTATGATCGAGCAGTATAGCATGACGGTCGGACCAATAGCTACAGTTTTATGTTTGAAGGTACGAAGATTATCTTAGTTCCAAAGAAGAGACCACAAGGAGAAAGTAAGTCGGAAGAGATTGAAGAGCTAAAAACTTTGTTATCTTTAAAGGAGTTTGTTAAGGAGGTCGAAGAGGAGCCTGAAGTGTACTTGTTGATTGGGCGTGAGAGCAGTGAAGAGGTTGAAATTCCAGAAGAAGTGAAACCAGTTTTGAAAGAATTTGAGGATGTATTTCCAAATGAGTTACCGAAGGAGTTACCGCCACTGAGAGACATTCAACATCAAATTGATCTGGTTCCGGGAGCAATGTTGCCACATAGACCACATTATCGAATGAGTGCGAAGGAACATGAAGAGTTGCGGAGGCAGGTAGAGGAATTGCTTGAACATGGGCGTGTGCAGGAGAGTTTAAGTCCTTGTGTTGTACCAGCCTTATTGGTACCCAAAAAGGATGGAACGTGGAGGATGTGCACAGATAGTAGAGCATTGAATAAGATCACAGTCAGATACAGATTTCCGATGCCGAGGCTTGATGATTTATTGGATCAAATCAGTGGGTCCGTAATCTTTTCTAAGATTGACTTGAAGAGCGGTTATCATCAGATTCGCATTAGACCCGGGGACGAATGGAAGACAGCATTCAAGACGAGGGAAGGGTTGTATGAATGGCTGGTAATGCCGTTTGGTCTATCGAATGCACCAAGTACATTCATGAGGGTGATGAACCAGATTTTCAGGCCATACATTGGGAAATTTGCGGTGGTTTACTTTGATGATATTCTAATCTACAGTGCTAGTACAGAAGAGCATGTTCAGCATTTGAAGAAAGTGTTAATTATTCTTCGTGAAGAACAATTCTATGCTGCTACAAAGAAGTGTGATTTTATGGCGAGGAGTGTTTTATTTCTAGGGTATGTTGTGTCGGAAGAAGGAATACAGGTTGACCAAAGTAAAGTCGAAGCAATTAGAGATTGGCCGCAACCCAAGACGATAACGGAAGTTCGGAGTTTTCATGGGTTGGCTTCATTCTATCGGAGGTTTATTCCACACTTTAGTAGTGTGATGGCACCTGTTACAGGTTGCATGAAGGGTAAAAAGTTTTCATGGACGGAGGACACAAGGAATGCTTTTGGGAAGATCAAGGAGTTGCTGACGTCTGCACCAATTCTAGTGTTGCCAGATTTTCAGTTGGTGTTTGAATTACACACTGATGCGTCAAAGGTTGGGATTGGAGGAGTATTGAGTCAGAGGGGACGTCCGATTGCATATTTTATTGAGAAGTTGTCAGGAGCGAAGATGAGATATAGTACATATGATGTGGAATTTTATGCTGTTGTGCAAGCTATTAAACACTGGAGACATTATCTATTTCAGAAAGAGTTTGTTCTATACACTGATCATGAAGCATTGAAACATTTGCAAGGGCAAGGCAAGATTTCAACGAGACATGCATCGTGGATTGCATATCTGCAACGTTTACTTTTGTTGTTAAACACAAGTCAGGGGTGACGAATCGTGTGGCCGATGCTTTGAGTAGGAGGAGTCATTTGTTGACTACACTGAAAGTTGAGGTGACAGGGTTTGATGTGTTGCCTGAGTTATTTGTCGATGATCCTTACTTTGCAAAGTTCGTTGATAAAGTCAAGGAGGGAAAGACAGATGAGTTTATGATGGTAGACGGTTTTCTATTCAAAGGAAATCGATTGTGCATACCTGATTGTAGTTTGAGAATGAAGATTGTGAAAGAGCTACATGAAGAAGGCCACGTGGGTAGAGATCGTACGTTACAGTTAATATCTCAGTCTTACTTTTGGCCATCAATGGGGAAAGAAGTGGAAAGATTTGTAGAGCGATGTCATATCTGTCAGGTTACGAAAGGAACTGCGACTAATGCTGGATTATATATGCCGTTACCTGTACCAACTAAACCATGGGTTGATGTGAGTATGGACTTTGTGTTGGGGTTGCCGAGAACACAGCGTGGTAACGATTCCATTTATGTGGTGGTTGACCGATTTTCGAAAATGGTACATTTTATTGCTTGTAAGAAGACGGCGGATGCTATTCATGTTGCTCAGTTGTTTTTCAAAGAAATATATCGACTTCACAGATTGCCAGAATCGATTGTGTCGGATAGGGATACTCGTTTTCTAATTCATTTTTGGCTAAGTTTGTGGAAGATGGTGGGAACGAAGTTGAACTTTAGCAGCGCTTATCATCCGCAAACGGATGGACAGACCGAGGTTGTGAATAGATCACTAGGGAATTTATTGCGATGTTTGGTGAAAGATAATCTGAAGAGTTGGGACATGAAGTTATGTCAGGCAGAGTTTGCTCATAATCATGCGGTAAACCGTAGTACGGGGTTCAGTCCATTCCGGATCGTGTATTCAAACTTGCTAAAAAGACCGTTGGACTTAACGATAGGGCCACAGTCGAAGGGGACAGTTAAGAAAGTTGCTGATTTTGTTGATGGATTGGCGGAATGTCATAAAATCGTTCAAGAACGATTGGAAAAGGCAAATAAGAAGTACAAACGTTCTGCAGATCTGAAGCGAAGGAGTGTTGAATTTAATGAAGGTGATTTGGTTTATGCGGTGTTAACGAAAGATCGTTTTCCGGTGGGAATGTACAATAAATTGAAGGCGCAGAAGATTGGTCTAGTGGAAATTTTGAAGAAAATCAATGAAAACGCATATCGGTTGAAATTACCGGATAATGTTCATACTTCCGATGTTTTCAATGTCAAGTATTTGATTCCATATCATGGAGAGGGGCTTGTAATGCAAAGAGAAGGTGCAAATTCGAGGTCGAATTTTCGTCAACCAGGGGAGGATGATGCAGCGCGATCTGCCAATTTAGGTTGTTCACGACCTAGTGGGTTTTTAGGTCGCTCACGACCTATGGAAGGTCGGCTACGAGTTAACGGAATCAACGCTCAGGCATGCAAACGACCTAACTTGTTTTTAGGTCGCATACGACCTAACTGGTTACTACGACCTAACGAGCAGATAGGTCGCGTGGAGGAGGTACGACCTAAAGTGAAACAGGATGTAGCGCTTGGGTTATGCCATAGGTCGCTAACGAGTTACGACCTAACGGAGCCGCGACCTAGCGAGGTAACAAAGCTACACAGTGAAAAAGCGGAAGCAACGGAACGACCTAACGAGGGTTTTAAGTCGCTCCAGCGACCTAGTGGAGAATCGCGAGCTATCGAGTTAAGACCAACTTTAGGTCGCAGAGATATGTTACGACCTAAGTTAGGTCGCAAGAAGATGAGGAGAGATAGGTCGTTCGTTATAGGTCGCAAGGCATTAAGTCGCGAGGACTTAGGTCGCAAAGACTTAGGTCGCGCAGTTTCTGAAGCCGCTTCATTTTTAGGTCGCCGATGAAGTGATGCCGTTCATTCTTAGGTCGCTCAAGCCAGATGCCATCCATTTTAGGTCGTAAGTCGTGAATCAAGATGATGTGTTGTAATATGTTGTATTTTCTTGAGTCGCATGTATTTTAGGACGAGTTGTTTAGGTCTTTTCTGACCTATGGTTGTAAAGTGTTGTGTTGTATTTTCTTATGTTGAAATCTTTTAAGTCGTTGTTTTAGGTCGTCCATTTTAGGTCGCATCTGTTTTTAGGTCGCACCATTTTTTAGGTCGTAGGTCGTTCACGACCTAAGTGTTGTTGAAATTTTGTTCTGTTTTTGGCGTGTTGAGTTGTAGCCTATAAATAGGCATGTTGGGTCATTTGTAAAAGTTTAGTTGATTTGAAATAAAACTCTTGTTTTGTTAGCTTTGTGCTTTCACTAAATTGGTAGTCGAGTGTAATCTCCTATCTCCTCTTTCGGTTAATCGAGTGCGCTCGATTCAACGACTGCAGAAGCCGATTCATGGAATCTAGTGCGCTAGATCAACGTGCGAAGAATCACAGATCTTGGAACCCGGTATCGTGCGCGATCAACGAGTTCGGGATAGCTAGAATTCGGTATCTTCGGATCAACGAATTTGGGCATTTCAGTATTCATCAATCCACCGATTGCAACTTTCATCGATCTACATTGCTTTTGTATAATCCGCTGCGTCATAATGTCATTTTTGTTGAAAAGGCTAATAAAGGATGTATCATACTATCATTATATGTTAATGATATGATTGTTAAGGAGATGATATGCATGACGTTTCTTCCTTAAAAAAGGAGTTAGCTAAAAAATTTAAAATGAAGGATTTTGGCGCTCTAAATTAGTTCTTAGGAGTTGATGTGGCATACTCACCAAAAAGTTATCTTTTTTCTTAGTCAAAATATGCATAGATATTCTTGAGAAAGCTAGCCTTACTAATACTAAGGTCATTGACACTCTTATTGAAGTTAATGCAAAATATTCTTCTTCGGATGGTGTACCACTGTCAGATCCTAATTTATACTCTACTATTATTGAGAGCTAGGTTTTTTTACCATCACTCTTTTGGATACATCATTTGATGTTCAAGTTGTTTGTCAATTTGTAGCTTTCCCAACTATAGTTGTAATGCCCCACCTTTCTGACCCCGGAGAACGACACGTAAAACATCCTTGGTGTTCGTGGGTCGTTGCCCAAGCATCCGAAAGACGATCGTAGGGTAAAATAAAAGAATAGAACTGAACAAAAGAAAATCTCACAATGGAGCGGTTAAATAAAATACAACAATAATATAGTACATAAGGTTACTCCTTAACATGGAATTTTCAGGCCTAGGAAGTTATACACTCTGCCTTTACACTTGCTGATACAACACACATAATATACATAACAGCGAAAATAATAACTAAATAGATAAGGAGCCTCCTACTGTTCCATCATCTTTAAGGAGCCCAAAGAAACCTGCTACTCTTGAACCACTCAAATATAATTGAGTACTCAAGAGTTTAGAAAAAACAAACAACTTTGGTTAAACAATAATTTTGGTATGAGTAAAACTCTAAACAAGGGTGGAAATAAACAACAATATGTGAGACCACGCCGCCATCTATGGAACGGGTTTTCCCACACAGTAACAACATCCAACTATAAGTAGTGGACATAAATAACAAAACATCGCAAAGTCTTCAAGACACTTCCTGATGAAATTAAGAAAGAATTAAATTCAAAGGTTTTGAATCAAAGGCAAGGAAAGGGAAATTTTTCAACGAATTACTAGGAGGATGCACCCCCTTACCGAAAGAACTTGAGAACCGCGATGGCTCTCGAAAACCTCCAATATTTAGCGAGAATTCGAGTATTTCACATCTTAGGGGACATATAACTGAAACCAATCTAGAGTAGATGTGATAGTACCTTAATGGGAGCAACCCCACGTAGCTTGCCCCAACTTACGCTTTGATTTTTAACGTATTCGACAAAGGATATCAACGTTCAAATGAGTAACAAATCATCTTAAATTGATGACACATAAAGAAGAAAGTTGAATCGATAGTCAATAAATCGACTATCGAGAATAATCAAAATGATCGTATATGAAAATTAAGTTTCATATTCTCATCACTACTCATCGATTTCGAACTTGTACTATTTATGGTTTGAAAAAGAAGTCGGGCAAGTGAAGGTAATGTTATCTTTAGGTATTGCATTGACAACATTTTTAACTTTCGAGATAGAGATGAGTTTTCATACCTCGACATTTAGTGCTAAGTGTATGCCTAGATCTTTTCCATATAAGTGATATCGTTTACGGAAATTAAATTCCTTACCCTTTCCATAACTAAATCAACTTTTAACTTTTAAAACCAAACTTGTGTTGGGATTTCACATTATAAATATTAACAAAATTATTGAAATCGGTGAATTTACTTTAACCATGATTAATTACTTCAATTATCATTATTTGGAATGGTTAATTAACCTTAATGATCATTAATGGGACGATTAATCAACTTTAAAACACCATTGTTAAAATGATTAATTATCTTTAAAACATCATTATTAAAATGATTAATTAACCTTAAAACATCATTATTAAAATGATTAATTAACCTTAAACCATCATTATTAAAATGGTTAATTAACCTTTAAACATCATTATTAAAGTGATTAATTAATCTTAAAACATCATTAATAAAATGATTAATTAACTTTAATACATCTTTATTTAAATGATTAATTAACATTTAACTTCATAGTTAAAATGATTAATTAATTTTAAATATCATTAATAAAATGATTAATTAACTTTAAACCCAACATGTTATAAATAATTAATTAACATTAAACATCATTTTTAAAATGGCTAATTAACTTTAAATATTATTATTAAAATGATTAATTAATTTAAAACACGTCATTATTTATATAATTAATTACCTTGTAAAAACCCAAACACAAGATTTAACCAAAAGATTTCAAAAGAGATGATATTTTTCAAAATGCTGATATAGCGATAGTCACTACACAGACACTTCCGTAAACACTTTCATTTGTCATTTATATATCCAAGCATCTCATACATAAGCATAAACATATATACCAAGGCAAATAACATTCACATAACATGGAGACAGCATCACTTGTGAATCATTTACTTAAACTTTTCAACTAATCTCAAGTCATTTACTAACTAATAAAGATGTCATCTTTTTAAAGCGGAAACCTACCCAACAATCATCGCATTACAATACATATAAAATAAGTAGCTAGTAATCATTATTGTTAACAATAACAAAGCTTAAAACTTTGGTTTATAAAGGTGAGATTTACTCACCAAAAAGCAACCAAATCAAATCAAACTACCACCACACCTTGATTTTCTTTATCAAAGTTTGAATTTTTTTCTTAAAGGGGCTAGTTAGGTTCGACCATGGTCGATATGGGCTCGGCCATGTCTTTGAGAGGGAGGGTTGGACTTGTTTTTGAATGCTAAGAGAAGTAGAGGAAAAAAGAAGGGGCTTTAAGTGGATTTTAATGATTTAAGAGGGAAAAGAATGGATTTTTATAACTTAGAAATATTTTGGAAGCCATTGAAATGAAACTAAGAGCTTGGAAAAAGAAGTGAATTTTTTGAAAATAAGGGAATGTAATGAAAAGCGAGAATGAGAAAAAAAAAGAAATTATCTTATACAAAATGGAATATGTAAATTACTCTTTTTCCATTTAGTCATTTACCCTCCACAATTTTGTGCCACATCACCTCCCTACCTTGCCCATTCCATACTCCACCATCATGCCACCCCCCTTTCATCCTTCATTCCATTACATCATCACTTTTGTGATGTTAAGTTACCATTTACATTTTCTTTTATTTAAAATTTTAAAAGAAAAGCCAACATCACTTTATTTACTTAAGTTACTTATTTTAGCTTTAACTATTTCATATTATTATATAAGTGTGTGTGTATTCTCCAGTGTATAATATGTTTTCCGACAACTTTTAGATAATGAAAAGTCAAAAATCTGAAAAACGATCTCTGTTCACAATTTTGGTTTTTCTCCAAACTAATTATTTTTGTAAACCAAATTTTAAACAACAGCACCATCATTAGTTATTACATAAAAGAGATTTATTTGATTTATAAAATCCATTATTTAAATATCTAAAAATATATTAAATATTCAAATTTAAAGTGCTTAAATTACGGGTCGTTACATCCTCCCTTCCTTATATGAATTTTCATCCTCGAAGTTAATCATACACAATAAAGATACCAAAAGAAACCCAAATGATATCATTCAATCAAACAGGTACAAAGAAAGTGACTCCACCACAACCAGTGAGTACACTAAGAAGATACAACAAAGAATAAACAACTACAACAACTCGACATAAGAATCCATAATATAGTCCTCGGTCTCCTAAGTACAATCTCTATCATCCCCACTCCACTGAACCTTATGCACGACCTTCGTCTTGAATCACTTTATATCTTAAACGATGATATGAATAGGCTGCCTAAGAATGGTCAGGTTAGGCTGAACTTCCAAATCCACTTGTTGTGTCGGTTCCACTATCATCGAAGGGTCATGTATGTACTTACATAAATGAGATACGTGAAATACATTGTATACATCTGATAGTCGATCTGGTAACCTCACTCTATATGCAAGTTTACTAGTCTGGTTCAGTACGGGAAAAGTGCAAATATATCCTAGGGCTAGCTTCCTTGATTTTCCAAACCTCACAACACTTCTCGACGAAGAGACCTTCACAAACACCGAATCCTCAACTGAGAACTCAAGCTCCCTATGCCTTTGATCTGCTTAACACTTTTTCCGATCTTGCACTTCCTTTATCTTCCTTCTAATATCAGCTACTTTCTCACTGGCTTCTAAGATCATGTCAGCCCCAAGAAAAATTCTATCACCAGACTCAACCCAACATAAAGGAGAAAGACATGGATGACCATATAGGGCTTCGAAAGGGACCATACAAATACTTGCCTGATAGCTTTTATTGTAAGTGAACTTGACCAAGGGTAAATGATCTTCCCAAGAACCTTTGGGAATGCATGATCGCAATAAATCTTCCAAGATCCTGTCCACTCTCTCTGTCTGCCTATCTATTTGGGGATGGTAAACTATACTCAGACTTAGCTCGGTCCCTAAAGCAGTTTGCAGTCCCTTCCAGAACCTGCTAGTGAATATAGGGTCTCGATCACTTACAATACTATAAGGAATACCATGGAGCTTCTCATTCTCCTTCACATACAAACTCAGCAGGCTTGCAGTGGTCCTAGTTGGCTTAACCGGAATGAAATGAGCACTTTTGGTCAGTTGATCGACTATAACCCAAATACCATTGTTTCCTCTTCTTGACCTAGGAAGCCCATCGATAAAATCCATAATGATCTGCTCCCACTTCCACTTTGGCATCTCAAGTGGCCGAAGTAGTCCAGCTGACATCTGCTAGTCCCTTAATCTGCTAGTAGTTTGCATATTGACTCACAAAGATCGAAACATCTCGCTTTATCCCTTTCC
Source organism: Allium fistulosum (assembly GCA_030737815.1). NCBI lineage: Eukaryota > Viridiplantae > Streptophyta > Magnoliopsida > Asparagales > Amaryllidaceae > Allium > Allium fistulosum. The sequence goes on along the minus strand of CM060904.1, from coordinate 264,596,500 downwards.
ACTAGAATACCCTCTTCATATCTGAATATCTTGGTCACTTCTGGATGGAAACATAACTTTGAACGGTGGCATTCGACTAACACCTCTGTTCTAAGTCCATTAACATTCAGAACACATATACACCCCTTTATTTTCAATACACCCCGAGGATCAATCTCAAAAATAGAAACTAGGGCTGTTATGGTAATGGTTACCATTACCATTTTGTAAATACCGTTACCGTACCATTTTTACTGGTAAACTAAAATTGTTTATTGTTGCCGTTACCGATTGAATGGTGTACCGATAAACTAATAACTGTTACACACTGGTAATAGCAAATTACCGTATGTCTAGAAAAATAGTAAGTAGATATATTTTTACACTGAGCGATGATTCATTATATATCTCAGTGGGTCACTTAATAAAGGACATAGAAAAGAAATGTATTTGTCAACATTTGAGTTGAATTACTGAAATAAATTGAACTGTTTTCTTGCTTCTAAATGCCCATAATACAACATCTTACATAAATATCAATGTATTATGAATGGACTGGTAAATTACCATTACCACTGGTTTTGAAAAAATATTACCGATATTTTACCGTAAAAAATGTTAAATTTACCGTTACCGTACTGATTATGCTGGTATACCAACTTTACTTTAAAATGGTAACCGATTGATTGGTAATGGTATGGTAATGGTAAATTTACCATTACGATAACAGCCCTACTAGAAACAATACCTTCTTGAACATCCTTCTTAAGAGCTAAAATAAGATCTTCTTCTTGCCTAGATGCAATCCTCTCCATTAATACTGGCTTAACTTCTAAGTTTGGAACTATCGCTAAATTTCTACTCAATGCATCTGCAACAGCATTTGCCTTACCAGGGGTGTAAAGAATCTCCAGATCATTAGAAGCGAGAAACTATAGCCATATCTACTGCCAACAATTCAAATCTTTCTAGGTAAAGAGATATTTCAAGGATTTGCAGTCCTTGTGTAACTCGAACTTTTCACCCAGAAGATAATGCCTCCACATCTTAAGTGAGAAGACAACAGCCAAAAGCCCCAAATCGTGCATAGCATAATTTTTCTCATGTGGCTTCAGCTATCGACTCTCATAGGCAATAACCTTCCCAAGTTGCACAAGAACAGCTCCTAAACCGATATCACAAGCATCCATACACATTGATAAATCTTCGCTCCCATCCGGGATGATCAAAACAGGAGTGCTAGTCAACTTCTTCATCAATTCATTGAATGCTTGGTCGTAGTTAGGTGTTTACATGAACCTAACATCTTTCTTTGTTAACTTCCTCAATTGAGAAGCAATCTTTAATGAACCTTCAGTAAAAACTAGCCAATCCTAAGAAACTTCTAATTTCCACTGCATTTTCGGGGTTTCCACTAGTCTTGAACCGCAACAACTTTAACTGTGTCAACTGATATGCCTTCTCCTAAAAAACATGCCCTAAAATCCTAAGTTCTGATTTCCAAAAATGGCACTTAGCAAACTTAGCCTTCAACATATGACTCCTCAAGGTATTGAGTACCACTCGAAGATGGTACTTTTCCTCCTCCTCCATTTTGGAATAGACAAGAATGTCATCAATAAGGGCGAGGACAAATTTATTAAGAATCTATCCAAATACTCGAATCATTAAGTCTACAAAATAAGCAGGTGCATTAGCTAGCTCAAATGGCATGACTAACCACTCGTGGAAACTATCTAGAGTCTAAAAAGTTGTTAAGGGCACACTCTCCTTTGCCACTCTTAATTGGTGGAAACCAATGGCAAGATCCAATTGAGAAAATATCCGAGTATCATGGAGCTGATCAAACATATCATCGATCCTTCGTAAAGGGTATTTATTGTTGATAGTCCTTTTATCCAACTCCTGATAATCCACACATAACCTTAAAGAACTGTCTGCCTTTGTAAAAAAGATGACAGGTGATCCCCAACTCAAGGTACTACGCCATATCAAACCCTTCCGCAACAAGTCGAATGTCCGGCTTTCTAACTCCCTTTTCTCTTTCGGAGTCAATCTTCATGGGCTTGTATAATAAATCTGGTTTCTGGGATCAAATCAATATAGAACTCGACTTAACAATGAGGAGGTAAACCTTGCACTTCATCAAAAATATCCGTGAAATCCCGAACAACTGGTATATCTTTTAGCTCCTCTTCAGCTACTTCGAGTGAATAAAGAAAACCACTCATTAGCTCGTTAGCTTTTCACAATATATATCTGCACCAACCTCCCCAGCATCACTAACTCTGACAATCCTTCAATCACAATCTAACATCGCTTTAAACTTAGATAACCAATCCATTCCTAGCAATACTCCAAAACCCATGAACCCAAAAACAAACAAATAAGAAAGAAAGAGAAGATTTCGATAAGAAATAGGCACTTTTGAACAAAAGGTGTTAAGCTTGGTCGGACCCAATAAGGTTTGACACACCAAGAGCATTACTCACAAGGATAGGTTTAAGGTTAAGCTTATCAAAGAGATCAACTAAAATAAAATTATGGGAAGTACCTGTATCGAATAAGTGTAACGACCCAGAATTTTGGTTATTTGAAATTGGAATATTTATTTGATTTTAAATATTTAAAAGTTAATTGCATAGATTTAATAACTTGAATTTCAAATATAACGATTTATTGGATAAGTTAATTTTTAAATTTAATAATTGAAATTGCTTCAATAAGAATGAAGATAATAGAACTTTTGAATTTGATTTAAAAAGTGATTTACTCGATTTTTAAATTAACTCATTTAAATTAACATATAAAAATAGCCTTTCAGGCACGGTTTCAGATTTCGATGAAACCAGTTCCATTGGATCCGTAATAGTGTATTATTATCGGATTTCAAATTTCGTAGCATTTGGAGTTACCATTTGGTCGTACGGGATAGAAACGCGTTGAAATTTATATCGGAAATTTAATATAATAATTGAGTTCAAAAAGCTATCTTCTCCATACGATCGAATTAGGCCTCGAAACTTGTTACATTACATTCGAAATAGGGGTATAACATTAGGAACGCCAGGCGGCATGCCTCGATAGGATTCAGGATTTTAAATTACTTTAAATGAGATATTTTGGAATTTAGTAATAATATATATTTTCAAAGTCAACATCTCAGTCCCCCTATCTGAAATGAGTCGCACCCTACTATGATCGTACCCATTTTCTTTTTAAAAGCTTCATCTTCCCTCCTCTTCATTTCTGGCTTTCTCGGAGGAAAAGAAAATAATTCAAAACTTCAAAAATTTGTTTCTAAAAAAATTACTCGATAAAAATTTCTAGAAATGTGACCTAGGACTCCGGGTGCAGAGATCTACATATCCTTATGATTTTGGCTGGGTTTGATCAAGAAAATAGGTAGTCGGCAGTAAAGACGTGGCCTTTGATGGACTAGGGCTAGGGATTTTTGCAAATGGAGGAAGAGTTTGAGGAATCAGAGGGTGATTTCGGGTCCGATGAATGAAGCAGCACCCGCGACCGAGTTTCTTTCAAGCTCGACCCTATTGGGGGGTCGCGATCAGGCGTACAACTTCAAGGGGGATCCATGGTCGCATTTTTATTGAGGGAGGCAAAGGAGAAGTGGAGGTGGTCGCATCAAAGCTCGTCGGACGAAGTGAATAATGATGGAGTTCGTTTATTGAACGGCGGAGCAAGAAGAGAAAACGAGGATAAATAAATGCACGGCCATGGTGCACGTATCGTGTACAGGGGGACGACAATTTGGGAAGAAGGTTGAGGGGTAGATTTGTAAATTTGGTATGTTATATTAGTTTGTTTATTTTTAAATTATATAAAGGTACCGATATCTTATAAAATTCGTATCTTGCACATACGAGGTCCGATTAGGTCAAAACTTTTTGCATTGCGATCATGATGACGAGAGCTTCGCAATGGAACTAGTTTGGATGAATTTGGAGCTTGTCTAAATTTTGGGTTTAAAATTGAATGCCGGTTCAATTTTAATTCAAAAACGAAACATTTTGGCGAATTAAAAATCAAGGTGAGTAAATCTCACTCATGTTGGATAACTAGTTATATTTTAAAGTGAAAAATTATTCATTGGCTGATAGGATGAATTTATAAATTATTATTATCAGTTGGATGTTATATTATATATATTAGTAGTTGGATATATTTCCCGCCGATTGGAGCGGATGAAACACTATGCGCCCTATATAATAGCGGATGACCCTATATTACCGCAATATCCCGCCTCGAAGCGGGATTGGTATTTTATATTATATAACATATGTGGTTGTAGGAAAACAGGTTGGAGGGATCCAACTGGATTCCTCAAAATTTGTTGATTTTAATTTCATATAGTGATATAGGATGTGTTTGAATAATCTGTGATAGATTATGATGTGATTTGAATTTATTAGATGCTATAGTAGCACTGGCCTTAATTGTGGTATTATAAATATCATAAATAATATTTTTGAATTTAAAAAGGAAATTAAATGGAAATTTTGGAAATGAAATTATTTATATTGAAATTTGGGATTATTTAAAAGAGAATTGAGTTGAATAGAATAAAAGATTGGATTTGGAATTTATTATCTATATTCGTAAATGATTTCAAATAGAGAATTTTAAATTAAGGATTTTTAAACAATGGATTTTAAATAAGATTTTTAAAAATATGAAGTGGAAGTCAAAAATCGAGATTTGAATGGTTTTGGAATATAGTTTGGGTTATTTAAGAAATAGATTAATTAAATGGAATTTTAATTAGAAATCGATTTATAAATAGATTTTTGGTAATATGAACCTGTTATAAAACTGGAAATGAGTTATGGAATTTATAAACGATGTTTATAAATAAGTGGAATGATTATCATTTGGTAAATGGGAAACATAAATTCACGGTGAAAATTTATAATGAGATAGGGTAATCAGTTAAAAAGAAATGGTAGATTCTATTTTTGGAATGGGAAAAAGGTTATGAAATTGGGAATGTGGTCGATGTGTTATAAATCGAGAGAGATTTATAAATTGGAATTGGTTATATTGAAATAAAAAAAACTATATTTTTATCAAGGGGTTGGGTTTGTTTTAGAAAGATAATTTTTAATTATTAAACTAGGTAATTAAAAACTGTTTTAGTATTGAAATATTTCATAAAGTTAGCTATTTAAATATTTAAATTTGTTGAAAAGAATTATCAGTTTTACAAACAAGCTTTGTAAATCGACTAGAAATTTTATAAATAAATTGGAATTAGTTATTGACGTTTATTTTAAAAGTGCATTGATATTTTAAATAATTATTTAATCATATCTTTGAAATTTATTATTATTATGTATATAGTTTAAAAGTAATTAATTGGAATTTATTTATAAATACTCTCGAGATTGTAATCCGGATTTATTAAACAGATGTGACTGTATAAATGAAGTGTTATAGTGGGATTTCTGAAAATTTAGTGAATTTCCAAAATAGTTAAACTCGATAACTTCGAAAGTGAATCCAAATTCATTAAGGAGTAATAAATTGTTAGTTAGATTATAAATAAGTATAATCGATAATTTTTGGACATTTTAAAGGGAATTAATAAAATTTCGGAGATTTATGAGTTGAGTATGGAATATTTTCCTAAGTATGAATATTAGAAATGATTTTGGAAAAAGACTTGTAATACGTTCCTAAGAATTTGGATAAAAAGTTTCGGAGATATTTAGCGACAAAATGATTTATATAGAAATATTTTTCCTAAGTAATGGATTATAATTTTGATTTGGAAATATTTATAAGTGTTGATATGATTTGGAATTATCTTGTTATGGATATAAGAAATTTTGAAATCGTTTTCAAATATTGAAATATTGAAAGAGATTGGAATATATATATCTTTGTAAAGATATTTTGAAATAAATATTTTTGAAAATTTATAATATGGGCCTAGTGACTGCTTATGTGTGTAATTTGACAGTTAAATAACCGACTATCAAATCTGGCCAAATTCGTTGATTGTTTCGAAGAGACCGGGATCGGATTTCATTATCCGAAAACCACTTCGATCCGATTTGTGCATTACGAATTGTGATATCATGGAGATAATGAAGATGGTGATTTTGGAGATTTTGTTTGTTCAGACCCAGAACAACTTGTATGGATGATGCTATCAGCACATTGTCATTGGAAGGCAATGAGCATTCGAAGTGTAAATTTCTTGAAAGGTAATCGTAGCCTCAAGCCCCATCAACCGGGAAATGACTAAAACAGGGCATGCAGCAGGGCTAAGTGTGTAACAGCCCAAAATTTTTACAAGTATTTTATTCATTTATTTAAAAACTTTGGCTTTTGATTTCTTAAAAATCTAATTTTGTAAATTTTCTTGTATTGATTGTTAATCAATCGCCCAAATTTTTATTAAAAATAAACGTTCTGTAATGGTGATTTGAATTAAAAGTGTAACTTTAATAGAAATTAGAAATTTTAAATTTTAAATTTATAAATGCCAAATTTTCATCTTGAACTGTATACAATTGTGTAACATTTGTTTCACTTTTGTTTTGGTCAGATTTGTTGTATACTTTTAAAAGTCAGTAATAATTAGTGTGAAACGGGAAATTTAACTTTATATTTCTTTTACGTATATTTACATCCGTTTCTTAACTTTATATTAAACAATCAAATTTTATTAATTATGGTATAATAGCTATTAAATTTTGGTTTAAAGTGATGGGTTATTTTCCTAATAGAAATGCTAGTATTTTAAATTCATTTAATAAGAGAAACAAATAACATTTGTACGTTACTTTGGGCATATGTTTATTTGTTGCTCTTGCCTTTTCTTTGTCTATTTGATTTTTCTTGCGTTAACAATGCAAAGTTTCAGCCGTATATTCTCTTTTGAGAATTCAAAATCTTGCCCAAAATCTTGCCTTAAATCTTGCACGTGAAAGATTATTACATCCCTTTGCCTTCCGTGCGTTTCCTCCAATTTAATAAAATTTAACGCCTTAAATTTTTCTACTGTTCAAACCTTTTATATCTTGCCTTCTTAGTCATGTTATATCTTTCCACGTTCACAAATATTTCCAGACTGCAAATTTTCTCTTTAGCTTCTATCAAAATTTGCGTGACTTTCTTCCTTCAGGTATGGCCGCATGCACTCTTCTTTTTCTTTTTTCTTTTTTTTGTTTCGTTTGTTCTCCTTCCCTGTTTTCCTTTGTTCCATGTTGCCTGCCACCTCATGCTCCACCCATTCACCATATTTTCCGATCAAACCCCACGGCTCCAACTCCTCCAGACATGAACCCCATGCCGAGACCAGCCACCACGTCACGCCTCCAACCCCATGCCGAGACCAGCCACCACGTCACCTCCAGCACCATGCCGAACCCACGCCACCATGAACCACCACCGAGACCAGTCACGCCTCCAACCCCTCCGCTAGACCACCACGAACCCAGGTAGACCGAGCCTTGTTTGAAAACAAAAGAGAAATGAACAAATTTTGTTTGTCACCTTTGTATTTTTATTTCTGAAGTATATTGCCATCGAGCCTTTTTATTGATGAAGTTATAGCCTATTTTTGAAGTATAGTATATTTTAAAAGTGGTCGAGCCTTTGTTTTGAAGTTATAGTCTATTTTGAAGTTATAGTTTATATTTTCGACCGAGCCCTTGTATTTGAAAAATAAAAAGAAATGAAAAAAATTGTTTGTCACCTCTGTATTTTGAAACTTTAGTCTTTATGCCACTGGCCTTTGTTTTGAAAAAAGAAATGAACAAAAATTTGTTTTGTCACCTTTGTTTTATTGAAGTCTCAGCCTATAATCCCTCCGAGCCATTAAAATCTTAAATATGGTGAAGTGGTCGAGCTATTTCTTTCTAGTATTCAACTTGTTTTTTTTCGTTTTGTTTGCTTCATTTGAAAAATAGTTATTCATGCATTCTTAGATTTGTTTATTTATTTTCCTTTAGATTTGAATCTAGTTGGCGCATCCTCTAACAACTGATCGTGCTTTCCGCGTGCTTTCGATAGATAGCGTATTTCCTTTTTCGAATCTCCAGCTCCGTAGAGGTGAGTAAATCTCACATGAATATTCATACTTATATGAATGTGAAACGACCGCAACTGAATGTGTAGAAAATAAATAAATAAATAAATAAAAATGATGTTATAATTACCTGTGATTATTTATATATGATGTAAACTTGTTAAAATTGCATAACATATCATCTGTTATATTTTGTTCTTATTTTACTGTTATTCTATTCTGTTGAATCACACTGCAAGTTCCCTGTAGAATAGAAGAATCAGTATGGGTTGAAATGATACATACCCGAACGGACTTTAGAATAAGGGAAGATCGTTATGGGCTGAAATGATAGGCCTGAACGATTTTTAATTTAATTTTATTTACTTGGGATTGCGGGTTTGTAATGATAAAACCCGGATTTTTCTTTGTAAACTACGGATTGAAATGATATATTATCCGTATCACTTGTCTTAGGCTAGAAAATATTATACAGACCCGTGGTTATTTTCTGTACTTTTCTGGATATTTTTAAATATTTTAAATAATTGTAATAATATTAAATTGATTTAAATTAAGTTTTTAAAATGATTTATTTAGAGTAGAAATGATTTTTCTATGTGATAAATGTAGATAAATGGAAAAAATATTGACTTTAAAGTGTAACTTAAATTTGAAAATTGGACTAAAAAGAAAAGATGGAAACTTAAGATTTATAAAATTAAAAATGAAAATTAAGTTTTAAAATGGTGGAAAAATGGAGAATTAAATTTAAGTGTTGAAATAAATTGTTTAAAGGAAAAATAGGAATTGACACACTTGAAATTTTATAAGTGAACTTTGTAAATTTTTGATTTTATTTTTGTAAAAACTTCTCTTTAGAAATCATAAGTTAAAGGTTTTAAATGAACATTTTTAATGTGAAAATTTATGATTTTTGTAAGTTTAGATGATTTAAATGGAAGTTTATTTATGGCTGGAATTGCACTTAAAACCTGGAAATTTGATTTATAGCACTTCAGACATGCTACCATTTCTAGAAATGGACCAATTCTGAACTAAGTAGAATCTGCAGCACTTGTTAAGTGCTGTGGTTATATAAATGAACCAAAAGACTAAAATGAACTAAGGCTATGATAGCACTTGGTAAGTGCTGTTGTAGCATGAACTAAAATTGGACCTGAAACTAATAAAAGGGGCTACTGTAGCACTTGTTAAGAGCTGCAGTAGGCTGAAATATGATTTTGTTTAAAACTGAACTGTTATAGCAGTTTATAAATGCTGTCTTTGCTGAATTAAATTGTTTTCAAATACAGCTTACCGCAGCACTTTTTAAATGCTGTGAAAGCTGAAATTTTAACGTTTTATTGTTTTAAGTGAATAAATGAACTCAGAAAAGGCTAAATTTTTGGGAATTTAATATTTGATTTAAAAGAATAACGACTTTGTTTTTAAATGGTTTAATTTGAACTATTTTGATATAAATTGTTTTAAATTTATAACCATGGGTTATAATGACGATTGGTTGTTAAAGAGACCGGGATCGGATATGGACATACTCTCTGTCGATACCGAAAACCACTTTGACAACCGTGTACGCGGTGGAGTTTCCAGAATGAAGTAGGATGGTGGCGACGATCCTAAGGTATATACGTGGACCCAACTCCCATGAGTTGGCATAAGGTGGCTAAAACAGGAGCGATCTCGGACCAGTGAGGTAGCACCTCTTCTCGGACACATTTCTTCGATACCATTCTATTACTTTGTGATTTTTGGTGGCCACCCTTGATTTGGGAGTGTTGTTCGAGGTGGAACGGTAGTGGCTGCTATGCGTTTCCATCAGTCCGTGTGCGTAATTGGTATATCTACCCTGGCATTGCCTTGTGTGCCGTGTCACCTACCATATCGAGCCCACTACGATTTTGGTTTAAAGATCTGACCGCGTTAAGGTTCACCATCCCCTTAACGCTATTTTCTATATGATTATACTTTACTGATTAGACACTACTATATATAGCGTATATTACTATATAGTAAATAGTTTAACGGATCCTTAGAGGATGGGCGGTCCCAAGCATCTTCTAAGTTACTTGTACCTTTACTACAGTTCACTTGAGTTGGTTTACATTGTACAAGTATGTATGTCCTGACTCGAGTGTTTATGTTTTATTTTACGCTCGGGTCAGCCTGAGTATCAGTTTGGACTTCATCTTCCCGGAGCTAGGACTACTGGAGATCATCTTTATCAAGCTGCTATCTGTTTTGCTATTCAGTCTTTTATTTTAGCTTATGTAATTGAGACAAATGAATTTGGGATTTCTGTGGTTGTTCAAACTGTATTGGTTTTAGACTATGTAATTTGTACTTGTTTTGAGACTATGTATTTTAGTAGCTTCATGAACCACTATGGTTATTTTTAAATTCCGCTGCAAGTTATTATGATATTTCTGTGTCTGTGATTCTGTGAATGATTTTATTTGCTCCAAATTTTATTACAATCTGTTATTTTGCATTATTCAAGTATGACATGTGTGGATTATTGTCGATTTGAATGGTCCTAAATAGTGGGTCATTACATTTGGTATCAGAGCCAGGTTTTAGGCAAACCTTAGCCTATGGAGCAAAAACTCATTAGAGATAGGGTAGAAATACCCTAGAATGAGTAAAATCAAACTCAGAATCATCTCTTTGTGAGTGAACGTATTTTCAAAGTAAAATGATTTTTTTTAAAAAAATGATTTTAAATGATTTTTCAAAGATTATTTTGATATAAAATTTTCTTGTTTTGAAAGCAAATTTTGCTAAAATTCCTTCCTTCCGTATCTACCTTGTTAGAAGTTTTGTTATTAGGATATTCATCCAAGTGATCTTATCGTGTCTTATCTTAGCTTATCTTTGTCTTCTCTGTACCTTTGTCCTAAATTCATTCTTGATATTTCCAGGATGAATCGTGGAAATGCTAGAGGTAGGGGTCGTGGTGCTGTCCCAGCTCCTCCCCCTGTTGCACCTGTTAGGTTTACTGTTCTCTGTAAGGAAATCTCTCAGCTCGGTGGTACTAAGTTCACCGGTTCAGAGAGTATTATCCAAGCCCAGCAATGGTTACGGAGTTTGGAGAGGATTTTTACTGGTCTTGAGATCACTGATGCCCAGAAGCGTCAGTTAGCAGCATGGCAGCTGCAAGAGTCAGCCTTAGATTGGTGGGAGTCTGTTACGGCTCACACTAACGAAGGTGACCTTTCGTGGGAGCAGTTCAGGTATCCCTTGTGTCATCTTGAATTTTCCCCATTTCCTTTTTCTTTTGAATCTATCTTAAGTTCAGTTTCTGTATCTTCTTTCCAGGGAGACTTTTGTGGCAAAATGAATGCCCGAAGCCGGGAAATCTCAGCTTTATCGTGAATTCATGGATCTTAAGCAGGGTACCATGTCTTTTTCAGAGTATGAGCGAAAGTTCAACGAACTTTCCAAATTTTGTCCTGGTCTTATCGACACTCAGCTAAAGAAAAACGAGAAGTTCATAGCTGGAGCTCGCCCAGAGTTCTACGACCGTCTTATTTCACATGTTTATGGCACTTTTACTGAGCTCGTGGATATGGCTATTCGCTATGAGAACCCTACTTCCAAGGGTCCTGCCGCTTCTGGTGCTCATGTAACACAGTCTTCCTTTGAAAATTCCAAGAAGAGAAAGCCCAACTTCCACCAGCAGAAAAAAAATTGGCTCAAACATCCGGGCTTGGGATCTTCATCATCTTCTCCTTCCTAGAGACACCCTATTGATCTATCCACCATTACCTGCTTCAAATGTGACCAGAAGGGACACTATGCCAATAGTTGCCCTACTTCGGTAGGTGCTGCTGTTCCTCCACCTCAGGTAAGCAGGAACAATCTTTGTCATGTCTGTCTTCAGCCAGGTCATTTTAGGAATGACTGTCCTTTATATCAAAAGGGAAAGCCATCTGGTGTATTTGCTGTCACATCTGCTTCTTCACCTGCTACACCTGCCCCTGCTCCTAGTGATGATGAAGGTACTCTTCAGAGCACCTTTACTTTATTTCATCATCCTGTTCGTGTTTTATTTGATACTGGGGCATCGCATAGTTTTATTTCTGATAATTTGTGCAATAAGTTTGAACTTCTCCTTTCTCCTGAGTATGCTTCTGTTCCTCTATGTGTTTCAAATCCTATTGGTGGTCCCGCAAATATTAATAAGATTTGTAAACATGTGAAACTCCTCCATTCCGATCATCGTTTTAGTGGTGATTTCTATATCCTTGGTTTTGATACTTTTGATTTATTGCTTGGAGATGATTGGTTAAGGAATCATGATGCCCGCATCTCTTGTAAATCCCGAATTGTTTCTCTTAAGGATGATCGGGGTAATTCTTTGGTTATTCAGTGTTGTTTGCCTCATGATTGTGCTGGTAGCTTTATCTACTCATTGGATTCTTCTCCTGTTGATCTTTAGTCGACTCGTGTAGTCAATCTCTATCCCGATGTATTTGGTGAAGTTACTGCTTTACCTCCTAAGCGGGAAATTGATTTCCGCATTGATCTTATTCCTGGAGCTCGACCTGTAGTTCTTCCTCCTAGAAGAATGGCACCCCGCGAGAAGGTTGAGTTAGGGAAGCAAATTGAGGACCTGTCTTCCAAGGGTCTGATCAGACCTAGCTATTCAGAATGGGGAGCTGCGGTGGTTTTCGTCACCAAGTCTGATGGTTCTCTCCGGATGTGTGTTGATTATAGGGAGTTGAACAAGCTCACTATGAAAAACAGATATCCAATGCCTCGCATCAATGATATGTTTGATCAGCTTTATGGTGCTACTGTTTTCTCTCAGTTTGACCTTGCCATGGGTTTTCACCAACTCAGAGTTGCCGAGGAAAGTATTCCCAAGACTGCTTTTCGTACTGAGAATGGATTCTTTGAATGGTTAGTCATGCCTTTTGGTTTGACTAATGCTCCTGCTTTCTTTGTTGACTTAATGAATCGTGTTTTTCGTGATGTGCTTAATAAATTTGTTCTAGTCTGTTGATGATATCCTCATTTTCTCTAAGTCTGAAGAAGAACATGAGTCACATTTGAAATGTATTCTTAAGACTCTTCGAAATCATCAGTTAAAGGCTAAATTTTCCAAATGCCATTTCTGGAAGGATGAAGTCCGATTCCTCGGGCATATTGTTTCTGGAAATGGAGTTTCAGTCGATCCAGTCAAAATCGCTGCGATCAATGTAAGTCTCTCTTCCTTCTCTTTCCTTGTTTCATTCAGTTTACTCTATCTTTCCTATTATCCTTCTATCCCTATTCTGTACAGGATTGGGAAACTCCTAAGACTCCTACTGATATCCGTAGTTTTCTGGGCCTTGCCGGTTTTTACCGGAGATTCATCAAGAATTTCGCTCGGATTGCTGCACCTCTCACTGCTTTAACTCGGAAGAATGCTAAGTTTATTTGGAGTAATGAGTGTAAGGCCGCATTCAATGAGTTGAAACACAAGCTTACTTCCGCACCAGTTCTTACCGTTCCAAATGGAAATGAGGGATTAACGATATACACTGATGCTTGTCGAGAAGGTTTGGGAGCTGTTCTGATGCAGGATGGTAAAGTGATTGCTTATGCTAGTCGATAGTTAAAGACCCATGAAGTAAATTATGCTGCTCATGATCTAGAGTTGCTTGCTGTTGTTTTTGCTTTGAAGCTTTGGAGACATCATCTGTTGGGTACCAAGTTTGAGCTTTTCACAGATCATCAGTCATTGAAGTATATTTTCTCTTAGAAGGATTTGAACCAGAGACAAGTTAGGTGGTTAGAGTTCCTTGCTTCTTATGACCTCGACATCAACTATACACCGGGGAAAGCTAATATTATGGCGGATGCTTTGAGTAGGAAGAAAGCTTTGTTGTGTCAGCTTGTTGTTTCTTCACCTCTTGTTGATCGTATTATGGCTAGGCATGATGAGGATCAGATGCTTAGATTGATTAAGGAAAATGTTCGAAGTAGAGTTGGAGGTAGTAGTCTTGATGGCAGTGGTGCTCGGATTGACAATAAACGTGTGTTGAGGATTAATAATAGGATTTGTATCCCGAATGTTGATGGATTGAGACAGGAGTTACTTCGGGAGAATCATCAGTCCAGACTTTCTATTCATCCAGGCGTGACCAAGATGTATCAGGACATGAAGAAGTTATATTGGTGGAAAGGTATGAAGCGAGATATTTCCATTTTCGTTAATAGATGTGCGACTTGTCAGCAAGTCAAGGCAGATCATCAGAAGACTCCTGGTTTATTGTAGCCTCTTGAGATTCCCAATTGGAAGTGGGAACAAGTTTCTATGGATTTCATTGATGGTTTACCGAGGACTAGGAAGGGTAACGAGAGTATCTGGGTTATTGTGGACAGATTGACCAAATCAGCTCATTTCATTCTGGTCAAGTCTACCCGTTCAGCTTCTAGTTTGTCTGAGATTTACATGAGGGAGATTGTTTGTTCGTGTCCATGGTGTTCCTCTCAGTATCGTTTGTGATCGTGATCCTATCTTTACTAGTAGGTTTTGGAAAGCCTTTCAGGATTCTTTGGGTACTCGCCTGAATCTGAGCACTGCTTACCATCCACAGACCGACGGTCAAACGGAAAGGGTGAATCAGATTTTAGAAGATCTTCTTCGTGCTTGTGTACTTGATTTTGGAGGATCATGGGAAGATCATCGCCATCTTGTCAAATTCACATATAACAATAGTTATGAGGCCAACATTGAGACGTCTCCATTTTCTGCTCTTTACGGACGACCTTGTAGATCTCCTTCTTGCTGGATTGAATCCGGTAATCGTTTGGTTCTTGGTCCTGAGATGGTTTTAGAAGCTTCTGAGAGAGTTGAAGAGATTAAGAGGAAGATGAGGATTGCTCAAGATAGGCAAAAGAAGTATGCTGATAGCCGTAGGCGGAGTTTAGAGTTTGTTGTTGGTGATTTGGTCTTCCTTAAGGTCTCTCCCTTAAGGAATGTTATTCGTTTTGGTCGTAGAGGAAAGCTTTCTCCTAGATTTGTAGGTCCTTTCCGCATTATGGAAAGAATTGGTTCTCTTGCTTATCGTTTGGATTTACCCGAGAAATTTTCTGGAGTACACAATGTCTTTCATGTATCTCATCTTCGTCGCTATCTGCATGATCCATCTCTTATTATCCAGCCTTCTGCTCTTGATAGTTTGGATATTGAGCCAAATCTGACTATTGAGAGAAAGACACTTCGTATCGTCGATCGAGGTACGAAGCAGCTAAGAAGAAAATCTGTCAACCTGGTCAAAGTGCAGTG
The DNA here is from genome assembly GCA_030737815.1 of Allium fistulosum. NCBI lineage: Eukaryota > Viridiplantae > Streptophyta > Magnoliopsida > Asparagales > Amaryllidaceae > Allium > Allium fistulosum. The sequence goes on along the minus strand of CM060904.1, from coordinate 264,581,186 downwards.
GAGCACTGATGAACGGGATTGCACCTGGGAGACGGAGGAGAGCATTCGTGCTTCGAATCCGGAATTGTTTATTTCAGGTACTTTTGCTCTACTGTCTTATCTTTCTTTGTTTTCCTTTTTCGTTCCTTTTCGAGGACGAAAAGTTTTGAGTGGGGGAGAGTGTAATAGCCCAAAATTTTTACAAGTATTTTATTCATTTATTTAAAGACTTTGGCTTTTGATTTCTTAAAAATCTAATTTTGTAAATTTTCTTGTATTGATTGTTAATCAATCGCCCAAATTTTTATTAAAAATAAACGTTCTGTAATGTTGATTTGAATTAAAAGTGTAACTTTAATAGAAATTTTAAATTTTAAATTTTAAATTTATAAATGCCAAATTTTCATCTTGAACTGTATACAATTGTGTAACATTTGTTTCACTTTTGTTTTGGTCTGATTTGTTGTATACTTTTAAAAGTTAGTAATAATTAGTGTGAAACGGGAAATTTAACTTTACATTTCTTTTACGTATATTTACATCTGTTTCTTAACTTTATATTAACCAATCAAATTTTATTAATTATGGTATAATAGCTATTAAATTTTGGTTTAAAGTGATGGGTTATTTTCCTAATAGAAACGTTAGCATTTTAAATTCATTAAATAAGAGAAACAAATAACATTTGTACGTTACTTTGGGCATATGTTTATTTGTTGCTCTTTCCTTTTCTTTGTCTATTTGATTTTTCTTGCGTTAACAATGCAAAGTTTCAGCCGTATATTCTCTTTTGATAATTCAAAATCTTGCCCAAAATCTTGCCTTAAATCTTGCACGTGAAAGATTATTCCATCCCTTTGCCTTCCGTGCGTTTCCTCCAATTTAATAAAATTTAACGCCTTAAATTTTTCTACCGTTCAAACCTTTTATATCTTGCCTTCTCAGTCATGTTATATCTTTCCACGTTCACAAATATTTCCAGACTGCAAATTTTCTCTTTAGCTTCTATCAAAATTTTCGTGACCTTCTTCCTTCAGGTATGGCCGCATGCACTCTTCTTTTTCTTTTTTCTTTTTTTTTTGTTTCGTTTGTTCTCCTTCCCTGTTTTCCTTTGTTCCATGTTGCCTGCCACCTCATACTCCTCCCATTCACCATATTTTCCGACCAAACCCCATGACTCCAACTCCTCCAGACATGAACCCCATGCCGAGACCAGCCACCACGTCACGCCTCCAACCCCATGCCGAGACCAGCCACCATGTCACCTCCAACCCCATGCCGAGACCAGCCACCATGAACCACCACCGAGACCAGTCACGCCTCCAACCCCTCCGCCAGACCACCACGAACCCAGGCAGACCGAGCCTTGTTTGAAAACAAAAGAGAAATGAACAAATTTTGTTTGTCACCTTTGTATTTTTATTTCTGAAATATATTGCCATCGAGCCTTTGTATTGATGAAGTTATAGCCTATTTTTGAAGTATAGTATATTTTAAAAGTGGTCGAGCCTTTGATTTGAAGTTATAGTCTATTTTGAAGTTATAGTTTATATTTTCGACCGAGCCCTTGTATTTGAAAAAAAAGAAATGAAAAAAATTGTTTGTCACCTCTGTATTTTGAAACTTTAGTCTTTATGCCACTGGCCTTTGTTTTGAAAAAAGAAATGAAGAAAAATTTGTTTTGTCACCTTTGTATTGTTGAAGTCTCAGCCTATAATCCCTCCGAGCCTTTAAAATCTTAAATATGGTGAAGTGGTCGAGCTATTTCTTTCTAGTATTCAACTTGTTTTTTTCGTTTTGTTTGCTTCATTTGAAAAATAGTTATTCATGCATTCTTAGATTTGTTTATTTATTTTGCTTTAGATCTGAATCTAGTTGGCGCATCCTCTAACAACGATCGTGCTTTCCTCGTGCTTTCGATAGATAGCGTATTTCCTTTTTCGAATCTCCAGCTCCGTAGAGGTGAGTAAATCTCACACGAATATTCATACTTATATGATTGTGAAACGACCGCAACTGAATGTGTAGAAAATAAATAAATAAATAAATAAATAAATAAAAATGATGTTATAATTACCTGTGATTATTTATATATGATGTAAACTTGTTAAAATTGCATAACATATCATCTGTTATATTTTGTTCTTATTTTACTGTTATTCTATTCTGTTGAATCACACTGCAAGTTCCCTGTAGAATAGAATCACTACGGGTTGAAATGATACATACCCGAACGGACTTTAGAATAAGGGAAGATCGTTATGGGCTGAATGATAGGCCTGAACGATTTTTAATTTAATTTTATTTACTTGGGATTGCGGGTTTGAAATGATAAAACCCGGATTTTTCTTTGTAAACTATGGATTGAAATGATATATTATCCGTATCACTTGTCTTAGGCTAGAAAATATTATACAGACCCGTGGTTATTTTCTGTACTTTCCTGGATATTTTTAAATATTTTAAATAATTGTAATAATATTAAATTGATTTAAATTGAGTTTTTAAAATGATTTATTTAGAGTAGAAATGATTTTTCTATGTGATAAATGTAGATAAATGGAAAAAATATTCACTTTAAAGTGTAACTTAAATTTGAAAATTTGACTAAAAAGAAAAGATGGAAACTTAAGATTTATAAAATTAAAAATGAAAATTAAGTTTTAAAATGGTGGAAAAATGGAGAATTAAATTTAAGTGTTGAAATAAATTGTTTAAAGGAAAAATAGGAATTGACACACTTGAAATTTTATAAGTGAACTTTGTAAATTTTTGATTTTATTTTTGTAAAAACTTCTCTTTAGAAATCATAAGTTAAAGGTTTTAAATGAACATTTTTAATGTGAAAATTTATGATTTTTATAAGTTTAAATGATTTAAATGGAAGTTTATTTATGGCTGGAATTGCACTTAAAACCTGGAAATTTGATTTATAGCACTTCAGAAATGCTACCATTTCTAGAAATGGACCAATTCTGAACTAAGTAGAATCTGCAGCACTTGTTAAGTGCTGTGGTTATATATATGAACCAAAAGACTAAAATGAACTAAGGCTATGATAGTACTTGGTAAGTGCTGTTGTAGCAGGAACTAAAATTTGACCTGAAACTAATAAAAGGGGCTACTGTAGCACTTGTTAAGAGCTGCAGTAGGCTGAAATATGATTTTGTTTAAAACTGAACTGTTATAGCAGTTTATAAATGTTGTCTTTGCTGAATTAAACTGTTTTCAAATACAGCTTACCGCAGCACTTTTTAAATGCTGTGAAAGCTGAAATTTTAACGTTTTATTGTTTTTAAGTGAATAAATGAACTCAGAAAAGGCTAAATTTTTGGGAATTTAATATTTGATTTAAAAGAATAATGACTTTGTTTTTAAATGGTTTAATTTGAAGTATTTTGATATAAATTGTTTTAAATTTATAACCATGGGTCATAATAACGATTGGTTGTTAAAGAGACCGGGATCGGATATGGACATACTCTCTGTCGATACCGAAAACCACTTTGACAACTGTGTACGCGGTGGAGTTTCCAGAATGAAGTAGGATGGTGGCGACGATCCTAAGGTATATACGTGGACCCAACTCCCGTGAGTTGGCATAAGGTGGCTAAAACAGGAGCGATCTCGGACCAGTGAGGTAGCACCTCTTCTCGGACACATTTCTTCGATACCATTCTATTACTTTGTGATTTTTGGTGGCCACCCTTGATTTGGGAATGTTGTTCGAGGTGGAATGGTAGTGGCTGCTATGCGTTTCCATCAGTCCATGTGCGTAATTGGTATATCTACCCTGGCATTGCCTTGTGTGCCGTGTCACCTACCATATCGAGCCCACTACGCTTTTGGTTTAAAGATCCGATCGCGTTAAGGTTCACCATCCCCTTAACGCTATTTTCAATATGATTATACTTTTCTGATTAGACACCACTGTATATAGCATATATTACTATATAGTAAATAGTTTAACGGATCCTTAGAGGATGGGCGGTCCCAAGCATCTTCTAAGTTACTTGTACCTTTACTACAGTTCACTTGAGTTGGTTTATATTGTATAAGTATGTATGTCCTGACTCGAGTGTTTATGTTTTATTTTACGCTCGGGTTAGCATGAGTATCAGTTTGGACTTCATCTTCCCGGAGCTAGGACTACTAGAGATCATCTTTATCAAGCTGCTATCTGTTTTGCTATTCAGTCTTTTATTTTAGCTTATGTAATTGAGACAAATGAATTTGGGATTTCTGTGGTTGTTCAAACTGTATTGGTTTTAGACTATGTAATTTGTACTTGTTTTAAGACTATGTATTTTAGTGGCTTCATGAACCACTATGTTTATTTTTAAATTCCGCTGTGAGTTATTCTGATATTTCTGTGTCTGTGATTCTATGAATGATTTTATTTGCTCCAAATTTTATTACAATCTGTTATTTTGCATTATTCAAGTCTGACATGTGTGGATTATTGTCGATTTGAATGGTCCAAAATAGTGGGTCGTTACAAAGTGGGTCGCTCCCATTAGGGTATATCATCATCTTTCTAGATTACCATATATTATTATGGATTTGGTTGTGCATGAGAGATCTCGATTAAGGTCAGAAGACCGGGATGATGACATATTCGGTACTAGTAGTCAAGTGCTAGGCCAGTTCTGTGTGGCAGGGTATAAGATGTTCTTGTCAGACCCGGGTGCATTGATCTTGAGATGCACTCATCAAAGGTACTTCCTTACCTGGTCATAGTATGGAATCCATTCTCCAATACGTGCCTTAGCGGTTTTGATTATAGATCATATTATGCTGGAATTTAATTAATGTAACAATTCTATTTTAATAAGTATTTGTACTTAGACACTATTATAATATCACTGGATTTTCTATGAAAATGGTTTGGTTATCGTAAGGTAAAAACCCGTCGTATTTATGTGTGACGTGGTCTTGCGAGATACCTTTGTTTTTCAAAGGATTTTGATAACAATAATAATTCAAATTCAGTGTGTTTTCTCATTTTGGTTTTCCAGACTGACTTGGGTGTTATTTTATTTTAATGCTCGGGTCAGACCGAGTATTACAGATTCAGGTTAGGATGCTGTGGAGCTCAGGAGACGAGCTGGAGGAGTCTCAGGCGTATTGCATGTACTTGATTATATTTCGTTGTGTGTGTATGTTGTATATTTAGCACTTGTGAGGACAAGTTATTATAAGTGTCCATATTGATTTGTTGATTGTTGTACCCTGATGATGGTATGTATATTGATAGTTACAGTTTCTTTGTATATAGATCTGTTATTATTTATTATATTTTTTTTTGCTGCGATTATGAGATTCTGTGTTATTTTTGTTGTTTCTTCTATCTTTCTTTCTTCTTCAACCCTAACAATCCGCCTTTTTGTTCAATTTGAGTTGACATGTGCGGTTTATTGTTAGCTTAGATTGTACAAAAAAGTGGGTTGTTACAATAAGACTCTTATAGGAATATCATAAATGAATATTGTGCCTTGCAATACCTGCTTCCCCTTTTGTCCTAAAGAAGTGGATGGTATATCTTTAATAGTAAAAGCATGTCCTTGCGACCCCTTCTTTGGAAAAGGTCACTCGTTCTTTATGCGTCCTTGCTTGTGACAATTATAGCAGTTTGTAGTTGGGAAATTGAGCGCAAATTGACCTATTTTGTTACACTTGAAACAAAGAATGTTTGCCAAGTCTAGCCGTTTCTTCTGTGCTGGATCCCCTCCTCCGAGTTTCTTCCCTGCCCACTGCTTCTTACCCTTAAAATTGCTCTTGTAAAAACCCACTATTTTGGACCATTCAAATCGACAATAATCCATACATGTCTGACTTGAATAATTCAAAATAACATATTGTAATAAAATTTGGAGCAAATAAAATTAAACATAGAATCACAGACACAGAATATCAGAATAACTCGCAGCGGAAATAAAATACCATAGTAGTTCATGAAGCTACTATATACAAACTCTCAAAACATATACAAAATCTCATAGTCAAAATAAATATAATAGAAGTCAGGATACATAAATCAATAATACCGAGACAATACTGAATAGGAAATAACTGGACTAGAAGTCGATGAACCGATAGATAAATAACCTCCAACAGATCTCTAGCTTTAGGAGGTGAATCCAAAGCTGTGATTCTCAGGCTGACCCGAGCGTAAAGTAAAACACAAAACACTTGACTCAGGACATACATACTTATACAATGTAAACCAACTCAAGTGAACTGTAATAGCAATGCATAATAACTTAAAGGATGTTTGGGATCGCCCATACTTTAAGGATCCATAAACCATCAATTAAACAGTAATATCAATATCACAGAAATGTCCATATCGAAGTAAACAATGCAACTAACTGTGTTAATATGCATCACAACCATCATCAGGAAATCAAATGACATACAGAGAAGTATACCCGTGGTTATAATATTTCAGAACAATATTTTATACTTCAAAATTAAATATCATTTCAAATCCAAATCTTTATCAAATAAAGATTAAATCATTTCCAAACCATTTCAATTTATCAAAAGATCATATCTTTTCAAAACTTCCTATCAATCATTATTTGGATTCAAATCCAATTTATCAAATAAAATACCTTTTAAAATTCCAAAATATCATTCATTTATTTTTCTATCAAATCACCCTTTAAATAGACTATATTCCAATTAAATTAATTCATTTAACCATTTAAAAGTGAAGTTATTATTCTTTCAAGTCAAGTATTAAATTCCCAAAGTTTCGAACCATTCTGAGCTCATTTACTTAGTTAAAACCATAAACATTGAAAATTTCAACCTTTCACAACATTTAGAAAAAGCTGTTATAAGTTATACTTGAAAACATTTTTATTCAGCAAAGACAACATTTATAACTGCTGTAAAATCTCAATTTTAGTTGAAAATTAGTTCAATTCAGCAAAGACAGCATTTCCAGAAATGCTGTAATAGCTCAGGTTTCATATTAAAGTTTTTCATTAAATTCAACAAAGACATCAGGCAACTACAACATTTACAGAACTGCTGTAATAGCCCTTTATTAAGTTTTTAGCCTTTTAGTTTACTTCAGCAACTACAGCATTTTCAGAACTGCTGTAATAGCCTCTTATTTAAGTTTTAGTTCATTTCAGAAACGATAGCATTTCTGAAGTGCTATTAAAAGTATTTCCAGATTTTAGTGTACTTCCAGCAAACAATAAATCCCAATTTAAACCATTAAACATTATATACTTTAACATCCAAAATGTTCATTTAAAATACTTTTAACTTACGATTTTTATAATAAATTTTCCTATAAATAAAACCATTTTTCAAGAATTCACTTAATAAAATTTAAGTGTAAAATTTCTATTCTCTTCATTTTTAACAATTAAACTTAACACTTAAATTTTTATTTCCATTTTTATTTATATAACTCAAATTTTCTTTTAAACCCAAAAATCCAAATTTCCAGACTTAAGTTATATTTCAATAATTAAAATTTAACCATTCATTTAATTACATTTTTAACTTATAGAAGAATCAAAATTTCTTTATTTAAACATTAAAAATCCAATTCAAATCAAATTTTCATAAATTTACACTCTTAAACATATTTAAAATATTTAAAATACTTTATAAATTAACCACGGGCCTGTATATAGTTTTCTAACCTAGGTCAAGTGATACAGATATATATCATTTCAATCCGCAGTTTACAAAGAAAAATCCGAGTTCTATCATTTCAAACCCGCAATCCCAAGTAAAAGAAAATAAATAAAAATCGTTTAGGCCTATCATTTCAGCCCATAACGATTTTTGCCTATTCTAAAGTCCGTTCGGGTATGTATCATTTCAACCCATAATGATCTAATCTACAGGGAACTTGCAGTGTGATAAACATATATAAATGAATAGTTTAACAACATATATTAGTAACAGATGAGATGACAGGTAAATAAATAGGTTTAACATCATATAATTAATAATCACAGACAGTGATAACATAACATAATAGTACTACACATTCAATTGTTGTCAATTCACATTTGCATAAGTATAAAATGTCATGTGAGATTTACTCACCTCTTTGTGCTGGAGATATCAATTTAAATGACACAAACAGATTCCAGAAAGCACGATGACACAACAATAGATTCAAGAGGATGAGAACCAAGCTAATGATCTTGTCACAACCCATAAACAAAAAAAGTAAAATTATAAATCAATACAACATCAATTTGAAACAACTTTTGAAATAAAAAGAAAAAATGGAATGAATGTTTTTTCCTTGCTTTCTACCATTGCTTGCTCAGCCTAGGGGATGTTTTGGCTCAGGTTTGGCATGACTTTGGCTCAGGTTTGGGTTCAAAGAGGCATGACTACAAGGCATTGAAGTGGTGGAGGGGTTACTACACATGAATATGAAGAGGCTTATGCAAGTAGTGGAGTTTTGGTTCAACTTTTAGCTCGGTCTATGTCCCATCTAGGTTCGGCCATTTCATGTACAGGTCTGGACAGAGGTAGGAGGTGATGGTTAGGGGTGTGTCAAGGTGATGGTGGAGCAATAGTAGGTGGCCAAGGTCATCTAAGGTGATGGTGATGAAAACTAGGTGGCTAGGCATGCTTTTTAAGGAGTTTTTGTGATGTTTTTGTGGTGTAGGCTCAACTAGATGGTCATGGCCTGATCTAGTCAGAGGGGATGGAGATGTAGCCATGGATAATGAGGGGAAGGAAGTGGTGGAGGAGATGGTGGGGTTTAGGCCGAGCAACATGTCTAAAGAGACAAGGCAATTCAAGCAAAATTCAATGGAAAAAGAGGAAGAAAAGTAGAAAAGAATGGAGGAAGCCATTACCATTTTTGTTCTAGCCGTGAAAAATAATGAGATGGGATGTTTCTCATGTGAAAATGAATAAAATTCACGGCCAAGAACTGAAATGTACGGCCAAAACACAAGAAAAAAATGAAAAGACAAAGAAAATGAAAAGACTAGCAGCCGAAAAGTCACACGTTATAAAGCTTTTTAGTCCCTTCAAATTTCCATTTCTATTAAATCAAATAAAACAAATAAAATTTCAGTAAATGCATTAGAAAAAGAAAACAAAATAAAATGAACTGAAATAAATAAATAAGTTTAAGAGAAATAGAAAAAGAATTAAAGAAATTGTTTAAAAATTCAAAACAGGGCTTAAAAATTACAAATAATATATCACTAGCCTTAGAAAGATTTCTAATTCACTTTTAAAAATATTTTAAAACAAATAAAATTAGTAAATAAAATAAAACAAACTAAAATAAAGTGAAAAAGAAAATAAATAATTTATTTTTAGGAAAATAGAAAGATAAATAAAGAAAATAGCTTAATATATTGAAACTAGCTTAAGAAAATTGCAAACACAATCCACTTAACTTTGGAAAATTATAACAACACTTCTAAACAAATAAAAAGTCAAGTAAAATAAAATAAATGCTGAAAAAAATGAAGTGTAAATGAAAATAAAATAAAGTCTTAAGAAAATAGAAAATAACCAAAGAATTTCTTTAATTAAATGAAACTGGAAATTAGAAATTATAAACAGAATACAACTGACATTGGAAAATGTCAAATACACTTTGAAAAATGTTTTAAAACCAAAATATATACATAACATGTTATTTTACCCATATAAATATAAATTAGAACATTACATGACCAAATAAAATATTATTTATATAATTTAAAATAAACAATTTTGTTAAATACAGCAAATTACACTTAATAGTTAAAAAGGCATAACTTTCACAATATTAATCAGATTTTTACGAAAAGAAAAGAATTATTCTTAAAATTTTATTTACTTTCATAATAAAAGATAAAATTCATATTTTCAAACTTTCAAATTTTTAAATTTAAAAGTCAAAGTTTGACCATATCGACCAAAATTCACTTTTCTGGAATAATATTCTATTTAGTCATGTTTGGAATTCCAATTCATATCAAAATCAAAATTTATATTTAAAATAACAAAATTTATCCATTTTAATAAATAAAATAAAGTTTTCAAATCAGGAAATTCAATTTAAAAATAATTAAAATATACAATTAAAATAATCACAAAATACAGGGTTGTTACAGCTCTTGAAATTTGGCTTGCCTCCAACTGGTATAACTAACAATGGCTTGGCATTGACTGTAGGCACAACCCTCTTCTGGACTCCTTTCTTAATATCAAGAGCTTCAAACCTCAAAGTCATACTAATAAGGCTGGTGAATGTACCCGTAAGATTATTTTTCATTTCTCTCTAGAACTCTGGTCGCATCTTATTCACAAACATTTCATTCTTTTTAAGTGGCGTGTCTATCAATCCAAGTCCAAAGCGGGGCAATGCATTAAACTTATGCTCGTACCGTGCCACCATCATATCACCTTACTTCAAATCTGAGAAACTTATGAATAACTAAGTCCTTTCGGCTTTTGGATAAACTGCGCTTTAAAAACTTCCTTAAACTATTCCCAAGAAAACTCCTCCTCTAAAGTATTAGCCGTTATAGAATCCCACTAATCCATCGTCGACTTTTGAAGTTGTCGCGATGCTAACAGCCATTTCTCCACATCCACCAATCGAAGATCTCCAAATATCATTTCGCATGAATGAAGCCATGTGTGCACTCCAAGAATATCTTCAGTTCCATACAACGGTTTCCCACCCAAAATGGTAAAATTCTTACAGAAAGCCGCAAAGTTCATAAAGGGCTAAACTTGCGCTACCACTTCCTCTACCGGATCTACAGCTGGCATAGTATCATTTCTAGGTACCCTGCCATTAGTAGCCGTGCTAGTTCCAGATCCTCCCCTTCCTCCTCTTCTTGTATCCATCTTATATGACCTGAACAAATAACAGGTATCTTTAGATTATAAGAATGGATTAAAATGGTTTAAGAAAACAACACTAAAGGATCTAAAATGAGACTTTAGAGGACATTATTATTATTATATTAAAATTACAAATACGCCCTCTCAAGATTAACTCATTATAAGGCATTACTTACCCTATCTTTAATGAGTTGTACCCCAATCAGCCTAAGTTGTTCGCTCAACCAAAGCTCTAAAATCAACTATGACGCCCCACCTTTCTGAACCCCCGAAAAAGACACTTAACACATCCTCGATGTTCATGTGTCGCCCAAACATCCGAAAGACGACTATAGGATAAAATAAAAGAACAGAAAATATCACAACGGAATGGTTAAATATAATACAATAATAATATAGTACATAAGGTTACTCCTTAACATGGAGTTATCAAAGTCACACAAAAGTACTACTACCGTTATCCTAGGCAGTTATACACCTTGCCTTCACACTTGCTGGTACAAAATACACACACATAATAGAAGTAATAGCGGAAATAGATAATTAGATAGATAAGGAGCCTCCTACTCGTCCATCATCTTCAAAGGGCCCAAAGAAACCTATTATTCTCGGACTACTTAAATATAATTAAGTACTTGAGAGTTAAGGAAAACAAAAAACTCAGGTCAGACAATAAGTCTAGTATGAGTAAAATTCTAAATAAGGGTGGAAATAAATGACAATATGTGAGACCATGCCGCCATCTATGGAACAGGTTTTCCCTCACAATAACAACATCCATCCGCAATTAATGGACACAAACAATTAAATATCGCGAAGTATGCAAGAACTTCTCGATGAAATTAAGAAAGAAGTAAATTCAAGGGTTTTGACTCAAAGGTAAGAAAAGGGAAATTTTTTAACAAATGATTAGGAAGGCCTACCCCTTTATCGAAAATATACCTCTAGAATATACTTGAGAACTACGATGGCTCTTGGAAACCTCAAAGCCGGACCCTCCCGACCTTTGCCGAGATTCCAAGTATTTCACATCTTAGTGCGCATATAACCGAAACCAATCTAGAGTAGATGTGATAATACCCTAATAGGAGCAACCCCGCATAGCTTGGCTCTCACTCGTGCTTTGGTTTTAGTCATTTATGACAAAGGATGAATGCTCAAATGAGCAACAAATCGTCTTAAATTAATGATACACAAAGAATAAAGCCGAATCGATAGTCAATAAATCAACTATCGGGAATAATCAAAAGGATCGTATATGAAAATGAAATCATATATTCTTGCAGCTACTTGTCGATTTCAAACATGTACTATTTCTAAGTTGAAAATGAAGTAGAGCAAGTGAAGGTAGTGTTACCTCCAGGCATTACCTTGACAACAATTAACTTTTGAGATAGAGACGAGTTTTCATACTTCAACATTTAGTGCTAAGAGTATGTCTATATTCCTTTCTATATAAGCGTTATCGTTTACGGAAATTAAATTCCTTATCCTTTCCGTAATCGAATCAACTTTTAACTTTTAAAACCAAACTTGTGCTGGGATTTCACATTTCCAATATCAACAACAATATTGAAATCGGTTAATTTAATTTAACTATGATTAATTACTTCAATTACCATTATTTGGAATGGTTAATCAACCTTAATCATCATCATTAGGGTGATTAATAAAATTTAAAACACCATTACTAAAATGATTAGTTTACCTTAATACATCATTATTAAAATGATCAATTTACCTTAAAACATCATTATGGAAATATTTAACTAACTTTAAAACATCATTATTAAAACGATTAATTAACCTTAAAACATCATTATTAAAGTGATTAGTTCACTTTAAACCATCATTATTAAAGTGATTAATTAACCTTAAACATCATTAATAAAATGATTAATTTCTCTAATACATCAGTAATTAAACGATTAATTAACTTTAAACATCATTAGTGAAAATGATTAATTAATTTTATACATTATTAATAAAATGATTAATTAACTTTAAATCCATCATTATTTTAATAATTAATTAACCTTAAACATCATTATTTAAAATGATTAATTAATTTTAAATATCATTAATAAAATGGTTAATTAATTTAATGCGCATCATTATTTGAGGAATTAATTAACCTTGTAAAAACCCAAGCATAGGATTAAACAAAAAGATTTCAAAAGAGATGATATTTTTCAAAGTGTCGATATAGTGATAGTCTCTATTCAAACACTTCCATAAAAACTTTCATATGTCATTTATTTATCCAAGCACTTCATACATAAGTATAAACATGTATACCAATGTTAACCCGGCTTTAGGCAAGGCCACAAACAGGCGGATTTAACCCAATCGACTGCACAATGATCAACGCTGGATTTTCACAGATAATAAGCATGATAACCGTTATCCCGCTTTTTGACAAGGCCAAGACACCAAGAGATCGACTGGAAACTAAAGACAGTTCTCCTCCAATGCCAGCTATATACAGGTTCGCTATGGATACTGATAAATTTTGCCCGAGTCTAGATCGAGCTACAATTGGTATGACACGACAAGCAAAGCCATGAAAGCCGACGTTTCAAAATTCAAGTCAATTGGAGTTCAGATGCTCAAGATATGATTGATGCAAGTCAAGCAATGCTCCTATTCGTATCCATCAGATCGCCTCCTTCATATCCATCCCTGAGGCCTCATTCATATCCATGCAGCCTCGTATCCATAAAGCCTCAAGTGAAACACATTTGGTTCATACCCGCTAAATCCATTCCTATTCGTATCCATTGGATGCCACTAATTTCGTATCCATCAAACACCTCTGCTTCATATCCATCCAGAACTGCACTCTTCATATCCATCCATCCTCGGATTGATGCGCATCCATTATCTTCGGCTTGTTCGCATCGATCAACCAACATCCAACTCGTACCCATCAAAACTGTATTTCATATCGATTCATTATTGTACTACATTCATATCGATCGGCCAGCGATCGATGCGAATAACATAAAATGGACCGATACAAATGGCATTTATGTTGATCAATGCGAAATGGAACAACAACCATGGATGCGAACAAGACTCAACTAGATCGATACGAACAAGATGCACCCCTATGGAAGACCCAGCCGCTCAGCATGATAAGTGGATCGGTCCAAGAAGTTAGCACTGCTTCATCAAATACCACGTGCTTAGGAGCGATACGAACAGAGCGATGTGAACAAGAAGCGATGCGAACTCGATAGCCATCGAAAAATACAAACTTGCATCGATCATAACTCATAATCTACAAGTCCAAATGCCACCAAATTTTCACAGGAGCTTGCGAACAACCTCAAGAATGTTCATGATCGATCTCGGCTCAATTGGGCAAGATTTGGATCGATACGAATCTCATTCGTATCGATCATGGATCGAGTCAAAATGTTAGGGGATCGATCGTGTGGGCCCACCCACGTGAGAGAAGAGGTCTTCCGGGATCTGAGCGAGATATTTGTAGCCTACACCTATAAATAGCAGTCCAAGAGCTTCAGAAAAGGGATCTTTTTGGCTCTCCTACGCCCAGACTCTGTCGAGATTATCTTTGTACTTCACTTCTACTATTGTAACTCATTGTAACCAGCGAGAACCATCAATAAAACAGAAAATCCTTCAAAGTGGACGCATGCTACAATGCTGAACCACTATAAATCTTGTCTTTCTACTACTTTCCTTTTAATTTTTGAGTGTTCTTCACATTTATTTTCTCTACATATTTGCTATCTGTGATCTGTGACTGTAAATGGGTGCTTTCATCGACAATTGGGTGGTTTTGACCAATTTTGGCGCAATCATTTTGGTGCTTTCACTGAGAAGAACTCAGGAATTCTACAAGTTGAACTTTGGATCTGGAAATCTATGGTGAAGCAATCAGTAAGGAGACCGAGAGCAGAAAAAAGCCAGCATGAAGGAAGTCAGGAGGCTTCCCCAGGAGCGAATCAAGTGTCAGTCTTCATCACCCAATACGAGATGGAGATAATGATGGAAGCTATGCAGGAGGGAATGATGAAAAGGCAAGAAGAGATGATGCAGAACCTACTCCAGTAGATTGGACAAGCAAGAGTGCAGAGTCAAGAGAACGCCACTACAAGGGGTGCTAGAGATAGGGATCAGGAGCATGGAACAACCAGGATCCAGAACAGAATGGAAACATCAGGGGCAGCCCCAGAGCAAGAAGGCACTCCCCAGGAGCATGTTGATCCAACCTCAGGCAGGATACCAGGTGGAGCTGTTCAACACTGCATTGATAGAGGAATGGACGTCCGTCCAAGATAGCAGATTCCAGGATTCCTTCGCAAACTCGGGGGCAGATCGGAGGCAACAAACAAGGATTGTAGCTAGACGACTGTGATAGATTGGTGGAGATGGTCAGACGAGCCATGAGAGGTGGACTAGTGAATAGAGATCTGGAAGATGTTAACAGGAGCCCCTTTACTTCCGCAATTAGGCAGGCTAGGAATCCACCAGAATTCAAGCTACCGACATTGGAGATGTACGATGGAAGGACGGACCCTGCTGTTCACATGACGAAGTATATGCGGCATATGGAAGTACTGGGTGCATCAGAGGAGATCATGGTCCGATGTTTCCCACTATATCTGACGGTCATAGCAGCACTATGGTTCAGGCAATTGGAGAGCGGTACCATTAGAACATGGACCGAGTTGACTGAGAAGTTTATGAAGCAATTCAGAGTCCACATTTCAAGACCTAAGAATGTGATGAGTTTGATGACACTGAAGCAAAGAGCCGGGGAATCATTGAGGAGCTTTCTAACACGATTCCACGCAACAGAAGCGTCGGTGGATCGACCAGATCCATCCATGGTTTTAATGGCAGATGTATCCGGCATAGCTGATTGCACATGATCCAAGAACTCATTGACAAGGGATCCACCCATGGATCTAGGAGAGTTTTATCATGAAGCGGGAAGGTTCCTACGGAAAGAGGATTCAAATGCTGAGAGAGAGGAAGGAGAGGGAGTTGATGTTTATGCAGTCAAAAGCGGAGATCTGCCCGGAAAAGATTCAGGCAAGGATAAGGGGAAACGAAAAGCCGAGGATAACGATGATGGACCAAACCGACCACGAAAGGAACCGAGATTCCCCTTTTATACGGAGTTGAATGAAACTTTGGAGCTGATCTACCAGGACACCAGGGGCAGGTTCCTTATCGAAAGCCAATGAGGAGGGACCCGACCAACAGTGAAAGAAGATCAGACAAGTATTGCTTATTCCACGAGCTAAATGGTCATAGTATGAATGATTGCAGACACTTGAGGGATGAGATAGAAAGACATATCCAGAATGGTCTACTATCGCAATATGTGAGAAGGCGAGCAACAACGGTGGAATGAGAGCAACCACCGCCTGCATCAAATGAAGGTGGCTTCGGATCGAGGCATCAGCTTGTCATCAACTGATTAGAATAATAACGAATAAGTGCCATACTCCACACCAACGTGATTAAGTCATTTACACATGTGCAGGATTACAAGCGATCCTCGGGCATGCTCTGATACGACTATCAATTGCATCAGTATAGGTGTTTGCACTTTGACGTCTCTATTTTGCTTTTGCTTTTTATTTCGCACATTTGGACTTGATTTTGTTGAACATTTCTGTTGAAAGACTCATTCGAATGTAAATTTGGTTTTAATAATTCTATAACGACCAAGTCATTTACACATGTACGAGATCGCGAACGGTCCTCAGGCATGCTCTAAGATGACGATAAACCGCCATAACAAATAATTCAGAAACTCACTCGAACGTGAAATCATACATTAATGATACTAAGTCCCCCCCCGGCACACACAATTCGCCTCGAACGGCACTCGACCGTGAACGGTCACAATTCGCCTCGAAAGGCACCCGACCGCGAATGGTCACAGTTCGCCTCGGCACCCGACCGCGAACGGTTGCATACCACCCCGAATGACATACGATCTCGAATGATTGTCATTCACGGTCAGGTAAGACAATCAATCTCTTTTATAGGTCATCAATAGGATACGAACATCTAGCTTATGGCACTACAAAACACACCTTCCTATCGCAAGGCATATTTTGGGGGACAAAGTGTTAACCCGCCTTTAGGCAAGGCCACATACAGGCGAATTTAACCCAATCGACTGCACAATGATCAACGCTGGATTTTCACAGATAATAAGCATGATCACAGTTATCCCGCCTTTTGACCAGGCCGTGACACCAAGAGATCGACTGGAAACTAAAGACAGTTCTCCTCCAATGCCAGCTATATACAGGTTCGCTATGGATACTGGTAAATTTTGCCCTAGTCTAGGTCAAGCTACAATTGGTATGACATGACAAGCAAAGCCATGAAAGCCGACGTTTCAAATTTCAAGTCAATTGGAGTTCAGATGCTCAAGATATGATTGATGCAAGTCAAGCAATGCTCCTATTCGTATCCATCAGATCGCCTCCTTCGTATCCATCCCTGAGGCCTCGTTCGTATCCATGCAGCCTCGTATCCATAAAGCCTCAAGTGAAACACATTTGGTTCGTACCCGCTAAATCCATTCCCTTTCGTATCCAATGGATGCCACTAATTTTGTATCCATCAAACACCTCTGCTTCGTATCCATCTAGAACTGCACTCTTCGTATCCATCCATCCTCGGATTGATGCGCATCCATCGTCTTCGGCTTGTTCGCATCGATCAACCAACATCCAACTTGTACCCACCAAAACTGTATTTTGTATCGATTCATTATTGTACTACATTCGTATCGATCGGCCAGCGATCGATGCGAATAACATAAAATGGACCGATACAAATGGCATTTATGTTGATCGATGCGAAATGGAACAACAACCATGGATGCGAACAAGGCTCAACTAGATCGATACGAACAAGATGCACCCCTATGGAAGACCCGGTCACTCGGCATGAAAAATGGATCGGTCCAAGAAGTTAGCGCCGCGTCATCAAATACCACGTGCTTAGGAGCGATACGAACAGAGCGATGCGAACAAGAAGCGATGCGAACTCGGCAGCCATCGAAAAATACAAACTTGCATCGATCATAACTCACAATCTACAAGTCCAAATGCCACTAAATTTTCATAGGAGCTTGCGTAAAACCTCAAGAATGTTCTTGATTGATCTCGGCTCAATTGGGCAAGATTTGGATCGAGTCGAAATGTCAGGGGATCGATCGTGTGGGCCCACCCACGTAAGAGAAGAGGTCTTCCGGGATCTGAGCGAGATATTTGTAGCCTACACATATAAATAGCAGTCCAAGAGCTTCAGAAAAGGGATCTTTTTGGCTCTCCTATGCCTAGACTCTGGCGAGATTATCTTCGTACTTCACTTTTACTATTGTAACTCATTGTAACCAGCGAGAACCATCAATAAAACAAAAAATCCTTCGAAGTGGACATAGGCTACAATGCCGAACCACTATAAATCTTGTCTTTCTAATGCTTTCCTTTTAATTATTTGAGTGTTCTTCACATTTATTTTCTCTACATATTTGCTATCTTTGATCTGTGATTGTAAACGGGTGCTTTCATTGACAATTGGGTGTTTGTGACCAATTTTGGCACAAACAACCAAGGCAAATAACATTCACGTAACATGGAGAGCATCACTTGTAATCATTTACTTGAACTTTTCGAATAATCTTAAGTCATTTACTAACTACTACAGATGTCATCTTTTTAAAGCGAAAACCTAGCTAACAATCATCGCTTTACAATACATATAAAACAAATAACTAGCACCCATGAACAATAACAAAGCTTAAAACTTTGGTTTATAAAGGTGAGATTTACCTACCTAAAAGCAACCAAATCAAGTCAAACTACCACCACACCTTGAATCGACACTCAAACATGGTTTTTCTTTGTTAAAGTTTGAATTTTTGAAGCCTAAAGGGGCTAGTTGGGTTCGTCCATGGTCTATACGGGCTTAGCAATGTCTTTGAGAGGGAGGTTTGGACTTGTTTTTGAATGTTAAGGGAAGTAGAGGGGAAAGAAGTGGTTTTAAGTGGATTGTAATTATTTAAGAGGGAAAAGAATGGATTTTTCTAACTTAGAAATATTTTGAAAGCCATTAGAATGAAAATGAGAGCTTGGAAAGAGAAGTGAAGTTCTTGAAAATAAAAGAATGAAATGTAAAGTGAGAATCGAAAAAGAAAATTGTTTTGTATAAAAAATGGAATATGCAAATTACCCTTTTGCCATTTGGTCCTATACCCTCCACACTTTTATGCCACATCACCCTACTACCTTGCCTTTTACACATGCCACCATCATGCCACCCCCCTTTCGTCCTTCATTCCATAATATCATCACTTTTGTGATGTTAAGTTACCTTTTTACATTTTCTTTTAATAAACATTTAAAAGAAAAGTCAACATCACTTTATTTACTTAAGTAAATATTTTTAAACCAATTTCAACTCTAACCCATTTCATATATTATTATCTAAGCATGTTTATATGTATTCTCCAATATATAACGTTTTCCAACAACTTTTAGAGGATGAAAAATCGAAAATCCGAAAAATGATTTTCGGCCACATTTTCGGTTTTTCTCCGAACTAATTATTTTTGTAAACCAAATTTTAAAACAACATCACTATTTTTAGTTATAAATTAAAAGAGGTTAATTTGAGTTATAAAATCCAATATTTAAATATCTAAAAATATATCAAATGTTAAAATTTAAAGTGATTAAATTGCGGGTTGTTACAATAGTTCACTGGGCAACCGTCTTTCAAATTTTAAGGTATCTTCGAGGTACTATTTTCCATTGCTTTCTATTTACATCCACCTTATCCTTAGAATTACGTGCCTACTCCGACGTTGATTATGACAGCGATCACATAGATTGTAAGTCAATTACTAGATTTTGTATCTTTCCTGGCGATTCTCTTATATCCTTGAATAGTAAGAAGCAATCTATTATTTCTCGTTCTTTACGTGAAGATGAATATTATGCTATGGCATTTACTATAAAAGAGATTGTTTGGATGTGTAGGTTACTTGCGGATATAGGGGTTCCTTTTTGTGATCCTACTTCCATGTACTGTGATAATAAGTGTGTCGTTCGTATTTCTGACAACTCAGTTTTTCATGAGCGAACCAAGCAATTCATATTGATTGTCACATCATAAGTCATCATCTTGAGAAATGCATTATTACTCTACCTTTCGATCCCTCTTCCATGCAGATTGCAGACCTCTTTAATAAGTCACATCCTGTTTCTCGTTTTAGATTTTTAGTTGGCAAACTCTCGATGCTTATGGTCGCTGCATCGTGAGTTTAAAAGGGGATGTTAAGAGATATTTATTATATGTCAAATAATAAATCAGGGATATCTCAATATCTAGACTTTTCCATATATTACAATAGTAAATTAATAATTACTTGGGCTCTGAACAATGTGGCTATAAACAGTTAGTTATGGATTATATAAACATCATCAAGTTGTAATGATTTATTCATATATTCAATAAATCAATTCTTCAATTATCTTCAAAATTTATAAGTTGGAGTTGTAAGGGAAACAAATAAAGGTCCTTAAGAAACCTAAATTTGAACATTTATGTTGTTCTTAAATTAGATGTACACAAATTGAGAATATTCATGGTCAAGCATCTTGATTGGGCCACTTTGGCATAACATGGCTAGTTGTTTTTCTAGTAAAAATAAATATACATCAGAGATTAAAGTATTCAACTAATTGTTCTAGAAGAAAGATGTAAATATCTTTATAACTTGGACTTAACCATTAGTTTCTATATAGTGTTGGCGGTCCATATTTTATAAACTTTTTTAATTTTTATAAAAATTAGGTAACATAGTTATTTTTTGTAAAATTTAGCTATACCTTTGTTTGGACATTTAATCTCATTTTATTTTTCAGAGACATATAGGATTACACCATCATTTAATGTAGAAGAATCGTTGAAACAAGATGGAGCTTTAATTTAAAGACCTTCAGAAGGTAACATCTTACACTAATATATATATTATTAAAGAAATCCTCATATGTGCATCTTTTGCTCTTATATGAGAAGCCGTAAAAATTCATCGTTTAATGATTTAAAGTAGTTTTGAGACTATGTGTCATTGATTATTGTTTATTTTTTTATCACTGGTCGAAGTGATGAATGCGTCAAGTGTTTAGTGCTTTGCAATTAAAATAACTTTAACCATTTGCATTCTTATCAAGATAACTTCAAACGTTTGCATTCTTATTCAATCTTTTCTTCATAAATCTACTATAATATGATTTCGTATTTCTTATTCTATATTGCAACATTATATGATTCATTAAGTTAATTATGTTTGCTGCACATTATCTATTAATTTTGCATGCAGAAGCTCTGAATTAAGCAGTAAACTCTTTTTGGATATTGGTATATTAGATATGACTACCAGATATTGCAAGGTAAATGGTTAGATGTAGGAAATATTATGGACTGAAATTCAAAACATATTGTAATTTTACTATCATATTTAATTGTTTATTAGATAGGTAACAATATATGCTTCAGGAAACAACTACATAGCTTATTTTTAAAAGTAATGTTTCCTATTATGATTATTTGTGTGGATCCATAAGCTAGCTCCATATGGTATTATAGTTCCATAAGGTTTTCAAATGAAAGCCACCAAAATGGTAGCATGATAACTGCAATGTAATTGTGTTGTTTATAGGATCTTGGAGAGCTGTATGAGCATGGGCGGAATATCTAAAAGGCAATGGAATAACTTGAGAGAGTCGCTATTCTCTTCCAAAGTGAAGAAGTGACAACTTTTGCAAATCAATGAGAACCGAAAGTTGCGCAATTTGCTGCATAGTTAAAATAGTAAGATTTATATATTTTCTTATACCTCATTGCATAATTGCATGCTTCGAGCGGTAGTTCCATTATGTCATTTCACTACAACAAAATACCTATTTCGCAAATGGCAATGTCATGTCATAAGCCTTTAACAACGGTTATGCAACTATCGTAGTATGCGAAGTTGTAATAGGGTTGAAGCAATTCACAACTATTTTTAACCGTTGTAAAGACCCATAGTAATAAAGTCTTTTACAACTATTTTTGCCTATTGCAATGAAGTCTTTTACAATTGTTTTGGCCCATTGTAATAAAGTATTTTACAACTATTTTTGCCCATTGTTTAAAAAGAAAAATTAAAAATATTAAAGCATTAATGCAACACACAGTAGTAGATTTAATATAATTATACAAATGAAGCTAACATTGTACTAATAACAACAAAAATTATTCACATTTACTAAATAAACCTTATGTAATGATCGGTAGAAGAGGATGCATATAGATTTCACTTGAAGAAATTTGATAATTTAATGCAATATAATGTAAGAAGAAGTCGCTTTTATTCACAGAGAAATTAATTTTGTTTTATGATTATGTAAATGGGTAAAGAATTAGGGAGGTAACGAGAATTAATGATGGTAAGACTATGAGGAGACGGAGAAAATGCATTTGATGTGAGGATAAAGAAATCAGATTAACTACATTTTAAGTAAAATTTAACGAAGGAAGTGTAAATTTAGTGCAAGGCAATTAAGGAGAAAATTAACTCTTGAGTTGTCAGTGTGTGAAGATTGAAATTCTTTTTAGAGGACGTAATTGTAAAAAATTGCTAGACCTCGAGATTAATTGAGAATAGAAAATGTAAATGGTCTCATATTCTCTTCATATAATAATAGTATAGATTTCATATTGATCGTTTAAATTGAGAGTGAGTAGAATTCATTGGTTTGAAACTGTTTACCCAACAAACAGTGGTGTATGTAAGAATGTCATAGAGTACAAATTTAATTCCAGCCGTTGTGGGTATTTTTTCCCACATCATGGTGAATACGAAAAGATGTTAAGAAGCATAGAAATGACTGGAAGGTGCACTATAAAGGCCTTATCATGTAATCATAAGGACAAGGCAAAGCGTTAGGGGCAAATTTGGCATAGTTAGAAAATAAAGTCAAAGCTCTTGAAAAATGCTCTCAAGGTCAGGACATGCACATAGGTCGAAGCCACGTCTTAATCAAGCTACGGATTGGAAGATATGATCATCTTAAAATTTGTCGACTACCTAACCGACTCGAGCCCCACTTGGAGAGCCACTGCCTGATTCAGACAAAAGGAAAATTTAGTGGTATTGGAATACTCTACTCAATGATACAAAGCTACAGGTACAAGTTTCATCAAATTTTGACTTGAAATAAAGGAGTTATAGCCTATAAGCATCTGTAGCACAATAGTAAAGACTCATGCTCTTCAGCCCGAGTTCGAGTCATGGCATTATTTTTATGGAACAAGAGGAATTGTCTGTTAGGGAATCTAACTACTGGATGCCTAACCATATCCAACGTAAGGAAGGAAAAGAGACAAGGCGAGAAAAGAGAAGAGGGGAGGATCCCAACAACGAAAAAGAAGAAGTTAGGGAGGATCCCCCCATTTGGTAGCTCGGTACCGAACATAAATTCTTGTTTGGTACCCCTGGGTACCGAATAGTTAATCCTATCCGATACTCAAGGTACAAAATAGGATTTCCTTTCTGGTACCCAAGGTACCGAACATGACTCTACCAAACCAAGCATAGAGATACCCACCAAACCGAGTGAACAGGAGCCTACCGAACCAAGGACAGAGATACCCACCAAGCCAAGGGTAAAGGTGCTAATAGAATGAAGAGAGAGAAGGCGTGAACCTAGCCATCAAAGCTCCATGTGCACATGCACCGGACCGACCTACCAAAGTCAAGCTCTCAACCGAACTAAATAGTGTATATATAGAAGGAAATCAACATATATTTGGAAATTATCCAGCATATTCTAGATTCCCGAGAATATTCCCTCTGGGCAAGATATACAAGGAAATATCCTATTTAGTCACACCTTATCTTCATCCCTATAAATACCAAAGCATCCAACAACAATGTGGAGGGATTATGGAGAGCCAAGCTAATAGCAACAATGGTAGACAAGTCAGAGGCTCGAAGGAACAACTAGCAGGATCTTCCAAACAAGAACAACTAGCCAGATCAGCTAGTAGGAAATAGCCTAACAAAAACAACTAGCCGGAGCAGCTAGCAGGAATAGATAGTCGGATTAGCTAGCAGGAACAACCTAGCAGGATCGGCTAGCAGGAGTAGCCTATCAGGATCATCTAGGAGGAGTAGCCTAGCAGGAACAGCCTAGCAGGAACCACCTAAATGGAACAGCCTAATAGAGACAACCGAACAGGAATAGGCAGCCAAGAATAGCCAAATAGGAATGGTCGAACAGACTTCCCTGAGCTATATCTTACTTTCTATTGAGCTTTAGACTATTGTATCTTGTATCTCAAACATTAAATCAAAGATCCATAAGAAGAATAATGAAAATGGACCGTGGATGTAGGTACATTCTTGTTGAACCAATATAAATCTTTGTGTTCTCTACTTTACTGCAACTTACTTTCCGCATAACCTATGTGTGATATACTCTCTAAAAAATCAATCATAATACAAATATAATAGCTGTGTTATATAACTCATATTCACAGCTCTACAACTAATCGATTGGAGTTGTTTGCCTATTTTTTGTGCTTTCACTGAGAACTATTTATCAACATGCCTTTGATATCAAAGAATAAGATTGGTGCTACCACGAGAATGTAGGGTGCGTCGGTCCACTCGATCAAACAACTACCAATCAAGATGATCATTTAGTAAGCAATCCGGTGCTAGAAGAAGTAATTACCAAAGGCAACCTGGATAAAGTTGTGGTTAAGCTCAATAAATGTTTCGCTGCCCTACATCAAGCAATAGTGGACCAACTTATGACACGCTTAGGGCACGTGCCAACTATTGGTCGCAACACTTGAACATAAAGGCAATCCTAGTCTAGGGATTCAGAAGACGACGATCAGGAAGGTCCAAGATCTAGAAGAAGGAATGAAAAGGTAGGAAATGAGCGAGATTTCAGCCCAAAGCTGGACCTGGGAAGCAGTTCAGTACCAAACTAAACAGGATGATGCCAAACCATGAACAGTTGTAGCAAACTCTTCCTATTCCCTCATTGAAATCATGATTAATAAAGGATAAAATAATCACTAGGACTGATCTAAGAGCCATTACCAGGCCCATAACTGAAGATTAAATCATCATATGAAAGATGAAAGAAATCATTCTCCCCATATGGAAAGGTAGAGCTATCATTGAGAATCACCCCAAACTTGAGGATACGATGGCTCAATCATTACACAATTCATACAAATGTAAACAAGTGGAGTGAGGAATCGGAACTTAGTTGAGCAGTACCTTCTTCTTAGAGATAGGACTACCAGGGACCCTAGGGATTTCAAGATGCCTACTATGGAACCATATCAAGGGCTTACTAACCCTATAGTGAATTTACAATGGTATGCCTAGCACATATCGGTAAGAGTAGCCATAGAAAAAGCCTCATGCAAGTGATTTCCTCTATTTTTGGCGGACTTAGCTACTATGTGGTTTTATGGTTGACTCCTATGCTCAATTCATTCTTGCCGCAACTGCGGGAATTCAAAACATATATGAAAGGTTCATCGTGATTAATTTTATAGTGGAGTGTACCTTGGAGAAACTTTACTAAGAGATTGATAATGGAGAAGCTAGCCGCATTAGGGGAGTTTGTCTATGAGCTGGCAAAGTACATGGGGTTGGAACGCACTACGTCAGGAAGGCAGCCTAGTATAGCTACTACAAAAGAGTCTAATAGTAACTGCAAATGATGATGGAAGATATGGTAGCTCTTTTCCTAGCTAGTATTCGAAGATGAAAGAGCATTCCTTAGGCTCATGAAGCAAGTGACACCAATGCAGGTCTAGAGAGACCAAGTCTAGAGTTTTGGTAGCAAGGAACAAGCAAGGCAGGAAGAGGACATCGAAATCTAAACTTCAACAAACTGAACCGGTTAGGGCTCGAACCAAATTAGACTAAGGTAGAACTAATCAGTACCAAACCAGACTAATGTGTCAAATATTAGCTGAGCGGAACAAGAAACCAGAGCTTCACAAGATGAACCACTGTTAGTACCCTCCAAACTGTTGGAACTGGGCCAGCTCGCAACAGAAGTTAAGAGTGAATTTAATTTTTTTTACCATAATGGACCTTTATTAGGCCTAAGAAGTTAAATTTTTTAGAACGTTAACAAATTTGGTTTGAATAAATCATGTATTTTAATTAACTTTATTTATTTTGTAATATAAAGTCAATTTGTTTTGATTTAATTTATATGCATGCATATATACATACACACACATATGCATATAGGTATATATATGCATGTGTGTGTGCCTGTGTGTAACATAATAATCCGTAGAGGGTATAACATGCCTGTATATATATGTTAGGATTTACATCACAACGGACACATTAGCTCATTTTGTATGTATTGTATTTTGTCCAAATATGTGCATGTGTGTGTGTGTGTATATATTATAAATTCAAAATAATTATACACACACACATATATGTGTGTGTATTATAAATATGTTTCATTGTTAAACTATTACAACATATATTTATATATATATATAACTATATAATATTATAATCAATAACTTAAATCATTTATGTATATATATAGATAGATAAATGCATATATATATATATATAATTTTTTATAACATATGCGAAATATAAATTGACCATTTTATTATATATATATACATATAATAAATATACATAATTAAAGATAAATAATTTCATGATTTATTATATATATACATAAATACAAAATAAATAAATAAATATACATAATAATTTTAAAATTTATTCCAGTTTGAAACTAACTTAGATTTGCAGATATTTTAATTTTAATATATTTTCTAGGAATTAATAGTAGTTTCGGCCATAATTAATTGATATAAAATAATTATACGACAAAAATTCAAATTTTAATATTTCTAAAAAACTAGGATCATATTATAGGTATTGCAGAAAAATTTGAGACTTTTATGAAGTTAAATATTATTTTTAATAGAATAATGAACATTCGATCGAAATGTATATTGATTATTGAAAATATAAAATAGTGTTAAAAAATTTTGAAAAAATTTCAAAGAGCTTCTGATATGATCTAGCAATTTAAAAAAAATACGACATCGAATTTTAGAATCATTAATTATTTTACACAAAATAATAAATCCATATAATAATTAAATATTGATAAAAAAATATGTAATATAATATATAATTAATTTGGATGTATAATTCATAATAAATATAAACTAGTATAAGGAAATTTTTGAATCAATATTATATAGTATATAATCATATATGCTTTTATATGAATAGTGTAGACTTATATACAAATTAATATATTTATACATATATATTAATTAACATAATATTAAAATCAATTTTATATAACAAATAATTTCTAATTATATTTGAATTATGAACATAAACATCAAAAATCATGAATATAACCAATCTGGTTGTGACAATTACATTTACATATAAAAATCTCGCCTAACTAATTATATAACAATAATATATACATATATATTCAGATGTCCATGATTAATAGATTAAAAACCATGATATTTTATATATATGAATGAATATTACCTATTACAGATGCCTTTGAGTCGACGTTGAAATAATGAATTCCCTTCTTTGAATATCTCTCGATCCACCAGATTGCTAGTTTGGAATGCTTCAGCGATAACTGAAATTTCGGTGAGTTTAACTCACCATTTTGGTCAAATTAGCATATTATAATATAGATAAAAATATAATATTTGTGTTTGGTTGAAATTATTGGCTGTTTGGTTAAATATTCGCTTTTACAAGTGCTAATTATTTAAAATTTAAATATAGGAATGTTATTGACGATTTTAGATTTCTCACTGTAATGATTTAAAATTTCAAGGTATATATATAACAGTTAATTCTATTTAGTTATAACCCTATTATATAGATTTGTTAATTGTTGAATCTTGATTATTTAGCACTACAGGTGACATTGTGATATGTTTAAAACTTAACCCTATAGTGATAAAAATCAATAACAATATTGGTTAAGTGCTTTGGTGGCTATTGACCTCAATTTAGTATTTTGAAAATACTATTAATTTCTAATTATATTTTTATTTAAGCAGTTTTTGATCTTCTATATTTTAAACCAACCTTTTTATTTGCTTTCCATAAACCATTTAGAAATGTTTTAAATTTGTTTAACTATCATTTACTGATAATTTAGAGTTGTTTAATTATTGTTTAATAATGTTTAAAAAAAATTGTTTCCATTTAATATTTTTTAAAAGTTATTTATTAATATTTTAATATTGTGAAAATTTATTTATTTAAATAATTGATAATGTTTGAAGATAATAAACATTATTTATTAACAATATTTTGGAAGTCAATTATT
The DNA here is from genome assembly GCA_030737815.1 of Allium fistulosum. NCBI lineage: Eukaryota > Viridiplantae > Streptophyta > Magnoliopsida > Asparagales > Amaryllidaceae > Allium > Allium fistulosum. The sequence goes on along the minus strand of CM060904.1, from coordinate 264,552,903 downwards.
TATTATAATAAGGTTTTTGAAGATTAATTATTAACTATTATATTAATAATGTTTGAAATTATTAATTATTATATTAGTAATGCTTTGAAGTTATTTATTATTACACTAATAATGCTTTGAAGTTATTTATTATTACACTAATAATGCTTTGAAGTTATTTATTATTACACTAATAATGTTTTGAAGTAGATTTATTATTTAATTAATGATGTTATAAAGGAAATTAACTATGTTATTAATGTTGTTGAAAACTTAATTTATTATTTATTTATGGTGTTTAAAATTAATTAATTTATCTGATAAATTGTATTTATAAATAATAAATTGACTTATAAAGGAATTTCATTTAATAAAGAGTTTATAAATGAAAATGGAGTTTTGTATTTATAATGGATTTTTTATAAAGGATTTATAATTAATTTTTATAAAGGGATTTTAGAAAACATGTTTGTAAAGAAATGTTAGAAAGGATTTTTATAAAGGATTTTTATAAAGGAGTTCTACAAAAGAATAAGTTTTATATAAGGCTATATAGATTTATAAAATGAGTTTTATAAATAGTTTTATGGATTTCTAAAAGAATTATATATATTGTTTTAGAGGTTAACAAAAGAGTTATATAAATGATTTTAGAGATTTATAAAAGGGGAATTTATAAAAGAAGATAAGATTGATTTCCAAAAATGATCTTTAAATAATTATGGTGGTATGGAAACATCTTTCCACACTCAATACCAAATAGAAAATCTTTCTCAGTTTTTGTAAATATACTTATAACGTTGAGATAAGTATATAAATACATTTTCTAAGTAGTGAAAGTGTAGTGCTTTTGTGAATATACTTATACCATTGAGATAAGTATATCGATATTTTTTCGAGTATTGAAAGAAGTATAAAAGATTTGTGAATATATCTTTGTAAAAGTATTTTAATACAAGTATTTATAAAGCAATTTTAATTCATGAATGGATTAATTAAAGAGTTTAGTGGTTGCTTATGTGTTTAACTAATGTTGGTTTCCCTATGGAAATATATCCCTAATTTGGTTGTTGCTTTGTTGTCTATTTGATAGTTAATAACTGACTATCAAACTTGGCCAGTTTTAAACTATCGTTGTTGGTTCGGAGTGACCAAAATTGGATATATTATCCGGAAATCACTTCGAACCAGCATAAGCGTTCGAATTGGAACATCTTGAAGATGATTAAATATGGAGCTTTCAAAGTGCAAGGGCTACTTACTACTAATCTCAAGGGTGATTCCAAAATGGATGTTGTAGAGGTAGTGCCTTCGGTTTCGTTCAAACCCAAAATAAACTTGTATGGATGAATGTTGACATTTCATTTCTGCTTGGAGGGCAGTGTTAGCATTCAAAGTGGAATTGCTATCTAAAAGGTAAAATGTACCTCTAGCCTTATCTATCGATAAATGAATAAAGTAGGGACGTGCCATAGTGCTAAGTGGGTCACTCCCATTAGGGTATGATCATCCATTATCTAGAGTCGATATCTATGTATGCTTTGGGTCACACTATGGTTGTTGATCAATCAAAGGGTGATCATATTCGGTGCTATCCTATAAGGGGTAGGGCCGATCTTGAGTAGCAGAGGTGCAGCGTGATGTATCCTCAAGTATATTTTATCTAGAGATATATTGATTCGGTGGGTAGACCCTTCCCCTTTCACAGTTGGAATCCATTTTCCAATACGAGCCTTCAGAATTGATTGTATACCTATTATGATGGGATTTAATTAATGTAACAATTTCAGTTATTATTCATTATTTATTTTAAACCATAGATATTATTATAATATCAAAAGATTTCCTATAGAATTTTTTTGGTTATCCTAAGGTAAAAGCCCATATGTAGTTATGTGCGAAGTGGTCTCATGAGATACCTTTATTTTCAAAAGATTTTTATAACATTAAAATTCAATTGAGGTGCATTTCTCATGTTTGTTTACTAGACTAATCTGAGTGTTATTTTATTATAATGCTTGGGTAAACCGAGCATATTTACTGATCTAGTTTGGATGTTTTGGAGCTTCAGGAGATGAGATGGAGGCCCGAGACGTATTCACATATATGTTATTTTTCGCTGCATTGTTTGTCTATATTTAACAACACTTGTGATGTAACGACCCATAATTTTCGATAATTAAAAATTAGTTAATTTAATAAGGTTTTATGAAATTAAATGTTGGAAGAAATGAATATTTGTGATTTAATAATAAGAATATAATTGGAATGAAGTGTAATAGTATTAATTTAAGGTAATTGATAACTGCTTTAAATGTAATTCCAATTAATTGAGATGAATAGAAGTTATAATTGGTTATAGATTGTAAAAAAATTGTAATAATGTATGTATTAATTGGTAATTGGATTAAAGGAGTAATTGATAATTTAAATGTGGTATTAATTATGAAATAAGGTGTAATTAATTGTAATTGATAAAAGTAATGTTGTAGTAGTAGTATAACATTTGTTTGTAAATTATAAATTTATAAATGTGATTAAAAGTTAATGGTGACAAATATTATATGTTACCAATTTATTTAATCTGCTGAATTAAATTTAAAAAAAATTGCAATTAAATGTAAATAAATGCTACATTAATGTGAGTTAAGACAATAACTGCAAATTGTGAATGTAGTAAAATGCATAGAAATGTTAATTATATTCACAAGGCAACAATTGATTTATTTGGATTTTAAAATTTTAATAAATTTGGGAAAATTTCAATGTGATTGAATTATTGCAACTAATATGGTAAAAGATGATAATTGTAGAATATTAGTGTAATAAGATATAAGAAAATGTTAACTATGTCTATAGAGTAATGATTGATTGAATAAATAGATTGAAATCAAATTAAATCAATTTACTGGAATTAAATTATATTAATTGGATTCAATTACAGTTGAAATTGAACACTGTAATTAGTGTAATATTTAACACTGGATTGATATATATGTTTGTTTTAAACTATTGTAAATATCCATGTAATCAGAAATGATAAAATTTGTTAGTTATTAAAAGTGGAATTAAAAAGTGATTTAATCAATTTAATAATAATTTATTTAATTAACGTGAAAATAGCCATTTTGGCAACTGTCTCGAATTTCGAAGAAACCAGTTTCATCGGATCTATAATGGTGAATTATTGTAAGGTTTCAAGTTTCGTAGCGATCATACTTGTCGTTTGATCGTACGGACTCGAAACGCGTAGAAATCAATTTAATTGAAATCAATTTGAAATAGGCTAATTTTTAAGCTAAGTTCTTTATACGATAAAATTAGGGCTTGAAACCTGTTCCATTGAGTTTAAGACTATCGAAAACATCTATTTTGATATATGGGATGACCCATTTTGGTTTCGGGAACGAAATGGGCTTTTCGAGTCGTTTATCGCTCCAATCCAAATCGATCTGGTCCATTCTTTATATATTTAGATTTGCCTATATATATTCCATTATTATGTATGTACATTTCCTTCTCACCTCCTCCTTCCAATGGCAGACAAACCAAAACCTAATTCCTAATTCCAATTTCTATTGCAAATCAAAATCAAATCGAAAAATTCAAACTCCTCCAAACTGTATCAAATTATATACCGTTTCGAAGCTCTCGACGAGCGTAATCCACTGGTGCAATTCGTTTCTTGAATCGATGCACCGTTTGTCTAGAAATCGAGAATGTAACTCGGCCGTCCATTCTATGTTTTGGACGATCCAATGGTGGATCGTCGTCCGATCGACGATCGGGAGGCGACGTTGGGAAGTGGGACGCGTGCAGGTCATAGATCTGGTGTTAGTTCATGCTATTGGTGGTCAGAATCACCTCAAAATTGATGATGAACTGGTGGCGGCTATGGGCGTTTGGAGGCGTAAGGGCATAGCGCGAGTAAGGCCAAGGGACGCCTGGCCTAGGGCTGGTCAGGGGCAACATCTGATTAGGTCGGCGGCGATGGATTAGGCGGCGGCGATCGTGTTTTAGGTGGCGGCCGTTCTTTGTTTCTACGTGTTCGAGCGCGAATGAGATAAGGGTTTATGGCTTGGTGATGTGGTAAACAATTTTGGTTATATTATTATTATTTTATTTAAATTTTGATTTCAAATGTTCTAATGATCATATTTTTTTCATACGAGCTCGGATTTACGCGCGGTTTATTCCACTGGGATCGTATCGAAATTCCGGACATTTTTGAACTGGTTTGGTCGAATTATGGGACTGTTGAAATTTAGGCCTTTATTTGAATTTCAAATCGATTTGGAATTCAAAGGTGAGTGTTTTAACCCACTCACAATTACTAAATTATCTTATGTTAGTTAAATTAAAATTTTGATGTGTTTTGAAATTTATTGATTGATGTTTGGTATGTTTAAATTGTCATTCTAGTTAAACTTGACTTTTATTGCAATTAATCATCGTTTAATTTAATATCTGTTAATGATAATCGGTTATCTATTGATGTTTATTGGTTGATTTGGATGGTGGTTGTGATGGATGTTTGATTGTTGATATTGGATGACTAGATGTGTATGTTATATGGTTATAACACTTCAAGTTCCTTATGGGTTGAAGATACATACTTGAACGATCTATAGATTAGGTAAAAATCGTAATGTGTTGAAATGATAGACTCGAGCGATTTTATGGATTTTATTTAATTCGGGACTACGGGTTGAAATGATATATACCCGTAAAAATATTAAATTGCGGATTGAAATGATAAATATCCGTATCACTTGACCATAGGGTAGAAAATTATATACGGACACCAGATTGGTTAAATTAAATGATTTTTAAGTCCTTAAATTTTGAATTCAGTTAACTGGCATTTTGAAATAGAAATTGATTTATATAGACTGTATTATTTTCGATAATCCAAGCATTAATGTTGAAATTGGAATTGATTTAATGAATTGTTCAAAGGAATTAAATTGGAATTTCAAAGTTGAAGTGTCAAATATAAATGATTTTATCGGAATTGAGTTATTGAAATGTTTGGATATAACTTTGAAATCTATTGTAAACTAATTTAATTAAATTAACTATTTTAATCAATTTAAAACTATTTTAATTTATTTTAATCAATTATAACCTATTTAATCCAATTTAATCTATTTTACCTATTTTAAACTGATTAAATTTATTTAATATAACTTAATCTATTTTAAATTTATTTACTCTATTTAAAATATATTTAAGATAATTTAAATCCATTTAATCTACTTTAAATCTATATAAATTATTTTAAATCTAATTATATCAAATTTAAATCTATTGTAAACTATTTCTATTATTCAAACTATTCTAGTTTATTTAAACTATTTTTAAACTATTAAAACTATTTATGCCTATCTAAACTATTTTCTAAAATTTCAGACTGTGTAAAGAGAAAGTATTTACATGTAGATCCTTAATGATAATACAACCTAAGTTGGGTTTTGAAGTTGATACCGTTTTGTGAAATGACATATTTGAGTACATATGATGATTTTGGAATGAGGATTTAATTAACCTATCTTATCGATAATTTCATAAGTGAATATGATTTTGAAAGTGAATATGATTTTGAAGTGAATATGGTTTTGGAAGTGAATATGATTTCGAAAGTGATATAGTTTGCAAATTGAATATGATATTTTGATATTAATTATGAATTGACTTTTGAAATGTAAAAGAACCATCCGGTGTGAAATAAGCGGTTGGTTGTTAAAGAGACCAGGATCGGATATTGTCATACTTTCTGCCAATACTGAAAACCACTTTAACAACTGTGTACATGGTGGAGATTCCAGAAATGAAGTAGGATGGTTTGGCGAACGATTCTGAATGAGGTATTTACGTGACCCTGACTCCCGTGAGTCAGCTTGATATGGCTATAACAGGAGCTATGCCGGGCCAAGTGAGGTCATTCCTCCTATCAGACACATTTCTTCGATACCATTCTATTACTTTGTGATTTATTTGGTGGCCACCCCTTGATTTTGATTTGGGAGTGTGTTCCGAGGTAGGCGGTAGTAGCTGCTATGCGTTACCACCAGTCCGGATCCCCAAAACGGTAGAATCCTACCCTGGGCATTGCCTTGCATGCCTTGTCGCATGCATTATCGCGCCTTCTACAAGTTTGTTTTGTACCATACCTATGGAGTACCCTCTGGGTAAACCTCACGGAGGAGCATACGGTACTGTATAGACTTTGGGAATATATAAAATGTGTTAAGGGGGATATGGATAACGTTTTAACGCTAATTTAATACTTTACTTTACTGTAGACATATTATAATAGCATATTGTACTACATAGTAGATAGTTTAATAGATCCTTCGGAGATGTAAATACCGAACATCTCTTAAGTTATTGCACTCATGTTAGACACTAGATAGGAGATGTCAAACCCTGTAAACATCTCTAACGCCGTTACACCCATCTACTGTCGATTTAACTTACATAAGATCTTTTAATTCTGACTCGAGTGTTTTGTCTTTTCAATTCACTTGGGTCAGTCTGAGCTTTTCAGTTTAGCAAAGACTACTTTCTGGAGGATGAAGACGAAGATTTTGTACGATTATTATATATTATATTTACTCCACTGCATCACGTTGTTCCGCTGCATTTATTTATTATTTGTCCTTGTTTTATGTAACTCTGATCTGTATTATAAATGTTTAATCAATGTTATTTGTAAACAGCTTCATGAACTGTTTATTTGATTATTATATTTTTTCATACCGCTGCGAGATTCTGTATTTGTTTTTTTTTCTCTGCCTTTTCTTATTTACCCCATAACAATCTGCCCTTTTGAATGGTTTTAGTCTGACGTGTGTGTCTGCTTAAAACGTCCAAAAAGGCAGGTCGTTACAGTTGGTATCAGAGCTTTGGTTTAGCGATAACCTCAGCTTTGTAGGGACTGACTCATATTAAATAGGGTAGTAATACCCTAGAATGAGTCGTTGAGTGTATATATATGAGAGCGCGTATTTGTTAGTGTTATAAAAAGTTTTTGTATTGTGTTAATTTGTTCTGTTTTGTATTTATAAATTTTGGTCGGTGCATAGGACGCTATGACATCGATAGGGATTTCTAAACACTAAATAGGGCAGACCGACACAATATTGTTTTAAAATATAGGTAAATGAAATAATTTTGCCAATTATATATTTTGTATATGAAATAATAAATTTTATAAATGATATAGCTGGATGTAATATGTTGTTTGTTAGGTAGAGAAATTTCATAAATATTAATTGAAAAACAAGATTTACAAATAAAATGAATATAAATTGAAATTTGAGAACTTAAGTACCGGGATTTTTGGAAATTTCTTTCAAATGATTTTGGAATATAATCTTAGAATTATTTTGGAATAAAATATTTGTTTTCGGTATAAATATTTCAAAATGATTTGAAAGAAATATTTAATGAATTTTTTAAGGAAATAAGTTCTGTACTCCCCACTCTGTCGTTGGAAAATAATTTCGGTGATGAGTGCACGCATCATCGACGTTCATTTTCGAGTTTCAAAGTGGGAAGACCGTCATAGTAGTTTACTACACATTTGTTTTGATAATTAAATCTTAATTTAAAATTCCAAATATGATTTGATATGTATAAAAGATATGATTATATATATTATTTTAAAATAATTGAAAAGGAAACCGATTGTTTACCTCTTAAGTTCCTGTAAATTTGAAATTGAAATTATTGAAATAAATGGAATCTTGACTATATTAATAATTGAAAACTTCTAAAATGAAAATAAGAAATTTGATGTTAAAATGATTAATGAAATAGATAAGAAATTGAAATTTTGAAAATAGTAAATAAAAAGGAAATGTAAAAAAGAATTTGTAACTATTGAACATTTTGTTAACTAAATAATAAGAGAAACTTGGGTAGTATTCAATTGCATTCTAAAAGACATATATATAACTTACCAAATTATAAAAAGTTGAAATGTTAAATAGGATATGTAATAGAATATTGTACAAGTAAACTTTAGTAAATGAAAGTGCAATGGAATTACTTCTATAAATAAGAATTCTAATGTTATAAATCGTTATAAACTGAAGTTAATAGTTTGAAATGTTACCAATCAAATGTAATAAAAGTGAATAAGGAAAGGAATGATTATAAACTTAAGTTAACATTTAAACTATTTATAATCAGATTGAATAGTAAAAGGTGAATACTATAAGTAAATAATGATAAACTTAATTTAATGTTGAAGCCATATATAATTAAAATGATTTTTACGTTAATTGAATGATTATAACTTCAAAAAAAATTGAAATGATTTAGAAATGGATTTAATATTCAGTAATGCTATATATGGAAGAATAAATGTGAAAAGGAAATATCTATCAATGATGAATTAAACTGTAAAGAGACTTACATAATAATAAATAATCTAATAATTGAAATGGAAGTAATTTATGTAAGTAATGAATGTAAAGTAATGAAAAGAAAAACGGTATTGCATAAATGAATGGAAAATAAATTTTGAAAGTGATAAATGTGAAGAAATTTAACAAGCACTATATGAACAAAGGAGAAATGAACCTTTTTCAGTAATAACGAATGTAAATTAATGAAAATAAACATTATATGAATGAGAAAAGAAAAGTAAATGATGAAAAAAGGGGAAAATCAAACTAAATTGTAAATGTGAAGTAAACTGAAATACAATGTATACATTACTTCAATAATGAATTCATTTATGATCCAAATAATTGAAATGGATATAACTTATGTAAGTAAAAAATGTAAATCAATGAAATAAGCCTTACACGAATGAATGAAAATTAAAATTTTGTAAGTATCGAATGTGAATTAAAGAAAATAATTATATGAGAAAAATGAACAATAAATGATGTAAAAACGATAAATAGAGTAAACTAAAAAAAATTGTGTAGAATTCTTTGTTTGTTGGGCTTATGGATTGGTTGGGAAAGGATACTTCTATTTTGTATAGAGATGTATAAATAATCTATAAAGCTTTATCTACGAATGTTGAGTATATGGTTTACTTCATAGTTTATTTATCATTTTATATGAATGGAAATTCTAAACCCGAACAAACCATTTGTTTTGGTTGCTATGGATGGATGATTGATTTCTTGGTTGAAATGATGTTTGTACTGTTTGTTTGCAAATGATTATTGTTATGTTGTGATGTTTGTTGTTATTTATTGAAACAACTTAAATATTTCACTTTTATATAATTATTAACTCTTTTGGATTATATAAGTGAAATACAGGTTTATGGAAGCAATAGTTACTGCTTTTGGTTTCATAAAATAAGCGTTATTTGCCCGACAAATAGGTACGTTCTCGGATTATGGTTTTATAGCGATATTATATTGTTTTCCCATGGTTTGGGATATTTTATTTTGAAATATATGATATATTGTTATTATTGATATTATTATTTCTCCCAAACCTCTCCGTACAAAGGAGACTTTGTCAAAAAAATTCGGGAATTTTGGAGTCAGAAAATTTTTGTGAAATGTTTTCCAAACTTTTGTTAACTTGAATATAAAGGATTTGATTGTTATAAATTGATATATTTTATTTAAATTATTTAATTATGTAAATTAATTGTTTATAAATTCAACATTTTGAATAAGATATATTGATTTCTTAATTCCTCCTTTCCCTTCTTTTCCTTTTTTGGGACGAAAAGTTTTGAGTAGGGGAGAGTGTAACGACCCGTAATTTTCGATAATTAAAAATTAGTTAATTTAATAAGTATTTGTGTAACTAAATGTTGGAAGAAATGAAAATTTGTGATTAAATAATAAGAATATAATTAGAATGAAGTGTAATAGTATTAATTTAAGTTAACTGATAACTACTTTAAATGTAATTCCAATTAATTGAGATGAATAGAAGTTATAATTGGTTATAGATTGTAGAAAAATTGTAATAATGTATGTATTAATTGATAATTGGATTAAAAGAGTAATTGATAATTTAAATGTGGTATTAATTATGAAATAAGGTGTAATTAATTGTAAATGATAAAAGTAATGTTGTAGTAGTAGTATAACATTTGTTTGTAAATAATAAACTTATAAATGTGGTTAAAAGTTAATGGTGACAATTATTATATGTTACCAATTTATTTAATCTGCTGAATTAAATTTAAAACCAATTGCAATTAAATGTAAATAAATTCTACATTAATGTAAGTTAAGACAATAACTACAAATTGTGAATATAATAAAATGTATAGAAATGTTAATTATATTCACAAGGCAATAATTGATTTATTGGGATTTTAAAATTTTAATAAATTTGGGAAATTTTCAATGTAATTGAATTATTGCAACTAATATGGTAAAAGATGATAATCGTAGAATATTAGTGTAATAAGATATAAACAAATGTTAACTATGTCCATAGAGTAATGATTGATTGAATAAAAAGATTGAAATCAAATTAAATCAATTTACTGGAATTAAATTATATTAATTGGATTCAATTACAGTTGAAATTGAACACTGTAGTTAATGTAATATTTAACACTGGATTGATATGTAAATTTGTTTTAAATTATTGTAAATATCCAAGTAATCAGAAATGATAAAATTTGTTAGTTATTAAAAGTAGAATTAAAAAGTTATTTAATTAATTTAATAATAATTTATTTAATTAACGTGAAAATAGCCATTTTGGCAACTGTCTCGGATTTTGACGAAACTAGTTTCATCGGAGCCGTAATGGTGAATTATTATAAGGTTTCAAGTTTCGTAACGATCGGACTTGTTGTTTGATCAGACGGACTCAAAACGCGTAGAAATCAATTTAATTGAAATCAATTTGAAATATGCTGATTTTTAAGCTAACTTCTTTATACTTTAGGATTAGGACTTAAAACCTGTTCCAATGAGTTTAAAACTATCGAAAACATCTATTTAGATATATGGGATGATCCATTTTCATTTCAAGAACGAAACGAGCTTTTTGGGTCGTTTATCGTTCCAATCCAAATCGAACTGGTCCATTCTTTCTATATTCAAATCCGCCTATATATATTCCATTATTCTGTATATACATTTCCTTATCACCTCCTCCTTCCAATGGCAGATAAACCAAAATCTAATTCCTAATTCCAATTTCTATTGCAAATCAAAATCAAATCTAAAAATTCAAACTCCTCCAAACTATATCAAATTATATACCGTTTCGAAGCTCTCGACAAGCGTAATCCACTTGTGCAATTAGTTTCTCGAATCGATGCACCATTTTAAATTTAGGCCTTTATTTGAATTTCAAATCGATTTGGATTCAAAGGTGAGTTTTTTAACCCACTCACAATTACTAAATTATCTTATGTTAGTTAAATTAAAATTTTGATGTGTTTTGAAATTTATTGATTGATGTTTGGTATGTTTAAATTGTCATTCTATTTAAACATGACTTTTATTGCATTTAATCATCGTTTAATTTAATATCTGTTAATGATAATCAGTTATCTATTGATGTTTGTTGGTGGATTTGGATGTTGGTTGTGATGGATGTTTGATTGTTGATATTGGATGACTGGATGTGTATGTTATATGGTTATAACACTGCAAGTTCCTTATGGGTTGAAAAGATACATACTCGAACGATCTATAGATTAGGTAAAAATCGTATTGGGTTGAAATGATAGACTCGAGCGATTTTATGGATTTTATTTAATTCGGGACTGCGGGTTGAAATGATATATACCCGTAAAAATTTTAAATTGCAGATTGAAATGATAAATATCTGTATCACTTGACCATAGGGTAAAAATTATATATGAACACCAGATTGGTTAAATTAAATGATTTTTAAGTCCTTAAATTTTGAATTCAGTTAACTGGCATTTTGAAATAGAAATTGATTTATATAGACTGAATTATTTTTGATAATCCAAGTGTTAATGTTGAAATTAGAATTGATTTAATGAATTGTTCAAAAGAATTAAATTGCAATTTCAAAATTGAAGTGTCAAATATAAATGATTTTATTGGAATTGAGTTATTGAAATGTTTGGATATAACTTTGAAATCTATTGTAAACTAATTTAATTAAATTAACTATTTTAATCAATTTAAAACTATTTTAATTTATTTTAATATATTATATCCTATTTAATCCAATTTAATCTATTTTACCTATTTTAAACTGATTAAATTTATTTAATCTATTTTAAATATATTTAATATAATTTAATTTATTTAATCTATTTTATATTTATTTAATTTATTTAAGATAATTTAAATCCATTTAATCAACTTTAAATCTGTATAAATCATTTTAAATCTAATTATATCAAATTTAAATCTATTATAAACTATTTCTACTATTCAAAGTATTCTAATCTATTTAAACTATTTTTAAACTATTAAAACTATTTATGCCTATCTAAACTATTTTCTAAAATTTTAGACTGTGTAAAGAGAAATTATTTACATTTAAGTCCTTGATGATAATACAACCTAAGTTAGGGTTTGAAATTGATACCTTTTTGTGAAATGATATATTTGAGTAAATATGATGATTTTGGAACGAGGATTTGCTTAACCTACTTATCGATAATTTCATAAGTGAATGTGATTTTGAAAGTGAATATATTTTGAAGTGAATATGGTTTTGGAAGTGAATATGATTTCGAAAGTGATATGGTTTGAAAATCGAATATGATATTTTGATATTAATTATGAATTGACTTTTCAAATGTAAAAGAACCATCCGGTTTGAAATAAGCGGTTGGTTGTTAAAGAGACCGAGATCGGATATTGTCATACTCTCGGCCAATATCGAAAACCACTTTAACAACTATGTACGTGGTGGAAATTCCAGAAATGAAGTACGGTGGTTTGGCGTACGATTTTGAATGAGGTATTTACGTGACCCTGACTCCCGTGAGTCAGCTTGATGTAGCTAAAACAGGAGCTATGCCGGGCCAAGTGAAGTCATTCCTCCTATCAGACACATTTCTTCGATACCATTCTATTACTTTGTGATTGATTTGGTGGCCACCCCTTGATTTTGATTTGGGAGTATGTTCCGAGGGGGCGGTAGTAGCTGCTATGCGTTACCACTAGTCCGGATTCGCAAAACGGTAGAATCCTACCCTGGGAATTGCCTCGCGTGGCTTGTCGCATGCCTTATCGCGCTTTCTATGAGTTTGTTTTATACCATACCTATGGAGTGCCCTCTGGCTAAACCTCATGGAGGAGCGTATGGTACTGTATAGACTATGGGAATATATAAAATGTGTTAAGGGGGATATGGGTAACGCATTAACGCTATTTTAATACTTTACTTTACTATAGACATATTATAATAGCGTATTGTACTACATAGTAGATAGTTTAACGGATCCTTAGGAGTTGTAAATCCCGAACATCTCTTAAGTTATTCCACTCACGTTAGACACTGGATAGGATATGTCAAACCCCGTAAACATCTCTGATGTCGTTACACCCATTTACTGTCGATTTAACTTACATAAGATCTTTTAGTTCTGACTCGAGTGTTTTGTCTTTTCAATTCGCTTGGGTCAGTCTGAGTTTTCAGTTTATCGAAGACTACTTTCTGGAGGATGAAGACGAAGATTTTGTACGATTATTATGTATTATATTTACTCCACTACATCATGTTGTTCCGCTGCATTTATTTATTGTTTTTCCTTGTTTTATGTAACTTTGATCTGTATTATAAATGTTTAATCAATGTTATTTGTAAACAACTTCATGAACTGTTTATTTGATTATTATATTTTGTCATTCCACTACGAGATTCTATATTTGTTTTTTTTCTCTGCTTTTTCTTATTTATCTCATAATAATCTGCCCATTTGAATGGTTTGTGTCCGACGTGTGTGTTTGCTTAAAACGTCCAAAAAGGCAGGTCGTTACATGTGAGGACAAGTTGTTATAACTTTCCAAGATGATGATTTGTTTAAGTGAGGAATTACTACCGTAGTATTTTGCCACAGAGTTGTTTGGATAATTTTTTTTTAAACCCCAAAAATATGATATAACAAGGAGATATGTATATTATTTTTCAAAATGGTTTGAAATAAAACTCAGGTGTTTAATTCTGAAGTTTTCAGTCAAGTTATTATTTGGACGTGTGTTCCTGTGCATTAGGGTAGTTTGGTTTTGCATCTCACAAGTTATTATTCAGTCGAAAACTTCCGAGTTAACTTGGAAAATTAGGTTTAAGTGTTTTATGAAAACATAAGAGAATAAGTTTCTATAACTTACAAATTCGAGAAAAAGTAAGTTATTTTTTTTAATTTATTGGACATTCTGGTTAAGTAAAACAAATCTGATATTGAATATACTCTTAGGAAATAGAAGTGTATTTTGCAAATATGAGCTTGAGCTTTAGAATGTTAATAGACTTAAGTAAAATAATGATTCTTTGAAAGTAATAATCTTGGGAAATGTTTTACTAATGAAATAAGTTTTTATAAAGTGTTTGTAGGCTTAAAGTAATATGTTATGGAATGACTCAAAAAATGAATTCTAGTACTAATTGGGAATATGAACTTAAGTTTTAAAGTATTGATGAACCTAAGTTGTGTTTTTTAAGGTGTTTATAAACTTAAGTAAAATTATTATAAAATGGTTACCAAGTGATTTTAGTATTAAATATAATAATATTAGTGTAATTAAGGGTGGGGTATTATACAAACTTAAGTTCGAAATATTTATACACTTAAGTAATGTTTATGTCATGGTTCAAAAATGAATTTAGTATGAAATGCAGTGTTGTTAAATAAAGATTGAATGTGATTTAAAATGTAAGGTAATTGGTGAAATTAATTGTAATTTTAGATGAATGTGAATAAAACAAAAATTGGTATATTAAGAAACTAATTGGAATAAATACGTAAGATATACGTAGATCATTTTATTCGTATGAGTATTTTTTATCTCGATTCGGGCACATGATTTTGAGGTGATTTACATTGGTCCGAGTTAGGATTTTTCACTCAATTATTGACGGCGAATACTTGATACGAATTTTTAATATGATGCCGAAGTTCTCTATCATAGTATACAGCTATACTTGGAGAACGATGGTTTCTAATCAAGGAACCAGATCGAAGTCCACATTAGAGTGATCGAGTGAACGATACTAGCTCGGAAGTGAATTTGCATGATCGAGCGAGCGATCGAATTTGATATTCCGTACAAATGGTAATGTCACTACACCAAAAAGGTGTATTTGTAACGAATATAGTCGTTACAAATGAAATTTATAATAGATATAGTCGTGAGCGGTACAGGCATGAGGTATGTCGTTACAAATATTTATAACGGCTTTTAACCTTTATTAGATATATCACTTACCAACGGACTTTGTCGTTAGAAATCTAAATTTTTGTAACGAAATAGTTTGTTATTAGTTGCATCGGTTTGTAACAGATATTTTCCGTTACTTAGTTTCCCCTTTCATGGTGGAAGAAGGGGTTGTCATTCTAAATTATCAGGACCTTGTCCGTTACAAATTTCATCATTAGTAACGCACTTGTTCGTTACAAATTTCATCAATAGTAACGACTATGCTCGTTATAAATTTCGTCTTTAGTAACGAATATATTCGTTACAACTACCAAACCATGTAGAGCTGCATTTTTGCTAGCATTTACACTATAGAATTGTCTATTATAATACAGTAGGTACATACATATCAAAAATTACAGAATTTCGATAATAATAAGCAATTACGCATCCAAACATACAACTTAAATTGCACAAATATTTAACAACAAATTAAAGGAATATTCAAAATTTCACAAGTTCATCATACATAACTAAAGAGTATGAAATCAAAATATTACAAGTTCTAACATTACTTCAAAATAAATTCTAGATCCTACAAACAACGAACACGACACTCAGGCCAAATAACAAAACCTCCATCAATTATATCAAATAGCTTGCAATTACCATTTTGTGGTGCTTCATAAATAGGTGCTTCTTTCCAAACACTTGCTTCATAGTCGATGTAGAGCTAATTGCACGACAATAGTTTTTTCTTTTCTCCTTTCCAAACACTTCAGCAATGGGACCATTCTCAAAATCTTCAAAACTTCTACTTCCATTGCTACCATTGACACTAGAGTTTTCCTTTTGTCTTTCCTCCGCTGCTTCAACTAATGCCTGCATAATACCCAATAAAGTTCAATGTTTACTATCATGTGTTTGGCAATGGTACGACACAAGTATAATTGAGAGTTTTGCAAGTAAATTAACAAGGTATTCATAATCTAGGACTGACTCGATAGCCTGGTTTCCTCAGCTGCTTCTTGATCCTAGTACACTATGAAAATGTGACCAGAAACTAGAGTGAAGCTGATAAGTTTACCATTGATCGCTTGATGTTGCTATCCTATACGATCTACATTTTCTTATATCTAATCAGGTTGTTAATGATTTATTCACATTTTGAGGAGGTTAAGGGGAAGCAGAAATTGAGCAGTTTTTTTCAACAAAATAGATGCAACACTTTATGCCAATTACTGATGTTAGTACTATACTGTCTAAAACCATAACAACATAGAAAACCAAAAAATGATTTTGCTGTTTCCACATGTTAATTTTGCCTTAATCTATCATTTCATACTCAACACAAAAAATTGATGCAACACTTTTTTTATATACTATTTCCACATGTTAATTTTTCCTTAATCTATCATTTCATACTCAACTTTTTCACCGATACTAATAACATCAAGAGCTTATATTATTTGTATGCATTATTGCTGTTTCATCACCTCTATCAAATAATCCTAGGTGCCTGCTCCAAAAGTTATTTCATAACATTAGTGTGGTTGCCAAATCTCGCCTGCTTTGCATTAATTTTTCAACTGAAGAGCTTGAAAGCACCTGTAAGGTGTGATGGTCAATTTTTAGTACCCAAGCAAAGAAAATTAATAACTACATTGTACTATTTTCTGAGGTGGTATTCCTGTTTTAACATTGAATGTCGTAAAAGCGATATGTCATTGAGATTGAAGTCTGTTGTCACCAATTAATTTTGTTAAAATAGGTAAGCTTTTGGACATCAGTCTTTTATTCTTTATTAAATGCACGTCATTTCATTAGTAATGGTGTTTTTATAAATGGGATATCTCTGTAATATAATACAAGTAAATATTTTATGACCAAGGTTAATTCAAAGCACTTGCTGTTAATTATAAAAAAGAAAAAGGCTGAATTTGAAGGAAAATAATTAAACAATAAAAATGTTGATAGCAATCAGGTTGAGAAATTTTGATTTATGATTAGGAAAATGGGTTATAATCAATTACAATGCATTAAGTATTATACAATGTCTAGATTTTAAAACCGGGGTTTGTACTCGGTTTTAAAATCGAGTACTCAACTTTGTACTCAGTTTTTAAAACTGAGTATAGTTTGTACTCAGATTTAAAATTGAGTATCATACTCAAATTTTAAGAAGAACCTCCAACTGTCCGTGAAAGTGTGGAGGTGCAAACTGCAAACTGTTTTCATCAAGTGCATTTTTATAAAGAAGGATCCATAATGCATTGGAGTTGGTGGATAGGATACAAAGTGGTGGGAAAAATAAATAAATAAACAGCAAGGAAAAACTGGGTAAAACACTAAAATGACGGATGTGAAAGGGAAACAAGGGACTTAGGAATTTAGAAGTTTTTTAATGGTGTGAAAGGAAAATATCATGGTGCAAATAGCCTGGGACTTCATAAAATAGCAAACAGTGAAGCTAATTTTTATAAGTTGGCATGTCGAACATCTATTCATAGAAGGAAGCTTTTAATCAACTTAAAATCAACTTCTCAATTTACACATTCTATTCTGTCAATTTTGGATCTAGTCTTGCAGTTCCACATTCATTTCAATTTCCTAGCAGAACAGTGACAATAAAGTTGGGAGGGGAAGGAACAAGTTTACAGTGTTTCATGCATAAATTTACAGGTAACAGTAGAATGGCAAAAATATTAAGAAAATATATACACATACATTATGATGAATAAATAGTGGAAGAAGAATATGAAGGGATGAACCTAAAAAAGTCCCAGGGACAGTCAATCCCAGAAGGTGGTTCCAAAAGGCCATCTTTGGCATAAACGCTTCGGTAAACAGGACCGGCTGATGGCCTGCCGTCCGATTGCAGCAGCCTTGCATGTTCAAACTGAGTTGTTTGGTGTTGTGTAAAAAAGAGGAATGGTCTGTACAATTGCAGCAGCCTTGCAAGTTCAAAGCAACATGGATGACAGTGATGTACTACCCACTCAACTTGAACTCAGTCTCTCGCACCAGCAAACAAGTAAATTACACTTAGAAAGGCCAAAGCCGAGGTACTACATGGCTATTTATACACCTTTTTTCTTTACATGTTTTATAAATTATAACACATAAATATATTACTAAATATTGTAGCAGGTTTGAAGTAAATTTAAGGTGGGGTTCATAAAGAAAAATCGTTCAACCTTCAAGCAAGATTGACAGTGAACCATCTGCCATAGCATTCAATTTCAGTAGTTTTATAGTGTTTCTTATTTCAAATATATTTAAATAATGGACAAAAAAAGAAGTGAGAAACATGTACGTGCTTCTTAAACATCTCTGCTTATTGTTTTGCATAATAAATTACTAATACACTTAGGATGCCGAGGAAAATGAAAAGAAAAAGGACAATGTATATTCTATGCGATTCATGTCAGTTTACCACAATCTAATATACTTCAACTTACCACAATCTAATATACTTTCAACTATTACTTTACTCTCAATGTAAATTTACCGTGCAAACATGAACAACAAACAATTTGTACATCACCAATCACACATTGTTGAACATGGTTTCAAATGTTTTTTTTTGCACAAACATAAAAAAACAATTACATACCCATGATCAAGAACTTAACATTCATAATTAGCACTAACAACAGTAAAAATAATAATAGTCTCAAATAAGATAATAAGGTGAAGAATGTAACTATTCTAACAAAAAAACTTTCTTTTAGAGCCTTTTTTTTAATGGCTTAATTCAGCGGTAAATAATCTTCTATTTATAATATTGATCTTATCATAACTCACTTGATTTATGTAATGATATTCTTGTAATGGAAAAGGAAAACTCTTCAAATGCAGAAACAACTAAACAAATCATGGATAATGTTAGTAAGTATATTGGGCCCTATATGAATTTTCAAATATCTATTCTGTTCTTGAGTAAAGGGGTAAAAGGAAAGGAAAGCATAAAATTAGTTCTTTTAAATCATACTGGTAATGTTCCTATAAAATACTAAGGGATTCCTTTATCCAGTAGCAAGTTAAAAGTCAGAGAATTTTGTGAGCTTTTAAATAAAGTTAACATAAAGATTAACCACTGGAGTACTAGAATGCTCAATGTTAGTGGAAGATTGGAACTTATTAAATCAGTGTTGTAATCCAATTGTTAACTTTTGGATGCAATTCCACCAATCGCCTATTTCTGTTATTCAAATATCAAATTCTACAAGCTAAACTCATGGAGGAGTAAATCTCATAAACATAGCTAGGAAGAAGTATGTAAGAAGGCTGAAGGACTTATTACAAGCAAATGCATTAAAGCTGCTTTGGAAATTTATACATGAGGATTGTTTATGGGCCAAATGGACTAAAAATAGATATTGCAGAAGCAAAAATTTCTGGATAATGAATGAAGACCTCAATTCAACTTGCATTGTTCGAAATGTCTGTTAAGAACTAGAGGATTAACTGAAGGTAAAGTCAATAAAGTGATTGCTAATGGGAATTCTACAAGTCTTTATTTTGATCTCTGGCTTAATGGGTTTCAATTATGGATAAAATTGGATGGTAGAACATTGGTACTTTTGGTGGTGCAAATAAAAAAGTATTATGCATTCTAAACATAAATGGTGATTGGTGTGCTCAAACTATGTCTCTACCTCCAACTATTGTTCATTCCTTTGATCAAATTTTTGTGGATTCAAATGCAATCGCAGATTACTAGACCTGGTTACATGAAGTGATGGGATGTTTAGCATCAATTGTGCATACGATCAAGTTAGAGCTGGAGCATGTTTTACAGAATGGTATAAAATTATATGGGGTAGATGGTCAGCTCCTAAAATGGCTATATGTGATATTATAGCTAAATTTAACAAGTTGCCTACCAAAGATAAAATCAAAAAGTGGAACTCATTAATAGATTATTCATCCAATTTATGCCAAAAAGATGTGGAAAACAAGGAGCATCTTTTCTACATATGTAATTACTCCCAAATGCAAATAAGGGATAAACTTCAACTAAATACAGGCACGATTACTAACATGGATTCTATATTCGACAGTAGTATACAAAATTTGGGTACTAACAAGCAACTCATAAACCTAATTTCAAAAAATGCAATCTTCCATAATCATTAACAAAATCAAAACAAACTTGGATAAAAATCGATTAATCAAAAATATATAGCATTCATTTATAAATCAAGTAAAAGCAATTAAATAAATAGCAACTACAGTTTAATTCGCAGTACCTAGTAAGATATTTAGCTTAGAATCTTCATACAAAAGCTTGGCGACATTAGCCGATCAAGATCAGGGCTTGAAATTCAATCGATGCTTGAGATTCAGCTTGAAATTCAAAAATAGTGGATTTGAATTTGAAAAAAGAAAATAACAATTCAATTGGGTCTGAATGGGAAACCCTAGTCATCAATGAGAAGAGTGTTAGTAGCGTTACGAATCGTGGAACGGAGGATAAAAACAAATTTACAAAATTGTCCTTGGTAGTTCACCTAATTTACGTAAGTGCTGAATTTTGTCACACTAATAATCGTGGCAACTCTTTAACAACGAAATTAACCGTTACTAATTTATAACGAAAATATCTGTTATAATTTCTAAAAAATAACTGTTATAAAATGGCTGTTTTGGTGTTGTGTGTACATCGTATAAGCATTATTAAATTGTATGCTTTTGTCACTGGAAAATGCAAAATCATATGGCTATGTGCTATATGGTTTCATATTATTTATAAATAATATGCAAGTATAAGGAAGTAGAGGATAGTTGACACTTTTGGTTTCATAAGTAAAGTTTTGTTGCCCAAATAATAGGTTAATGTTTTTATTTTGTTTTGCTTAATGATTTTATGCCCTAGATATGGAAGGCCACTTAGATTTTGTTGGATTAGGCACGTAGTGGAAATTTGTATTTTTTTCGATCGACCTACGCAAAGGAATTGCTGTCGAATTTTTTTGTAATTTTAAAAGACATAGAAAATTTAATAATCCATTCCAACTAATTGATTTTGAAAATTTTAAGGGTTTGGAGGCATTTTTCCTACCTTCGTAATTTCGGGGATGAAATTCTTTTTAGGGGGGAGAATGTAACAACCCAGAATTTTGATCTTTTGATTTTGAATATTTAATTAATTTTAAATATTAGAATAATTGGTTTTTAAGGTTTTAAACTAGTATTCAAATATAGGGATTGTTTAAATTATTTGAATTGTGAATTAATATTTGAATAGTGTTTCAAATAACTGGATTTATAATTGAATGTTAATTTAATTGATTAAATGATTTAACTCCTTGTAAATTATAAATAATAATGGTGAATTCATTTGGTAAATTTATTTAAAGTAATAAATGGTTCAAATAAATAATCATAAATTTTATTTTTATTTTTAAGACTCGGTTTTTATTGATGTGTTTCTAATTAAATTTATTTGACTTTTTTCATAATTTCTAATTTGGAAATATTGAAATTATTAATTTGATGATTTTTTGACAAATAATGGTATTTTTGAGATTTCACAAAATGTAATAAGCAGTGTATTTTAGTATTGTTGTGAGATCGTATCGTTTTTTTGAGCACGACCGTATTTTTTTATCGTTCGTGGTTCGTACGTGATCGAAATTCTGCCTGGAAACCTGTTGGAAGCAGTGTGAATTAAAGTCAATGATAAACCAACATAAACACCTTTTCTTGTCTGTCTCCTTTTTTCTTTGTTCAGAGTACCAAAGAAAGTAAGCCATTTAAATTTTGAAAAATCAAAATCAAATCCAATTCTAAACGGAAAATTACAAAACTTAAAATTTTGAACTCGTATGGTCTTTGGCTTCGATTATATACCCGTTTAGTAGCTTGTGATCGTTCTTGGGGTAGTGGAAGTGGATGTACAACACCTAGGGTTTAGGCATGATGGAGTTTAGGGTGGAGTTTGTTGTATCAGAGTGGTGCGGTGTGTTCCTCATTTAAAAAGGCATCAATTGGCTAGGTTTGGTCACGTCCGTCCCTTATTTATGAATTGCATCCGAGTTGGACTGTGGCGGGGGAGGCTTTGGTCGCGATCTGCCTAAGGGTTTCAGAGGAGATGTCGTACCGGGGTGTTGCTTTGGTGAAGGGGAGTTCGTCGGTGCTTTCTGTCGTCGATTTAGTCCATTGTCGAGGGAGAGAGGGTGGTTGGATCGTTCGCGGTGATGGGTTGTTTTGTGCATTTGTGCACGGCCTAGAAATGAAGGTGGGAAGAAGGTTTATAATTGGTAATTAAGTTAATCAAAGTCATTAAGGAATTAATTGTGTTAATTAATTCAGAAATCTTATATATTGAATAAGTACTTCATTCAAGGTCCAAGTCAAATGCTGTCACTCGCGTTGTAATCGTGGAATCATTAACTATACTTCATACAAGGTCCAAATCGAATGCAGTCAGTCGTGTTGTAATCGTGGAATCATTAACTACGCTTTCGAATTGGATTGGCTGGATTTGGAGTTTGTAGAATTTCGAGCTAAAATCAAATGCTGCTCAATTTTAGATGACATTAGAATAGTTCGAAGATAAGTGGATTTTCAGTGAGTTTAAGTCATATTTTTGGTCAAATCAGTATGTTGTATAGTTGATAAAAATTTACTATTTGTGTTTGGTTGAAATTATTGGCTGCTTGGTTAAATTTTCGCTTTTATAAGTGATTGTTATTTAAAATTTAAATACGGGAATATTATTGACGAATCCGGATTTCTTACTTTAGTGGTTTAAAATTTCCAGTTATATATATATATATATATGTTAATTCTATTCAGTTATAACCCAGTTACATAGATTCGTTAATTGTCGAATTTTGATTGTTTAACTCTATTAGTTATGACATTGTGAAATGTTCAAAACTTAATCCCTATAGTGATAAAAATCAATAGCAATATTGGTTAAGTGATTTGGTGGCTATTGGCCTTAATTTAAGTATTTTGAAAACATTATTAATTGCAATTTGGCTTGAAATTGGTTTTTGATTCGGAGAATGATTTCATATTCTGATCTTTGGATTTTCTAGAATATTTTTATTTAAGCAGTTTTTGAACTTCTCTATTTTACCCCAACATTTTTATTTGCTTTTTCTAAACCATTTAGAAATGTTTTAAAGTTGTTTAACTATCATTTAATAATGATTTAAAGTTATTTAACTATTGTTTAATAATTTTTAAAGATTGTTTGTTTCTATTCCATATTGTTTTAATGTTATTTATTAATATTTTAATATTGTTAAAATTTATTTATTTAAATAATTGACATTGTTTGAGGATAATAATATTATTTATTAATAATATTTTGTAAGTTGATTATTTATTATAATAAGGTTTTTGAAGATTAATTAGTAATTATTATATTAATAATTTTTGAAATTATTAATTATTATACTAATAATGTTTTGAAGTTATTTATTATTACACTAATAATGTTTTGAAGTAAATCGATTATTTCATTGATGATGTTCTAAGGAAAATTGACTGTGTTATTGATGTGGTTGAAAAGTTAATATATTATTTATTTATGATGTTTAAAGTTAAATAATTTATCT
Organism: Allium fistulosum; assembly: GCA_030737815.1. Taxonomy (NCBI): domain Eukaryota; kingdom Viridiplantae; phylum Streptophyta; class Magnoliopsida; order Asparagales; family Amaryllidaceae; genus Allium; species Allium fistulosum. The sequence goes on along the minus strand of CM060904.1, from coordinate 264,529,040 downwards.
AATAAATTGTATTTATAAATAATAAGTTGATTTATAAAGGAATTTCATTTAGTAAAGAATTTATAAATGAAAATGGAGTTTTGTATTTATAAAGGATTTTTATAAAGGGATTTCAGAAAAGATTTTTGTAAAGAAATGTTAGAAGGGATATTTATAAAGGATCTTTATTGAGGAGTTCTATAAAAGAATAATGTTTTATAAAAGCGTTTATAGATTTATAAAAGGAGTTTTATAAATAGTTTGATGGTTTTATATTTATGAATTGATATAGAGATTTATAAAAGAGTTTTATAAATGATTTTAGAGATTTATAAAAGCGGAATTTATAAAAGAAGTTGAGATTGATTTCCAAAAATGATCTGAATAATTATGGTGGCGTGGAAACATCTTACCACACTAAATACCAAATAAGAAGTCTTTTTTAATTTTTGTAAATATACTTATACCGTTGAGATAAGTACATAAATACATTTTCTAAGTAGTGAAAGTGTAGTGTTTTTGTGAATATACTTATACTGTTGAGATAAGTATATGGACATTTTTCCAAGTATTAAAATGAGCATTAAAGATTTGTTAATATATCTTTTGTAACAACCCAGGATTTACATTACCAATTAATAAATAAAAGTTAGGATTTTTATTTATTTTAATGAAGCATATAAGGATTTGGAATAACAAAATTTATTTGAAAAAGGCTATTTTAATTAAATGGGAAATATGGGATTTTAAAATGAGGATAAAATGTTATTTTTGGAAAGTTAAATATTTTAGTAGAGATTTTAAAACGGGTTTGGATAAGAAAAATGAGTTTTATAAACATATATGAACACTTAGACTAATTGTTGGAAACATGTAAATAACTCTCTTCTTATTGGGTTACTAAACCTAGCCCAATAACCCACCCTAAACCTCCTCTATAAATTATCTCAAACTCTCCTAACCTCATTCATTCATCCCTAATAAAAACCCTAATCATTTCCTAAAGCTTTCATAACAAAAATGGCCTCTATCTTCATTTCCTTCTAGTTTTAGCTTATGCAAGTCATTCTATGCAAAGGTAATGCAAATACCCACCTCAAATCCATTTTTATATCTTTCTTATTTCTGAAATTGATTTGGTAACACATGTTTTATGTGTTTTTTTGATCTTATAGCCTCCTAATCATCTTTTGCTAACTTGGGTTGATGCTATAGTAGTCTTTGTTGCTTTCTAGAGAGGTATATTGCTAAAAACCTCTTCTAATATGTGTTTAATCATCTTTTGATTCCGGTAATCAGTTAGTAACACATGTTTTATTATGTAACATGTGAATCATAGCTCTTTGATCATCTTTGCTTTCATTTTGGGGTGTGCACATAAGGTACTTGTAATATATGCTAGCTGAAATTATAATTAGTTTATTGCTGTTAGTAAATTAGGCATATCTTATTCATCTTAGATCGGAATTAATATTTTCTTGAAGTTCTGAAAAGCTTATTCTGTACCCTATAACTTTTATGTTTTGTGCTTTGCCTAATTTTGAGGTTTGAATGGTCGAAATCATGCTTGTTTGTCGCTGACCTGACAACAAACTACAGGGTTGATAAAATAAAAAACCTGAAATTGATTTGGCCATAAGTTACTCGTTTCTTATCCAAATCTAATAATTTTGGATTTTCTGGAAAGCTTAGATTTAGTGCTAAAACTTTCATGTTTTGAGTTTCATGAAATTTCAAAGTTAATTTGGTCAAAATTGTACATTCTTACCACTGTCCCGAGAGCACAACGACAGTGATATAAAATTTAGATCTGAGAATTGTTTTAGTCATAGAATTTTCATCTCTAGTCGGAATTTGACGATCTTGGTCATTCCGGAAAGCTTAGAAACTAAGCTACAACTTTCATTTTATTCATTTTGCCAGAATTTGAAGTTTACTATGCCAAAATTGTGGTTTTTCATCTCTGACCAGTTAGTGCATAGCTATAGGCCTTAGTCTCTTTTCTCCCGTTGTTTTCAGCGTAGAACCCCGACTTTGCGACGACATCCCGGGCTCGTCCTTTATCGGATTTCATCGTTTTTGGTCTCGTTAAAAAGATGAGATCGAGATCTTTAACCATGCAAAGTTTGGTTTAGATCTGGGTGCATTAGGTACTTCGTTTCTATTGCCGAAGTAGCACCCATAAACTGTTTTACAATAGTGATCATTTTCAGTTATCGTCGGACCAACTTCGAAACATTGTCGTTTCTTCGTTTCAAGTCGAAACCAAACGATTCTTGTTGCATATCAAATTAGGAGTACTTTTCTATGCTCCTGCAAATTTTCATCAAGATCTGAGTTCATGTGACCCTTCGACCATGTCGTCGAAGTGGGACCTTTACACTGTTTTGACACAGTAAAGTTTTATGATTTTTGTCCGACTTTGAGACGACGCCATTTCTTCGTTTCAAGTTGGAATTTCCCGATTCTTTTTGCATCTTAAAGTAGGGATGTTGTACTACATGCCTGCAAATTTTCATGACATTTGGACACAGTTTGCTAGTCCAAATAAATTGCCGAACTTGGGTTTGCATCAGTTTTTTTGAATGTTTACAAACACTTAGAATATTTTTCAGTGATTTTCTGGTTTTATTGATTTCTTTGAGATTTGTCTCTAGATTTCGTACACGGGTTTTATGAATCATTTTCAAAAGATTTTTCACTCCTAAATGGCTTTCAAAATTATTATATAATATTATTTTTAATTATTAAATTAATTACTCCATAATAGGAGAGTTTTCAAAAGCCGTTTTAAAGTGATTTCAAAATCAATTATAAATCCGTTTCGCACCATTATTTTCTATAATAAAAACCTCACACTCACTTTTTATCACGTCGAGCGAAGTGGAAAGGTGCTTAAACGGTTAGGAAATCTCCGGCCTATGGAACCGTGTGTATTTTCTTTCCGGTTAATCCCCGACCTATTCGATTGATCGTTTTGACCTTTGGGTCTAGTTTACCGATGATACGAGGTGGACTTTTTATTGTTTGGAGTGTGAGCTTGCTATTAGTTAGTAAACCGTTTAGTGCGAACGTGGGGTATGAGACTCATTGTTAACACTTTACGGGTTCCTCTCCAAGAAGTTGGTGACACATTAGCCTTTGGGCGGCCAGTACTGGACCTCTGGGTCACCACGCCTCTGGGCAACCGTCTCTGGACACCTGCTCTATGGAGCAGTTTATTTTTTTCGGCATGCGCCTCTGGGCCTTTATCCTTCTGGGAAGGATCTTGCCGTCTCGCGCGTTCCGCATCTGTGCGAGTGATCGATCACAACTCTACAGTACTTGGCAACAACAACTCTGGTCGGTGCACGTGCAATATTGGTATTATTTGATGATTTTACATCCATTCGAGTACCGCCATTCGGTGTTGGTTCTATGGAATCATACGATGTAAGTGCGATTACCTTGTGGATTCACAGTGTCTCTGGACACTGCTTTTCAGTGTTTTGATTTCATTGACTTTTCAGTATATCCCCATTGCTCTTTGGAGCATCGATCTTTGCTTGGGCATTGATTACGGACTCTGGTCACTCTTGGGATTATTGCCTATGGGCATCTTTTTATAGCTTTGGCTACGCCAATGATATGAGGCGATTTTATTTATTCTACACTTTGGTGTTGATTTCTCTTTGGAGATTTTTATTGTTTATTGATGATTAGGGATCGTCATTATATTCATGTGGTTTATAATATACTTCTCTTTGGATAAGTACTGTTTTATTTATGTACCTCATTATTATATATCTCAGTTATTACTGATTGTTTAGCTAGCCTGACCCGAGTGTTTTCGCTCGGGTCAGACCGAGTTGTTTCAGGTTAGGTCTCTGGACTTAGCTTCTGTGCTTCCGCTTGGACATTATCTGCTATGCTGATAGATAGCGCTTTTATTTGTCCACTATTCCACTACTCTGTTACTATTCAGACTTTGATATGTACATATTTTTGACTCACATGTGTGAGCAGTGGCTTTGTACTCACTTATAGTATTTGGATCTGTATTGACGATGTATTGTTCTGGGATTTTATATCTGTTATGTGATTCTGTTCTGTGATGTTTTATCATTTATTACTATGCTTGTTTCTGATAGGTCTTTAACCATTGTAATTTCGTTATAAATATTTATTGAATATGTCGAACCACTTGAGAAAAAAAAATAGATACCACCCTTTTGACGTATTCAGTAGATAGTTATAGCTTGATTACAAATGGTCGCTTCCACTATACTCTATTCTCCACTTTAACAGACAGTATTACTCCTGTAATACTCTTTATTACAGTGGGTCTCAGAGTGGGGCGTTACAGTTTGGTATCAGAGCCTGGTTTCAGGAATAAGCATAATAAACACAGAACAGATACACTTAATACAATACATTTTAAATTAGATCCGAATTAAATCAAATCCCTTCCTTATGGTTATTGATAGATAAGTTAGGAATATGTATAGGAATCCGTTATATTCCGTAGTATTCCTTAATTAATTATATATCATTGAATCATGTCTAACTCTAATTCCCGTTACGACATGTTTGACCAATTGAGCGGTGCGAAGGTCTTCTCTCAGCTCGACCTCGCCACCGGATTTCATCAGCTACGAGTCGCAGAAGACAGCATTCCTCTTACAGCTTTTCGCACTCGTTATGGTTCTTTTGAGTGGTTGGTCATGCCGTTCGGCTTGACGAACGCTCCTGCTTTCTTTGTCGATCTTATGAATCGAGTATTCCGGGAATACATCGATAGGTTCGTTCTGGTTTTCATCGACGATATTCTTATTTATTCTAGATCCGAGGCAGAGCATGCTCATCATTTGCGGATAGTCTTGGATACTCTTCGTCAGCATCAGCTTAAGGCCAAGCTCTCCAAGTTCCATTTTTGGATGAGCAAGGTCAAGTTCTTGGGCCATATTGTATCATCTGAGGGTATTTCTGTCGATCCTGCCAAGATCGAAGCTATTCAGAATTGGAAGCAACCCGAGAACGTTCATGATATTCGCAGCTTCCTTGGGCTGGCAGGTTATTACCGTCGGTTTATCAAGGATTTCTCTCGAGTTGCACTTCCCCTCACGACTCTGACTTGTAAGGGGGTTCGTTTTATTTGGTCTGATAAGTGTGAAGCTTCCTTTCAGCGACTGAAGGAACTTCTCACCCATGCTCCTATTCTTGTGGTTCCTGAGAGTAACCAGGATCTTGTTGTTTACACCGACGCTTGTGGTAGCGGCCTCGGTGCTGTGCTTATGCAGAAGGATCAGGTAGTTGCTTACGCTTCTAGGCAGCTACGTCTGAATGAGGTTCGCTATCCTACTCATAATCTTGAGTTAGCTGCTATCGTCTTTGCCTTGAAGACGTGGCGTAATTATCTATTGGGCGAACGTTTCATTCTCTACACCGATCACAAGTCGCTAAAATATTTATTCAGTCAGAAGGATCTCAATATGAGGCAGCAGCGATGGCTTGAGTTTCTCGCCTCATATGACTTAGATATTCATTATACCCCTGGCAAGGGTAATCGTGTGGCTGATGCACTCAGTCGCAAACACTCGGCAGTAGTTTCTATGATGATAGCCGAGTGGGATGTTCTTGAGACTCTTTCTATGTGTGATATTCGAAATCGAGCTTCGTCTTCTGATCCTCAAATCTTGTTATTCAGCTTGGAAGCTCGACCTATTCTATTGGATCGCATTGTCCATGCTCAGCGGCAGGATCCAGACTTGTTGCGATATATTCATCTCCTTGAGTCGGGATCCAATGATGAGACATTGTTGGATTATTCTATTGATTCTCATCGGTGTCTTCGCAGGAAGAACCGTATTTTGGTACCATCTGATTTATCACTTAGGCGTGACATTCTAGACGAGTGTCATCGCACTAAGTACACTATACATCCTGAGTCGAGTAAGATGTATGCCGACATGTGTCGCCTATTTTATTGGGAGGGCATGAAGAGTGATGTTGCAAGTTATGTAAGCCGTTGCATGACTTGTCAACAGATCAAAGCTGAGCATCAGCGTCCATCTGGTCTTCTTCAGCCGCTAGAGATTCCATTGTGGAAATGGGATCAGATATCCATGGATTTTATTGACGGTCTGCCTCGATCGAGGTCAAGCCATACTTCTATTTGGGTCATAGTCGATCGCTTGACCAAATCAGCTCATTTCATTCCTATTAAGTCCACTCGGACTACTCCTCAGCTTGCCAAGTTATATGTGAAGGAAGTCGTTCGACTTCATGGCATTCCTAGCTCTATCGTCTGTGATCGAGCCACTATCTTTACTAGTCACTTCTGGAAGTGCCTACAGTCAGCTTTGGGCTCAAAGCTGAATTTCTCGACTGCTTATCATCCTCAGACCGACGGTCAGACGGAGAGGGTGAATCGTGTTTTAGAGGATCTTTTGCGCTGTTGTATTCTGGATTTCGGAGGTAGTTGGGAGGATCACTTACCGCTTGTAGAGTTCTCCTACAACAACAGCTTTCAGTCTAGTATTGGCATGGCTCCTTCCGAGGCTCTTTACGGAAGGCCATGTCGTTCTCCTTCGTGTTGGTTAGAATCTGGCGAGAAGCTCCTTCTTGGTCCAGATTCAGTTCGGGAATCTTCTGAGAAGATTATTCTGATTCGTCAGAGAATGAAAGAGGCGCAGAACCGTCAGAAATCCTACGCGGACAACCGTAGGAAGCCTCTTGAGTTATCTATTGGTGATCATGTCTTTATTCGGATATCTCCTATGAAAGGGGTTGTGCGTTTCAGCTCTACAGGGAAGTTGGCTCCTCGCTATGTCAGACCATTTCCTATTACGGAACGCATTGGCCCAGTGGCTTATCGTGTGGCTCTACCTGCTCACTTCTCTGGAATGAGCGACGTGTTCCATGTTTCCCAGCTTCGCATGTGTGTCCGCGATCCTGATTCTATCATTGAGCCGCATGTTGTGCCTGATTTAGAGGTCTTACCTGATTTATCTTTGGAGCAGCAACCTCTTCGTGTGCTTGATTCGGAGGTTAGACGCCTTCGCAACAAAGAGGTTCCACTCGTGAAGATTCAATGGTCACCGAATCCTAAGGACTGCACTTGGGAGACCAGAGAATCTATCGAACGCTCTTATCCTGGCTTTCTCCCATCTTCTTCTGCGGGTGAGAATTCTCTATTTTATCTCTATCACTTCTTTTGTGGATTTGACGTTATAGACGACATCTATCTTAAGGAATTGGGGGGACGCAATTTTCTTAAGGGGGGGAGTCTGTAACAACCCGGGATTTGCATTACCAATTAATAAATAAAAGTTAGGATTTTTATTTATTTTAATGAAGCATAAAAGGATTTGGAATAACAAAATTTATTTGAAAAATGCTATTTTAATTAAATGGTAAATATGGGATTTTAAAATGAGGATAAAATGTTATTTTTGGAAAGTTAAATATTTTAGTAGAGATTTTAAAACGGGTTTGGATAAGAAAAATGAGTTTTATAAACATATATGAACACTTAGACTAATTGTTGGAAACATGTAAATAACTCTCTTCTTATTGGGTTACTAAACCTAGCCCAATAACCCACCCTAAACCTCCTCTATAAATTATCTCAAACTCTCCCAACCTCATTCATTCATCCCTAATCAAAACCCTAATCATTTCCTAAAGCTTTCATAACAAAAATGGCCTCTATCTTCATCTCCTTCTAGTTTTAGCTTATGCAAGTCATTCTATGCAAAGGTAATGCAAATACCCACCTCAAATCCATTTTTATATCTTTCTTATTTCTGAAATTGATTTGGTAACACATGTTTTATGTGTTTTTTTGATCTTATAGCCTCCTAATCATCTTTTGCTAACTTGGGTTGATGCTATAGTAGTCTTTGTTGCTTTCTAGAGAGGTATATTGCTAAAAACCTCTTCTAATATGTGTTTAATCATCTTTTGATTCCGGTAATCAGTTAGTAACACATGTTTTATTATGTAACATGTGAATCATAGCTCTTTGATCATCTTTGCTTTCATTTTGGGGTGTGCACATAAGGTACTTGTAATATATGCTAGCTGAAATTATAATTAGTTTATTGCTGTTAGTAAATTAGGCATATCTTATTCATCTTAGATCGGAATTTAGATTTTCTTGAAGTTCTGAAAACTTATTCTGTACCCTATAACTTTTATGTTTTTTGCTTTGTCTAATTTTGAGGTTTGAATGGTCGAAATCATGCTTGTTTGTCGCTGACCTGACAACAAACTACAGGGTTGATAAAATAAAAAACCTGAAATTTATTTGGCCATAAGTTACTCGTTTCTTATCCAAATCTAATAATTTTGGATGTTATGGAAAGCTTAGATTTAGTGCTAAAACTTTCATGTTTTGAGTTTCATGAAATTTCAAAGTTAATTTGGTCAAAATTGTACATTCTTACCACTGTCCCGAGAGCACAACGACAGTGAGATAAAATTTAGATCTGAGAATTGTTTTAGTCATAGAATTTTCTTCTCTAGTCGGAATTTGACGATCTTGGTCATTCCGGAAAGCTTAGAAACTAAGCTACAACTTTCATTTTATTCATTTTGCCAGAATTTGAAGTTTACTATGCCAAAATTGTGGTTTTTCATCTCTGGCCAGTTAGTGCATAGCTATAGGCCTTAGTCTCTTTTCTCCCGTTGTTTTCAGCGTAGAACCCCGACTTTGCGACGCCATCCCAGGCTCGTCCTTTGTCGGATTTCATCGTTTATGATCTTGTTAAAAAGATGAGATCGAGATCTTTAACCATGCAAAGTTTGGTTTAGATCTGGGTGCATTAGGTACTTCGTTTCTATTGCCGAAGTAGCACCCATAAACTGTTTTACAATAGTGATCATTTTCAGTTATCGTCGGACCAACTTCGAAACATTGTCGTTTCTTCATTTCAAGTCGAAACCGAACGATTCTTGTTGCATATCAAATTAGGAGTACTTTTCTATGCTCCTGCAAATTTTCATCAAGATCTGAGTTCATGTGACTCTTCGACCATGTCATCGAAGTGGGACCTTTACACTGTTTTGACACAGTAAAGTTTTATGATTTTTGTCCGACTTTGAGACGACGCCGTTTCTTCGTTTCAAGTCGGAATTTCCCGATTCTTTTTGCATCTTAAAGTAGGGATGTTGGACTACATGTCTGCAAATTTTCATGACATTTAGACACAGTTTGCTAGTCCAAATAAATTGCCGAACTTGGGTTTGCGTCAGTTTTTTTGAATGTTTACAAACACTTAGAATATTTTTCAGTGATTTTCTGGTTTTATTGATTTCTTTGAGATTTGTCTCTAGATTTCGTACACGGGTTTTATGAATCATTTTCAAAAGATTTTTCACTCCTAAATGGCTTTCGAAATTATTATATAATATTATTTTTAATTATTAAATTAATTACTCCATAATAGGAGAGTTTTCAAAAGCCGTTTTAAAGTGATTTCAAAATCAATTATAAATCCGTTTCGCACCATTATTTTCTATAATAAAAACCTCACACTCACTTTTTAGCACGTCGAGCGAAGTGGAAAGGTGCTTAAACGGTTAGGAAATCTCCGGCCTATGGAACCGTGTGTATTTTCTTTCCGGTTAATCCCCGACCTATTCGATTGATCGTTTTGACCTTTGGGTCTAGTTTACCGATGATACGAGGTGGACCTTTTATTGTTTGGAGTGTGAGCTTGCTATTGGTTAGTAAACCGTTTAGTGCGAACGTGGGGTATGTGACTCATTGTTAACACTTTACGGGTTCCTCTCCAAGAAGTTGGTGACACATTGGCCTTTGGGCGGCCAGTACTGGACCTCTGGGTCACCACGCCTCTGGGCAACCGTCTCTGGACACCTGCTCTATGGAGAAGTTTATTTTTTTCGGCATGCGCCTCTGGGCCTTTATCCTTCTGGGAAGGATCTTGCCGTCTCGCACGTTCCGCATCTGTGCGTGTGATCGATCACAACTCTACAGTACTTGGCAACAACGACTCTGGTCGGTGCACGTGCAATATTGGTATTATTTGATGATTTTACATCCATTCGAGTACCTCCATTCGGTGTTGGTTCTATGGAATCATACGATGTAAGTGCGATTACCTTGTGGATTCACAGTGTCTCTGGACACTGCTTTTCAGTGTTTTGATTTCATTGACTTTTTAGTATATCCCCATTGCTCTTTGGAGCATCGATCTTTGCTTGGGAATTGATTACGGACTCTGGTCACTCTTGGGATTATTGCCTATGGGCATCTTTTTATAGCTTTGGCTACGCCAATGATATGAGGCGATTTTATTTATTCTACACTTTGGTGTTGATTTCTCTTTGGAGATTTTTATTGTTTATTGATGATTAGGGATCGTCATTATATTCATGTGGTTCATAATATACTTCTCTTTGGATAAGTACTGTTTTATTTATGTACCTCATTATTATATATCTCAGTTATTACTGATTGTTTAGCTAGCCTGACCCGAGTGTTTTCGCTCGGGTCAGACCGAGTTGTTTCAGGTTAGGTCTCTGGACTTAGCTTCTGTGCTTCCGCTTGGACATTATCTGCTATGCTGATAGATAGCGCTTTTATTTGTCCACTATTCCGCTACTCTGTTACTATTCGGACTTTGATATGTACATATTTTTGACTCACATGTGTGAGCAGTGGATTTGTACCCACTTATAGTATTTGGATCTGTATTGACGATGTATTGTTCTGGGATTTTATATCTGTTATGTGATTCTGTTCTGTGATGTTTTATCATTTATTACTATGCTTCTTTCCGATAGGTCTTTAACCATTGTAATTTCGTTATAAATATTTATTGAATATGTCGAACCACTTGAGAAAAAAAAATAGATACCACCCTTTCGACGTATTCAGTAGATAGTTATAGCTTGATTACAAATGGTCGCTTCCACTATACTCTATTCTCCGCTTTAACAGACAGTATTACTCCCGTAATACTCTTTGTTACAATGGGTCTCAGAGTGGGGCGTTACATCTTTGTAAAAGTATTTTGATAAAAGTATTTACAAAGCGATTTAAGTTCATGAAAGAATTAATTAAAAAGGTTAATGGATGCATATATTATTAACCAATGTTGGTTTTGTGAGGAATGCGGAATATGGATCTTAAGGCTAGACTGAACACTAGGGGGGTGAATAGTGTTTATAAGAAATTACTAAATCTTTTTGAGTTATTGTTGATTTGTACACAAATGTATGCAATATTCAGACACAGATATAATCACAGAATCAAACATAGATGCAGAAATAAAGTAAATGCAGTAAAGGAAAGAACACACCGGATTTTATACTGGTTCGGAGTTACCCTACATCCAGTCCCACACAACTAAGTACGGATTTCCTTTCAAAAGCAATTGTACCATTACACCCTCAGTTTCAAGGCTACGAGCTACACCCTCCAGAATCACAATCCTCTAGGTAGAGATACTTGATTTCCGGGGCAACAAGTTCACCCAATTGATTTCCAAGGCTACAATCACACCTTTTCTCGCTTGATTGATTTCCAAGGCTACAATCACACCTTTTCTCGCTAGATAGATTACAAAGAAGCCTAGAACTCTAAATAGCACTGGGATCTTGTTGAGATAGTGATAGAGAATCAAACCAGGGATGATCTAGTTAGATTCAATGTTGATTTCGGTAGAGTGATGATAGGATTTTGAATAAGAAAATGTGGAAGAAGAAGAGAAGTGAAAAACCAGAAAATCTGATATAAAAGTTCATTGAAACCAACCCCTATTTATAGAAGAACAATAGCCATGTCTATTCATGAAAGGTTATGGCGAATAGACACTTCTTTTGAAATTCAAATTTTTGGTCCTAACTGACACTATGTCGACACGGGGTACTAGGGCATGTCGACATCCCAAAGGAAATTTTGATGTTTTGTTTTTCTTTGAAAATAACCTTTATCTTATATTAAAACTATTTTAAACTTTATTAATATACTTGACTATAGATAAAATACATAGATAAATATAGAGAATAATATATATAAAATTTTACTATAATTTTATATTTAAATCTAAGTAAATATTAAAAGTTAAATATATTAAAAGATAGTTTAAAACAAACGAAGTTTAAAACAAGAATTTATTTAAGAACAAAATCAAAGAATATTTTTTAAGGCTAAAAAATCTTTTTGAAAATCATTTGAAAAGATAATTTTTAAGGCTAAAACATTTTGAAAAGCAGTTTTGAAAATCATTTTGAAGTAGTTTTGCAAGCTTCTTCCTGCAGAATATCTCATCACATCAGGACTCGAGAACTTGTACAAAACCAGGATGTTCGTTGGTTTGTAAGCCACTTGTCTTAGGTTTGTTAGCTACTTGTCGTGGGTTTGTAAGCCACTAAAAAGGCAGAAATGGGTTCCATCCCAAATGAAAATATGGAATGAAGATTTCAGTGCTATTGTGAAGTTTTAACATAATTCTAGACTCAATACTTATCTTGAAATCTTGAACTCTTGATATTCTTGATACTCATGAGTCTTCAATCTTGATATCTTGAATCTCTATCCTGTACGGTCTTTATTCTTGGTACCTGCATGGTTAAATCCTGCATATACATATATATCTAAACTATAATGTTAGTATTTATATTTTATAATCTTATTCTAAGGTTGTTGTCATCAAAACCATCAACTCATGGACTAACAATCTCCCCCTTTTTGATGATGACAACCGTTGTTTATAAAATATTACTTCTATCCTAATAACTCCCCCTAAAACTGATAACTCCCCCTTAATCTATGCCTAACTCTCCTATTTTATAGTTCTCCCCCTTTGTCATCAGCAAAAACAAACTAACTCCAAACTATATAACTCCCCCTCATTCTTGTACTTAAGTACCTGCATTAAACTATATAATAGAGTATATAATAGATAGATTAAGAAATAACTATACTTATAGATATGATATTCAATTAATATATTAATGTATATTTATACATTCATCAATCCACACCAAGTGTCAATCAAACCAATCAAAACACACAATTTCAATCAAAGCAATCAAATCAAACAAAGCAAACAAACCAACATCAAACGTTTCGAGGAACTTCCACTCATCCTTCTTCTCCTAAAATAGGGTCTGCTTTGATGGCATCCCAATTTTCATTGTCATTTGTGAGAGAGACAGGAGGATGTGCTTCGTTGTCAACCTTGTGCAGTGAAGAAATCATCCATCGCATTGCATCGAAATGCCTTTCTTGCTCCTTGATCATCTGCATTTGACTCAACTCTAAGTGTCGCTGGTTACGAAGAATGAACGAAAGAATATTCTTGAACGAATTAAGAGTCTCTTCAAGATTCTCGGTTAAATTGTGAATAGGATTTTCCATTTTTGAATTTGTGAGAATAATAAGAGATAAAGAAGATAGAAAATAATATTGAGTGAAGAATTCTGGAAGAAACAGGTATTTATAGGTGTAGGAATTCTTTTGAAATGAATAGACATAGGGTAGTTATTCAAATTTCAAATTTGAAATGAAATGTCATTTCTGACCAGTACATGTCGACATGGTCCAGTGAATTTTGATGACCTTTTTTGATTTTGTGAATAATTGTGTGTATATATATATATTTATATAATATACTAACATTTATTCATGAGATAAGATAAGCTAGATAACAAAAAAGAAATCAATTTCATTGTATAATAGGATAATACAATGATTAACCATAAAGAACTACATAAACATTCAAACTAAAGAAAACTAGAGTAATACATCATGAAATGAAAAGATACAACTAGTTAGAGGATGATGAAGATGAAGATAATCCAAGTTTCTTGCTGACTTTGAAGAAAAACTTGGTCAACTTGGATGACATTTTGTCCAACTTCTTACTAATAGATCGTTTAAGAATCCGTTGATTCTTAACAATCATCTTTTGGTTTTTGAGAAGGGTTTTGTTGGTAGGATTGGAGGGATATTCAATACTTTCTAGGGATGTTTCACCTTCTTCTTCTTCTTCTATTTCCATTTCATCCCCTTCTTCTTCCTCTTCCATTTCTTCATGAGCCAAACGCTCTCCCTTTTTGACAAGAGTCTCATAAGGTTGAAAAACATATGGGATTTTCATGAGAGAAATGTTTGAGATATTAAAAACTTTTCTTGAAATAAATTCTTCTCCTTTGAAATTTACTCCAAAATAGTTGAAAATCCGAGTAAGGTAAATTCCAAGATATAAAGTGTTTTCTCCCATTTCAAAATTTTTAGGATGAAGTTCATCCAAAATAACTTGCGCCCAATTGATATCATAATTTCCGAAGATAGCAAAAAGTGCTTTGCACACTTTTGAAGTAGGATTGTTAAAATTTCCCGATCTTGGGGTCAAAGTATGTTGTAAAAGAAGATTGACAATTCTTGCTTTAGGACGAAAGTTTCAGTTTTTAAATTCAAAGTTTTCATCTCTTTCAAAAATATGATGAAATGTCTCACGATCATGTTCATCGATTTGAAAACTAGAAAGATCCATTCCCATGCTTTTGCAATTGAGAATGGTACCCAAAAGATCACAATTCAAAACAATTTTAGTGCCATTGACACTACTCCAAATTTCATTATCATTTCCTTCATAAAATTCTCGATTGAGATTTGCATAGAAAATTTTAACAAGATTTGGGTAACAAACAAAATCATTTTGAGAAGAATCAACAAGACTAAGAATTTGATTGTTTGTAAAAAGAGTATCAATTTCATAAGAAGCAAAATCTTGAAAAATAGCAAACTTTCCGGGATGGACTTTTCCATAGTTAGCATAATTGATGTATGCTTTTATTGCCTTCGGATTATTGAGAAGTTGCTCTTTCAAGTTTCTGGAAAGTCTCATGGTGGAGGGGTTGCTTGAAGAAGCCATTAACATAGAGAGTAGAGAGCTTGGAGTTTTGAAGAGAGAGTTTGAATTTTAAAATGAAAGTGAAAAGTTGTGATAAAAGATAGTGAATAAATATATTTTTGAAAGACATGTTCTCTGGTCAAAAGATGCCTTTTCAGAGTATTGAATGAAGTGAAAAGGTGGAGGGAAATTCAAGCATTTGAATTCAAATTTTGAATTTCAAAATTTGTACCCATGTCGACATCATGGTAGGGACCATGTCGACATGTGCCTGAAATATTTTATGATTTAATTTTCCTAACTACTATAATATATATATATATATATTTATGACTAAATATATATATCTGGAATAATATTATGATTATATTATATTCCATAAAATATATATATATATAAAATAATAATAATAAAAAAATAATAATAAAATTATTATAAAATAATAGAAAATAAATTTAAAATTCAATCAACACACCAATTCAAAAAAAAATCAATCAAGCAATCAATCATCTAATTCTAAGCATGCAATTTCAATCAATTGTATTGTAAATGTGTACCTTTTTCTGAGTCCGTTTCCTTGAATTTGTTGAAGTCGTGAACTGCCGTGAAACACAAATTTGAGTTATCTGTCTTCTGATCATCATCGCTTGAGGACGAGTCTGAGTCATCTAGAGTAGCAGTAAATGCACGCTTCCGTTTCTTTACTGATTCATTGTTTATAGGAGGATTATGCCTTTCTGGATACGGACAGTCTCTTTTGATATGGCCTGGTTCGTCACAGTTGAAACATTTGACATTATTTGTCACTACATTCTGATTTCCCGGATTCTTATAGTTGTTTCTCTTGAAATTATTCATCTTTCTATATTTCAAGAATTTCCGAAAATTTCTGGTCATAAGAGCTATCTCTTCATCATTATCACTATTTGAGTCTGATTCATCGGTCAATGCATTGAATGCCATTGATTTCTTTTTAGATGCTTTGCTTTCTCTTCTCCCGATCATTTGGACTTCAAACGATATTAGATTTCCAATTAATTCTTCTATCTTTAAAGTACTGATGTTATTTGCCTCTTCGATTGCAAGTGTCTTTTGATCCCATTCTGGAGTGAGGGAGTTTAAAATTTTCCTGACTTGATCTTCTTCGGAAAACACTTTTCCCAAGGATATGAGAGAATGTACAATATCCTGAAATCGACTATACATATCAGAAATAGACTCATTAGAATTCATTTTAAATAATTGAAACTGATTTGTGAGCATGGAAATTTTGGTCTGTTTAACTTTGCTTGTTCCTTCATGAGTAACTTGCAAAGTTTTCCAGATTTCATATGCAGACTTACAAACTAACACTCTATTAAATTAATTCCTATCAAGTGAACAAAATAGAATATTCATTGCTTTAGAATTATTTTGTGCAACAGCCTTTTGCTCAGTGTTCCACTATGCAAAGTCAGTTGTGGGTTCAGAATATTCATTCTGTGTGATATTCTAATCCTATAGATTGTAAATATATTTTCATCCTACATGCCCAATATGCATAGTTACTGCAATTAAAAAGTGGTGGTCTGACAGTAGACTGACCTTCTACAAATGAACTAGTGTTAGAAACAGTATCAGTGTTGGTAGCCATTTAGAAAACTTTTCAAAATTCAGATTAAGAAACTTTTGAAAACCTTGCTCCGATACCAAATGTGAGGAATGCGGAATATGGATCTCAAGGCTAGAATGAACACTAGAGGGGGGGTGAATAGTGTTTATAAGAAATTACTAAATCCTTTTGAGTTATTGTTGATTTGTACACAAATGTATGCAATATTCAGACACAGATATAATCACAGAATCAAACACAGATGCAGAAATAAAGTAAATGCAGTAAAGGAAAGAACACACCGGATTTTATACTGGTTCGGAGTTACCCTACATCCAGTCCCATACAACTAAGTACAGATTTCCTTTCAAAAGCAATTGTACAATTACACCCTCGGTTTCAAGGCTACGAGGTACACCCTCCAGAATCACAATCCTCTGGGTAGAGATACTTGATTTCCGGGGAAACAAGTTCACCCAATTGATTTCCAAGGCTACAATCACACCTTTTCTCGCTTGATTGATTTCCAAGGCTACAATCACACCTTTTCTTGCTAGATAGATTACAAAGAAGCCTATAACTCTGAATAGCACTGGGATCTTGTTGAGATAGTGATAGAGAATCAAATCAGACATGATCTAGTTAGGTTCAATGTTGATTTCGGCAGAGTGATGATAGGATTTTGAATAAGAAAATGTGGAAGAAGAAGAGAAGTGAAAAACCAGAAAATCTGATATAAAATACATATATATCTAAACTATAATGTTAGTATTTATATTTTATAATCTTATTCTAAGGTTGTTGTCATCAAAACCATCAACTCATGGACTAACAGGTTTCCCTATGGAAATATATCCCTAATTTGATTGTTGCTTGTTTGTCTATTTGATAGTTAAATAACCGACTATCAAACTTGGCCAGTTTTAAACTATTGTTGTCAATTTGGAGAAACCAAGATTGGATATATTATCCGAACCCACTTAAAACCGGCATAAGCATTCAAATTCGAACATCTTGAAGATGATTAAAGATGGAGCTTTGAAGTGCAAGGGCTACTTATTACTAATCCTAAGGGTGATTCCAAAATGGATGTAGTAGAGGTAGCGTCTTCGGTTTCGTTCTGACCTAGAACGAACTTGTATGGATGAATGCTGGAATTGCATTTCTGCCTTGAGGGCAGTATTGGCATTCCAAGTGGAATTTCTATCTAAAAGGTAAAACGTAGCCTCTAGCCTCATCAATCGGTAAATGAATAAAGTAGGGACGTGTCGCGAAGCTAAGTAGGTCGCTCCCATTAGGGTATGATCAAGCATTATCTAGAGTCGATATCTATGTATGCTTCGAGGCCCATTATGGTAGTTGATCAACCAAGGGGTGATCATATTCAGCGCTATCCAGTAAGGGGTAGGGCCGGTCTTAAGTAGCAGAGGTGCAACGTGTTACAGCCTCTAGTACATTTTATCTAACGGTGTATGTAACGACCCAGAATTTTAGTTATTTGAATTTGGAATATTTAATTGATTTTAAATATTGAAAGATTAATTTTATAGACTAAGTAATTTGAATTTCAAATATAGCGATTTATTGGATAATTTAATTGTTGAGTTTAACAATTGAAATTGTTAAAACAATTGAACCATGAGTTTTAAGATGGATAAATATGATTTAAAAGCATATTTAAATTCTATTAAATAATAATGAAGATAATAAAAATATTTAATGGGTAAAAGTGATTTAATCGATTTTGAAAATAATTCGTTTTAATTAACGAGTGAAAATGGCCTTCCGGGGCACTGCCTCGGATTTCGATGAAACCAGTTTCATTAGATCCATAATAATGAATTATAATACGCCGTCAAATTTCGTAGCGATCAGTCATATCGTTTGGTCGTGCGAAATCGAAACACGTCGAAATTAATATTGAAAATTTAATATAATAACTGGGTTCAAAATGCTATCTTCTGCATACGATCGAATTAAGGCTCGAGACTAGTTCCATTTCGTTCGGAATAGGGGTATAACATATAGAACACCAGGCGACACACCTCGATTAGGGTTCGAAATCATATAGCTAGACATTTTGAATTTTAAATAATATATTATCTTCGATTTGACTATACACTACTATGCTCATTCTTATCAGCCGCACCTACCTAAACGAGCCCACACACTTCTCATTGACTTATGTATCTCCCTCCCTTATTTAAACATAGCTATACAGAGGAAGAAAAAAGAAAACTGAACATATCAAAAATTTAAATCTCAAATTCTTCTCAATAAAAATATATGGAATTAGCTTTAAAATTCTTGTTTCAATGTGATCTTCATACTGGTGTGCTTTTTGGGAGGTGCGGCTTGGGCTCGTGAAGCTTGACTTGGCCATGGTCGTTGCTTGGTTGGCTAGGGTTTGACTTTTTGAAGAATATAAGCAACGATTCTAGAATCAGAAAGCAGATTCAAGTTTCACTTGTCGATTTACACCACCTCACCGAGTTTCGCCATGTCTGAATGGGAATTGAAGATTGCATGCGTATGGCCTAGAGGGTTTTTTAGCCCAAGTCGCGTTTTTTCTGGGTGGTGTGGCATTGATTTGTGATGTCAGCCAAGTGGAGTTCGCGTAGAGCGGCGCGATGGTGAAGATAGTTCGTCGAACGGAGGTCCGTAACTCTGTATCACTGAATTTGAGGCACACTTGAATTGGGTTAGTGTTCTCTGTGCACGTTGATGTTAGGAGGAGGAAGAAGATGATAGCATGGGTAGGATTGTAATTATTATAAAGGTTATTTAATTTTAAATATTCAAAATGTATCGATAACTTATATAATTCATATGTCTCTCATATGAGATCCGATCGAGACAAAACATTTTGCGTTGTGATCGTATCGACGAGTGCTTGGAAATGGAACTGGTTTGGATGGATTTGGAGACTATCGAAATTTGGGCTAAAATCGGATGTCGTCCGGTTTTAGTTCCAAATTGGAACGCTTCGGCGATAAGAGGAAATTTCAGTGAGTTAATCTCACCTTTTTGGATAACTAGTATGATATATAGTTGATAAAAAATTGTTGAATGATTGAGCAGATGACCCTTTATATACGAATCCCACCTCGAAGCGGTTGATTTATATTTATGATTATATAACGTTGGTGATGCAGGGGAAACAGGTCGGAGGGATCCAACAGGATTCCTCACAACTGTTGATTTTAATTACATATATATGTGCTAATATATATGAGCTGTGTTGTAGAGGGACAGGTTGGAGGGATCCAACGGGATTCCTCGATATTGTTGAATTGTTCCATAACGTTTCTATTATATGGGTTATTGAAAATATGAACCTAATTGTGGATATTGTGGTTATAACATTGTTATATGTTGAAAACTAAAACCAAGTAGTTATCGAAAATTAATATCGATATTGGTTAAGTGTTGGGTGGCTATTGGTCTCAAATTAGTATTTTAAAAATACTATAAATTGTCGTTTAAATCGGAAATTGATTTTGAGACTTGGAACAATTTTAAATCCGAAATTGGGTTTCGAAGATATTATTAAGGATTATCTAATTAAATATATTAATATTGTTTTTAAGTTAATTAGTTATATTAGTATATTCTTTAGATTATTTAATTAGAATATTAATTAAAGGTTATTTAATTATAATAATATTCTTTTAAAGTTATGTAAGATATTAAAATTATTTTAAAGTTATAATATCATATTAATATTATTTTAAAGTTATTTAATTATTGCAATATTGTTTTAAAGTTATTTGTTATAGTTAATAGGTTTTAAGAATTTATAAAGGGTTAATAAATTGAAAGGTTAATTATTTCAAAGGTAATTATTGTTTCAAAATTTAGAGTATGGATTATTAATAAGTTTTGGAAATAAGTTATTATTATTTATAAAAACGGTAAAGGTAAAGTATTATTGTTTATTTAACAATATTTTGGAATTATTAATTATTTTTAAGATGTTTAAAGTAAATAATTTTCATTAATTTAAATGTTTAGTGTCAGTAATTATTTTTATAAAATGGTGTTGTGGAGTAAAAGATTTTAATTGTTTATAAATGTTTCTGAAACCTATGAATGGAGTTGAAAGATCTGGATTTTATAAAAGAGCTCATGAAATGGTTTGGAGATGTAAGAAAGATTATTTACAAGGTGAAGGGTTTTCTAAATGGTTAGATGTTTGTAAACGAATTTTTGAAATGGGTATATAGATTTATAGAAGGAATTTTATAAATGGTTTTATGGACTTATAAAGGGTTTATAAGTGATTTTTGAAATGTATAAGAAGCTCATAAGGGATGGAACATTTATAAAGGGATTATAAATGGTTTTCAGAAGTTTATAAAATGATTTATAAATTTTGTGGATATAATTTTACCGTTGAGATAAGTATATGGATATTTCTAAGTATTGAAATATAGAGATTTGCGAGTATATCTTTGTAATTTACAAGCAATTTATGAAGTGGGTTTATTTCTGAAGAATTTATTAAAAGGAGGCCGGTGGTCGCTTTGTGCTTAACCCATGTTGTTTATTTGATAGTTCAATAATCGACTATCAAATGTTGGCATAAATATGTAATCCTTCTTAATATTGGTGATACGGAAATATTCCCCACTTAACATCGAAGGATTTTAATTCTGGAAATATCTAAAGGAAACACGAGAATTGTATGGTACAGTTACCATCGGTGGTGTTATGTTGTACGTACAAACTCGTTTCGTTCTTCTAGGAAAAATGATAAAGAGATCCGTCCACTTAAATGGTTAGGGGGTGATCCACGCTCTTATGTATTGTTTGGTTATTTCCTAAAGAATCGGTATAGAGCATTCCAGAAATTGGCGTTTGTTTCTGTGGAGCACTCGGGAAATGGAAGAGTGTACTCGTAAGAGATGACTCGAACCCGTGACCACTCTGAAAACCTTATACGGTTCTATGGAGGAGATTCGTGATATATTGGAATGTTAGGATCCGTGTGAGATTCCAAGACCCGTTGGGGTATTGGAATCCGGGTGTGATTCAAAGATCTAATTGAGATGTGGGAATCTATGTGTGATTCTGAGACCCGTTGAGGTATTGGAATCCATATGGGATTCCATGATCTATTTGGTGATGGTGCGTAAGCTGGAATGTCGGACGTAGCCTCATTAGCGGGAATGACTAAAACCAGAGATAGGAGGCATGACCAGTAGGGTTGGCAAACCCATAGGGTGTAGTTGGCTCCTCCTAGATGTCACTTATAATTGTTATGCATGCATGGGCGATGCACTCGGTCTTAGCGAGACCAGCTATGTTTTTCCTATGGCACATCACTAGGGATGTATGCTGCTTTGGAAGGATAGCTCTGATCCTTGTGCAGGAGGATTGTTCCTCGAAGTACTGAGTACACCTCCATGGAAATCCTACACAATTAGCAAACGTGCCTTATCGATTTTCGATTATATACCTAGTATTGTTGTGATGTACACTCACGAGCATCACAACTATTTGATTATTATTATTTTCGCCTTTAGACATTATTATAATATAAAGGGATTTTCTATAGAAATTGTTTTGGTTATGGTAAGGTAAAAACCCATACGTGTTTATGTGCAGCGTGGTTTTACGAGACACCTTTGATTTTCAAAGATTTTTATATAAATTTAAATCCAGTTGGATGTGTTTTCTCATGCTGGTTTTCCAGACTGACTTGGGTGTTATTTTATTATAATGGTCGGGTCAGACCGAGTATATTACAGATTAGTTTGGATGCTTGGAGCTTCAGGAAAGGAGTTGGAGGCCTAGAGACGTATCAACCTAGATGGTTATTTTCCACTGTATTCATTGTCATGTTAATCAACAATTGTGAGGACAGGCTGTTATAACTGTCCAGGCTGAAATAGGTTAGTATACTCTAATTGATGAATATATATATATATATATTACAGTTTTTTGTGTGTAAAGATTATGGTATATTACAGATTATTTGTTCCGCTATGAGATTCTGTGTTGTTTGGTTTTCTTCTTCCTTCTTTCTTTTCCCTAGCAATCGGGTCTTTCGGCATTCGATTGCTCGGCAAGTGATACAATGGATGTATTAGTGTCGATTTTCGGAGTTGAAAATCCCGGTTCGTTACATTTGGTATCAAAGCTGAAGGTTTAGCGAGAACCTTGGCTTTAGTGGGATAACTCATTAGAGATAGGGTAAGTAGCACCCTAGAATTAGTTTGAGTGTATATATATATGAGTGCGTATTTGTTAGTGATATAAAAATGTTTTATATTGTGTTGGTTGATCTATTGAGTGGCTTATGGATTCTGGTCAATACGAATAATTAACGTCATTGATGGGGATCTCCAAACACTTGAACATAGCAGTTCGACATGGTACTGTTTTGAAACAGGGTAAATGAAATAATTTTACATGGATAATATTTTATATATAAAGAAATAATTTTTCAAAAATTATTATAGTATATATAGTATGCTTGGTTGTTAGGAAATGATAATGTTGATTATTATCATTTTTTGTTTGTTATTGTGCTCTAATAAAAGTTGTTGTTATTATAAAGCAAACAATATATATAATTGAGAAATGATTTTATATAACCCAACGGAATTATAAAAATATGATGTATAAAAGTGGTTTATAAATAAAAAGGGGTTCAAAAGCTAAAAATTTGGAAATTTAAAATCCCGTTGGTTTGGAAATGATTTTTCAAAGTTTTGGAAAATAATAGAGATATTATTTGAGAAAATATTTTTGAATGGAAATATTTTTAAAAGGAGATTTAAAAGGAATAGAAAGCACTGAACTCACTTCGGTCGCTAGAAAATAATTTTGTTGATGACTGCAGCGTCATCGACGTTCATTTTTGAGTTTCTAAGAGAGGAATTGCTACCATTGGAGTTTTGTTTTGGTAAAACTAGATTTGATTTTGAAAAGCCAAAAGAATGATTTGATATTACAAGGTGATTATGTATATATATAATTTCAAAATGGTTTGAAATGAATAATAATAAGATGTTTAAACTCTGGAAATTTTAAATTAGGCATTTCTGAAAATATGAGAAATTAAGTTGATAACTTATAAAATTTGAAAATTTGTAAGTTAAAGCAATGTTTTAAATAGTTTAATATGAATTTTAAGAAAAGTAAATTTTGAACTGAACTTGAGAATGAAATTTAACTTAAGATAAGTTATACAAAAATGAATTTTGAAAAGGAATTGGACCTAAGTAGGCTAAATGCAATAATTTTTGGAAATGGGATTGATTAAGATTTAAAATGGATTAATGAAATGAACTAATTAAGTAAATTAGTGAACGGTAATATGGTTGGAATGTTGATTGATAAAATGGAATTGAATTTGGTTAGAAATGGATAATGACTTAAGTTATGGAGTGATGATAAACATGAGTGGTGTTGTATAGATGTTTATAATAAACTTAAGAAAAGTTGATTGAATAGTATTTAAGTGATATTAGTATTGAAAGGAGTATACTTTGTAAATAATGATTGTGAATAATTGAATGTGAATAAAAGGAATTTGGTATAGTTAAGAATCAATTGAAACAAATACGTAAGTTGTACATGTATTACTTTATTTGTATAACGGTTTGATCTAGATTTGAGCATAGGATTTCGAGATAATTTATATCAATCCGAGTTGGAATTTTCACTCGATTCTCTACGGCGAACACTGGATATGGATGTTTGATTGATCCCAGAATTCTTTATCATAGTATATGGCTATGCAAGGAGAATGACGGTTTCTAATCAAGAAACTGGATCTGAGTCCGCACTAGAGTGGTCGGATGAACGATACTAGTTCGAAAGTGAAATGGTGTGATCGAGCAAGCGATCAGATTTGATATTACGTACGAATGATATATGTACATCGTACGGGCTTAAGTAAAGAAAATATTGGAAATTGAAAATGCAGAATAATATGATTTTGAATTATATGATTGGATATTATTGGTAAACAAGATGCAGGTTTATAAAAGCAAGAGCTAATTTGATGCCTTTGATTTCATAAAGAAAATTGGGTTGCCCAACAAAAAGGTACATGGTTAAATTGTTGTTTAAGTTTGATGATTTTATGGTTGAGCCACTTGGCTTTGGTTTTCTTCTACTGGGTTGTGCCCAGAGTGTCGATTCCTAGTTGTTTCGATTGAGCCGCGCAAAGGAGACACTGGTGAAATTTTTCATAAATCTAATAAGTTAGAAATTTTGAAGAAATTTATGATAACTAAAATTTGATTTTGAATTATAACTTGAAATGATTTAATGGATAATATTAGTTGGAATCTATGAATGAATTTGGAAGCTTAGTAAAAGTAATAACAAGGTTTCAACAAAATTGAATTTGGAAAAAGGTTAAGGACTTAAATTAATTTGGCGAAATATTTCAACTAAATTATTTTAAAAAGAAATAGGTTTGGGCATTTTTCCTACCTTGGCAATTTTGGGGATGAGATTCTTTTAATGGGGAAGAACATAATGACCCAAAATTTTAGTTATTTGAATTTGGAATATTTAATTGATTTAAAATATTGAAAAATTAATTGTATAGACTAAGTAATTTGAATTTCAAATATACTGATTTATTGGATAATTTAATTGTTGAGTTTAATAATTGAAATAGTTTAAACAATTGGATCTTGAATTTTAAGATGGATAAAAATGATTTAAAAGGTTATTTAAATTCTATTAAATAAGAATGAAGATAATAAAATTTTTAAATATGATTTAAAACTAATTTAATCGATTTTGAAAATAATTCATTTTAATTAACGAGTGAAAATAGCTTTTCGGGGCAGTGTCTTGGATTTCGATGAAATCAAATTCATTGGGTCGGTAATAATAAATTATAATATGCCGTCAAATTTTGTAGCGATCAGACGTATCGTTTGGTCGTGCGAGATCAAAACGCATTGAAATTAATATTGAAAATTTAAGGTAATAACTGGGTTGAATCTACTATCTTCTATATAAGATTGAATTAGGGCTCGAGACTAGTTCCATTTCGTTCGGAATAGGGGTATAACATATAGAACGTCAGGCGACTTGCGTCGATTGGGGTCCAAAATCATATAGCTAGATATTTTGATTTTTAAATAATATATTATCTTCGATTTAACTATACACTGCCATGTCCATTCTTATCAGCCGCACCTACCTGTACGAGCCCACACCCTTGTCGTTGACTTCGGTATCTTCCTCCCTTATTTAAACACAACTAAACAAGGGAAGAAAAAAGAAAAATGAACATTTAAAAAATTTAAATCTAAAATTCTTCTCGATAAAAAATATGGAATTAGCTTTAAAATTCTTGTTTCGATGAGATCTTCATACTAGTGTGCTTTTTGAGAGGTGCGACTTGGGCTCGTGAAGCTTGACTTGGCCATAGCCGTTGCTTGGTTGGCTAGGGTTTGACTTTTTGAAGAATATAGGCAACGATTCGAGAATCGGAAGACGGATTCAAGTTTCACTTGCCGATTTACACCACCTCGCCGAGCTTCGCCATGTCCGAAAGAGAATTGAAGATCGCGTGCGTACGGCCTGAAGGGTATTTAGCCCAGGTCGCGTTTTTTCTAGGTTGCGTGGCATTGATTTGTGATGTCGGCCAAGTGGAGTTCGTGTAGAGCGACGCAATGGCGAAGACGGTTCGTCAAACGGAGGTCCGTAGCTCCGTATCATTGAATTTGATGTATGCGTGAATAGGGTTAGTGTTCTCCATGCACGTTGATGTTAGGAGGAAGAAGAAGATGATAGAAGGGGTAGGATTGTAATTATTATAAAGGTTATTTAATTTTAAATATTCAAAATGTGTTGATAACTTATATAATTCATATCTCTCTCATACGAGGTCCGATCGAGACAATGACAATGAAGAGCCTTTCTCCGAGGAGATTCTGAGTATCTGTGTCCATTAGAGGTATGCTTTGTCTCCCATTGACAAGTACGATGGGAATACGGACCTTTCCAACAACATTACCGCATTTAATTTAATCACCCATACTAGCGAGCTTTCTGACCCTGCCATGTGCCTTATGTTCCCTTCCACCCTAACTAGACCAGCCTCCAACCGGTTTTTTCATCTCTAATCTAGTAGTATCAACTCATCGGCCAAGTTGTGCAGCAACTCCAAAACCTTCTTCTTCGCATTAAAACTAGGATCAAAGTAGCAAGTGAGCTAGGCAAGATTACGCAAGGCCCTTCAAAGTCCCTCCACTCATATGTGAACCACTTCAACAAAGAGTCTACCTGAGCAAGAGGAGCGGAAAAAACAACCAGGTAATCTCCCAATGTTTAGGAGGAAGGTATCAGCCCCGAATGTGGAAATAGTTGTAGAATCAGTTAACCTCTTCCTTAAATGACTTTCTTCGAAGAGAAAAAAGATCGTAAGGGTGGAAGAGGCCGATATCTCCTACAGCAATAAGGAGGGTAGGTAAACTAACAAAGCTGGCCCAAAGGAGGACAAAGTCGAAGGAATGATCGACAAGAAAATGGCAATAAAAAATTGAAAAATCATGCATGCTTCAAGCCTAGGTATACAAACTACGAGACTTTCAATCATGATATGGAAACAAGTTATCTTGCCATGCAAGATAGTGTGTCATTAAACGACCACTCCCTCCTAGTCTAGGTTGAAAGAGGAACCCATGGGTAGTGGGGAGTATTGTAAATTCCATAAGTTCAACGACCACTACACCAATGAGTGTCGACATCTTAAGGATGAAATAGAGCAGTTGATTCACGAAGACATAATGGTGTAGTACATAAGGAAGAAGGTAGAAAAAAGGAATGTCGAATGAAATCCACTTACCTAACCCCGATGGGAAGACGAAAACAATATGATACAATTAACACAAAGAATTATCAATTCATGGCGGCCCGCACGTGCTTGGGGGCAGCAGAACAACTCAGGCTTGATATAGGAGACAACTCTGTCCTTATCAATGCAAGAGGACTCATCTAAGAGAGATGTGGACAACCACAACCCTAGGTTTGAGCATTGACATTTATCCCAATCGAAGAAGTCATATAGCGCATGATATATGCGCTGGACCAATGCGACCTGGAAGTGAGCATGGAAGAAAGCAATGATGACCCGCTCGACCCCCTTATAGGAGATTCAAACTCCGACAGTGAGCCAATGGCTTTGCAATATCACTTGACAACAATGATTCATCTAAGGTCTTCCAAATTGGGACATAATTGAGTATGCAAATAAGGGTAAGTTGATATGTTTCGTAAAGAAAAGCAAAGATGTGTTCGATTGGGGGCATTATGACATGATTGGCATAAACCGCTCTATTATCTATCGCTCCATTAACATCGACCCAAAGACTTATCCCATCCAACAAAAAAGAACGCCTTTTAACAAAAAAAGATACAGAGCGCTCAAGGAAGAGGTAGAGAAACTCGTTGCCAATTGGTTCATTCTTGATGCAAAGTATCCAGTCTGGGTGGCCCATCTAGTACCGGTTTGAAAATCAAGTGGGGCTTAAAGGACTTGCAATGACTTCTCTGATATTAACAAAGTTTGGTTGACGTATATCTTGTCGTTTCCCTACATCGATCAAGTCGTAGATGGGACCAGCGGGCATGAGCTTCTCACATTCATGGATGCATATTCCGGGTACAACCAAATCTCCTGCATATCCCTTACCAAGAGCATGCCACTTTCATTACAAATGCAAGGCTCTACTGCTACAAAGCCATACCATTTGTGCTTCGTAACATGGGCATCACCTACCGGTGGCTTGTCAACAAAATGTTAGCCCAACAAATCGGTTGGTTGATGGAAGTTTATATAGATGATATGCCAGTGAAGTCTGAAAAGGCTGAGGAGCACATTG
Source organism: Allium fistulosum (assembly GCA_030737815.1). NCBI lineage: Eukaryota > Viridiplantae > Streptophyta > Magnoliopsida > Asparagales > Amaryllidaceae > Allium > Allium fistulosum. The sequence continues at coordinate 264,500,736 of CM060904.1, read as the reverse complement.
AGAACCTGGCCGAAACTTTTAATATCCTCTACTCACAATATGAAGCTTAACCCCAATAATTGCTTGTTCGTTGTACGATCTGGGAAATATCTGGGGTTCGTGGTAAGTGCTAGAGGATAGAGGCCAACCTTGATATGATCAGGCAATCCAAGATATGCAGATCCCTCACACAATCAAACAAGTGCATAGCTTGAATGAGATGATCGCAATGCTTAGTCGTTTTTTATCGGATACCACAGATCGTTTCATAGCTTTCTTTGACTTCACCAAGAAGGGAAATTTATTCATCTGGAATGAAAAGTGCACCAAGGCCTTTAAAGACCAGAAGTAGAATCTTGCAACACCCTTGTACTTTCCAAGCCTATGGATAGGGACACTACAAGAAAATATGTTATTTGCGGCTTCCATCCATACATTTCCATGTCTACTGCTATTAAAAGTCTTTGGAATAAAAACAATTAGATACTACAGCTATCTAGTTAGTTTGGAGGGAAACTAAATGCGCCTCTCATTTTTTTTGTACTTCTTCCATTTGCATTTTCCCCCTCTTCTCTTCATTTACTAACCCTAAAACTGCACTTAGTCATCAAATCCCCCACCTAAAACTTTGTGGTCACCGCCTAATCTATGAAAAATCCTATCGCATCCTGAATCTACGAAGTACCCTAAATCTGTCCTATCTCCCTTGTGCGTCAAACCATAAATTTATGATTTTGTTTACTCAACATCTAAGGTTTCCCTCTATGGTAGAGGAGCTTGCGACAAAGTAAAATCTAATTAGAGCTCTGTATTTTTCCATTGACTTAAATTTGAATGCAAGTTTAGTTGACACTAGAAAGAAAAAGTGAAGAAGTAATGTCCTAGTGTCTCTATTCAAGTTCTACAAAGGTTAAAGAAGGCTTCAAATAGGAGGAGAATGTCCAGAGAAGCTGCTATTAAAGGTAAAACTGTCTTATGTTTCCTCTGCTTTTAATTTGAACAAAAAAAATGACTTTGACACTTAGACAAGATTAGAATTTGGTGATGTGTGTTATATGTTCAGCTGAATTAATTCTGAATGGATTTTAGGAAGTACATATATTGGATGTTACTATACCGAGATTACTGAATTTTTGAATTTGGTGGTGTGTGCTATTTCATTATACTAGGATGTAGCATCTCTTGGTTGTTTGCAGGTTTCTTGATAGCAACTAGCTACTACCAACTCCTAATGTTTCAAAAGGTTGTCTGCTAGGTACATAATCTTCTCATCATTGTAAACTGGGGAAACAGACTGTCCCCATCAACTTGATTAAAAAAGTGGTCGGATTGTCATGCACTTACTTAGAGCATTCCCAATGGTAGGGGTTGCTTGGGGTCGATTCAAGGCCATCGACCCCCAAAGCAACCCCAACCAGAGAGAAAACACACTTCGTGTGCTTCCCCTTAGCTGGCCAAAATAAAACCGGCTAAGGGGATAAGGTCTGGATTGCAATATACACCCGTCTGATTGCAATCCACAGGTGTGAATTGCAATCCACACCGCTAGCCGGCCTTATATTGGCCGGCTAAAAAGAAACCTTCAGGGTTGCTTTGACAACCTTCAGGGTTACCAAAGCAACCCTGAAGTGTCCAACCGACCCCCCGTTGGGGGGTCAGTTCCTTCCTAACCAACCCATGGTTGTGAATGGTCTTAGGTTCAACGCTTCCAGTCATAGCTATGTGCTTAAATTTATTATTTTTTGCATTTGTTTTAGTTTCTGAAAAATAACTGATGTTGACATATGTTGATTTCCTTAAAATGGCGTTGTTACTCATTTCTGGAATTGTACTTCCTACTCCTGTCCTTGGTGCATGCAAATTCTGTGAACTTGTATTTCCTTCTTTTGAATTTGTTTGTTATATGTCTACGTACATAACAAAGAGTTTGAGATTAACAATTCACGTGTGAATGCTAGCTTTCGGTAAGATCCATATATTACCACAACTACCTTTTAATTAGATGCATTATGTAAATCTGTACCAAGTTTTGCTCCATTAAACAATTACACAAATATAGTCAACAAAGTATTAATAAAGCTAGATAACAACCAGTATGTGAATATTCTGTAAAAAAAATATTCGGTTTTAACTTGCATCGTAACAACATACGCATTGTTATAGTACTTTTGCTATATGTAACTATTATAATTTTGTTAATATGCAATTTTTGAAGTTTATTGTTTTTCAACCTATGTCAAAAACATTGTACAAATAGGTTAATGCATATGATTGCTAACTATTTTTTATATGATGATTTAGTGTAACAAAGTATGAATATTTTTTATTAATCTTCTCTTTAAGCACATCTTACGCGGTTTTGCTATACATATTAGTCATATTACTGGGTTTTAAGTATCCTTTGTTTGCACAATTAATATTTACATCCCTAATGTGTTATATCTGAACTAATCTACTTCTGATTTACTATTGCATTTGACTATGTGGTTTAAAATCAATAATTGATGTTGTGGAGGCATGTAACTATGCAAGAGATAAATGTAGGTTGATAAACAAAAGTTTAAGTTTTTGCTGTAATAAGATAAGAGAAGAGACTACCATGGTTATTCAACATGAAACAAAATAAATGATGGCCCTAATGATATTAAATGCAGGTTGACTTACAAATTGATGTGCACAATGTGCATATGCGCTTATCATAATTATGTCATTGAAGAAAACAAACATTATACGTCTTTTCCACATAACAATGCCATAATAAACGTTGTATGATGTAAATGAATACTAAATAAAAGTGAACTTCAGAAATGTTGTTCTTATCGTAGAAAATTATTGTCACACCAGATAATAGGCCTTTTAGTCAACTTGATTACAATTTCATGAAGCAGGGATTCGACATCTGTATTCTGCCTTTGTGCTGGAGCGAGAAACCGTGGCCTGCTTCTTTGAACACCCTGAGCTGGGATTGTTGCTGAGGTTGATACAATAGCCAGATGTAGATCTTCTCTCGTCTGGGTCGGTAGCCCAGTCGGCATCAGCGTAAGCTTGTATATTTAATTCTTTACCCAATTTTAATACTATTCCATGATCAAGTGTACCTTTGAGATAGCGTATATAGGCTGTTGCGTAAATCGACAGACCTTATTAACACTATAGCATGTTTCTACTGTAATGCATCCACTATACTTCTATATTGTCGATCATTAGTAACGGGTTCCCCTTTGTTTTTGGAGAGATGCAAATTGATGGTTATAGGAGTAGGCAGTGGTTTAGCCAAGTTCATTTTTGCTATGGCAAGGATTTCTAATATATACTTCTTTTGTCACAAGATTAATTTTGATGTGTCTTTCTTTATGACTTCTATTCCCAAAAAATAGTTTAATTCACCAAGTTCTTTGATTGAAAATGCCCGATTTAGATGATAGATAGTTTTGTTGATCTCCTCATCAGCACTGCCTATGATTAAGAGGTCATCTAAATACATGAGTATGTAGATTGTCTTGCTATTATTTAGTTTTATATATAGTGAGTTGTATGACTTGGTTGACTTGTTACACTAAGTTGACCAAAGTTAGCTTGAGTTTCTCGTACCACACTCTTGGAGTTTGTTTGAGTCAATAAATGTCCTTATAAAGCTTACACACCAAATTTGCATTACTACTTTGAATGTAACCTCTTGGTTGCTCCATGTATACTTCCTCTTGTAAGTCACCATTGGGGAATGCATTGTTTACATTTGGTTGTCTGATTCTCCACTGATTTTGTAATGCTATGGTTAAAATAATTCATCTAGTGGTTGGTTTTACAACTGGAGAGAAAGTCTCATTGAATTCAAAACCCAAACTGATGTGTATACCTTTTTGCAACAAGCTTGCTTTATATTTTGATATGCTACTATTAGGATTTTTCTTTATCTTATAAGTTCACTTTCTTCCACTAACATTTTTGTGACTAGGTAGATGCACTAAGCTTCATGTTTTGTTCTTTGTGAGAGCATTGTACTCTTCATTCATGACCAGTTTCCGTTGGTCATACTTGATTGCTTTTTCATAAGTAGTTGGTTGCTTGTAACTCAAATGAGAAGCATATACTTTAGGTTTAAAAATTCCACTTTTAGCCCTTGTAATCATGTGATGTTTTGTTCTTGCAGGAACTTAATTATTGGCATTGTCACTTGATTGTTCAGAACGTGGTGAATGACTTTCATCATGTTCTGGACATTCTTCATGATTAGAGTTACTTTGAGGTGAGTTATTGAAGTGCTCAAATGAATCAGTTGAACTGTGACCTGACCTGATATTGGATAATGTGTGTTGTGGTCTTGATATTTTTTGAGCCTCTTCACCTTTCTTCTCGGTATTTCGAGCAGTAAATTCATGTATTGGTCGAATTGACACTTTAGCAGTATATATTTTGAGTGGTTTTGATTTCTTTATCTACAAAAGGAAAAATATTTTCATTAAACACAACATGTTTTGAAATATAAAATACCAGTATGGCTAAGGCATTTATAGCCTTTTGGTTATTAGCATATCCTATGAATGTACAAGGAGCAGACCTAAGGTTTAACTTGTGAGTGTTATATGGCCTAATAAATGGAAACCATAAGCAACCAAATGTTCTTATACTTAAATAGTCTGGTTTTGTATTAAATAGAATTTCAATTGTACTTTTAAGTCTTAGAACCTTAGTTGGTAACTTGTTAATTAAATATATTAATGTAGCAAATGCATCAGGCTAAAATTTCATTGGTAGTGAACCTTGTGCTAAAAGTGTTAAACCAGTCTCTACTATAAGCCTATGTTTTTTTTCTACAAGACCATTTTGTTTCGAAGTATGTGGACAGGTGGTTTTATGAATGATTCCCTTGCTTTGAAAATATTCCTTTAGAGGCTTGAATTCAGCACCCCCATCTGTTTGCATAACTTTTACCGCACTATTTTTCTGCCTGAGTAATAAATTGTATTACTGCTTTACATAGCTTTGATTTTGCTTTGAGAAAATATATCCAGGTATATCTTGAATGAGCATCTACAAATGCAACGTAATATTTGAACCCATAGTCTGAATTTACTGGAGATGGTCCCCAAAGATCTGTTGCCACAAGCTCAAGTGGTTTGTTATAAACAGTAGTTTAATCTATAAATGGCAGTTTATGACTTTTGCCTAACTGACAACATGTGCATATATAGGGAGTAGAAACATTTTCAAAAGGAATGTTATTGCTTTTCAGAACTTGTTTTACAATATTAACACTAGGATGTCGCAGTTTACAATGCTACAAGTTAAATACATTCTTACTACTATTAGCACTAATTTCTAAATTGTTGCACCATGTTCTCGTGTTAGTAAATTTTCTTGAATTTCAAAAGATGAATTTGGAAAGTCCATTGTGCAACCTACCCTGTAATAGTATACCTTGATTTAGCAACTCTCTTACTACAGATAATTTAGGGTGAAACTCAAAGTACACATTGTTATCATTGGCAAATTGTGAAACACTGATGAGATTCTTTTTTATTTAAGGAACCGTTAATAAATTGTTTAAATAGAGTTATCTTTTACCTTTGATGCTACCATTTCCAACATGTGTGATGCTTACAGCTTCACCATTACCCGTGTGTATAGTTTGCATACCTGAGTATTCTTTATTGCCAAGGTTCAGATTCTGAATGTTGTTTGTGAGATGATTGGTGGCACCTGAATCAAGATGAATGGTGTACATCCTCTGGGTTGGTAAGATTATCTGAATTTATCTATACATTTCTTGTACTTTTGGCTTGATTTCTGTATGATCGGTTTAATTGAGCAACATTTGCATTTGGATTATTATTCCTTTGCATGCTTTGATTTTGTTGATTTTCATTAAAATTTGCATTGTATCTTAAGTAACACTTGCTTGCAATGTGACCAAACTTCTCACAAATTGGACCCTTAACACTATTATTGTTATTCCACCTTCCACTTCTCCCTCTACCAGTCTGATTATAACCACCTCTCTGACTTTGATCAGTTTTGTTATATGGACCCTTTTCTTGATTCTTGTTTCCTGAACTTGAAGCAGGATTGATTGAATACTCTGTTAGGGTTGATTTTCTTTGGTCCACCCCTCCTTCATGAGCAAGTAGAGTGGAATGAACAAATTTCATATTAGGCAGTGTCTCCTTTGATTAGATAACTGCAATAACCAATTCATACTCTTTGTGACGACCCGCCTTCCTATGCCCAGGAAGGCGCATCATCTTAAAGAAAGAAAGGGGTGAGAAATAGAAAAGATAGAGAAGAAAGAACAAAACAACATCAGAATCTCAACAGCGGAACGAATGAAATATAATATATCACATAAGAGATTACATAGTATCATATACATCAGAGTTACACATATAATACAACACATACTAGACAGTTATAAACACCTGTCTAGTTAATACAACTCGATACAACTCAAAACATCATAGAGATACAACACAGCGGAAATACAGATAAACACTAACACAGCGGAACCAATATATATCTATACGCTGAAGCCTCCTGCTCCATTGCTCCTCCACAATTCGTCAAAGCTAACCTGATCTCTTGGCTACTCGTAAAAATTTGAGTACCCGAGAGTTTAAGAAAAACAGAAATAAACTCCGGGTCAGACATGGGTCTGGTATGAGTAAACGGTTAAAGCTGCTTAACTTTTAAAATCCTTTGAAAACAAAGGTATCACGTAAGACTCCCCATACATAAACATGGAAAAGTTTTTACCTTACGCTAACCAAACATTTGATAGGAAATCCAGATATATTATAATAGTGTCTAGGGTTTTCAAGTAAAATACAGAAATAGCTGGAATGCTTACATCTCACGTTCCAACATAGTTGGGCACAACTAATACGTACGACACTTATTGAAGATTGGATTCCATACAATGGCAGGGCTACTGGGGTACCGCCCGTCACAGTACCTGGCCTAGATCAGCGTACCGAGGACCCACCCTAAGTCCCCTGCAACACAAGGCCGGAACCATCCCTTACTGGATAGTTCCAAACAAGACAACCCCGCGGTTGTAGCTAGCAACCGCCACAAAGCCGAAATATAAAGGGACTCTAGACAGGGGTATATCTCACTCTCAAGTGGGTGCGACCCACGAAGCCTTGCTGCACCTCCCCTGTTTTAGCCATTCCCGATTGATGAGGCTTGAGGCTACGATTACCTTTAGAGAACACATCTCTTAGAATGCTCATCGTCCACCTGACGATGTTCTGAAAGCATTCAATCCATACAAGTTCGTTCCGGGTTCGAACGAAACCGAAGGCATTATCTCGTTACACTCATTTTGGAAACATCCTCAGAGTTAACGACAATAACCCTTGCACTCTGAATCTTCATCTTCACTTGAGATTCACGACCTATCGTTAATTTGGATCGATGTGGTTTTCGGATATCCAAATTTGGAAACCCGATCCCGGTCTCATCGAAATCCAAACCGTATCTTTTAAGGCCAAGTTGTTTTAAAGTTAAAACAATTTAATTCAATTACCTATACACACACAGATATATAAATCACAATATAACAATGGATAATCACATCATCAGCATAAACAGATAATCCATATCATCAACTCAAACAGATAATCAACGTTATCATACCTAAAACAAACATCCATATCACAATAGATATTATTATCTCATATCTGAGATCACAATCAATCAAGGAAATCAATATCATCCATCATATATAAACAAGGATTAATAATCACATCATTTATAATTAATTTAAAATGAATTAAATTAATTACAAATTTCTAATTAATTTAAAGTAAATTAAATTAATTACTTCATCTATATTAATCTTGCTTACATAACCATTAATTAATTACAAGTAAATTAATTAATCATTTCCTACTTCCATCTTAATTAATCATTCTAGATTAATTACCTTTAATTACATTTAAGTGATTATCCTTTAATTATTTTCCACAATTTAATTATCTTATACCAAATATAGAAAGTAACCTTTAAATTACTAAAATTAATTACATTACTGCTTTAATTAATTACATTAATGAATTCCTTCATTTATTAATTATTTCCAAATAAATCCATTTTAACTTACATCATTAATTACAATATTTAATGATCTCTAATTACATTTATTTCATTTAGTAATTTATCTTCAATTAAACAAAATTGTTAATCACCTAGATTAACTCCATTCAGTAAACTACCTTAATTACTTCAATAAATAATTTAATTAATCCATAATTAATTATCTCTAATTAATCCCTTGATTAATTATACAAAGTAATTATACTCAAATTACTTCCATTATTAAATCATCCACAATTAATTACTTCCTTAAGTAATTATACTTATCACATCATCAAAGGGCTATTTAAATTAATTAAACCAAATTAATTAACTTAAACAATTCACATTTAACTTAATTAATTACAATGAGAGATAAATTTCTTAATTATTTCCATAGGTAAATTATACTTAATTAATCCATAATTGATTATCTTAAATTAATAATCCAATTAATTATCAAGATTAATCATATTAATTCATTAATTAATCATTCTAGTTAATAACCTTCATTAATTATTAACACCTCTTAAATTACTTTTCCAAAGTAATTAATTAAGATTTATTATTACTTACAATTAAGTTTTATCTTTACTACTCATAAATAAATCCTTAATTATTTAATTAATTAAGTATCCAATATAACTTAATTAATTCTTACTTACTTTATTAATTAAAAATCATAGATTAAAATTCAACTCTTATTTAATTAATGATTCTTAATTATCCATTTATTACCAATTAATTATCTTAAACCTTAATTAACTAATTTAACTTTTAATTACTAAATTAATTAATCCAATCATTAATTAATCAAATTAGTTAATTATTCATTTTAAATTAACTTAAATGTTACAAATCCTTAAATCTACACTTTTTTTAAGGATAAAACATTTCTTACAAATGATCAAATTTTCATTTACAAATTTAGATTCAAAATAATACAAAACTCAACTTAGCAAGATTTAAATCACAATTTAAATCTACTTTAAACATTTAAAAGTTGTTAAAACATTTTATTTTTTTATAAAACTTATATTTTGAAAACTAGGATTTAAACTCATTTGAATTCAGATTTAAACTTATCTCAAGCCTTTGTATTAACTTGCTCTATTTTTATTTAAAGTTTGAAATTTTAAAAACTGTAACAATGACAGTTCCTAAATCCCATACAAAATCTACTCGAGCCATCTCCCCTCTTACTTCGAGTCGAACATATAAAAACTTCGGCCCTTTCTTCGATTGACTCGAGAAACTCGAGTACCATTTCCTGCTCAACCCAAATCTCAGCGTTCACCAAAGAAATGCCGTGCACGTGCACAACTAGTCTGATCGTCTCCGATCAAGTGCGACGACGTTCCCACGTCGACGTTCATCCCCAATCACCATCACTGCCACCAGATCCTTCTATTTCACTCGAGTACGAAATTCGTGTACTATTGAAGCCTAGAACCCAAACAACTGGAACTTGCTCAACCCTGGAAACGCGTCGTTCACCGACCTCCGATCACCTGACAGTCGACCCGTCCGGCCTCGACTCCCTCTTCACGTCTTCGACCAATTCCCAAAGTCTCGCCAAACTCGATCAACAATAGTGACCACGGTGATCGTTTTCTCTTAGCTTAGTTAAACTAGGGTTAAAAAATTCAAACACTAACCGCTGTTGCCACCGTGGCCGTGGCCACCTACGACCATTTTTCCACTCACCCCCGTAGGCTTCTCCATCACCTCACACAACCCCGACCACCCTCGACCTCGCGATCACCGGAAATACTCGAAAACATGTTTTCCAGACAAACCCAAACAACTCATTCAATGCTACATTAAAAATTGTGAATCTGATTTTAAAAATCTTATCTTTTATATACAATTCCAGCCATATAATTATATCAACAAATTTTAATGTTTGGTTTTAACATTTTCTCAAGTTTCTCTGTTTTTTTCTTCTTCCAGACAAATGTTTCTAACTATAATTCTTGCAACTTGTTTTTAAAGCTTGGTTAAGTTAAAACAACCAACTTTGTTTAAAATACTTAAGCCTAGAGAAGATAAGAGTGTGGAGTATTTTGAAGTTAGATCTAAGTATTAAATCTCTGGAACATTAAAACAGAGATGGTCACAATGATAACTAAACATTCACACCTGTTTTCAAAGTCTTAAAACCAACATACAAACACAATTCCAAGCATACATCACTAGGTCACTTCAACAATAGGCCCTATGCATCAAAACTAAAGGTATTTCATGTTTTACAGTTAAAGCAGAGGCTTGAAACTAAGATCAGAGAAGTTTTAGTATCAACAGATATGCACAAATACATAAGTTCACAAAGCATTGCACATACACATACATATAAACAAACATAATCACAGAAATACTCAGAGTATTTAAGTTTAGTTTAAAAGTTTACTCACCAGTCATTTAAAACAGAAAGCTTGTTCTTTTTAGTTGAAAAGAGGAAAGCTTGAACTGGAAACTTGAAACTTGCATACATTCTTGTTGTTGATTCCAGAAACTTGAACTAGCTTGAATCTTTACATTGCTTAGTTGATTTCAGGTTTTAGGTTTGTATATTCCTTCTACTCTTTCTTTTTCTTAGGTTGTATTTGTTTAATACTTTTAGAAACCGGGATTGCTTGGCTTTTGTATACGAGATGAAATGAGATAGTTTGATAAATAAACAAGTATACCCAATTGTTTATTGACCAGTACACGAAAATTCAGGGATTTTATTTTAAAAATAAGCTGAGAATTAAATATCTCGTGAACTTGGTGATGGCATTCAATGCCTTGCTCCATATCAAGTCTACACAACCAATTCTTTATTCTTTTATGTACTTAGAAATCTTACCTATGTTTATTTTTGTTTACTTAGCTTAGCATACTTCCTATCTTCATTCGTATGTACAGAGATGAATTTTACTTGCCTGCAACATGTATACTTTGCTATAGTGTACATATATTTTACTTAAGCTTTTACTTAAGTTTGATACGGTTATGGTTATGGTATTATGTTAGCTTGTTATTTATTTCTATCTCCTAACATAAATGCATTTATTTTATTTTAAAACATAAACTATCAAATAATTAATTACCTATTATTATTATACTTTATACTTACTTTAAATGTTCATAAGGTATATTTTATTATCTATATATTATATTTATTTTAGAGATTTATATAAATTTAAAAACCATAATTTCTTTTAAAATACATATATAACAATTTTTATTTAAAATAAAAATCTACTTGTATAGACATTACATTATAAATAAAGCTCATTATTACATTAAAAATAATTCATAAAAGAGATTATCACCTTATTACTAATTTTCTATCAAGCTATACTTTAAAAAGAACAACAACCCTTTTGTTGAATCTAAACCTAAGCTAAAATCATTTGGACAATTTTAACTTAAATCTTGAGTATATTTTAAAGCCAAATGATTATTTATTAAATATAGAATTTAAATCAAATTTAAAACAGACATTGACTATTTACAATATATACAAATATATATATAAATAAATAGAAAACAATTTATTAGCCTTTAAAAGATAGTTTATCAGTTAAATATTCATTTAAAAGAAAATTATTAAATTAATTCATATCTTATTATCAATTATATATCAAATCAATTTAATATTTAATATAGATTATTAAATTGATATTGCTCGAAATTCCGGGATATCACACTCTTCATCAAGTCCATTTAATATCGTCAAGATTTGCTCAGTTTTTGAAATTTTATGGCCAGCAGTTTCTAAATAGATCATAGAATGTTTAATCTTGGTTAGATACTCCCTCATTAACATGTTTTCCTTTTTACGATTTTGCTACTGCCTCTTATAATGCATAATTCGTGTAGCAAATTGAGAATTGAAGATCTATTCCACGGTCTTCCATATTTCATAAGATGATCCACACCCAACAATTTGAGATAATAAGTTGGTACTGATTGATGATAGAAGCCATGCTGATAGTAAACTGTCTTGCCTTTTGTGCCTTACATATTCTTGATTATTTATTATCTTTCCTTCTTTATCTGCAGTCATCTTGGCTGGAATTGCAATAGTCCCATTGATGAAATCTTCAAGATCATAGCCACTTATGGCAGTTTCAACTTGATACTTCCAAAGCAAGAAGTTATTTTCATCAAGTTGGATGTTGATGAGATGGTCTTTAGGTTTTGTGAGAGAGAAGGTAGTGGTTTCACTAGCTAATGTGGCAGTGGAGTCATTATCTTCTCCTTTGGACATGATAAGAACCGATTTCAAAGAATATGATGTGTTTCTTAGCGAGGCAGGTTGTAATTTAGTAGCGAACTGGATTTCAACTTGCATCCAGGGTAGGGATGATCAGGCAATGAAAAGAAGTTCAAGAACTCTTTTCTGATGATGTAGCAGTGGGCAGCCGAGATTCAGGATGATGAATGGTGCTAACTGAATACTTTAGCGAGGCACACTTCAAGAAGTTTGATCAAGAACATGATTCTTAATCATAATAGTGTTGTATATTCAATTTAGCCCTAATCAATTCAAGAGAGACTAAAACCACAAACAAACGAAGATTAGCAGAAGCATACCGGAGTCCATTGATTCAATTGTATATGGGTTTGCAATCTTCCAAAAAAGCAGTTTATCCTTAATGTCGATGTTTTTTTTCTTCTGATGGGGAAAAAGAAAATAAAGAACGTACTGTTTTCTGGGGACCACAACCGTTTAAATAACGGACAAAAATTAGTTATTTCTTATTTACAATTTAGCCCCTCATTAAATTGTAAATACCGCTTAATGTTTTATACCTTAATTTTAATAGCATTATACACTTTAACATATATGCCCATAATATAATTTTAATCCAACAATTTCCCACTTGGGCAACATATGTTTCCTTATAAATGTACAACCTTATGAGCTCAAAATTTGCTATAAAATACAGGTAATCTTTAACAATCTTGTCCATTAACCATATTTATATAGGATCACAGTGGTCTTTGTCACATTAATCATGACTAAACCCATCAGTGATCACACACATATATATAGTTAAATGACATAGATCAATATGTTTTCAATTGGTCCTCCTTAATCTTAAGTGAGGTCAGAATCAAAATAGTAAACAGAGTAAATGAACTGAATACTTTACTTCTGATCAGAAAGTAACACATAAATGTCTTAAAGCAAATATATATAGCATATATAATACAAACTCCTACTAAACCATAACATCCTCAAGCAATACAACACCTATATGAGCAATGTGCTCATGAAAGACCTTGGGTGGTAAACCTTTTGTGAGCGGATCCGCTATCATGAAGTTTGTTCCAATATGCTCTATAGATATATGTCCACTCTGCACTCTTTCTTTCACAACTAAGTATTTTATGTCAATATGCTTTGACTTAGTTGAGCTTCTATTATTGTTAGAATATAGCACTGCTGACTTATTATCACAATATAACTTCAGTGGTCTTTCTACATTCTTCAAAATGCGTAGCCCAGTGACAAAGTTGCATAGCCATATTCCATGATTTGATGCCTCATAACATGCTACAAATTCTGCTTCCATAGTGGAAGCAGTAACAAGTGTTTGCTTAACACTTTTCCAGGATATAGCTCCTCCAGCGAACAGATAAATATAGCCTGATGTAGACTTTCTGCTATCTTGGCATCTAGCAAAATCAGAATCAGAATACCCTACGACCTCCAAATGATCTGATCTTCTATAAGTGAGCATGTAATCTTTTGTTCTCTGAAGATACCACATAACCCTCTTGGCTGCTTTCCAATGGTCTATACCAGGGTTGCTTAAGTATCTGCCTAACATCCCAACAATGTATGCAATATCTGGACGTGTACATACTTGAGCATACATTAGACTCCCAACAGCTGAAGCATAGGGAATATTTTGCATTTCTTGAATTTCAAGATTGCTTTTAGGGCACCGACTAAGACTGAATTTATCTCCTTAAGCAACAGGGGTATCTCCTGGTCTACAATCTTGCATGCCAAACCTTTTAAGTACTTTGTCAATATAGCTCTTTTGTGATAATCCAAGAATACCCCGAGAACGATCTCGAAGTATTTGGATACCTAATACAAAAGAGGCATCACCAAGATCTTTCATCTCAAAATGTTTTGATAGAAATTTCTTGGTTTCGTGCAATAAACCTATATCATTATTGGCAAGCAAAATGTCATCGACATATAGAACCAGGAATATATGTTTACTCCCACTGAACTTGTGATACACGAATTCATCAACAATATTCGTCTCAAAACCAAACGAGATGATTACTTGATGGAATTTGTGGTACCATTGATGAGAAGCTTGCTTAAGTCCATAGATGGATTTTGTTAATTTGCAAACCATATTCTTTGGATCTCCCGACACAAAGTTTTCAGGTTGTACCATATAAATTGTCTCATCAATGTCTCCATTGAGAAACGCCATCTTAACATCCATCTGATGTAACACAAGGTCAAAATGAGCAACAAGTGCCATAATTGTTCTAAAAGAGTCTTTCGATGAAACTGGAGAGAAAGTCTCTATAAAATCGATACCTTCCTTCTGAGTATAGCCTTTTGCTACAAGACGTGCCTTATACCTCTCCACATTACCCTTTGCATCCCTCTTGGTTTTAAATATCCATTTACAACCAATTGGTTTTGCACCTTCTTGTAATGGGACAGGTTCCCAAACATTATTGTCTTGCATGGACTTATACTCCTCATTCATGGCATCTATCCACTTTTGAGAGTTTGAACTTTTCATGGCATGATGAAAGTTGAGTGGATCATCTTCCATCATTCCATTGTCATTCTCTTGTTCTTGGAGAAATACAATATAATCATCCGAAATAGCACTTCTCCTCTCTCTCATGGACCTCCTTAATGGCACTGGTTCTTGAGGTCGTTGAGTTTGTTCTTCTGGAACAATTGTATCAACATTCTCTTGTTGAGGTTTCGGATTCACTTCTTGATCAATGATTGGTGTATGAAACTGAACATTGTCAAAAGTGATAGTAGAACTGGATTTGAATCCAATTCCTCCTCAAAAGCAATGTCTTTAACTTTATTTCTCCCCCCAAACTCAATATCCTCAAAGAATACTGCATTTTCCGTCTCAAAAATATTCTTAGCTATGGGATCATAAAACTTATAGCCCCTAGAACGCTCAGAATAACCAATAAAGTAGCTGCTCACTGTTTTGGAATCCAGCTTCTTTTCATGTGGCCTATAAAGCCTCGCCTCAACTGGACATCCCCAAATGTGAAAGTGCTTTAGACTAGGCTTTCGACCTGTCCAAAGCTCATAAGGTGTTTTTGCAGCTGCTTTAGTTGGTACTCTATTGAGAATATAAGCTGCTGTCTTTAATGCTTCTCCCCAGAGAGACTCGGGTAAGGTGGAATGAGCAATCATACTCCTTACCATATCCTTAAGAGTTCGGTTTCGTCTTTCAGCAACACCATTCATGCTAGGTGATCCCGGCATGGTGTACTGTGGGACAATACCGCATTCCTCTAGGAATTTAGCGAATGGTCCTGGACGTTGTTCACCTGAGCCATCATATCGACCATAGTACTCACCACCACGATCAGATCTGACATTTTTAATCCTTTTGTTGAGTTGATTCTCAACTTCAGCTTTATAAGCTTTGAACACATCCAGTGACTGTGATTTTTCATGAATGAGATATAGGTACCCATAACGTGAGTAATCATCTATGAATGTTATGAAATATTGTTGACCATTCCAAGATGCCGTAGGAAATGGCCCACAAATGTGTATGAATTAATTCTAAGACATCTGTAGCTCTATTGGCACCTAATCTCTTAGCTAGTTTTGGTATGTTTTCCCTTGATGCAATCTACACAAACTTCAAAGTTTGTGAAGTCAAGAGATTCTAAAATACCATCAAATACTAAGCGCTCAACTCTACCTTTTGAGATATGACCTAAGCGCTTATGCCATAAAGATGCTAAATTTTCTTTATTTAATTTATGTTTAGTACCACGTGATTCTACATGCAAGATTTCATTATAGGATGCAACTGTTTCCAACAAATAAAGATTGTCATATGCATTTAAATAACCAGTTCCAACAACATTTGAATTCAAAGACAAAGTAAACTGATCGTTTCCAAATGAACAACAATATCCAAATTTGTCAACACAGAAACAGAAACCAAATTCCGTCTAAATGACGGTACAACAAAAGTGTCTTTTAAATCCAAATAAAAACCAGTTCCTAACAATAATCTAAAATGTCCAATCGTTTCCACTTCTACCGATTGACCATCGCCCACAAAGATGTGTCTTTCACCATCACTTGGCTTTCGGTAGCTCTTGCAACCCTGCATAGAAACACTTATGTGAGTGGTAGCACCAGAATCTATCCACCAAGTGTTTCTGGGTACTGAAGATAAATTAACTTCAGAACAGACCAAAGTAACAAACATACCTTTCTTTTCACGCCATGCATGATATTTGGTGCATTCCTTCTTCATTTGTCCAGGTTTGTGACAAAAGAAACAACCGTCTTTTTCCTTTTGTTGTTTCTTTTGATTTGGATCCTTAGCAGCTTCATTTTTAAATTTTCTTTTCTTGCCCTTTGCTTTAGAGGTGCTTGTCAAATTGGCACTTTCAGTCTTATCTTGCTTCAGCCTTTCTTCCTCTTGTACACAATATGAAATGAGCTCATTGAGAGTCCACTTCTCCTTTTGACAGTTGTAACTGACCTTAAATTGACTGAATTGTGGAGGAAGCGAGATAAGCACTAAATGCACAAGCAAGTTATCCGAAAGCTCAAGCTTTAGTGCCTTTAATTTTGAAGCAATGTGAGACATTTCCATAATGTACTCCCTTATGTTTTCCTTGCCTTTGAACCTCATGGAAATAAGTTTCTACAAAAGAGTACTTGTTTCCACCTTATCGCTTTTGGCAAAGCGTTTCTCAATTTCAGCAAGGAAATCTGTGGCATCGGTAATCTCTTCGGATACCGCACCCCTAAAAGCCTCAGGTATGCCTCGTTTAATGATCATAAGACTCATGCGATTTGAACGGTCCCATTTCTCAAAAATTCTCCTTTCTTCGGAGGAACTGTCATCCGTAAGAGAAGCGGGCCGATCCATCCTTAATGCAAGGTCAAGATCCATGCAACCAAGAACAATTAATATGTTCTCCTTCCAGTCCTTAAAATTATTACCATTAAGGACCGGTACTGAATTAAGGTTAGCAGATACAGTAGCAACGGCTGAAACAGAAAACGAATAAAATTATATAAATTACATGCCTTTAACGACTTCATATAAAACAATAAATTCAAATAATGGCTAATCACGTCTCAAGATACCAAACACATCATTAATATCAAGTCTTTGGACAGTAATATTAACTGTAAACGGTACTCTTGTTGTAGCAATCAAACGTTGACAATAAATTATGTCAAACAATATGCAGTCTTTGGACTAACACATTGCTTACATAAAACACCTTATAATTGTCACACATTTATCACCACAGGTATGCATGAAATTCTGCCAAATACTAATTCACCTTTGGGTTCGTTAATAAATGCATGAATTACATACACACAATTATTTTGATATTTTAATTTGATTAGTCTACACAAAAGTGATCACTTTGGCAATATTTTGTTTCAATTAATCTATTTAAAATATTATATATCCTTAAGAAAACCAAATTTGAATTTAAATCGTTTTTTTTAATTATCTGAAACAACCGTAGTACATAAATATGTACGTATGTGAACGCACAGTAAAAGCATATTTCAAATGAATTGTAAGTAATATTTCAAATGAATTTGTATACAACTCTTGTAGAAATATGCTGAGTGATTTGTTAGGAATAATATACTGTCATATTAATTCGGCACATGATTGAGTGGTAGCTTCAATTGAAGAAGCAAATCTACACATGTAATACTATAACAGATCCAAGATTATTCCAATAGTACAAGTTAACATAAAAAAAAAATTCATTTCATTGAATCATTGCCTTTTTCGTACATGCTATTGCTGGCTCCAACCTTTGCTAAAAGTACTTTTACAGGACAATAGCACAGGGATATCAAAAGTGTGAATAAAACAAAACCTAATATGATAGCCATCATTAATATCAAAAACTGTAAAAGGATTGTAGCCGCGATATATCGTTTGTATAAGTATCATCATATTCAGGCATATAGATTTAAGCCGCAATATTATAACACATTGTATGTGAATATGATATCATTCAGGTTTGTATAAATGACAATTTCGGTTCTGAATTGGGTTGCATATCAAAAGTAAAACAAAACCAAAATACCATGGAAGATCATAACACTACTACAGTAACTCAAGAATTAATTTAGGGTTGCTTTGATACCAATTGTTGTATATTCAATTTAGCCCTAATCAATTCAAGAGAGACTAAAACCACAAACAAACGAAGATTAGCGGAAGCGTACCGGAGTCCATTGATTCAATTGTATATGGGTTTGCAATCTTCCAGAAAAGCAGTTTATCCTTAATGTCGATGTTTTTTTTCTTCTGATGGGGAAAAAGAAAATAAAAAACGTACTGTTTTCTGGGGACCATAACCGTTTAAATAACGGACAAAAATTAGTTATTTCTTATTTACAATTTAGCCCCTCATTAAATTGTAAATACCGCTTAATGTTTTATACCTTAATTTTAATAGCATTATACACTTTAACATATATGCCCATAATATAATTTTAATCCAACAAATAGCAGAAGGTAAGGCCTTCTATGATGATGTGACGAACTTTGAAAAGAAAAGACTGTTGATAATTTCAAGTGATGAAGTCTTTCTGATGGAGTTACTGAAGTGATGATTGCTTTCAGGCTAATGATGCCCTTAGGCTATGGCCTTGATACCATAAAAGTGAATTTGAGAAATGTTGTTCTTAACACAGAAAATGATTGTCACACCAGATAATAGGCCTTTTAGTCAACTGGATTCCAATTTCATGAAGCAGGGATTCGATCCATACCAAAAAGTTCCAAACCTTAGAATAATTTCTCACCTAAACTTCTTCCTTTTTAAAGGCAAAGTATATGTACATAACTGATACCTGTAATAATCAGGATTTGGTACAATGGTGGTTGTATTGAGTCTATATATAACTTCTACCCACCAAGCTTTGTCTATAGCATGTCTTTGTATTATTTTATGTTGATGCCATGCATATATGGTCCAAATACCTAGAATAACATTTTTGTTTAGTTACTGAACTGATACATACGAGTAAATTTATTTTTTACGATAAAATGAAAGTGGATGCATTGATAACAAGATTATAAATTGATAGTAACTGATGTGTTAACCCAAATATTATAAATGCATTAAAGAACCATATAAGCATTTCGCATTTCATTTTGAAAATTCATGTGAAAACAATTGACAATTAATAGTAAGAGAAACTAGAAAAAGGTACCTAAAGCAATGGAACAAATCATTTAGCTCATCCCATCTTGACAATGGAAAGCATCCTTGTGTTATTCAAACATTGGTGAATTGTCTTTCTTAGATGGAACCCATGATTTTCCAAGGTTGCCAACATCACATATGACCTTATCTTACAACATATACTTCCTAGACATATTTTCCATGGAGAAAATGTTGTAAGCAAATATATAATGCAAACTTATATATAAATTGAAAAAGGAACAATCGTAACCTTGCTAAAGCTATTCAATTCATATGTATTAATTGTGCTTTTTATTGCATTCAAAAATATACAATTTGGCAGTCTTGCATAACACAAAATACCAAACACATGCAATGTAACATTGCAATTTTCTTTTGTTACAATTGTCCAGTGGCTATTACGTCAAGCACATCATTAAAGCTGCCATTTATATAAAGGATAATTTTGTTTGACAAGAAGTTAATTTGTGGGAAAATCTTTTGCTAACTAAAACAGTGAAATTGCAGGTACCGTTTCAGATTTTTTTCTTAATGAGTAATGATGGTTTGAATGCATTTGATTGTGATTATTTGGAAATAATGTAAATTAACAATGACCATATTTGGAGCATATGGTAGCCAAATAATGTAAATAGGAACAAATAGTCAACATATATTTGAAGCATATGGTAGCTAAAGGAATAAATAATAAACATTTTTTTAATATTAAATAACCAAGTGTAACAATAAAACATACCTCAAGTGTCAATCTAACTTGGTAGATCTGAGTGACTGTGTTTGAGTATCAAAGTATTTGTTTATCCATGTTTAAAGCAACATTGCAAGAATGATTAAAAAAGGTTTGAGTATCAATTTTTAGGAAAATATTAGATTTTGTTTGATCTTCATTTCTTTTGTAAGAGATTACATATATCTGACTTCTTTTATAGGACACTGTTTCACAAACATATTTGGTTGTAGTACAATCAAAGAAAAGCATGATTTTGATGTGATTATCTCTTGTTAAATTCTATCTTATGATTAGTTTTCTTTCAAAAATTATTGATCTTATTGATTATAAGATGAATTCTATATGCTTATGCTACCATCATGGGTTCTGACTGTATGGTAAACTTATTATTTAAGCTAATGATGTTGGTTTACTATTATTAGCTATTTTCTTACACACACACATATTTATATATAAGATATATATTTTTGTATGTATGTATGTAGCTATATGTGTAAGGCCATGTTTCCATTTTTCTTACATGAGATCATATTTAATTAAAAATGAAAGACCAAAAAAAGAATATCTAATGCACAGGTGCTTGGTTCATATATGGAGTTTTATGCACACGTACAATGTGTATGGGGAGTCAAAGGTGAGGAGTTTATGCAAAATTGGTTGAGGATGAGGAGAAGAGAGAGAGAGGTTTTTAAAGTGGAGGATCAAGTATTCGGAGAAGGGGATAAGGGAGAAGTTGGATTTTAGTCCAGGAGGAGTTTGCTCCATGGTTCAAGTTACTAATCTAAAGATTGCTCCCAGTGCAGTGATGAAGGAGCTCAAGTTTGCTACCAAGAAAGTTCTCATTTTGTTGTAGGATAATTATCCTGAATTTGTTGTCAAGCAGGTATATAATTCACTTAATTTTTTAGTTTTTGCATTTATAGTTATCGTCTTTATTTTATTTGTTTTTTAAGTTAAAGGTTAGGTAGAAAATATTCATATATTATAAGTTTCCTATAGTAACGTGGAACACCATAAATTAGACTCACTGGCTATCCTGATATGTTGAATTTACTTAAGGAACACATGACGATGATTGTTTGTTTGATTTCATTTATGTGTTATTGTTAGAGATATTTATTATAAGTTAAAAAATAAATCAAGGATATTTCAATATCTAGGCTTTCTCATTTTACAATATTTTTCCTATTATATAATCTCTTTTGGTCAAAGCATTGCAGCTTTAAATAGCTAGTTATAAATTATATAAACATCATCAAGTTGTAATGAATTATTCACATATTCAGTAAATCAATTCTCCTATTATCTTTAACATGGTATCAGAGTAGCGCTCTAATTTCGGGTGCTAACCTTATCCTTCTTATTACTGTTAAGATTTTTGTATTATATGTTAAAAAAACCCGATGATATTTAAATATTTAGGTCTTTTTACAATAGTTTTCCTATTATACAATTACTTAGGCTCTAAGTAATGTGCCTGTAAATAGTTGATTATAAATTATATAACATTATCAAGTGGTAATAAAGCATTCCCCCTCTCTCTCCCACTCTTCTTCTTTTCTATTTTGTTTTATTTTCTTTAATAGTTTCAACATGATATTAGAGCAGCATTCTAATTTGAGTTGTTAATCGCATTCTTCCTGTTGTAAATTTTTTCAACTTTCTCTCTCTTCTCCTTGTTTACTTTCAACATCACCGAACCCCATAAAATCACAACTCCACCGCTCCTAAATTACATTATCAAACCAGCACTTTGATTCTACCTCCATTCAGATTCGTTATTAATAACCCCCGCAATCAAATCTGACATCCACACTAAAGAATTCCAACCAAATACACAATCTACAGCCTACAACCTGACCTAGATATTAGATTCAAATCCATTTCAGAGGCTCATCAAAACAAACGTTTGCAAAATGGCTCCACGTCTACTACTCAATGCCTGCCTCCATGATTTCCAAAGTCCATCTTTGTTTCCAAGTTGTGTTTGCTAATCTAAGTTATTTTGTTTTGGGCAGAGAATAAAAAGGGAGAGGGTATTATTATTATTATTTTATTTTTTAATAAAAGAGAAAAAAGAGTAAAAAAATATAAGAAAAAAGGAAAAAAGGGAAGAAAGAAATAATGGAATTTTGGGGTGTTGAATTGAAACCTAAACAAACTCTTTAATGTGAACTAGGTGTTGATAAATATTTACATCTTTTATTGACTACGCTTGTAGAATCAAAGAATGCAGTTGAGAATGTTGTTTTATCCGTAATAGTTGACAATTAGAAGTTTGTTATTGGAACTCTTTCAATAGAAAAATGTATTCCGATATGTTATAATCCAATACTTGAAAAGGAGATTCAGTTGTCTCATAATTCCTCGAGTGCAACTGTTCATTTTACTGGATACAAGTCACTTCGGAATTATCATTCTCTACAGCCGTAGGTTATGTCTATCTCTTCATTTTTAGATCAAATACATAACAACTCCTCGGGTAAGTCATCTTTATGGGACTTGGATTCCGGTGCTTTCCACTATATGTCTCGAGGCTTTTCATCGTTTTCTAATTTTTCTTCATCATCCTTTATTCCTGTTATGACTGCTGTTGGCAATCATACGCCATCAGCGGGAGTTGGTTATGTTGTTACTCCCAACTTATCTCTTTCCAGTGTCTATCATATCTCGGATCTCACATTAAACCTTGTACCTGTTGGTCAGTCAGGCGACTCTGGTAATATAGTAACATATACTTCTGATTAATGTCTTGTGCAGAATCTATAGTCTCAAAAATTGATTAGGACAGGCCATAGGGATGGGGGACTATATGTTTTAAATGAACTAAAAAATCTAGTTAGTGCTACTACTAGTATTGATTTATATTCTTTTCATTTGTGTCATTCTTCCTCTGTTTTTTATTTATGACATTCTCATTTGGGTCATGTTTCTTCTTCCTATCTGAGATTTTTAGCATCCACAGGTGCGTTAGGAAATTTGTAAACTCGTAATATTTCCGATTGCAGTAGGTGTAATCTAGCAAAGTTTTTCACTTTACCCTTTAACAGTAGCATCTTTGTTTCTTCTGCTCCATTTGATTTGATTAATTCAGATCTGTGGGGTCCATCTCCAGTTCCAACTGAAGGAGGGTCTCGATATTATGTATCCTTTATTGATGATTATACACGCTACTATTGGGTCTATTTAATGAAACATTGTTATGATTTTTTTGAAATATACAAAAACTTTAGAGCACTGGTCAAGGCACAACATTTATTTGTTAAAAATGTTTTATGTGTGATTTAGGTAGGGAATACACCTCTAGGAACTTTTGTGAATTACTTTCTTTGGATGGAACTATTCAACAAACCTCATGTACTGATACTCCTCAACAAAATGGAATTGCAAAAAGAAAACACAGACATATTCTTGAAACTGCCCAATCTATATTACTTTCTACATATGTACCTAAGGAATTTTGGGGTGAAGCTATTCTCACGGCTATTAGACTAATTAACATTATTCTTTCTCATGTATTTCACCTTTTGAAAAATTGTATGAAGATGCACTTGATTATTCTATTTTTTAAGTATTCGGTGTACTATCTTGTTCTTCTTCCTCATGTAGAATGTAACAAATTATCTTCTTGATCTGCTATTTGTGTATTTCTTCGTCACTATGAGGTAAAAGGATTATAGATGTTTTGATCCAACCGCTCAAAAACTTTATTTATCTAGAAATGTTGTTTTTCTTGAACATATACCATTTTACTATAACCCATCCAACACTTATAGTTTAGTAGGTCCGATCTAGTTCATATTGATCCCTTTTTCTAAGGATAATAATAATACTAACAGCCTCATAGAAACTGGAACAAATAGAACAACTAAAGTTGCATCCACCCCCTCTACAGCCCATCAATCTGCAATTGAGCCTATAAATCCACCTCTTCGTCATTCCACATGCATTCGTAAGTCATCGAAATTACCTGATTTTGCTAATTTTTGTTCCTCTTCATATTTTTCTTCGTTCTTAACCTTCATTCATAAACGTTTTGAGCCAACTTATTATAAAGAGGCAGTTCTTAATACTTATTGGCGACAAACTATGGACGAAGAACTTTCTACCTTACAAAGGACAGGTACTTCGAATTTGGTTGCTCTACCTTATGGTAAGAGTGTTGTTGGTTATCATTGGGTATATAAACTCAAAGCCAAATCTGATGGATCGATTGAAAGATATAAAGACAGACTGGTTGCAATAGGTTACTCTCAAAAGTATTTCATGGATTAGGAGGAGACGTTTGCTTCTATGACAATTATGACTATCATTTGTACTTTCATTGTTGTAACTTCCATTCGAAAAAAGTCCATTTCACAACTTGATGTTAAAAATGCATTCTTGAATGACAATCTTCAAGAAGAAGTTTATATGGAACCTCCTCCAGGTGTACCATATGAATTTGGATATGTTTGTAAGCTTAAAAAAAGAATTATATGGTAAGCAAGCATCTCGTTCTTGGTTTGAGAAATTTTCTATTGTGATTAAATCTCTTTGTTTGGTCTATAGCTTTCATGATAATGCCCTTTTTTAGTAACTCCGATGAAAGACATATCATACTATCGTTATATGTTGATGATATGATTATAAAAGAGATGATATGCATGACATTTCTTCCTTTAAAAAGGCATTAGCTAAAAAATTTAACATGAAAGATTTGGGTCCTCTAAAATATTTCTTAGGAATTGAGGTGGCATACTCACTAAAAGGTTATCTTCCTTCTCGGTCAAAATATGTCACAGATATTATTGAGAAAGATAGACAACTGATAATAAGATGGTTGATACTCCTTTTAAAGTTAATGCAAAATACTCTCCACTTGATGGTATACCACTGTCAGATCCTACTTTATACTGTACCATTGTTGGAAGCTTGGTTTATCTTACCATCACTCGTTCAGATATATCATATGATGTTCAAGTTGTTAGTCAGCATGTAGCTTCCTCTACTACAGTTCACTAAGCAACCATCCTTCGTATTTTAAGAAGTCTTCGAGGTACTATTTTTAATAGCCTTCTATTTTCATCTACCTCTTCTTTCAATTGTGTGTCTCCTTCGATGTCGATTATGGTAGCAATCACATAGATCGCAAGTCGATTACTAGCTTTTGTATTTGTCTTGTTGGTTCTCTTATATCTTGGAAGAGTGAAAAATAATCTGTTGTTTCTCATTCTTCAACTGAAGTAGAGTATCGTGCTATGGCATCTACTACCAAAGATATTGTTTGGTTTCATAGGTTACTTGCAGATATAGGGGTGCCTCTTTCTGAACCTACCTCTATATATTGTGATAATAAGAGTGCTGTTCAGATTTCTTGCAATTTGGTTTTCCATGAGCGGACCGAACATATTGAGATTAATTGTCATGTCACATGTCATTATCTTGAGAAAGGCATTATTTCTCTGCCTTTCGTTCCCTCTTCCATGCAGATTGCAGAGCTTTTTACCAAGTCACATTCAGTTTTGCGTTTTCAATTTTTAATTGGCAAACTCTCGATGCATATGGCCATCGCATCATTGGTTTGAGGGGGGATGTCAAGAGATATGTACTATGTGTTAAAAAAATAAAATAAACATATTTCAATACATAGGATTTCCCTTATTACAATAATTTTCCTATTGTACAATTACTTGTGCTCTAAGTAATATGGCTACAAATAGTTGATCATGAATTGTATAACATCATCAAGTGGTAATAAAGCATTCCTCTCTCTCTCTCTCACTCTTCTTCTTTTCTATTTTGTTTTCTTTTCTTTAATAATTTCAACAGTTACACCTTTTTTCCGTTTCTTTAATCATTTTCCTTATTTACTTTCACCACCACCAAACTCCACAAACATCATAATCTATACATCATCTTGCCTAATCCAAAAGCATCATAACTTCACCTTAATTCAAATCCTACTGCTCCTAAATTGCTCAATCAGACCACCACTTCGGTTCCACCTCCACTCAGATCCATTAGAAACATCCCCTGTCATCAAATTTGATATATGCACCAAAGAATTCCAACCAAGTACATGATCTACAAACTATGACTTAACCTAGAAACCAGATCCAAATCCATATAAGGCAACTCATTAAAATAGAAGTGTACAAACTACCTCTGCATGTACTACTCGATGTTTGCCTCCGTGATTTCCAAAGTTCACCGTTTTTTATAGGTTATGTTTGCTAATCTAAGTTTTTCGGTTTGGATCGAGAATAGAGGAAAAGAAAAAATAAAAAAGAAATGGAAAAAATAGAAAAAAAGAAGACAAAAGGAAAAGGGAAAAAAAGAAAAGAAAAAAGAAATTTTGGGGAGCTGAATTAAAATCCAAACAAACTCTTGAATGCGAACTGGTGTTGGTAAATATTTACATCTTTCACTGATTACGCTCATAGAATTAATGAAAGCAACTAAAAATGTTCTATCTGTAGTAGTTGGAAATGAGAAGTTAATTGTTAGAACTCTTTCTGTAGAAAAATGTAATGAGATATGTCATAATTTAATATCTGAAATAGTTTCGTTTGTCTCACAGTTCCTCAAGTGCAACTTTTCATTTTCCTAGCCATAAGCCTATTTAAAATTTGAATTCCCTATAGCCACGAGTTATATTTGTCTCTTCATTTTTAGGTCAAATACATAATAACTCCTTGGGTAGATCATCTATATGGGTCTTGGATTCTGGTGCTTCCCATCACATGTCTCGAGACATTTCATCCTTTTCTTCTTTGTCTTCATCATCCTCCATTTCTATTATGACTTCTAATGGCGCTCCTATGCCTTTGGTGGGAGTTGGTTCTGTTGTTACTCCCAACTTATCTCTTTCAAAGGTCTAGCATATCTCGAACCTCACATTAAACCTTGTATCTGTTGGTTATTTATGCAACTCTGGTAATAGAGTAACATTTATTTCTAATTCTTGTTTTGTGCAGGATCTACGATCTTTAAAACTGATTAAGACAGACCATATAGGAGGGGTACTATATGTTTTAAATAAATTAAAAGTTCGTATTAGTGCTGCAACTGTATTGATTTATCTTCTTTTCTTTTGTCTCCTTCTTCCTCTAGTTTTTATTTATAGCATTCTTGTTTGGATCAAGTTTCTTTTTCTCATTTGAGATTTTTACCATCCTAGGTGCATTAGAAATGTGCAGACTCATAATAATTTTACTGGAGTGGATGTAAACTGGTAAAGTTTTCCACTTTAACTTTTAATAGTATCTTTTTTGTTTCTTCTACTCCATTTAATTTGATTCATTCGGTTGTGTGGGGGCCATCTCCAGTTTCCAATTAAGGAGGGTCCCGATATTATGTGTCCTTTATTGATGACTATACATACTATTGTTGGGTCTATTTAATGAAACATCGTGCTGACTTTTTTGACATATACAAAAACTTTAGCGCACTTTTCAAGACACAATGTTCGTCTATTATATATGTTTTAGGCATGATTTATGTGGAGAATAAACCTTTAAGAAATTTTGTGAATTAATTTTTTTGGATGGAACTATTCAATAAACCTCATGTACTAGTATCCTCAACAAAATGGAGTTGCAGAACTAAAACATAGACATATTCTTGAAACTGCTCAATCTACGTTACTTTCTGCTTGTGTTCTTAGAGAATTTTAAAGTAAAGTCATTCTCACGGCTGTTAGACTAATTAACATTATTCCTTCAACTCGCATTTTGGGTATTTCACCTTTTAAAAATTTGTATGGATACACACATTATTGTTCTATTTTTAAAGTGTTTAGGAGTATTTCTTTTGTTCTCATTCCTCGTGTAAACTGCAACTAATTATCTTCTCCGTCTGCTATTTGTGTTTTTCTTAGCCATGGTAAGGGTAAAAAGGGTTATAAATGTTTTGATCCAACCACTGAAAAACTTTATTTGTTTCAAAATGTTGTTTTTCTTGAACATATACCATTTTACTATATTCCAACCAACACTCATAGTTTGACCATATCTAATCTAATTCATATTGATCCTTTTTTTAGGATAATAATAATACTAATAGCCCCATAGAAATTGGAACACTTGAAGCTGCCTCCTTTCCCTTTATGGCCTCTCAATCTCTAAATGATCTTGTAGATCCACCTCTTCGTCCTTCCACATGCATTCGCAAGTCTGTAAAATTACCTTATTTTGCTGATTCTTGTAATCTTCTTCTTTTTTTCATTCTTAACCTTTATTCATAAACTTTCTGAGCCAACTTCTTATAAAGAGGCATTTCTTAATCCTTGTTGGCAAGAGGTTATGGACGAAGAACTTTCTACATTACAAAGGACATGAATTTGGGATTTGGTTCCTCTATCTTATGGTAAGAGTGTTGTTGGTTATTATTGGGTATATAAAATCAAAACCAAATCCAATGGATCAATTGAAAGATATAAAGCTAGATTGGTTGAAAAAGGTTACTCTCAATAGTATGGCATGGATTATGAGGAGACGTTTGCTTTAGTTGCAAAAATGACTACTATTCATACTCTTATTGATGTAGCTACTGTTCCAAAATGGTCAGTTTCACAACTTGATGTTAAAAATGCATTCTTGAATGACGATCTTTAAGAAGAGGTTTATATGGAACCACCTCTAGGTGTTCCACATGAATTTGGATATGTTTGTAAGCTTAAGAAAGCATTGTACGGACTTTAGCAAGCACCCCTTGCATGGTTTGAGAAATTTTCTATTATGATTAAATCTCTTGGTTTCGTCTTTAGTTTTCATGGTAATGCCATTTTTGTTGAAAAGGCTAATAAAGGATGTATCATACTATCATTATATGTTGATGATCTGATTGTTAAGGAGATGATATGCATGACGTTTCTTCCTTAAAAAGGAGTTAGCTAAACAATTTAAAATGAAGGATTTTGGCGCTCTAAATTTTTTCTTAGGAATTGATGTGGCATACTCACCAAAAAGTTATCTTTTTTCTTAGTCAAAATATGCACAGATATTCTTGAGAAAGCTAACCTTACTAATACTAAGGTCATTGACACTCCTATTGAAGTTAATGCAAAATATTATTCTTCGGATGGTGTACCACTGTCAGATCCTACTTTATACTGTACTATTGTTGAGACCTGGGTTTATTTTACCATCACTCATCTGGATACATCATTTGATGTTCAAGTTGTTAGTCAATTTGTAGCTTTCCCAACTATAGTTGTGATGCCCCACCTTTCTGACCCTGGAGAACGACACTTAACACATCCTTGGTGTTCGTGGGTCGTTGCCCAAGCTTCCGAAAGACGATCGTAGGGTAAAATAAAAGAATAGAACAAAATAAAAAAAATCTCACAATGGAACAGTTAAATAAAATACAATAATAATATAGTACATAAGGTTACTCCTTAACATGGAGTTATCAGAGTTACACAAAAGTACTACTACTATCAGCCTAGGAAGTTATACACTCTGCCTTTACACTTGCTAATACAACACACATAATATACATAACAGCAAAAATAATAACTAAATAGATAAGGAGCCTCATACTGTTCCATCATCTTTAAGGAGCCCAAAGAAACCTGCTACTCTTGAACCACTCAAATATAATTGAGTACCCGAGAGTTTAGAAAAAACAAACAACTTTGGTTAAACAATAATTCTGGTATGAGTAAAACTCTAAACAAGGGTGGAAATAAACAACAATATGTGAGACCACGCAGCCATCTATGGAACGGGTTTTGTAACGACCCGATATTTTCAACCATTCGCATCCGCACATGTCAGACTTGAGTTGCTCAAAATACCGAATTGTTAATTTATATTTGGCAAAACTCAAAATATACAGTAAATAAATAATCACAGATCACAGACATAGAGTAATATAATGCAGTGGAAACAAAGAAATAGTAGTTCATGAAGCTACTATATAAATACATCAGAGTTAAGTAAGATACAATAGGAATACCAAGATATAACAGGAGTAACAGTATGAAAATCAGGTACAACTCAGAATACAACTGGAATCAACTGGATAACAAAATGAATAGATATCTGGATCTTCAAAGCAAAACTCCAGCTCCAAAGGCGAGTCTCTAATGCTGTATCACTCAGTCTGACCCGAGCGTAAAGCAAAACACAAAACACTCGAGTCAGGACATACATACTTATACAATGTAAACCAACTCAAGTGAACTGTAATAAAGGTACACGTAACTTAAAGAATGCTTGGGATCGCCCATTCTTTAAGGATCCGTTAAACTATCTACTATGTAGTAATATTCGCTATTATAATAATGTCTAATATAAAATAAACATACTTTTAAATAGCATTAAGGCTTTACATTTTCCACCTTAACACGTAATAGTCCCAGTAGTTTATCCAATATTAGCATACTCCCAAAATGGGGGCTACCCTCGATACTCCACAGGCTACGGGAGAAATCATAACTCGTAGTAAAGCTCGATATGGTAAGTGACACGGCACAACTAGGCAATGCCAAGGTAGATATACCTATTACGCATCCGGGATGGTGTTGACACATAGCAGCCACTACCGCCCACCTCGAACAACACTCCCAAATCAAGGGGTGCACCCAATAAATCACAAAGTAATAGAATGGTATCGAAGAAGTGTGTCCGATCAGAGGTGCTACCTCATTGGCCGTCAATCGCTCCTGTTTTAGCCACTTTATGCCAACTCACGGGAGTTGGGTCCACGTATATACCTTAGGATCGTCGCCACCATCCTACTTCATTCTGGAAAATCCACCGCGTACACAGTTGTCAAAGTAGTTTTCGGTATCGACAGAGAGTATGTCCATATCCGATCCCGGTCTCTTTAACAACCAATCGTTATTATAACCCGTGGTTATAATTTTAAAATAATATTTTATACTTCAAGATAGAATATCATTTCAAATCCAAATCTTTATCAAAATAAAGATTAAATCAATTCCAAACCATTTCAATATATTTAAAATATCATATCATTTCAAAACTTCATTTCAAATTATTTCAATATGTCAAAATATCACATCCATTCAAAAACTTCATTTCAAATCATTTTAATATATCAAAACATCGTATCATTTCAAAACTTCATTTCAAATCATTTTAACATATCAAAATATCAAATCCTTTCAAAAACTTCATTTCGAATCATTTATTTGAGTTCAAATCCAAATATTCAACTTTAAATACCTTTTAAATTCAAAGATATCATTCATTTATTTTCATTTCAAGTCACCTTTTAAATAGTTTATATTTCAATCAAAATAATTCATCTAAACCATTTAAAAGTGTAATTATTATACTTTCAAATCAAGTATTCAATTTCCAAAGTTTTAAACCGTTCTGAGTTCATTTACTAAGTTTAAAACCATAAACGTTGAAAATTCAGCCTTTCACAACATTCAGAAAAACCTGTTAAAATTTATTCTTGAAAACATTTAATTCAGCGAAGACAGCATTTTAAAACTGCTGTTAAATCTCAGTTTAGTTGAAATTTAGTTTAAAACAGCAAAGACAGCATTTCCAGAAATGCTGTAATAGCTCAGGTTTCAAATTAAAGGTTTTAATTAACTTCAGCAAAGACAATAGACCACTACAGCAGTTACAGAACTGCTGTAATTGACCTGAGTCAAGTTTTAGTCTATTTAGTTCAACTACAGCAACTACAGCATTTCAGAAATGCTGTAATAGCTCTTTTATTCAATAATTAGTTCAAACCAGAAATCATAGCATTTCTGAATGCTATTAAAGTAATTTCCAAATTTTAGTGTATTTCCAGCAAATAATAAACTTCATTTTAAACCCTTTTAACATTATAAAAATCATATTTTTAACATTCAAAAAATGTTCATTAAATTTACTCTTTTAATTTATGATTTTTATAAGAAACATTTACAGTAAAATCCAAATTTTTAATAATTTTACTTAATAAATCCAAATGTACAAATTTCTTTTCTTCACATTTTTAACAAATAAACTTAACACTTATATTTTATTTCCATTTCACAAATTAAACTAAAATTTAAATTTTATTTAGTTAACTTAAACCTTTAATAAAAACCAAATTCACATTTCCAAGTCAAGTTATATTTTAAAATTACACTTTTAAGCATTCATTTATTTAACCATTTTAATACATAGAAAACTCAATAACACTTTATTAAATTATTTAAATTCAAATTCAAATCAAATTATCATATTTACCATTTTCCAAATATAATTAAATTTCCATTTTATTTATATAACTTAAATATCATTTTAAAACCAAAATTCCAAATTTCCAAACTTAAGTTATATTTCAAAAATTTACTTTTATCATTCATTTGAATTACATTTTTAACTTCTAGAAAAATCCAAATTTCTTTATTTAAACATTAAAAATCCAATTTAAATCAAATTTTCATAATTTTACACTTTCAAAAATATTTAAAATATTCAAAATACTTTGTAAAAATAACCACGGGCCTGTATATAGTTTTCTAACCTAGGTCAAGTGATATAGATATGTATCATTTCAATCCACAGTTTAAAAAACAAAAATCCAAGTTCTATCATTTCAAACCCGCAATTCCAAGTAAAATAAAATAAATAAAAACCGTTCAGGTCTATCATTTCAGCCCATAACGATTTTTCCCTATTCTAAAATCCGTTTTGATATGTATCATTTCAACCAATAGTGAATCTAATCTACAAGGAACTTGCAGTGTGATCATATACATAAACAATATAAACAATTTACACTAACCTATCAGATTCACAATATACTATCATATATCATATATCAAGTGATAATTAACAAAGTTAACAATGGAATAACATATCATAATATCATCATTAACTTGCATAACATTTTGCATAAAAATTTAGTTACAAATCACTTGTCATCCATTTACCATTTCATAAGTATATATGTCAGAGTGAGGAGGACTCACCTTTTCAAGCTGAAGTTAGCAAATCAAACTACACGAATAAATTCCAGAAAAGCACGATATGGCACGACACAGCACGACAATTGATTCAAGTGAGTGAAGGGAACCAAGGTATGATCTTGCAAACAAACAATAAGCAAGACAATATAACACATGAATTATTTAACACAAAAAATCATTGAAATAAATGGAAATACAAAGCAACAAAGACAAGAATGATTAGACCTTGCTTTAATCACTCTAATTGCTTAGCCATAGGTTTCATATGCTCAGCTATGAAGGTGCTATAGGTCAGGTATGGCATCAATATGGTGCGGCTACAAGTGGAGATGTGAAGTGGTAGGATGAAACATGGAGCATACAAAAGAAACAAGACAAAAGGCAACTTGGATGCACATTTTTGCTCGGCCTATGGGTCAATTGGGCTTGGCTCATGCTTAGTACAGATCTGGACAGTAGTGAAAGGGGTGGCCAGAGATGAAGTAGATAATGGTGGTGGTGGCTAAGGGGGTGGCCAAGGTGATAGATGAATGGTAGGTGAAGCATATATGGTCTAGGCATTGTTTTGTTGATTTTTAAGCAAGGTTTTGTGGTGTTGTGTTCACGAGGAGGTCATGGCCACTTCAGGTCAGAGGAGAAGGATGGGTTGTAGCCATGGATGAGGGGAAGATGTGGTGGTGGTGGTCAGAGGTGATGGTGGAGGGGTTAGGCTGAACAAAGCATGAAGAAGCAGGGTGTAATATCCCGGAAATTTGGGGCAATATCAATTTAATAATCTGTTTAAATAATTAAATTGATTGATAATCTTTGATAAAAATATTTGAATTGATTTAATAATCTAATTAAATAAATATTTAATTAGTGAAATTTATCTTTTAGATATTAATAAAATGATTTCTATTTATAATATATATATATATATATATATAATTGTATATATTGTAAATAGATAAGCTTGGGTTTGTAATTTAAATAATAAATGAAATCTTGTTTTTATATTTATAATATATATATTGATAATTTTGAAGATTAGGATTTATTTGATATTAAGCTTTTCAAAGCTATTTAAACAAAATAACTATATGGTTTTAAATAAGATTAATAATAAGGTTATTTTATTTTCTTTTTGAAATATTGCTTAATAAATAAGATTTAAGAGTATATATATATATAGATAAGTTTAAAATACAATATTAATAGTGTATTGTTTTATTTATAGATATAAATAGACTTTAATAAAATAAGATTGTTATTTTCAAATTAAATGTATAGTTATATATGTATGTATATAAATTGACTTTAAATTGGATTTTTCAAATTTAATTTGAATTTAAATTTAGGATTCAAAAAGAGTGATATTTTAAATAGTTTTGGATTTCTAAATATATGTATAAACTTTTATTTATAAGTATAATTGGTTTATTTCTTTAAAAGTTATCTATATATATAAATAAGTAATAAATATTTAATAAATAAAGAAAAAGGCTTTTTACATTTAAAATAAATACAAATTAATTAAAAAAGACAAGTGTTAATATATTAAGTAACCATGGTGACATGTGTTAGTTAATGAATTAGAGTAAATGACAAATGTCAAGTTTTTAAATTTTTGGTTTTCTTTTATTTTTATTAAACCACAAATTAACTTATATAAACATAGACTTCTCATTCCATTCTCTTTTTCTATTTTTCTTCAACTCAAAGACAAGAAACTTTCAGCCTGAAAATTCCCAAAAAAACAAAGTCTGTAACAAAATTCTCCTCCCAAAACAATCAGTAAATTTACTTTCCTCTCAACCAAAAATCCTCTCAAATACAATCTATAATCATTTCTTCAACCTGCATTTGTAAATCTGAGAACAACAAACCTGCACATTTTCTTCAATCTGGAATCTAAGCAAGACTGCAATTTCTTCTTTTCGAATCCGAAAGTAAGCAACCTGATCTAGAGCAAGCACCTATCAACAAACAAGATAAATGGCATGCATGCAAGATTCAGTAACAGGCAATTCAAGTTTATGAATTAAAGTTTTAAAGTTTCAAAGCTGTTTTCAAATAACCATGGTGCTCCGTTCATCTTCTATAAATGGTGAGTAACATTCACTATCTAAATGTTAAGTATATAATTATGATGTAAGTTTTACCTCTGAATTCAAGTAGGTTTGTGAATGCATTTTAGGTACATCTCTGTGCATGATTATATAAATGATTTCAGTTTCAAAAATAAGAACATCTCTGTTATTTAGTTTCTGTCATCATCTTATTATCCAGAAAACAAAACCATAGAAATTTACAAGTTTAAACATTTTGTGATGATCTGATGTATGAATCTATGATATAATATGCCTGCATGATTGTTTAAGTATGAATTATTTGTATATAGGTTGATATTTTGTATGCATGTCTGATATCAATTCTGTGAAGTTAACAGAGTTTAAAATTCTAATCAAAATCCCAATATCTCATTCTCAAATCACTGATAGGCTTAGGAATTCAAAAGAGAGTTGTTTGTTAAACATGAATGAAGTTTAATAAAATAAAATTTAGAGATATAAGTTTGAAACTTATCTGGAATAGAAGAAATACAGTAAAAGCTTTGAAAACTATAAAATTCAAATATGATATTTAGCATTCCAGGATTTTAAATTGAATCTTTAAACCAAATTATGATTTTTTGAAGAAAAATTACAATTTTTAAGTTTGTTTGGGCGAGATATATTGAGATGAACGGAAATTGGAATTTTACCAATTTCTGGTGATCGTGAAGATCTGTTGTCTCGGGGTTTCTTCTGGAGTTAGAGGAAGGATCAGTGATGATGAGAAAATTGTTGAAATGTTGATCAGAGCACTGTGATGAAGGCGGTGATTGATTTCTATTCTTAGCCCTAGTTTTGGTCAGGTTGGATGTCGAGGAAATCTCGACAAGGTCAGTTCACTAGACTCGATCGCGATAGGGGGAAATTGGAGCTGGAGTCGAGGCGATACTTCGGTGAGGTTGGCGAGGTTTCTTGAAGCATAGTTCGTCGGCGACGAGTGGGTTTCTGATTGGTTTTGATTCCAGAATTGTGCTTGGAGACTCGATTTTGATTTCGAGCTGGTAACGATATTCTGATGGTCGGAATGGAGTGTGAAGAGGATCGTCGACTTGAAGAAGTAGTCATAGGTGATCGGAGAAGCTGGGATGATCTGTGCACGTGCACATGTACGTCTCGTACAACTTGGAAGAATTTTAAAGTTTGGGGAAGATGAATTCTGGGTTTGGTTCGAAGTTTTAGTGTGAGTGACTCGAAGTCGTGCTCGTGATAGTTAGGTTCTGGCTCGAGTTGTTTTCAGGGGGACTCGTGTAGTATAACTGTTTTTAAAGATTTTAAAACATAACAAAGTTTAAAAGAAAAGGGGAAGGAAACTAGAAGGAATACTCGGGGAAATTGGGTTTTTACTCGAGTATTTTGATATTTGTCTCGGGTAGGTTTAGTGTCTCAGGTTTTAAACCTGACAGTGTTTTTAAAATTTAAAATGACTTTTAAAATTTAAAGGCAGGATTTAAACTAAGTTTAAATCAAGTTTTCATATGGATTCAAGTTTAAATTTGTATCCTAGTTGAAATAAATAAGTTTTATTAAATTTAAAATGTTTAGACAACTTTAATATGTTTAAAGTATAATTTTAAAAGGGGTTTGAATTTAAATAAAGTGGTTTAAAAATCTTTAAATATTAAGTGTTTCTTAACATTTGGATTTAAAAAGATTTTGTAAATTTGATTTAAGTCTTGGTTAAAGTTAAATGTGTAATTTGTTTTAAATCTTTAATTTAAAATGAATTAAAAAGAAAACTTTTAAAGTAAAATGTTTTAAAGCCTTTTGTTAATAATAATTAAAGTTGTTATAAAGGTTAATACTTTAATTTAGAAAGTAATTAAGGTTTAATGATTTAGGATTCATTAAATTAATAAGGTAATTAAGGAATAATTTAATAAATTAATTAATTTGAATTTAAGGATCATTTATTTAAATAAGTATAGAGTTTTTATAAATGATTAGAAATTTATTAATCAAGTGATTAAAGATTTATTTAAGCAATTAATTAAGTAATTAGAAATGAATTAATTTGTAATTAATAATAATTGATTAAAGCTTAATTACTTAAGGGAAGTAATTAAAGAATTGATTAATAATTAATGAGGGTTCATTAATTAGGGATTATTAAATAATTAATTAATATGATTAATTTTGATAATCAATTAGATTAATTAACTAATGATAATCATTTGTGAATTGGTTAAGTATAATTACTTAATGAAAGTAATTAAAGTAATTAATTACTTAAGGTAATTAATTAGATAAATTTGATAAGTTTAATTTATTAATTAAATTAAGATAATCACTTGGTGATTGATAAGTAATTACTTAAATGTAATTAGTGAAGTGTAATTACTTAGGAAAGTAATTAAAGTTAATTAGTGGATGTAATTAACTAAAGATGATTTAAAAAGTAATTTGAAGTTTAATTACTTTTGAATAATTAATCAAGGGATTAATTAAGGGATAATTAATTAAGGAGTAATTAATTTATGAAGTGTAGTAATTAAGAGTAGTTAATTACTAAATGAGATTAATCAAAGGTGATTAATAAATGTGACTAATTAATTATTAATTTAAATAAGATAATTAATTAATTTGAAATTAAGGATCATTAATTAATATAATTAATGATGTAATTAAGAATTGATTAATTAAGATTAATTAATAAATAATAAGTGATTAAAGTAATTAATTAATTGTAATTAATTAAGGATTAAGATAATTAAGTATAATTAATTATTTAATGAAGTAATTAAAGATTAATTACTGAATGGTTTAAGATAATTAATTTGTGAAATTAATCAAGTATTAATTACTTAAAGTAATTAAAGGATTATTAATCAGGAATGATTAATTAAGATGGATACTTAGAGTAATGATTAATTAATTGGTTTAATTAATAATTAAGTAAGCAGGATTTATAGAATGAAGTAATTAATTTAATTTACTTTAAATTAATTAGAGATGATATAAATCATTACTTAAGGGTGAATGAATGATATTGAATACTTTGCATTGTTGATATCTTTGATGAGATATGTGTTGATATATGATATGGATGTTTGGTTGAATTGAAATGATAATGTAGATTATCTATTGTGAATTATCTATCTTTGTGTATATAGATAAGAATTGAATTGTTTTAACCTTAAAACAACTTGGCCCTTAAAAGATACGTTTTGGATTTCGATGAGACCGGGATCGGGTTTCCGTATACCGGAATTCCAGGTCTGGAGACCCGAATACCACATCGATCCAAATTAACGATAGGTCGTGAATCTCAAGTGAAGATGAAGATTCAGAGTGCAAGGGTTATTGTCGTTAACTCTGAGGGTGATTCCAAAACGAGTGTAACGAGATAATGCCTTCGGTTTCGTTCGAACCCGGAACGAACTTGTATGGATTGAATGCTTTCAGCACATCGTTAGGCGGACGATGAGCATTCTAAGTGATATGTTCTGATTAAAGGTAATCGTAACCTCAAGCCTCATCAACCGGGAATGGCTAAAACAGGGGAGGTGCAGCAAGGCTTCGTGGGTAGCACCCACTGAGAGCAAGATAGATCCCTGTCTAGAGGTCCCTTTTCTTTTTATTCGGCTTAGTGTGTGGTTGGTCGCGCCAACTACGGGGTTATCTTGTTCGGAATTATCCAGTAAGGGATGGTTCCGGCTTTGTGTTGCAGGGGAGCGGGCGTACTCCTCGGTACGGTGATCTAGGCCACGTACTGTGACGGGCGGTACCCCAGTAGCCCGGCCATTGTATGGAATCCAAACTCCAATAAGTGCCGTACGTATTAGTTGTGCCCAACTATGTTGGAATGTGAGATGTAAGCATTTCAGCTATTTCTATATTTTACTTGAAAACCCTAGACCCTATTATAATACAATCGAATTTCCTATCAAATGTTTTGGTTAGCGTAAGGTAAAAACTTACCCATGTTTATTTGTGGGAAGTCTTACGTGATACTTTTTCTTTCAAAAGATTTTGAAGTTAAACAAGTTTAACCTGTTACTCACACCAGACCCATGTCTGACCCAAGTTGTTTATTTCTGTTTTATAAACTCTTGGGTACTCAAATTTTTACGAGTAGCCAAGAGATTTAGGTTTAGCTTTGACGAATTGTGGAGGAGCAATGGAGCAGGAGGCTTCGGCGTTCGTAGATATAGTTTTCCGCTGTGTTGATATCTGTGTTTGAGTCTTGTATTGTATTTGAGTTGTAATATCTAGACAGATGTTTATAACTGTCTAGTATGTGTTGTATAGTTGTGAAAACTCTGATAAGTGTTGTATACTATGTAATAGTTTATGTTATTAATATAATTTATTCGTTCCGCTGTGAGATCATTGTTGTTGTTTCTTTCTTTCTTCTCTTCTTTTCTATTTTCTACCCCTTTCTTTCTTATTAATGAAGCGTCATTCTGTGGAATGTGTGGCGGGTCATTACAGTGGTATCAGAGCGAGGTTGAGCGAATACCTAAGCTATTGGTTAAGTGAATATCAGAACACTAGGTTGAGTGAATACCTAGGTTCGGGAGGGTTGTTCATTAGAGATAGGATCTGTAGCAACCTGTTTGAGTGTATATATATATATATATATATACGAGAGCGCGTATTTGTTAGTTATATAAAATGATTTTATATTGTGTTAATTGATCGGTTGGGTGGTATATGGATTCTGGTCAATACGAGTAGCTAACGTTATTGATAGGGATCTCTAAACACTTGGACCAGGCCAACGGACACAATATTGTTTTAAAAAGGTAGATGAAATAATTTTACCCAGATATATTTTCTATATATAAAAAGTATCATTTTAAATGTATATGGTATTTGAAATGATTGGTTGAGATGATAATAATTTATCATCTAGGATTAGGAGTCTGAGTGTTGAGGTTGGAAGTGTATTTGTCGAGACTGTAGACCTAATACCGTCTCGAGTGAACTTTACAGTTGTGTAAGGATTTCACAATCTCTGAAGGAAACCTGTTAAGGTTCGGAGTTTATCTTTGAAGTTGGATGAGTAGAGTTGGATCTGTCAGTTGGGTAGAAGCGAGTGATAGTATCTTGGTATCTTCTGGAAGAAGTAGCTGTGTGATGAGATGCAGTGACTATGGGTGTTCCCGAAGATGTTTTCTTTGGAACAAGTTAATGAAGTGTGTCTGCTTCGGTGTTGTGGTTGAGTTCAGCATGGTGTTTCTATTTGGTTTGGGTTCGAGTTTCTCGAAGAGTTTTGGATTGAGAAATCTTTGGCATCTGTGGCAGCAGTGCAGCTCAGAGTGTTCTGTGTATTGGAAGGAAGTTTTCTGGCTGAGCAGTTTTTCTGAAGAAGAGTTCAGAAGCAGTAGAGTGGATCCATTTTTCTAATGGATTGGATAGATAAGTATGAGCTGTTCTGATTGATAAAGAGAGAACAGTTTCTTTGCATTTTGGTTGGGTTGATCGCAAAAGTGACTTGCGATTGCTGAGTATTCTCTTGAGTTATCTGAGATTTTCTGGGATGTGTTGTCCAGTTTGTGCTTGTGTTCTTCATCAGCATTTTCATTCTACTCCAGATCAGAATGGTGCAGTGGAAGTAGTTTGGCGAGTGCATCTGTTTGTCTTTTCCAGATAGGAGAAGTTAGTTCGGTCTTCTGATGTTGTGAGTAGATTTGTGTTTTGGATTATGGGTAGATTTTGAGAGGATCATTTTGTCGAGTTATTTTTGGTCTAGTTTGTTTCTAGAAGCATCGGCGAAGGTTGAGCTGATCAGAAAGGATTTGTAGGAAGCCGAGATCGTTTGAAGATTTTGTGGATAAGAGACGAAGGAATTTGAAATTCGAAGTTGGAGACTTCGTTGTTGTGAAGTTTTTCTCTGGTTAAAGGGAGCTATAAGATTGGGTAAGTCTGGGAAGTTAGCTCCGAGTTATTTTGGATCTTTTCTGTGATCTAATTTGGATAAGTGCTTTGATCTACTGGATTGAATGGTCAGTTTGGATAATTGGAATTCATTGTGTTTTACGTATCTCTGAGGGAGTACGTGTTTGATCTATCTCTGGTTTTGGAACCAGCAGTTTTGGAGGATTTGGTTATTAAGTCAGACTCGTCTGTAGTCTGATATCCTGTTTAGTTCTGTAGATCTAGATGAGTAGGAGCTCTATAGCTTAGTAGTATTGATTGTTTGGATTTTGTAGAGCGAGTATCCCGGTATTTATATTTGGGGAAACTCGGGGAAATTCTATTCAGAATTTTTCGCTGGATAGTTAGAATTGTTTGTTTGGATGATTGGTTGCTATGATTGTTAGCATATGGATGATAATACATCCTTGTGATTTGAAAAGATTATTAAATTACCTTTGTTTTAAATTTCGGGGACGAAATTATTTTAAGGGGGGAAGAATGTAATATCCCGGAAATTTGGGGCAATATCAATTTAATAATCTGTTTAAATAATTAAATTGATTGATAATCTTTGATAAAAATATTTGAATTGATTTAATAATCTAATTAAATAAATATTTAATTAGTGAAATTTATCTTTTAGATATTAATAAAATGATTTCTATTTATAATATATATATATAATTGTATATATTGTAAATAGATAAGCTTGGGTTTGTAATTTAAATAATAAATGAAATCTTGTTTTTATATTTATAATATATATATTGATAATTTTGAAGATTAGGATTTATTTGATATTAAGCTTTTCAAAGCTATTTAAACAAAATAACTATATGGTTTTAAATAAGATTAATAATAAGGTTATTTTATTTTCTTTTTGAAATATTGCTTAATAAATAAGATTTAAGAGTATATATATATAGATAAGTTTAAAATACAATATTAATAGTGTATTGTTTTATTTATAGATATAAATAGACTTTAATAAAATAAGATTGTTATTTTCAAATTAAATGTATAGTTATATATGTATGTATATAAATTGACTTTAAATTGGATTTTTCAAATTTAATTTGAATTTAAATTTAGGATTCAAAAAGAGTGATATTTTAAATAGTTTTGGATTTCTAAATATATGTATAAACTTTTATTTATAAGTATAATTGGTTTATTTCTTTAAAAGTTATCTATATATATAAATAAGTAATAAATATTTAATAAATAAAGAAAAAGGCTTTTTACATTTAAAATAAATACAAATTAATTAAAAAAGACAAGTGTTAATATATTAAGTAACCATGGTGACATGTGTTAGTTAATGAATTAGAGTAAATGACAAATGTCAAGTTTTTAAATTTTTGGTTTTCTTTTATTTTTATTAAACCACAAATTAACTTATATAAACATAGACTTCTCATTCCATTCTCTTTTTCTATTTTTCTTCAACTCAAAGACAAGAAACTTTCAGCCTGAAAATTCCCAAAAAAACAAAGTCTGTAACAAAATTCTCCTCCTAAAACAATCAGTAAATTTACTTTCCTCTCAACCAAAAATCCTCTCAAATACAATCTATAATCATTTCTTCAACCTGCATTTGTAAATCTGAGAACAACAAACCTGCACATTTTCTTCAATCTGGAATCTAAGCAAGACTGCAATTTCTTCTTTTCGAATCCGAAAGTAAGCAACCTGATCTAGAGCAAGCACCTATCAACAAACAAGATAAATGGCATGCATGCAAGATTCAGTAAC
Organism: Allium fistulosum; assembly: GCA_030737815.1. Lineage (NCBI taxonomy): Eukaryota > Viridiplantae > Streptophyta > Magnoliopsida > Asparagales > Amaryllidaceae > Allium > Allium fistulosum. Next base: position 264,457,862 of record CM060904.1, on the reverse strand, counting down.
AGGCAATTCAAGTTTATGAATTAAAGTTTTAAAGTTTCAAAGCTGTTTTCAAATAACCATGGTGCTCTGTTCATCTTCTATAAATGGTGAGTAACATTCACTATCTAAATGTTAAGTATATAATTATGATGTAAGTTTTACCTCTGAATTCAAGTAGGTTTGTGAATGCATTTTAGGTACATCTCTGTGCATGATTATATAAATGATTTCAGTTTCAAAAATAAGAACATCTCTGTTATTTAGTTTCTGTCATCATCTTATTATCCAGAAAACAAAACCATAGAAATTTACAAGTTTAAACATTTTGTGATGATCTGATGTATGAATCTATGATATAATATGCCTGCATGATTGTTTAAGTATGAATTATTTGTATATAGGTTGATATTTTGTATGCATGTCTGATATCAATTCTGTGAAGTTAACAGAGTTTAAAATTCTAATCAAAATCCCAATATCTCATTCTCAAATCACTGATAGGCTTAGGAATTCAAAAGAGAGTTGTTTGTTAAACATGAATGAAGTTTAATAAAATAAAATTTAGTGATATAAGTTTGAAACTTATCTGGAATAGAAGAAATACAGTAAAAGCTTTGAAAACTATAAAATTCAAATATGATAATTTAGCATTCCAGGATTTTAAATTGAATCTTTAAACCAAATTATGATTTTTTGAAGAAAAATTACAATTTTTAAGTTTGTTTGGGCGAGATATATTGAGATGAACGGAAATTGGAATTTTACCAATTTCTGGTGATCGTGAAGATCTGTTGTCTCGGGGTTTCTTCTGGAGTTAGAGGAAGGATCTGTAACATTCCCCCTTTTGACCGCCTCCAGTCGGTAATTAAACCAACTCGAAACGTTCAAAAAGACGAATTGTTATTTAGTTTATAAGGTTTAAACAGAATCAGCCACAGAAACACAGATAATAACAATCAATTAAAACAAATGAGAATTTATTTCATTACTATAAATCTTTTTATATACATCAGAGTTTTATACAATTTAATACTGATACAGCGGAATATTTAAAATACAATTTTCTCGAAAATAAATGATCCTTTACTCTCTCTCTCTAACTTCGCTGCTCGAAAATCTTCAAGCTGTAAAAATACTCGGTCTGACCCGAGTATTATATTCAAAAGAAAATAATACACAGGTCAGTCTAATTCAAACCAGTTTATTAGTGCATAGAGGCAGTAATAATTTAAATAGACGACAGTCACAATAATTCCCGTCTATCCGACTCTTTTAACAAAGAAATCGGATAACGAAAATATATAACACTAAACAGTGTTAAACAATAAATCAGTAGATTTAAATCATCAACAGAGATAAATAAACAATTTATCATATCGACTAAATCAATTTAAAACAATTGAAATTGTCACTTTAGAACCATCAAAACTCGATTGGCTGCCGTACACGCACGCGTGTACGGCCTCGCCAATATAGCATAAAAGATCAATGCATCACGAGCAAAGAAAAATCAATTCAAAACTGTCGATTTCGTGGTGGCTGCAGTGCACGCTAACGTGCACCGCCTCGCCACCACCGAATATAAGGTCAGCACATAGAAACAAGGGTAGGACTGCAACAAGAAAAATGCAGCCACCACATAAATTCAAGGGTAGGACTGCACATACAAACAGATGCAACCACCATGGCAACAAGTACAACAGGGATGAGCAGATGCAAGTGAAACAAATCAACAAACAAAGGAACCAGACCCAATCAAACAGTGCATAATGCACTGAAGATCTTGAACAAAGCTCGGGTGAAACAAGAACACTAAGTGGAACTGAACACCCAATAAATCAAACGACACATACTCAAATACCCAACTGGTGATGCAAACCAAACTACAACCTAGGAATAATATGAGCAATGCATGCTACCTGAAGACAACAGACACATTGAAATAAAGCTACCTCAAATATGATACAGTGAACTATAGGATATACAGGTATGCAGTGACAATACACAAGGTAAGATGTAAAGTCAAATTCGTTGTCTTCTCACAGGAGGTACAAAAATCATTTTCGAACAAAGCATCAAACTAAACTGCACATGAATATGAAACCTGGGCTCATAGGCAAACAGTTCAAAATGAACATTTTCACGTAACAGTTTTAAAACAAAGACTGTTTTTACAAAAGTCTCAACTCAAAGAAACACAAATAGGTCTAGTTGATTAGAAGATCTCATAGGCAATGGTACATAGAGACATAGTGCGATAACATATATGTAATGGTATTGCTATGAGCATTTGGGACAGGCCTAAGCTAACGGACTGAACAACTAAAAGCACCCGCACAAGAACCAAATGCATTCAGGTAGGTACACAAAATGGCCAAAGTATAACTTTATAACAGCAGTTCTGAACAAATTCAAGTTAGCAACTAAGTCAAGTAAGGATTTAACAAATCAGTAATTATCTCGAGCACCCATACGACGATCGACTTGCCGATCATAGTATTGTCCCCAAGCAAAAGTCAACAAAACCAGGTAACTGAAGTCAATACAAAATCAGCAGATCCAAGGACGAGAGTATCAATTAATCAGACAACAAAATCCCAATCTAAACAAGGATAATTGTAGTGCAAATTCGACTTTACATGTATACACACATATAACTGTATGTATGAACACATATGAAGTCTCTCCACATAAATAAACAATGAATTGCAAAATCTAAACAGAGGCAATTTCAAACCACGGTTCAAAGCAATACAAAATCTCCGTCGAAATGAGTTCGAAAATCATGGGACTGCGGTTTCAAATCGAGGCGATGCCACTCCCAAAATACCCACAAACATTCTAAGCCGTGGTGGTCGCGAGATATTCAAGGGCGAACAGAAACAACATCATCAAACTCAAATCAAAAGTCATTTAAAGCCAGAAATTCATACAAGAATCAACTCGGTGAGAATCAGGCATAAGTTTGTACAACTGCTAGAGTCAGAGAAACCATCTAAGTATTCAAACAAAATAGAATGGCCACGAAAATCAAAACGAACTCAAACGTTCGCATACAAACGAAAACCCAAGAATCCAAAGCAGTGGAAATCACAAATCGCAGATATAAGTTCTTGAATTAGATGTGAGTAATAGAAATTACTCACCTGTGATCGAAGCTGTCGTGAGCGAAGAGGAAGACGAAGCGAACGACGAAGTCTTCAATTCGCCAGAAATCGAGATCGTCGAAGCCCTAAATTTTGAACGTCGCCATTTATTTTCTTCGATTGCTTTTAATTAGGGTTTTTTTTCGAATGAGAAAAATGAGGGGGAGGGTTCGTGGTTTTGCAGAAGTAACATCGTGTCTTTGGGCATGGGCCGAAGTATGGCCTGGAGTACTAGAGGTATGGTATAAAGCATGGTATTTTTTTTCTTTTATTTTTTTCTTTTCTCCATTTTGTTTTGTTTTTATATTTTTATTATTTTGAAAAAAAATATGTTATTTATTTTGTAGATATATTTATTCAATTTTTCTAATCATTATCTATATTCTTTTAAATTTGCATATATCATATCAATGTCAAAAATGTACGGTTTTTAATTTTAATTAAATAAGATAATTTTGATTTTCTTCAAATCCAAAAGCAGATTTTCTTTTCATTCATTTATAAATCCCGATTCAAATTATTATTAAATTTCAGTAGATTAAATCCTAAAATTTAATCGCAAAATTTATTCTGAAAAGTTGAAATTCGAATCAATTCATCATTCAATATTTAAAATTCATTAAATATTTTCAAATTGAATTTTTGAAATTTCAGGGTCGTTACAAACTCCCCTCCTTAAAAACTTTTCGTCCACGAAAAGGAAAGGTTGTTAAAATTTCATCGATACTTACTCTAGTCAATTTTTACTAAACTTAAAACTTATTACAAATAAATGAATATAGGATTCATTTCATCTGTTTAATCTCACTAGCTTTGTTTATCTTTTCTTTTGTTCAATGATTTCTATAGTCAAAACACAAAAGTCTTTTACCAAATTTCTTGATTTATAAACTCAGATTTAAACTTTAAAATCTGTCACGTTAGAGATTTATATAACATATCTCTTCCAAAGCTGTGGACTTTCAAAACATTTCAAAGATCCTCTTCCTTAGTTCATTAGGTAGGAATTTTGTAATTTTAATTTCAAACCATTGATTTGCTATTTAAAGTTTGAAAATACTTGCTAACTCGAAATTTAACAAGTCCATCTTCGTTCTCACAGACATTAGGCATACGCTGGCCAGGCGCAGGTCTAAAAATCTCCAAGTACTAAATATACTTGCTTCAATTCCCAGTGAAAATACTTTTAAAAATTCTTTTAAAAAATGGATATGGAAAGCACGTTCCCCCATGGATCACAGTTTACCCGGCGGTTACGCTACTATCTCAGTAGAATCGCTTGTAACCGTAGATTTCACATCTTTCTTGAATTACGCCATGGTTGTTGCCATAGATTGCAGTTCACACGGTGGTTACGCTACTATCCCAGTAGAATCGCTCGTGTCTGTAGGCATCACGCCCCTCAAATTTCGCCTGGCATTAGATTGCAGTTTACTCGGCGGTTACGCCATTATCCCAATGGAATCGCTTGTAACTGTAGGCATCTCGCCCCTCAAATTACGCTAACATACATCATAATCAACATGATCCCATCACGAGGGATTCTAGTCCAAATGGACATTCCAACTTATGGAAAATTCTACGTAGCTACGAATTTCAAATGGACACTCTTCACGAGTTCCAATACCTTCTCCAATAATAAATGGAAGGTACTTTTCCACATCCTCAGTTTAGAAAACATAATATCATATATGTAGTACTTTCATTTCACATTTCGTACATATAACATCTATGTAAACATACATAAGATTTCCATAACAATGTCTTTCTAAACTAACGGTTTCAAATTTACCGCATTCATATATATATAAGTTCTAAAAACTTACATATCCATATTCATAACAAAATAGAGGATTTCAAAATTTTCCTCTAAGTCGATTTGGAAATTTAAGGTTATCTCAAACCTAATTCATATTCAAAATTCCATTCATTATCGACTTTCACATTCAATTTGGATTTCACGCTTACATCGTCAATTCTCAACACAGAATTGATGTCTATCGATATATAACCTCTGAGCTCGTACGTCTCAGAGAAGGGTGTTAAGCTAAGAGAATAAATTCTCCACCACCAACAGATATATATTTAATAGAGATCAATTGCTATGTCATCAATTCACAATGTTAGACATGCAATCCAAATCATCATCTGAAATTCAAAGCTCAACTTATATTGTCTTTGATGTCGAAGTTAAACTCAATTTTAACTTAACGATTCAATCTTTTGAAAAATTTCACATTGAACTAATTGTTCAAATTCTCATTTAACTTTTCAACTTCGACTTCAAAAATGAATTTCAAATCATTTATCCCTTACGGAATATATTCACAACATTTCATTTCATATTGGAAAAACATTTCCATACTTATTTAAAAATAAGTAATTCACAAATCCATTTTATTTTCAACATTTGAAAATATTCGATATACTTTAATCAAAATTAAGTATATATTTCATCTTTAAGGAAATCATTCTCTTTCACATATTTTTGAGTCAAAACGAATGTTACGTAAAACATCGTTACGACAACTCAAAATCACTAGTATAGGGATTCGAAATTTAGATAGATGTATAAATCCCAATACTATACAAAATATTTCCTTTCGGAAATCATTTACTATAACAACAGTGTTATAGTCCATCATTTCCTTATATTCGAAAACGTCTATTTCAACAATGAATGTTGAAGTCTATGGTTTCGATATTCAATGCCTTTTGAAAACATCTTTTTAAAACAATTAACTTCGTTTTAAAATATCACTTTCCCAAAACATGTCCATTTTATTCAATAATATATTCACGGTCCAAAATTGTGAATATACTACTTTTAACAAGTTATAAAAATTTACTTATCAAAATAAGTCAGTTTCGAATTTATAAACAACGTTTATAAATTCTATTCCTATTTATAAAGACTTCAATTTATAAAAATTGATTTATTAACCCATTCCTTTATAACTCAATTTTATATCAGAATTTTAATTTACAAGTAAATTACTTATAAATTCTTTTATTTCGCAACTTCGATTCATTTTATAACTTCACAATCTTAATTCTGTAATTTCCATTCACTTATGAAATCCATTAAATATTTCACTTTAACACTTATACAAATTCATTTTAAAATTCCAATATAATATCAATCTTTCAAATCTTCAATTTAAACCGTTTATAATAATTCAAAATTTCCAATTTAAACTATTATATAAATTTATCAGTTTTCCATTTCCAAGATAATCACTGGTTCTTTAGTAAATCCTTTCATCGAATTGATTTTCAATTTAAATCACATTTGATTCATTCACATTGGATTGTTACTAACATTCATTCAAATCCAATTAGTTCACATTCACTAATTTATATTCAAGTTAGTTTGCTTTCAATCCAAATCAAATTCGATTCTATTTAAATTTACTTATCTTTCAATTTGAATTCAATTTACATAGCTTTCAAATTCCATTAATACAATTTCATTCACTTAATGAATTTCTATACAATCAACTGGCAAAACCAAATCTATTCAATTTAACCAAATTTATTTACTTTGCTTACGTTCAATTTGGTTCAACACACTTAATTTCAATTGGTTTATATTCTAATTCAGATCGAATTTTTTTATACTCACCATATTCACTAATTCACTTTTACAATTAAAGTTGAATTTCCTTTATATAACTCAAATTCATATTCATTACTTCACTTTATCAATTCATTTTGATATCAAATTCAATTTGATTCAATATTACTTAAGCCATGTTTCATTTTATCTTCACTTGACTTATTTTCACCATAAAACTTAAGTTCGCCTCAAATTTATTTGAAATTCTATTTTATTTAACTTTACCAAAGTCAAATTCATATCACAATTCAAAATTCAAATTTTGTTTTACTTAACAAAACCGTTTAACCATTTAACAACTGGTTTTATTCAAATTTTCTCATTTTATAAGTCATAGAACTTATTAATTTAAACTTTCTGATTCATATGATATAATCACTTATCTTTCAAGTTTGACTTTCCATCTCAATAATTTATCAAATCAAGTTCAATTTATTTAACTTCCTTTAGTTAAATTTCAAATCCATATATTTATTGATACTAATTCAATTCAATTTAATCTTTTCTTTTAGTTAAAAATCTTTATTTTCAAAAATAGTTTTATACTTCTTTGGATTTGAAAAACGCTCTTTTTAAAGTGTTTCTAGTAACTATTCATATTAAACATCATAAACTAAGCTTTGTGTAAACCAAAGCTCTGATACCACTCTGTAACATTCCCCCTTTTGACCGCCTCCAGTCGGTAATTAAACCAACTCGAAACGTTCAAAAAGACGAATTGTTATTTAGTTTATAAGGTTTAAACAGAATCAGCCACAGAAACACAGATAATAACAATCAAATAAAACAAATGAGAATTTATTTCATTACTATAAATCTTTTTATATACATCAGAGTTTTATACAATTTAATACTGATACAGCGGAATATTTAAAATACAATTTTCTCGAAAATAAATGATCCTTTACTCTCTCTCTCTAACTTCGCTGCTCGAAAATCTTCAAGCTGTAAAAATACTCGGTCTGACCCGAGTATTATATTCAAAAGAAAATAATACACAGGTCAGTCTAATTCAAACCAGTTTATTAGTGCATAGAGGCAGTAATAATTTAAATAGACGACAATCACAATAATTCCCGTCTATCCGACTCTTTTAACAAAGAAATCGGATAACGAAAATATATAACACTAAACAGTGTTAAACAATAAATCAGTAGATTTAAATCATCAACAGAGATAAATAAACAATTTATCATATCGACTAAATCAATTTAAAACAATTGAAATTGTCACTTTAGAACCATCAAAACTCGATTGGCTGCCGTACACGCACGCGTGTACGGCTTCGCCAATATAGCATAAAAGATCAATGCATCACGAGCAAAGAAAAATCAATTCAAAACTGTCGATTTCGTGGTGGCTGCAGTGCACGCTAACGTGCACCGCCTCGCCACCACCGAATATAAGGTCAGCACATAGAAACAAGGGTAGGACTGCAACAAGAAAAATGCAGCCACCACATAAATTCAAGGGTAGGACTGCACATACAAACAGATGCAACCACCATGGCAACAAGTACAACAGGGATGAGCAGATGCAAGTGAAACAAATCAACAAACAAAGGAACCAGACCCAATCAAACAGTGCATAATGCACTGAAGATCTTGAACAAAGCTCGGGTGAAACAAGAACACTAAGTGGAATTGAACACCCAATAAATCAAACGACACATACTCAAATACCCAACTGGTGATGCAAACCAAACTACAACCTAGGAATAATATGAGCAATGCATGCTACCTGAAGACAGCAGACACATTGAAATAAAGCTACCTCAAATATGATACAGTGAACTATAGGATATACAGGTATGCAGTGACAATACACAAGGTAAGATGTAAAGTCAAATTCGTTGTCTTCTCACAGGAGGTACAAAAATCATTTTCGAACAAAGCATCAAACTAAACTGCACATGAATATGAAACCTGGGCTCATAGGCAAACAGTTCAAAATGAACATTTTCACGTAACAGTTTTAAAACAAAGACTGTTTTTACAAAAGTCTCAACTCAAAGAAACACAAATAGGTCTAGTTGATTAGAAGATCTCATAGGCAATGGTACATAGAGACACAGTGCGATAACATATATGTAATGGTATTGCTATGAGCATTTGGGACAGGCCTAAGCTAACGGACTGAACAACTAAAAGCACCCGCACAAGAACCAAATGCATTCAGGTAGGTACACAAAATGGCCAAAGTATAACTTTATAACAGCAGTTCTGAACAAATTCAAGTTAGCAACTAAGTCAAGTAAGGATTTAACAAATCAGTAATTATCTCGAGCACCCATACGACGATCGACTTGCCGATCATAGTATTGTCCCCAAGCAAAAGTCAACAAAACCAGGTAACTGAAGTCAATACAAAATCAGCATATCCAAGGACGAGAGTATCAATTAATCAGACAACAAAATCCCAATCTAAACAAGGATAATTGTAGTGCAAATTCGACTTTACATGTATACACACATATAACTGTATGTATGAACACATATGAAGTCTCTCCACATAAATAAACAGTGAATTGCAAAATCTAAACAGAGGCAATTTCAAACCACGGTTCAAAGCAATACAAAATCTCCGTCGAAATGAGTTCGAAAATCATGGGACTGCGGTTTCAAATCGAGGCGATGCCACTCCCAAAATACCCACAAACATTCTAAGCCGTGGTGGTCGCGAGATATTCAAGGGCGAACAGAAACAACATCGTCAAACTCAAATCAAAAGTCATTTAAAGCCAGAAATTCATACAAGAATCAACTCGGTGAGAATCAGGCATAAGTTTGTACAACTGCTAGAGTCAGAGAAACCATCTAAGTATTCAAACAAAATAGAATGGCCACGAAAATCAAAACGAACTCAAACGTTCGCATACAAACGAAAACCCAAGAATCCAAAGCAGTGGAAATCACAAATCGCAGATATAAGTTCTTGAATTAGATGTGAGTAATAGAAATTACTCACCTGTGATCGAAGCTGTCGTGAGCGAAGAGGAAGACGAAGCGAACGACGAAGTCTTCAATTCGCCAGAAATCGAGATCGTCGAAGCCCTAAATTTTGAACGTCGCCATTTATTTTCTTCGATTGCTTTTAATTAGGGTTTTTTTTCGAATGAGAAAAATGAGGGGGAGGGTTCGTGGTTTTGCAGAAGTAACATCGTGTCTTTGGGCATGGGCCGAAGTATGGCCTGGAGTACTAGAGGTATGGTATAAAGCATGGTATTTTTTTTCTTTTATTTTTTTCTTTTCTCCATTTTGTTTTGTTTTTATATTTTTATTATTTTGAAAAAAAATATGTTATTTATTTTGTAGATATATTTATTCAATTTTTCTAATCATTATCTATATTCTTTTAAATTTGCATATATCATATCAATGTCAAAAATGTACGGTTTTTAATTTTAATTAAATAAGATAATTTTGATTTTCTTCAAATCCAAAAGCAGATTTTCTTTTCATTCATTTATAAATCCCGATTCAAATTATTATTAAATTTCAGTAGATTAAATCCTAAAATTTAATCGCAAAATTTATTCTGAAAAGTTGAAATTCGAATCAATTCATCATTCAATATTTAAAATTCATTAAATATTTTCAAATTGAATTTTTGAAATTTCAGGGTCGTTACAGGATCAGTGATGATGAGAAAATTGTTGAAATGTTGATCAGAGCACTGTGATGAAGGCGGTGATTGATTTCTATTCTTAGCCCTAGTTTTGGTCAGGTTGGATGTCGAGGAAATCTCGACAAGGTCAGTTCACTAGACTCGATCGCGATAGGGGGAAATTGGAGCTGGAGTCGAGGCGATACTTCGGTGAGGTTGGCGAGGTTTCTCGAAGCATAGTTCGTCGGCGACGAGTGGGTTTCTGATTGGGTTTGATTCAAGAATTGTGCTTGGAGACTCGATTTTGATTTCGAGCTGGTAACGATATTCTGATGGTCGGAATGGAGTGTGAAGAGGATCGTCGACTTGAAGAAGTAGTCGTAGGTGATCGGAGAAGCTGGGATGATCTGTGCACGTGCACATGTACGTCTCGTACAACTGGAAGAATTTTAAAGTTTGGGGAAGATGAAGTCTGGGTTTGGTTCGAAGTTTTAGTGTGAGTGACTCGAAGTCGTGCTCGTGATAGTTAGGTTCTGGCTCGAGTTGTTTTCAGGGGGACTCGTGTAGTATAACCGTTTTTAAAGATTTTAAAACATAACAAAGTTTAAAAGAAAAGAGGAAGGAAACTAGAAGGAATACTCGGGGAAATTGGGTTTTTACTCGGGTATTTTGATATTTGTCTCGGGTAGGTTTAGTGTCTCAGGTTTTAAACCTGACAGTGTTTTTAAAATTTAAAATGACTTTTAAAATTTAAAGGCAGGATTTAAACTAAGTTTAAATCAAGTTTTCATATGGATTCAAGTTTAAATTTGTATCCTAGTTGAAATAAATAAGTTTTATTAAATTTAAAATGTTTAGACAACTTTAATATGTTTAAAGTATAATTTTAAAAGGGGTTTGAATTTAAATAAAGTGGTTTAAAAATCTTTAAATATTAAGTGTTTCTTAACATTTGGATTTAAAAAGATTTTGTAAATTTGATTTAAGTCTTGGTTAAAGTTAAATGTGTAATTTGTTTTAAATCTTTAATTTAAAATGAATTAAAAAGAAAACTTTTAAAGTAAAATGTTTTAAAGCCTTTTGTTAATAATAATTAAAGTTGTTATAAAGGTTAATACTTTAATTTAGAAAGTAATTAAGGTTTAATGATTTAGGATTCATTAAATTAATAAGGTAATTAAGGAATAATTTAATAAATTAATTAATTTGAATTTAAGGATCATTTATTTAAATAAGTATAGAGTTTTTATAAATGATTAGAAATTTATTAATCAAGTGATTAAAGATTTATTTAAGCAATTAATTAAGTAATTAGAAATGAATTAATTTGTAATTAATAATAATTGATTAAAGCTTAATTACTTAAGGGAAGTAATTAAAGAATTGATTAATAATTAATGAGGGTTCATTAATTAGGGATTATTAAATAATTAATTAATATGATTAATTTTGATAATCAATTAGATTAATTAACTAATGATAATCATTTGTGAATTGGTTAAGTATAATTACTTAATGAAAGTAATTAAAGTAATTAATTACTTAAGGTAATTAATTAGATAAATTTGATAAGTTTAATTTATTAATTAAATTAAGATAATCACTTGGTGATTGATAAGTAATTACTTAAATGTAATTAGTGAAGTGTAATTACTTAGGAAAGTAATTAAAGTTAATTAGTGGATGTAATTAACTAAAGATGATTTAAAAAGTAATTTGAAGTTTAATTACTTTTGAATAATTAATCAAGGGATTAATTAAGGGATAATTAATTAAGGAGTAATTAATTTATGAAGTGTAGTAATTAAGAGTAGTTAATTACTAAATGAGATTAATCAAAGGTGATTAATAAATGTGACTAATTAATTATTAATTTAAATAAGATAATTAATTAATTTGAAATTAAGGATCATTAATTAATATAATTAATGATGTAATTAAGAATTGATTAATTAAGATTAATTAATAAATAATAAGTGATTAAAGTAATTAATTAATTGTAATTAATTAAGGATTAAGATAATTAAGTATAATTAATTATTTAATGAAGTAATTAAAGATTAATTACTGAATGGTTTAAGATAATTAATTTGTGAAATTAATCAAGTATTAATTACTTAAAGTAATTAAAGGATTATTAATCAGGAATGATTAATTAAGATGGATACTTAGAGTAATGATTAATTAATTGGTTTAATTAATAATTAAGTAAGCAGGATTTATAGAATGAAGTAATTAATTTAATTTACTTTAAATTAATTAGAGATGATATAAATCATTACTTAAGGGTGAATGAATGATATTGAATACTTTGCATTGTTGATATCTTTGATGAGATATGTGTTGATATATGATATGGATGTTTGGTTGAATTGAAATGATAATGTAGATTATCTATTGTGAATTATCTATCTTTGTGTATATAGATAAGAATTGAATTGTTTTAACCTTAAAACAACTTGGCCCTTAAAAGATACGTTTTGGATTTCGATGAGACCGGGATCGGGTTTCCGTATACCGGAATTCCAGGTCTGGAGACCCGAATACCACATCGATCCAAATTAACGATAGGTCGTGAATCTCAAGTGAAGATGAAGATTCAGAGTGCAAGGGTTATTGTCGTTAACTCTGAGGGTGATTCCAAAACGAGTGTAACGAGATAATGCCTTCGGTTTCGTTCGAACCCGGAACGAACTTGTATGGATTGAATGCTTTCAGCACATCGTCAGGCGGACGATGAGCATTCTAAGTGATATGTTCTGATTAAAGGTAATCGTAACCTCAAGCCTCATCAACCGGGAATGGCTAAAACATGGGAGGTGCAGCAAGGCTTCGTGGGTAGCACCCACTGAGAGCAAGATAGATCCCTGTCTAGAGGTCCCTTTTCTTTTTATTCGGCTTAGTGTGTGGTTGGTCGCGCCAACTACGGGGTTATCTTGTTCGGAATTATCCAGTAAGGGATGGTTCCGGCTTTGTGTTGCAGGGGAGCAGGCGTACTCCTCGGTACGGTGATCTAGGCCACGTACTGTGACGGGCGGTACCCCAGTAGCCCGGCCATTGTATGGAATCCAAACTCCAATAAGTGCCGTACGTATTAGTTGTGCCCAACTATGTTGGAATGTGAGATGTAAGCATTTCAGCTATTTCTATATTTTACTTGAAAACCCTAGACCCTATTATAATACAATCGAATTTCCTATCAAATGTTTTGGTTAGCGTAAGGTAAAAACTTACCCATGTTTATTTGTGGGAAGTCTTACGTGATACTTTTTCTTTCAAAAGATTTTGAAGTTAAACAAGTTTAACCTGTTACTCACACCAGACCCATGTCTGACCCAAGTTGTTTATTTCTGTTTTATAAACTCTTGGGTACTCAAATTTTTACGAGTAGCCAAGAGATTTAGGTTTAGCTTTGACGAATTGTGGAGGAGCAATGGAGCAGGAGGCTTCGGCGTTCGTAGATATAGTTTTCCGCTGTGTTGATATCTGTGTTTGAGTCTTGTATTGTATTTGAGTTGTAATATCTAGACAGATGTTTATAACTGTCTAGTATGTGTTGTATAGTTGTGAAAACTCTGATAAGTGTTGTATACTATGTAATAGTTTATGTTATTAATATAATTTATTCGTTACGCTGTGAGATCGTTGTTGTTGTTTCTTTCTTTCTTCTCTTCTTTTCTATTTTCTACCCCTTTCTTTCTTATTAATGAAGCGTCATTCTGTGGAATGTGTGGCGGGTCATTACACAGGGCAAAATCAAGGCAAACAAATGGAAAAAGGAAGAAGAAAAGAGGAGAATGGAAGACATGACTTACAAAATGATTTCAGAAATTGCTATGGCCGAAAATGATGAGGAAAAGAAGTTATTTTCACGTGAAAAGCAATAAGGAATGTACGGCTACAAAGAGAAAATGAAAGGCCAAGGCAATGAAGAGGGAGGAAAAGGAAGAGTCACAAGTTACAAGCACAAAGTCTCTTTGAATTTCCTAATTCTTTTAAACAAAATAAACTAAATGAATTTTAGTAAATAAAAATAAAAAGCTGAAAAAAACAAGTGAAAAATAAAATAAATAAATAATTTAAGTAAAATAGAAAATAATTAAGAAAATAGTTAATATATTGAAACTAGCATTTAAAATATAAACAATGTACAATAAACATTTAAAAATTATAACAACACTTTTAAACAAATAAAAAGTCAAGTAAATAAAATAAATGCTGAAAAAAATAAAGTGGAAATGAAAATAAAATAAGGTTTTAAGAAAATAGAAAATAAATAAAGAATTTCTTTAATTAAATGAAATTGGAAATTAGAATTATAAACAGAATACAACTGACATTGGAAAATGTCAATTACACTTTGAAAAATGTTTTAAAACCAAAATATATACATAACATGTTATTTTACCCATATAAATATAAATTAGAACATTACATGACCAAATAAAATATTATTTATATAATTTAAAATAAATAATTTTGTTAAATACAACAAATTACACACAATATTCAAAAGGGCATAACTTTCACATTATAAATCAGATTTCAACGAAACGAAAAGAAGTATTCTTGAAATTCTATTTACTTTCATAAAATAAAGATAAATTCAAAATTTCAACAATTTTAAATTTTAAATTTAAAGTCAAAGTTTGACCATATTGACCAAAATTCACATTTTTGGAAAATACTCTATTTATTCATGTTTGGAATTATAATTCACATACAAATCATAATTAATATTTAAAATAACAAAATTTTCCATTTAATAAATAAAATAAAGTTTTTAAATCAGGAAATTCAATTTAAAATAATTACAAAATATAGGGTTGTTACACTCTCCCCCACTCAAAACTTTTCGTCCCCGAAAACAAATAAGGTACGGGAAAACACAGAAAAAGATAGAATGAAATAGGATTAAGACAAGATGATAAGAAGAACCACAGAAGAGATAGAAAAGTTAACCGACGGAGGAAAAAAAGAAAGAAAAAAAGAAAGACTAGAACAAACTTATAAAACACAACACGAAAAACACGATCCATCAAATTAACAAAGAAAGCAGGAGCGTTAGTCAAACCAAAAGGCATGACTAACTATTCATAGAAAAACCATTCTCAGTACGGAAAGCAGTCTCGGGAATACTTTCCTCAGCAACACTGAGTTGGTGAAAATTAGAGGCAAGGTCAAGCTAAAAGAGAACAGTAGCTCCAAGGCTAACCAATTCGAATTTGATTTCCTACTTAGAAGGTAGGAGAATGGAAACAACCAAAAAGAAAATAGATTGGAAAACAGAATAAGATAATAAATTTAAAACCATGAAAATTTCAACTTACATTAATAATAAATTTCATCCATTTGATTTCACTTGAGTTAAATAAATCTTAATTATTTGTAAATCTCATTATCTCATTATCAAATCAACAATTTATAAAGTCATGAATTTGAACAATTATTTATTATATCCATCTTTATTCATTAAATTTCATTCTTCTTTATTCCAGTTTATTCTTAAATTTATTCCACTTAATATATCAAATCCTATATATATTAAGTTTATTTCACTTATTATAACTATTTCAATTTATTTATAATTTCTTTTAAATATCATTACATTGTAAATTATTCAATTAACCATTTTTCTCTATTTACCTCTATTGATCCTTTATAAGTAAAATCTAAGTGTATAACATTTATTATAACCACTTAAGTTTTATTTATAAAAATTCTCTTTATTTTGTATATTATCCAATTACGTATTCAACTTCTGAATAATTTAGGTAAGTTATATTGGAAAGCAAGAGAATATTATACAAATAAA
Source organism: Allium fistulosum (assembly GCA_030737815.1). Lineage (NCBI taxonomy): Eukaryota > Viridiplantae > Streptophyta > Magnoliopsida > Asparagales > Amaryllidaceae > Allium > Allium fistulosum. The sequence continues at coordinate 264,441,697 of CM060904.1, read as the reverse complement.
TTTTCTTAACTCAATTATCCAAGCTTAAATATTTATTCAAAATTTGATTTCCTTTTATAATTGAAATTATACTTTAAGATAAAATTTAAGAATTAGATTTTCGATTAACTTCAAACTATTTAGAAATAAATAAATATATATATATATATATACATACATACACAATATATATCAAATCAAATTTTAAATTATACATCTATATAATATAAGTCAAGTCATATTTAGAAATTCAAATCAATTAAATTCTCCAAAGAAAAACTATAGCAAAACTACAGAATGGTCTCTTCGCTTCGAAACTCGAAAATGAATGTCGATGATGCTGCAGTTATCACCGAAATTATTTTCCAGCGACAAAGAAAAGAGCACTGATTTACAACAACAAAAAAATCCTTTGAAACAATTTCTACTAGAAGTACTTTTAAATAATAAATCCTTTTAAAACTTTCAAAACAAAGTTCGAAATCATTGGAAATTAAATTCTCACATTCTTGATTTAAATCCATTTAAATGTCCAAATTAATTTATAACCATGTTTAATTATTTAGATATGAAACTAAAGCCAATGATTATAAAACATGCAAAGTTAAATATTATTTCTTAACACCCAATTCCATTAATTATCAAAAATTCAGAAAATTAACCTTATACATATTATAATTATACAAAATTTATCCATCTACTAAATTTAAAAATCATATTGTGTCAATTTGTTATGTTCAAGTGTTTTGGAGATCCTATCGATAGCGTTGATCAGACTAACCGATGGGAAACCCAAATCAACATCAACAACTCAAACAACACAACATATAAAACATCTTAAAGTATAAGATTTTCAAATACAAGATTAATTTTTCAAAATAAGGATAAGGAATCAAATTTGATGGACTCTAATCAAAGAGAATTCTGATTTAATGATAAATTGGAGACAAAAGATAAGATGATTAAATAACAGAATAGGAAGACGGATAAGCCTATATAAATCATGGGCAACCTTAACCGGGTCAACCGTGACTTAAAGAATAAGAGCGTTGTAGGATTCTGAAGCAAATCTACCTTCGTTCTCAAGAGATGGAATTCAGGCATAACAAGAGATAGTAGCATCGTAAACCGAGGATACAGGAGTCTTTGGTGAATCAATGCTTTTTGTATAGAAGTTTCACCCCTTTACAAGTCATTAGAATATTGGCGGGACCGCCAATTTATTAGAAAGGTTATTATTAGGAGTGGAGTTATGGGACACACCAGAATCAAGAAGACACGAATATGGGAGGACAAGAATGGACTTTGGAACCGAAGGGAACGTTCCAAAATTTCAAGAAAACCGAATCGAAGAAGAAGGAATTCAAGTTCGAACGAAGGTGATTCTGTAATTAAACTTACTCTATATGCTGAGTTTGCCTAAAACCAGAGCTCTGATACCAACTGTAACGGGACAACGCCAGTGGGGTAACGCCCACCGTAGCATACAATGGTACCTGTGTTCTGCTTTTACAGCCAGCTTCTCGACTGCACGAACCCCGCGGGACATGTAGGAGTAAGAGTCATCCGCTCACTACCAAACCCAAATGCGAGAACCCCGTATCATGTTGCACCCGCCAAGTGCATAAGCAGACACACATGTCAGACTTGAATTGCTCAAAATACCGAATTGTTAATTTATATTTGGCAAAACTCAGAATATAAAGTAAATAAATAATCACAGATCACAAACACAGAGTAATATAATGCAGCGGAAACAAAGAAATAGTAGTTCATGAAGCTACTATATAAATACATCAGAGTTAAGTAAGATACAATAGGAATACCAAGATACAACAGGAGTAACAGTATGAAAATCAGGTACAACAGGAATCAACTGGATAAAAAAATGAATAGATATCTGGATCTTTAAAGAAAAATTCCAGCTCCAAAGGTGAGTCCCTAATGTTGTATCACTCATTCTGACCCGAGCGTAAAGCAAAACACAAAACACTCGAGTCAGGACATACATACTTATACAATGTAAACCAACTCAAGTGAACTGTAATAAAGGTACAAGTAACTTAAAGAATGCTTGGGATCGCCTATTCTTTAAGGATCCGTTAAACTATCTACTATGTAGTAATATTCGCTATTATAATAATGTCTAATATAAAATAAACATACTTTTAAATAGCATTAAGGCTTTACATTTTCCACCTTAACACGTAATAGTCCCAGTAGTCTATTCAGTATTAGCATACTCCCAAAATGGGGGCTACCCTCGATACTCCACAGGCTACGGGAGAAATCATAACTCGTAGTAAAGCTCGATATGGTAAGTGACACGGCACAACTAGGCAATGTCAGGGTAGATATACCAATTACGCATCCGGGCTGGTGGTGACGCATAGCAGCCACTACCGCCCACCTCGAACAACACTCCCAAATCAAGGGGTGCACCCAATAAATCACAAAGTAATAGAATGGTATCGAAGAAGTGTGTCCGATCAGAGGTGCTACCTCATTGGCCCGTCAATCGCTCATGTTTTAGCCACTTTATGCCAACTCACGAGAGTTGGGTCCACGTATATACCTTAGGATCGTCGCCACCATCCTACTTCATTCTGGAAACTCCACCGCGTACATAGTTGTCAAAGTGGTTTTCGGTATCGACAGAGAGTATGTCCATATCCGATCCCGGTCTCTTTAACAACCAATCGTTATTATAACCCGTGGTTATAATTTTAAAATAATATTTTATACTTCAAGATAGAATATCATTTCAAATCCAAATCTTTATCAAAATAAAGATTAAATCAATTCCAAACATTTCAATATATTTAAAATATCATATCGTTTCAAAACTTCATTTCAAATCATTTCAATATATCAAAATATCACATCCATTCAAAAACTTCATTTCAAATCATTTTAATATATCAAAACATCATATCATTTCAAAACTTCATTTCAAATCATTTTAACATATCAAAATATCAAATCCTTTCAAAAACTTCATTTCAAATCATTTATTTGAGTTCAAATCCAAATATTCAACTTTAAATACCTTTTAAATTCAAAGATATCATTCATTTATTTTCATTTCAAGTCACCTTTTAAATAGTTTATATTTCAATCAAAATAATTCATCTAAACCATTTAAAAGTGTAATTATTATACTTTCAAATCAAGTATTCAATTTCCAAAGTTTTAAACCGTTCTAAGTTCATTTACTAAGTTTAAAACCATAAACATTGAAAATTCAGCCTTTCACAACATTCAGAAAAACCTGTTAAAACTTATTCTTGAAAACATTTAATTCAGCGAAGACAGCATTTTAAAACTGCTGTTAAATCTCAGTTTAGTTGAAATTTAGTTTAAAACAGCAAAGACAGCATTTCCAGAAATGCTGTAATAGCTCAGGTTTCAAATTAAAGGTTTTAATTAACTTCAGCAAAGACAATAGACCACTACAGCAGTTACAGAACTGCTGTAATTGACCTGAGTCAAGTTTTAGTCTATTTAGTTCAACTACAGCAACTACAGCATTTCAGAAATGCTGTAATAGCTCTTTTATTCAATAATTAGTTCAAACCAGAAATCATAGCATTTCTGAATGCTATTAAAGTAATTTCCAAATTTTAGTGTATTTCCAGCAAATAATAAACTTCATTTTAAACCCTTTTAACATTATAAAAATCATATTTTTAACATTCAAAAAATGTTCATTAAATTTACTTTTTTATTTATGATTTTTATAGGAAACATTTACAGTAAAATCCAAATTTCCAATAATTTTACTTAACAAATCCAAATGTACAATTTTCTTTTCTTCACATTTTTAACAAATAAACTTAACACTTATATTTTATTTCCATTTCACAAATTAAACTAAAATTTCAATTTTATTTAATTAACTTAAACCTTTAATAAAAACTAAATTCACATTTCCAAGTCAAGTTATATTTTAAAATTACACTTTTAAGCATTCATTTATTTAACCATTTTAATACATAGAAAACTCAATAACACTTTATTAAATCATTTAAATTAAAATTCAAATCAAATTATCATATTTGGTATTTACCATTTTCCAAATATAATTAAATTTCCATTTTATTTATATAACTTAAATATCATTTTAAAACCAAAATTCCAAATTTCCAAACTTAAGTTATATTTCAAAAATTCACTTTTACCATTCATTTGAATTACATTTTTAACTTCTAGAAAAAAACAAATTTCTTTATTTAAACATTAAAAATCCAATTTATATAAAATTTTCATAATTTTACACTTTTAAAAATATTTTAAATATTAAAAATACTTTATAAAAATAACCACGGACCTGTATATAGTTCTCTAACCTAGGTCAAGTGATACAGATATGTATCATTTCGATCCGCAGTTTAAAAAACAAAAATCCGGGTTCTATTATTTCAAACCCGCAATCCCAAGTAAAATAAAATAAATAAAAACCGTTCGGGCCTATCATTTCATCCCATAACGATTTTTCCCTATCCTAAAATCCGTTCGGGTATGTATCATTTCAACCCATAGTGAATCTAATCTACAGGGAACTTGCAGTGTGATCATATACATAAACAATATAGACAATTTACACTAACATGTCAGATTCACAATATACTGTCATATATCATATATCAGGTGATAATTAACAAAGTTAACAATGGAATAACATATCATAATATCATCATTAACTTGCATAACATTTTGCATAAACATTTAGTCACAAATCACTTGTCATCCATTTACCATTTCATAAGTATATATGTCAGAGTGAGGAGGACTCACCTTTACAAGCTGAAGTTAGCAAATTAAACTACACGAATAAATTCCAAAAAAGCACGATATAGCACGACACAGCACGAAAATTGATTCAAGTGAGTGAAGAGAGCCAAGGTATGATCTTGCAAACAACAATAAGCAAGACAATATAACACATGAATTATTTAACACAAAACAACATTGACATAAATGGAAATACAAAGCAACAAAGACAAGAATGATTAGACCTTGCTTTAATCACTCTAATTGCTTGGCAATAGGGTTCATATGCTTAGCTATGAAGGTGCTATAGGTCAGGTATGGCATCAATATGGTGCGGCTACAAGTGGAGATGTGAAGTGGTAGGGTGAAACATGGAGCATACAAAAGAAGCAAGACAAAAAGGAAACTTGGATGCACATTTTGGCTTGGCCTATGGGTCAATTGGGCTTGGATCATGCTTAGTACAAATCTGGAAAGTAGTGAAAGGGGTGGCCAGAGGTGAAGTAGATGATGGTGGCGGCGGCTAAGGGGGTGGCCAAGGTGATAGATGAAAGGTAGGTGAAGCATATATGGTCTAGGCATTGTTTTGTTGATTTTAAAGCAAGGTTTTGTGGTTTTGTGTTCATGAGGAGGTCATGGCCACTTCAGGTCAGAGGAGATGGAGGGGTTGTAGCCATGGATGAGGGGAAGATGTGGTGGAGGGGTTGAGGTGAGCAAAGCATGAAGAAGCAGGGCAAAATCAGAGCAAACAAATGGAAAAAGAAAGAAGAAAAGAGGAGAATGGACGACATGAATTACAAAATGATTTCAGAAATTGCTATGGCCGAAAATGATGAGGAAAAGAAGTTATTTTCACGTGAAAAGAAATAAGGAATGTACGGCTACAAAGAGAAAATGAAAGGCCAAGGTAATGAAGAGGCAGGAAAAGGAAGAGTCACAAGTTACAAGCACAAAGTCTCTTTGAATTTCCAAATTCTTTTAAACAAAATAAACTAAATAAATTTCAGTAAATAAAAATAAAAAACTGAACAAAATAAAGTGAAAAAGAAAATAAATAAATAATTTAAGTAAAATAGAAAATAATTAAGAAAATAGCTAATATATTGAAACTAACATTTAAAATATAAACAATGTACAATAAACATTTAAAAATTATAACAACACTTTTAAACAAATAAAAAGTCAAGTAAATAAAATAAATGCTGAACAAAATAAAGTGGAAATGAAAATAAAATAAGGTTTTAAGAAAATAGAAAATAAATAATGAATTTCTTTAATTAAATGAAACTAGAAATTAGAAATTATAAACAGAATACAACTAACATTGGAAAATGTCAATTACACTTTGAAAAATGTTTTAAAACCAAAATATATACATAACATGTTATTTTACGCATATAAATATAAATTAGAACATTACATGACCAAATAAAATATTATTTATATAATTTAAAATAAACAATTTTGTTAAATACAACAAATTACACACAATATTCAAAAGGGCATAACTTTAACATTATAAATCAGATTTCAACGAAACGAAAAGCAATATTCTTGGAATTATATTTACTTTCATAAAATAAAGATAAATTCAAAATTTAAAAAATTATAATTTTTAAATTAAAAGTCAAAGTTTGACCATATTGACCAAAATTCACATTTTTGGAAAATACTCTATTTATTCATGTTTGGAATTATAATTCACATACAAATCATAATTAATATTTAAAATAACAAAATTTTCCATTTAATAAATAAAATAAAGTTTTTAAATCAGGAAATTCAATTTAAAATAATTACAAAATACAGGGTTGTTACAGGTTTTCCCACATAGTAACAACATCCAACAATAAGTAGTGGACATAAATAATAAAACATCGCAAAGTCTTCAAGACACTTCCTGATGAAATTAAGAAAGAATTAAATTCAAAGGTTCTGAATCAAAGGCAAGGAAAGGGAAAATTTTCAACGAATTACTAGGAGGCCCCCCTTACCGAAAGAACTTGAGAACCGCGATGGCTCCCGAAAACCTCCAAGTCGAAGACCGCCAACATTTAGCGAGAATCCGAGTATTTCACATCTTATTAGACATATAACCAAAACCAATCTAGAGTAGATGTGATAGTACCTTAATGGGAGCAACCCCACGTAGCTTGCCCCCACTTACGCTTTAATTTTTATCGTATTCGACAAAGGATATCAACGTTCAAATGAGTAAAAAATCATCTTAAATTGTTGACACATAAAGATGAAAGTTGAATCGATAGTTAATAAATCGACTATTGAGAATAATCAAAATTATCGTATATGAAAATTAAATTTCGAATTCTCACCAATACTCGTCGATTTCAAACTTGTACTATTTATGGGTTGAAAATGAAGTCGGGTAAGTGAAGGTAGTGTTATCTTTAGGTATTGCATTGACAACATTTTTAACTTTCGAGATAGAGATGAGTTTTCATACCTCGACGTTTAGTGCTAAGTGTATGCCTAGATCCTTTCCATATAAGTGATATCGTTTACGGAAATTAAATTCCTTACCCTTTCCATAACTGAATCAACTTTTAACTTTTAAAACCAAACTTGTGTTGGGATTTCACATTATAAATATTAACAACATTATTGAAATCGGTGAATTTACTTTAACCATGATTAATTACTTCAAATATCATTATTTGGAATGGTTAATTAACCTTAATCATCATTAATGGGATGATTAATCAACTTTAAAACACCATTGTTAAAATGATTAATTAACTTTAAAACATCATTATTAAAATGATTAATTAACCTTAAAACATCATTATTAAAGTGATTAATTAACCTTAAAACATCATTATTAAAGTGATTAATTAACCTTAAAACATCATTATTTAAATGATTAATTAACATTAAACATCATAGTTAAAATGATTAATTAATTTTAAATATCATTAATAAAATGATTAATTAACTTTAAACCCATCATGTTATAAATAATTAATTAACATTAAACATCATTTTTAAAATGATTAATTAACTTTAAATATTATTATTAAAATGATTAATTAATTAAAACACGTCATTATTTAAATAATTAATTACCTTGTAAAAACCCAAACACAAGATTAAACCAAAAGATTTCAAAAGAGATGATATTTTTAGAAATGCTGATATAGCGATAGTCGCTACAAGGACACTTCCGTAAACACTTTCATTTGTCATTTGTATATCCAAGCATCTCATACATAAGCATAAACATATATACCATGGAAAATAGCATTCACATAACATGGAGACAGCATCACTTGCAATCATTTACTTAAACTTTTCGACTAATCTCAAGTCATTTACTAACTAATAAAGATGTCATCTTTTTAAGGCGGAAACCAAGCCAACAATCATCGCATTACAATACATATAAAATAAGTAGCTAGTAATCATTATTGTTAAAAATAACAAAGCTTAAAACTTTGGTTTATAAAGGTGAGATTTACTCACTAAAAAGCAACCAAATCAAATCAAACTACCACCACACCTTGAATCTACACTCGACCTTGGTTTTTCTTTGTAAAAGTTTGAATTTTTTTCCTAAAGGGGCTAGTTATGTTAGACCATGGTCGATATGGACTCGGCCATGTCTTTGAGAGAGAGGGTTGGACTTGTTTTTGAATGCTAAGAGAAGTAGAGGAAAAAAGAAGGGGTTTTAAGTGGATTTTAATGATTTAAGAGGGAAAATAATGGATTTTTCTAACTTAGAAATATTTTGGAAGCCATTGAAATGAAACTGAGAACTTGGAAAAACAAGTGAATTTTTTGAAAATAAGGGAATGAAATGAAAAGTGAGAATGAGAAAAAAAAGAAATTATCTTATACAAAATGGAATATGTAAATTACTCTTTTCCCCTTTGGTCCTTTACCCTCCACAAATTTGTGCCACATCACCTCCCCACCTTGCCCATTCCACACTCCACCATCATGCCACCCCCCTTTCATCCTTCATTCCATTACATCATCACTTTTGTGATGTTAAGTTACCTTTTCCTTTTTCGTTTATTTAAAATTTTAAAAGAAAAGTCAACATCACTTTATTTACTTAAGTTACTTATTTTAGCTCTAACTATTTCATATTATTATATAAGAGTGTGTGTGTGTATGTATTCTCTAGTGTATAATATGTTTTTCGATAACTTTTAGATAATGAAAAGTCAAAAATCTGAAAAACGATGTCTGTTCCCAATTTTGGTTTTTCTCCAAACTAATTATTTTTGCAAACCAAATTTTAAACAACAGCACCATCATTAGTTATTACTTAAAAGAGATTTATTTGATTTATTAAATCCATTATTTAAATATCTAAAAATATATTAAATATTCAAATTTAAAGTGCTTAAATTACTGGTCGTCACATCCTCCCTTCCTTACAGGAAATTTCATCCTCGAAATTAATCATACACAATAAAGGATACCAAAAGAAACCCAAATTATATCATTCAATCAAACAGGTACAAAGAAAGTGACTCCACCACAACCAGTGAGTACACTAAGAAGATACAACAAAGAATAAACAACTACAACAACAACTTGGCATAAGAATCCCTAATATAGTCCTCGGTTTCCCAAGTACAATCTCTATCATCCCTACTCCACTGAACCTTAACAAGATGCACGACCTTCATCTTAAATCACTTTATATCTTAAATGATGATATGAATAGGCTGCCTAAGAATGGTCAGGTTAGGCTGAACTTCCAAATCCACTTGTTGTGTCGGTTCCACTATCGTCGAAGGGTCATGTATGTACTTACATAAATGAGATACGTGAAATACGTTGTATACATCTGATAGTCGATCTGGTAACCTCACTATATATGAAAGTCTACTAATCTGGTTCAGTACGGGAAAAGTGCCAATATATCCTAGGGCTAGCTTCCTTGATTTTCCAAACCTCACAACACTTCTCGACGGAGAGACCTTCACAAACACTGAATCCCCAACTGAGAACTCAAGCTCCCTATGCCTTCGATCTGCTTAACACTTTTGCCGATCTTGCACTTCCTTTATCTTCCTTCTAATATCAGCTACTTTCTCACTGGCTTCTAAGATCATGTCGGCCCCAAGAAATATTCTATCACCAGACTCAACCCAACATAAAGGAGAACGACATGGATGACCATATAGGGCTTCGAAAGGGACCATACCAATACTTGCCTGATAGCTGTTATTGTAAGTGAACTAGAACAAGGGTAAATGATCTCCCCAAGAACCTTTGGGAATGCATGATCACAATAAATCTTCCAAGATCCTGTCCACTCTCTCTGTCTGCCCATCTATTTGGGGATGGTAAACTGTACTTAGACTTAGCTCAGTCCCTAAAGTAGTTTGCAATCCCTTCCAGAACCTGCTAGTGAATATCGGGTCTCGATAACTTACAATACTATAAGGAATACCATGGAGCTTCACAATCCCTTTCCCATACAAACTCTACAGGCTTGCAGCGGTCCTAGTTGGCTTAACCGCAATGAAATAAGCACTTTTGGTCTGATTGACTATAACCCAAATACCATTGTTCCCTCTTCTTGACCTAGGAAGCCCATCGATAAAATCCATAATGATCTGCTCCCACTTCCACTTTGGGATCACAAGTGGCCAAAGCAGTCCAGCTGACATCTGCTAGTCTCTTAATCTGCTAGTAGTTTGCATATTGACTCACAAAGATCGAAACATCTCAATTTATCCCTTTCCACTAGAATACCCTCTTCCTATCTGAATATCTTGGTCACTCCTGGATGGAAACATAACTTTGAACGGTGGCATTCGGCTAACACCTCTGTTCTAAGTCCATTAACATTCGAAACACATATACGCCCCTTCATTTTCAATACACGCCGTGGATCGATCTCAAAACTAGAAACTAGGGCTGTTATGGTAATGGTTACCGTTACCATTTTGTAAATACCGTTACCGTACAATTTTTACTGGTAAACTAAAATTGTTTACTGTTGCCGTTACCGATTGAATGGTATACCGATAAGCTAGTAACTGTTACACACTGGTAATGGAAAAGTACCGTATGTCTAGAAAAATAATAAGTTGATATATTTTTTCACTGAGCGATGATTCATTATATATCTCATTGGGTCACTTAATAAAGGACATAGAAAAGAAATGTATTTGTCATCATTTGAGTTGAATTACTGAAATAAATTGAACTGTTTTCTTGCTTTTAAATGCCCATAATACAACATCTTACATAAATATCAATGTATTATGAATGGACTGGTAAATTACCATTACCGCTGGTTTTGAAAAAATATTACCGATATTTTACCCTAAAAAATGTTAAATTTACCATTACCGTACCAATTATGCTGGTATACCGACTTTACTTTAAAATGGTAACCGGTTGATTGGTAATGGTATGGTAATGGTAAATTTACCATTAGCATAACAGCCCTACTAGAAACAATACCTTTTTGAACATCCTTCTTAAGAGCTAAAATAGGATCTTCTTCTTGCCTAGATGCAATCCTCTCCATTAATATTGGCTTAACTTCTAAGTTTGCAACTATCGCTAAATTTCTACTCAATGCATCCGCAACAGCATTTGCCTTACCAGGGGTGTAAAGATTCTCCAGATCATAAGAAGCGAGAAACTATTGCCATCTCTGCTGCCAAAAATTCAAATCTTTCTAGGTAAAGAGATATTTCAAGGATTTGCAGTCCGTGTATAACTCGAACTTTTCACCCAGAAGATAATGCCTCCACATCTTAAGTGAGAAAACAACAGCCAAAAGCCCCAAATCACGCGTAGCATAATTTTTCTCATGTGGCTTCAGCTGTCGACTCGCATACGCAATAACCTTCCCATGCTGCACAAGAACTGCTCCCAAACCGATATCACAAGCATCTGTACACATTGCTAAATCTTCGCTCCCATCCAGGATGATTAAAATAGGAGAGCTAGTCAAATTCTCCATCAATTCATTGAATGCTTGGTCGCAGTTAGGTGTTTACATGAACTCAACATCTTTCTTTGTTAACTTCCTCAATTAAGAAGCAATCTTTGATGAACCTTCGGTAAAAACCAGCCAATCCCAAGAAACTTCTAATTTCCACTGCATTTTCGGGTTTCTACTAGTCTTGAACCACAACAAATTTACCTGTGTCAATTGATATGCCTTCTCCTAAAAAACATGCCCCAAAATCCTAAGTTCAGATTTCCAAAAATGGCACTTAGCAAACTTAGCCTTCAACATATGGCTCCTCCAGGTATTGAGTACCACTCCAAGATGGTACTTTTCCTCCTCCTCCGTTTTGGAATAGACAAAAATGTCATCAATAAGGGCGAGGACAAATTTATTAAGAATGTCTCCAAAGACTCGATTCATTAAGTCCACAAAATAAGCAGGTGCATTAGCTAGCTCAAATGGCATGACTAACCACTCGTGGAAACTATCTGGAGTCTTAAAAGTTGTTAAGGGCACACTCTCCTTTGCCACTCTTAATTGGTGAAAACCAATGGCAAGATCCAACTGAGAAAATATCCGAGCATCATGGAGCTGATCAAACATATCATCAATCCTTCGTAAAGGGTATTTATTGTTGATAGTCCTTTTATCCAACTCCTGATAGTCTACACATAACCTTAAAGAACTGTCTGCCTTTGTAAAAAAGATGACAGGTGATCCCCAACTCGAGGTACTACGCCATATCAAACCCTTCCGCAACAAGTCGAATGTCCGGCTTTCTAACTCCCTTTTATCTTTTGGAGCCAATCTTCACGGGCATGTATAATAAGTCTGGTTTCTGGGCTCAAATCAATATAGAACTCCACTTAACAATGTGAGGTAAACCTTGCACTTCATCAAAAATATCCGTGAAATCCCGAATAATTGGTATATCTCTTAGCTCCTATTCAGCTACTTCGAGTGAATAAAGAAAACCACTCATTAGCTCGTTAAGCTTTTCACAATATATATCTACACCAACCTCCCCAGCATTACTAACTTTGACAATCCTTCAATCACAATCCAACATCGCTATAAACTTAGATAACCAATCCATTCCTAGTAATATCTAAAACCCATGAACCCAAAAACAAACAAATAAGAAAGAAAGAGAAGATTTCGATAAGAAATTGGTACTTTTGAACAAAAGGTGTTAAGCTTGGCCGGACCCCAAAAAGGTTTGACACACCAAGAGCATTACTCAGAAGGATAGGTTTAAGGTTAAGCTTATCAAAGGGATCAACTAAATAAAATTATGGGAAGTACCTGTATGGAATAAGTGTAATGACCCAGAATTTTGGTTATTTGAAATTGGAATAATTAATTGATTTTAAATATTTAAAAGTTAATTGTATAGATTTAATAACTTGAATTTCGAATATAACGATTTATTGGATAATTTAATTTTTAAATTTAATAATTGAAATTGCTTGAATAATTGAATCTTGAGTTTTAAGCTTGATAAATTATTTTCAAAGCTTATTAAAATCTTATTCAACAAGAATGAAGATAATAGAACTTTTGAATTTGATTTAAAAACTGATTTACTCGATTTTTAAATTAACTCGTTTAAATTAACATATAAAAATAGCCTTCCAGGGCACGGTTTCAGATTTCGATGAAACCAGTTCCATTGGATCCATAATAGTGTATTATTATCCGATTTCAAATTTCGTAGCATTTGGAGTTATCATTTGGTCGTACGGGATAGAAACGCGTTGAAATTTATATCGGAAATTTAATATAATAATTGGGTTCATAAAGCTATCTTCTCCATACGATCGAATTAGGCCTCAAAACTTGTTACATTACATTCGAAATAGGGGTATAACATTAGGAACGCCAGGCGGCATGCCTCGATAGGAATTCGGGATTTTAAATTACTTTAAATGAGATATTTTGGAACTTAATAATAATATATATTTTCAAAGTCAACATCTCAGTCCCCCTATCTGAAACGAGCCGCACCCTACTATGATTGTACCCATTTTATCTTTAAAAGCTGCATCTTTCCTCCTCTTCATTTCTGCCTTTCTCAGAGGAAAAGAAAAAAATTCAAAACTTCAAAAATTTGTTTCTAAAAAAATTACTCAATAAAAAAATTCTAGAAACGTGACCTAGGGTTCCGGGTGCAGAGATCTACATATTCTTATGATTTTGGCTGGGTGCGATTAAGAAAATAGGTAGTTGGTAGTAAAGACGTGGCCTTTGATGGACTAGGGCTTAGGATTTTTGCAAATGGAGGAAGAGTTGGAGGAATCGGAGGGTGTTTTCGGGTCCGGTGAATGAAGCAGCACCCGCGGCCAAGTTTCTGTCAAGCTCGACCCTATTGGGGGGTCGCGATCAGGTGTACGGCTTCAAGGGGGTTCCATGGTCGCATTTTTATTAAGGGAGGCGGAGGAGAAGTGGAGGTGGTCGCATCGAAGCTTGTCGGACGAGGTGAATAATGATGGAGTTCGTTTATTGAACGACGGAGCAAGAAGGGAGAACGAGGATAAATAAATGGACGGCCATGGTGCACGTATCATGTATAGGGGGACGGTGATTTGGGGAAGTAGGTTGAGGGGTAGATTTTTAAATTTGGTATGTTATATTAGTTTGTTTATTTTTAAATTATATAAAGGTACCGATAACTTATAAAACTCGTATCTTGCACATACGAGGTCCGATTAGGTTGAAACTTTTTGCATTGCGATCATGATGATGAGATCTGCGCAACGAAACTAGTTTGGATGAATTTGGAGCTTGTCTGAATTTTGGGTTAAAAATTGAATGCCGGTTCAATTTTAATTCAAAAACGAAACTTTTTGGCGAATTAAAAATCAAGGTGAGTAAATCTCACTCATGTTGGATAACTAGTTTTATTTGAAAGTGAAAAATTATTTATTGGCCGATTGGATGAATTTATAAATTATTATTATCAGTTGGATGTTATATTATATATATTAATATATATTAGTAGTTGGATATATTTCCCGCCGATTGAAGCGGATGAGACACTATATTCCCCGCATAATAGCGGATGACCCTATATTACCGCGATATCCCGCCTCGAAGCGGGATTGGTATTTTATATTATATAACATCTGTGGTTGCAGGAAAACTGGTTGGAGGGATCCAATTGGATTCCTTAAAATTTGTTGATTTTAATTTCATATATAGTGATATAGGATGTGTTTGAATAATCTGTGATAGATTATGATGTGATTTGAATTTATTAGATGTTATAGTAGCACTGGACTTAATTGTGGTATTATAAATATCATAAATAATATTTTTGAATTTAAAAAGGAAATTAAAAGGAAATTTTGGAAATGAAATTATTTATATTGAAATTTTGGATTTTTTAAAAGAGAATTGAGTTGAATAGAATAAATGATTGGATTTATAATTTATTAGCTATATTCGTAAAATGACTTCAAATAGAGAATTTTAAATTAAGGATTTTTAAACAATGGATTTTAAATAAGATTTTTAAAAATATGAAATGGAAGTCACAAATCGAGATTTGAATGGTTTTGGAATATAGTTTGGGTTATTTAAGAAATAGATTTATTAAATGTAATTTTAATTAGAAATCCATTTATAAATAGATTTTTGGTAATATGAACCTGTTATAAAACTGGAAATGAGTTATGGAATTTATAAATGATGTTTATAAATAAGTGGAATGATTATCATTTGGTAAATGGGAAACATAAATTCATGGTGAAAATTTATAATGAGATAGGGTAATCGGTTTAAAAAGAAATGGTAGATTCTATTTTTGGAATGGGAAAAAGGTTATGAAATTGGGAATGTGGTCGATGTGTTATAAATCGAGAGAGATTTATAAATTGGAATTGGTTATATTGAAATTTAAAAAAAACTATATTTTTATCGAGGGGTTGGGTTAGTTTTAGAAAGAGAATTTTTAATTATTAAACTAGGTAATTAAAAACTGTTTTAGTATTGAAATATTTCAGAAATTTAGCTATTTAAATATTTAAATTTGTTGAAAAGAATTATAAGTTTTATGAATAAGTTTTGTAAATCGACTAGAAAATTTATAAATAAATTGGAACTAGTTATTGACATTTATTTTAAAAGTGCTTTGATATTTTAAATAATTATTTAACCATATCTTTGAAATTTATTATTATTATGTATATAGTTTAAAAGTAAGTAATTGGAATTTATTTATAAATACTCTCGAGATTGTAATCCATATTTATTAAACAGATGTGACTGTATAAGTGAAGTGTTATAGTGGGATTTCTGAAAATTTGGGGAATTTCCAAAATAGTTAGACTCGAGAACTTCGAAAATGAATCCGAATTCAATAAGAAGTTATAAATTGTTAGTTAGATTATAAATAAGTATAACCGATAATTTTTGGAAATTTTAAAGAGAATTAATAAAATTTCGTAGATTTATGACATAAGTATGGAATATTTTCCTAAGTATGAATATTAGAAATGATTTTGGAAAAAGACTTGTAATACTTTCCTAAGAATTTGGATAAAAAGTTTTGGAGATATTTAGCGACAAAATGATTTATATAGAAATATTTTTCCTAAGTAATGGATTATAAGTTGGATTTGGAAATATTTATAAGTGTTGATATGATTTGGAAATATCCTGTTATGGATATAAGAAATTTTGAAATCGTTTTCAAATATTGAAATATTGAAAGAGATTGGAATATATATATCTTTGTAAAGATATTTTGAAATAAATATTTTTGAAAATTTATAATATGGGCCTAGTGACTGCTTATGTGTGTAATTTGATAGTTAAATAACCGACTATCAAATCTGGCCAAATTCGTTGATTGTTTCGAAGAGACCGGGATCAGATTTAATTATCCAAAAACCACTTCGATCTAATTTGTGCATTACGAATTGTGATATCATGGAGATAATGAAGATGGTGATTTTGGAGATTTTGTTTGTTCAGACCCAGAACAACTTGTATGGTTGAATTCTATTAGCACATTGTCATTGGAAGGCAATGAGCATTCTAAGTGTAAATTTCTTGAAAGGTAATCGTAACCTCAAGCCTCATCAATCGGAAAATGACTAAAACAGGGCATGCAGCAGGGCTAAGTGGGTCGCTCCCATTAGGGTATATCATCATCTTTCTAGATTACCGTATATTATTATGGATTTGGTTGTGCATGAGAGATCTCGATTAAGGTCGGAAGGTCGGGATGATGACATTTTCGGTACTAGTAGTCAAGTGCTAGGCCGGTTCTGTGTGGCAGGGTACAAGATGTTCTTGTCAGAGCCATGTGCATTGATCTAGAGATGCACTCATCGAAGGTACTTCCTTACCTGGTCATAGTCTGGAATCCATTCTCCAATACGTGCCTTAGCGGTTTTGATTATAGAGCCTAGTATGCTAGAATTTAATTAATGTAACAATTTCGGCTATTTTAATAAGTATTTGTACTTAGACACTATTATAATATCACTGGATTTTCTATAAAAATGGTTTGGTTATCGTAAGGTAAAAACCCATCGTATTTATGTGTGACGTGGTCTTGCGAGATACCTTTGTTTTTCAAAGGATTTTGATAGCAGTAATAATTCAAATTGAGTGTGTTTTCTCATGCTGGTTTTCCAGACTGACTCGGGTGTTATTTTATTATAATGCTCGGTTCATACCGAGTATTACAGATTCAGGTTAGGATGCTATAGAGCTCAGGAGACGAGTTGGAGGAGTCTCAAGCGTATTGCATGTACTTGATTATATTTCGTTGTTTGTGTATGATGTATATTTAGCACTTGTGAGGACAAGTTATTATAACTGTCCATATTGATTTGTTGATTGTTGTACTCTGATGATGGTATGTATATTGATAGTTACAGTTTCTTTGTATAAATTTTTTCGCTGCGATTATGAGATTCTGTGTTATTGTTGTTGTTTCTTCTATCTTTCTTTCTTCTTAAACCCTAACAATCTGCCTTTTGTTCAATTTGAGTTGACATGTGCGGTTTATTGTCAGCTTAGATTGTACAGAAAAGTGGGCCGTTACAATAAGACTCTTATAGGAATATCATAAATGAATATTGTGCCTTGCAATACTTGCTTCCCCTTTTGTCCTAAAGAAGTGGATGGTATATCTTTAATAGCAAAAGCATGTCCTTACGACCCCTTCTTTGGAAAAGATCACTCGTTCTTCATGTGTGACATCCCGTAATTTTTGGATATTTGAAATTGAGATATTTAATTGATTTTAAATATTCAAAAATTAATTTATAACTTGAATTTCAAATATCACTATTTATGAGATAATTTAATTTTTAAATTAAATAATTTGAGATTGAGTAAATGTTGAATTCTGGAGTTTCAAGCTTGTTAAAAATAATTTAAAGGCTTAGAAAATTTACATTGATAATACTGAAGATAATAAAAGCTTTTAAATTGAATTCGGAAGTGTTTTGTTCAGTTTTGAAAATATAATGTTTAAATTGACATTTAAAAATAGCCTTCCGAGGCGCAATCTCAGAATTCGACGAAACCAGATCCATTGGATCCGTAATAAGTGTATTATTATCGAATTTCAATTTTCGTACTGTTTGGAGTTTTCATGAGGTCGTACGATATATAAACGCGCTGAAATTTTATATCGGAAATTCAATATAATAACTGAGTCCAAAAATCTATCTTCTCCATACGATCGAGTTAGGACTCGAAATGAAATGACCCACTTCTCTATTCATTTATTTATAGTGAATTTTCTGTTAGATTTTTTTTCTCTCTATATATATATACTTCTCAATGGATCACTTCTCTTAATTTGATCCCCCCCAAGATCCTGAATTTTACTAATATAAATATATCAGTACTTAATTAAATTCTATCATTTATATATATGAAGATATATAAATGGTTCTTTGCTTATCAGAGTGATTAAAACAGCAAAGCAACTCATTCCCACCTTGTTTCTCATATTCCAGAGATATGGTGTCACATAGCCTTTTCTAATCATTCTCTTTTTTTTAAAGCTCAAGCTTGATTTAAAATCAAATACTCCATTTTTTCTCCTTTTCTTGTTTTAATCCTCAGATTAATTGGTCCCTGAATTTTCCAAGCAGAAAATTCAGATCCTGGGATTTTGTAATTAGCCACTACTAGATCCTTTTCTACAAATCATGGTGTCTAAGATAACTTACTAATTACAAGTTAGCCCGGAGTTTATAATTCATGTTCTAACAATTTTTTGGTGTCAGGTATGTTATTCATGTTTTGATTTGTATGTTGAACAAGGTTCATATAAATGACCAGATGTTAATCTGGATTGAGGTTCAAGCAGAGGAACAATGTATTTAGGCAGAGTATATATATATATACAAACACATGTACAAATCTAAGACTTAACATATGATTGAAGACAAAGTAATTGAAGCCATGTTGCAAACCAAATTAATACACACTTCTCAGGTGAACTTGTCAAATAAATAGCTGAAGTATTCTAAACATCATGTGGAAGTGTCTAAAGAGTTGTGTGGTGATGATTTTTGCCTATTACCACAGGACTGCAAGTCATTTATAATAGCCTTGATCATGATCAAATGTACTCAGACTTGGGTACTGCATATTTAAGTAATAAAATGTGTGAAGCATGGTGCAATGAGACCTACAAGTTTCACCAAATCATATATACATGGATCTACTTCACAGAGCAATATAACTTCTACTGCAATTGAAATACCTAGACTAAGGTTATAAATTTCATTTCATGTTAACTATGTACTTATATCAATTATAAGTCATATTCATATATTTCTGGTTAGCCCAGTTTTGGATTCAACTCATCTTTTACAAGATTTAATGATTGTGCTATATTCCCTTCTTCCTATGATCATTTCTACTTTACAATTTTTAAGATTCATCAGACATTGCCAAAGGAAACATGCTCACATATCAAATTATATGGCATGATCTCCTATCTAACACTTCACCAGAGATTATCCAGATCAGATACTTAAGGCAGCAACCCACATATGCATATATGTAAAATACTAAAATTCTTACATGTTCTCTTCTCAGAAAAACAACCACATATCAATCCAGAAAATACTTAAAACATTTGCCTAGCTTAATTATTACAACATGTCTGCATAACTCCTTAAACATTCTAAATGCAAGTAAATCTTCAATTGTCCACGCATACAGGTTTCTTATGCTTCCTTTCCTGCAGCAACATCTAGAGCTGCCTCAATAAAAATGAGACACCCCAGATGTTACAAAGCAACAAATAGGGTCAGAAATAAAATTCTGGTATGAGTGAAATCAAAATATAAATACTTGTCATTTTTTTTTAATTCTTGTGCAAAGTATTCATATGCTATATACAATTTGAATTTATAATATGAACTGGGTTTAAGTATATATATATCTAAGCTTCTACTACACTCATGCACATATGCAATCATCCATTCATTCAATACAGTATATATATACACATACTCTTATGGAATTAACTCATTTTAATTCCATAGTTCAGCTCTGAATCTTGATTCATTAATAAAATTTGGTCATATCTCTTTGCCATTGAACACCATGTGTGCATTGTAAGGGACTCAATTCTGTTAACCCCTACACAAAGGCCTATAGGACTTAAACAAGTCATGCACATACCCATCATACTCCTTATGATGAATAGATCAAGGCTTCTCTCCTAGATTAGTTTTATAATCTAGTGACCAGTCTCATCTCTTATTTCAAAAAGATTTATTAACTCATGGAATGCTTTTACACTCTTTCTTTCTTTTTCCCTCAATCAGAGAGAGTTAAACTCTCTCATGGGTTTCACTGACCATGACTTCATTATGAAAATAATACTTTATTTCATTTTTTTTTCAGTTGTCTCATTCAAAATTTGTTTTATCCTTTGCATCTACTATATTCAAGAATATCATGATCTCTTAAACAAATCTAGAAAATCATATAAAAATTCTTATACCTAATTCTATTGTGAACATAGGGTAAGGTTTTTAGAGAAAAACCCATAAAACATTTTAGCTTTAGATTTGAACTAATCAGCACATAAATAAATTATTGCATTGTTCATCTCGAATTTGAAACAATCTAGACATGAGCATGAACCTCCTTTTGTTCACACTGCCTAGCCTATTTTCCAGTATTACCCTACTTCATAATAAAATGTGTTTATCTTACTAAACATATTTACAAACTGGTGGTTTAAGGTACTGGATCCATATCAGAGATCATGACATTGTTCTTATCAAACAATCAAACAAAACAAATCAGAGCATCAACCAAAGATTTATCAATACACCAACCATTCTCAGTATTCATTTATTCAGAGAAAAACAAGTTGATCAAGCACAAAAATAAAATGGCTGCCCTTTACTTGGGTCTTAATGCCTTAGCCTCATGAGATTGATTAATCACTCACCTTTCCCTTCTTTTCCCCGAGATTGCCTAAGCTTGCAAACAGTGTATGTTCTTCTCTTTTTTTTTCAATGTGTTTCTGTTTTCCCTTAGAGTAAAACCTCTGCTTCTTCTCTTGATTTAAATCATTTTTACTAGGGTTTTACTGAAGGGAAAAACCCATTTTATCCTCACATCACTCAGAGAATTATGTGTGTGCTGTTATGGCTAAATGTGCCATTTCCCCTTAGTTTCTATTTCTGGTAAAAGCAGTTATCCACTGCTTTTCCTGTGTGCATGCAATTTGCATGACTCACTTGTATATTATTTTCATGTGGCTTATATATATTTTTTTTCTTTTAATACCTTTTATTATGCCCGAGTTATTTTCCATTCCTAGCTATTATCTCAGCCTATTTGTTTACTCTTGACTTATTTCAAAATTGTACTTATGTATAACTAATATAAAACTGGTTTTTAAGCATTTTAATTTCCCAAAGAATATATCATTTTCTCCTTATCACTTAATTGTTGAAAACAATTTTCTCTTTACTGAATTATTTTATTTTCTTTATGTTAGACTACAATATATATATGTATATCCTTTTATCAATTAACCCCTGGTTAATATTTCAAACTATCTATTTTCCCTTGATATGTAAATGTATTCATATTTTTAATTACCCTGGTGTTCTTTCCTTATTACTTTATGTTTATTCTTTCTGGGTATATATATATATATATAAATATAACATATGGTAGTATATAATCCATATATGCACTCAGTTATATATATCCTCTCCCCTCTGAAATACCATTTCCTTCTTACTATTTATATTCAAGATATATATATATACACACACATGTGAATATAAGACTTACTCAATTTAGCTATTATTACTTTTAACTCACTCTCAATATTTATCTTCAGACTATATATATATATATATTTGAAAGTTTTCATTTTTCTGATTTTAATCTAATTATTCTCATCTCAATAATTTGGGTCTTCACATACTCTCCTCCTAAAAGGAATTGTGTCCCACAATTATTCTCTCATACATTTCCATCCAAATGTATACAAAGCTTAATTTCTATTAAATGAAATTTCAGGAACTCATTCATTCTAAATCAATCAAGCATACATAAATAATTTTAAGGTCTCATAATAATTGTTAAACATACCTTAAGCAGAAAACAGCTTAGGATATTTATCCTTTATCCTCTCTTCAGCCTCCCAAGTGCAATCATTCCTATCCAAACTCCATTGGATTTTAACTAATTTAATTATTTTATTTCTCAGTTTCTTTTCTTCTCTAGCCACAATGCCTACTGGTTCCTTTTTATAAACCAGATTTTCTTGAATTTCAACATGTGTAGAAGATTCAAGAATGGCCTCCTCATTATGTACCCATTTTCTCAATTGGGATACATGAAATACATCATGTATTTTACTCAATTCCTCTTGTAACTTCAACCTATAAGCTAAAGTCCCAATTCTTTGAACAATTTCATATGGTCCTATATACCTTGGTGACAGTTTCCCTGCTTTGCCAAACCTCAATATTTTCCTCATTGGTGATACTTTGAGAAACACATAGTCTCCCACCTCAAATTCTACTGGCCTTCTCCTTTTATCTGCATAGGCTTTTTGTCTCTCTTGAGCTACTCTCATTCTTTGCCTTACCAGTTCAATCCTTGCAGAAGTTTCTTTTACATGGTCTGGTCCAAGCAATATCCTTTCACCAGCTTCCATCCAACATGCAGGAGATAAACAAGGCTTTCCATACAAAGCCTCAAATGGAGCCATTCCTATGGTGGACTGGTAGCTATTATTATAAGCAAACTCGGCTAAATAAATGTGATCCTCCCAGTTGCCTCCAAAATCAAGTATGCATGCTCTTAGCAAATCCTCTAAAACTTTATTAACAATCTCAGTTTGCCCATCTGTTTGTGGGTGGTAGGATGTGCTTACACTTAGTTCTGTCCCCATAGCTTCTTGAAAGCTACTCCAAAACCTTGAAGTAAACAAAGTATCTCTATCACTAATGATAGTCTTGGGGATTCCATGCAATCTCACTATCTCCTTCACAAACAATTGAGCTAGCTTGTGAGCATTTCGGTTTGAACTTATTGGGATGAAGTGTGCTGTTTTTGTGAGTCTATCAACCACTACCCAAATACTATCATTGCCCCTTCTTATTCTTGGCAAACCATCCACAAAATCCATTGATATACTTTCCCATTTCCAAGTAGGCACTTCCAAAGGTTGCAATAAACCTGAGGGTCTTTGATAGTCTGCCTTTACTTATTGGCATGTCAAGCAATTTGCCACATATTTTGCTACTGCTCCTTTCATTCCTGGCCACCAGTAATTTCTCTTGAGATCATGGTACATTTTTGTACCACCTGGATGGATAGTATATTTTGTTTTGTGATGCTCATCCATAACTTCTTGCTTTAGTTCCTCTACATTTGGCAGACAGAGCTTCCCCTTTTTCCTTAAGTATCCTTTATCATCTACTTCATAATTCTCTACTGTCATGCCTTGTGATAACATGTTCTTCTTCTCCTTTAAATTTAAGTCTTGACTTTGCATTTCTCCTATTTTATCAACCAGAGTTGACTTTAAAGAAATGAGGCTTAGTTTACCATATTCAATCATATCATTAGGCACATTATCTGGTGCACTAATTCCTTCCTTCATCTCCACTTCACTAAGGATTGTTAAATCCTTAAACTCAGTCATCATTAAGCTGGCCAATCTTGCTTGATGTCTACTTAATGCATCTGCCACTTTATTAGCTTTTCCTGGGGTGTATAATATATCAAGATCATAGGCAGCTAGAAATTTTACCCACCTATGTTGCCTCATGTTCAAGTCTTTTTGGGAAAACAAATATTTAAGTGACTTGTGATCGGTAAACAATTCAAACTTAGCACCTAGTAAATAATGTCTCCATAGTTTTAATGCATAAACCACAGCAGCTAGTTCTAAATCATGTGTAGCATACCTAGTTTCATTTGGCTTGAGTTGCCTTGATGCATATGCTATGACTCTACCATGTTGCATAAGCACTGCCCCCAATCCAGATCCACTAGCATCTGTGTAAACTACTAATTCTTCATTACCATCTGTCACTTGTAAAACTGGAGCTTCTACCAGTGCCTTCTTTAGTGATATGAAAGCTTGTTCACACTTCTCTGTCCACACATAGGGTTGCTCCTTTTTAGTTAACTTGGTCAATGGGATAGCTATTCTTGCAAAATCTTTTATAAATCTCCTATAATAGCCTGCCATTCCCAAAAATGACCTCACCTCAGTCACTGATTTGGGTCTACTCTAAGATTGCACTGCCATCACCTTATTTGGGTCTACACTAACCCCTTGTTGTGATACAATGTGCCCCAAAAATTTTACTTCATTCTGCCAAAATGTACATTTAGAGAATTTGGCTTTTAAATCATGTGCCCTTAGTCTAGACAAAACCAGATGCAAGTGTTTTGCATGATCTTCTTCTGATTTTGAATACACTAATATGTCATCAATAAAGACAACCACAAATTTATCTAGAAAATCTCTAAATGTTCTATTCATTAAATCTACAAAATATGATGGTGCATTTGTCAATCCAAAAGGCATCACCAAAAATTCATATAATCCATACCTTGTGTTGAAGGCAGTATACTTAATACTTTCTTCCTCCACCTTCATCTGATGAAACCCAGAGGCTAAATCTAGCCTTGAAAAGACCTTTGCTCCATTTAATTGATCGAATAGATCATCAATTCTGGGGAGTGGGTATTTGTTTTTAATGGTGACTTTGTTTAATTCCCTATAATCAATGCACATCCTCAAAGTACCATCATGCTTCTTCACAAATACAACTGGAGAACCTCAGTTTGAACTACTAGGCCTTATGAAGCCTTTCTGCTCCAGTTCTTCCAACTGATGTTTCAACTCCACTAGTTCTTTAGGACCCATCCTAGTAGGCTTTTTGATGATTGGACTTGCTCCTGGGATTAGTCTTATTTGAAATTCTACTTGCCTATTTTCTGGAACACCTATGACTTCACCAAAGACATCTGGGTATTCATTTATAATTTTTATGTCTTCCAGTTCTAATTCTTTCTCAGTCATGCTGCATATTTGGTTACAATAATTTATTTTAGCAATTTCACTCATGACTTGTAACGACCCGCTATTTTGGACCATTCAAATCGACAATAAATCCACACATGTCTGACTTGAATAATTCAAAATATCAGATTGTTAATTTAAATTTGGCAAAACTCATCATATGCAGTAAATAAATCAATCACAGAATCACAGACACAGAGTAATACAAAAATACGCAGCGGAATAGATAAAATAGTAGTTCATGAAGCTACTATATAAACATCAGAGTTAAAAATAAAATACAACAGAATATCTCAAATACGGTGAAGTCTCGAATCCAAACAGATGACTTCTGTGAACGAATCAACTGGAAAGCTGGAAGCTGAATCAAAAGTTGGATCTCCAAGGAAAACTCCAAACTCCAAAGGTGAGTCTCAAATGCTGTATCGCTCGGTCTGACCCGAGCGTAAAGCAAAACACAAAACACTCGAGTCAGGATTAACATTCTTATATCAATAAATCCAACTCAAGTGAAATATCGACTGAAATACAAGTAACTTAAAGGATGTTTGGGATAACCATCCTCTAAGGATCTTCAGAACTATCTACAAGGGTGAAATATACATTTTAACACCGTGGTCATTTCGATTAAATTTATACCTCAAAACCCAAATATCATTTCATTTCAAATATATCTATTTTTCCAAAATAGAATATATATTAAATAATTTATAAAGTAAGTATTTATAATTTTCTCAAGTCTCGCAAATCGATTCAAATCAACTTCAAATTCCAAATTCAAATTTATTCAAAGCTCAATTTATCAATTTAATTCAGTTCTAAATATACCATTTATTTTTCAATATATTTCAAAGTTTTAATATTCAACATTTTCAAAGTTAGATTTTTCAATTTCAAATAGCTCTTGATTTAACTTTATTTATTATTTAATCAGGGAATATTTACTTAATAAATTCAATATCGTCTAACTAGTCTTAAATTTTATTTTTACTAAATGTTTCCTTAAATTTATTTAAACAAGAAATATTCATTAGATTACTTATAAATCAAACTCAAGTTATAAATCATATCTTACATCTCAATTTCAATAAGTTTCAAATCGGTTTAATTAACTAAATTTCTTTATTGAATACAATTTCAACTAAATTCAAATTATCTTTCTAACCTTAACTTATTCAAATTATTACCAAAATCTATTTTGAAATATATTTTAAATACTCAACATATTATATGTATTTAAATCAATCATTCCCATTTATATATAATAATTTAAGGCTCAACATTTATTAAAACCATATATTTCTTTCCAAAATCATAGAATTCATTTTCAAAATATTTAGATATATGGACCAACGGTGTCTGTATATATATTTATCATATGGTTAAATGATACGGATATTTATCATTTCAATCCGAAATTTAAATATATACGGGTAGATATCATTTCGACCCGTAATCCTAATTTCAATTCAAATGAAAATCGCTTGGGTTTATCATTTCAACCCATAACGATTTTCTCCTATTCTACAGTCCGTTCGGGTATGTATCATTTCAACCCATGGTGATTTCTATACTAACAGGGAACTTGCAGAGTGATAACAGATATTAAAATAATATAACAGGCATATATATCAGCAATAACAATTTAATATAAACAACAGGATATGGTGTCATATCCCACAGGTGAACAGTTATAGATAATAGCGTGTATGACAATTTAAATAACTACAACATCATATTTCAATTGTTATTTCAATTGAAATTAAATTAAATAAATATAAGAACGTTAATCGTGAGTGATTGCTCACCTTTCGAGGCTAGAGAGGAATACAGAAGATGACACGGATACGCACACTGATACGGACACTGAAATTTGAATGATGAATCGAAGCAAAGCAAAGTCGATACCAATTCAACGATCAAAGCTGATAATAAAATAAATGGAACAAATCAGGACGGGGTCGATGAAGATACTCGGAATCATCTTGATATAACAGAAATATATATATTATATTATTATTATCATAAATTCCTTTAAACAAATATTCTAATTTTAAAACATATTTAAAACGTCATACTTACAAATTTCCATTCAAATTTTTAGTCAAAGCATAGACTTATCTCAAACCAAAATTCAAAATGAAGAAACATACCCCAAAATCTCAATATTATATAAAATAAACTAACGTCCTATACATATGCAATTTAAACAATAGTACAACAACTGTAATTATAGTGCTCAAATTATCCACTTATTATATAACTTAAATCAAAATGAAGTAAAGTATCAAGTTGTATAACATATATATATAGGACAAGACTTGGTCGAACTGGGTTGCAAGAATACTCATTTTAAAATGTATATACCTTATAAATTATAACTGTATAACTTTTGTGACTTAATAAACTATATACTATATATACATACATATCAATGCAGACCGTAAAACAACAAAGTATGCAAACAGCATGTTATAAAATTTTATACAAATATGTTACTGTGTGAATAAAATTGTAAAACGATATAAAATATTTCTTTAAAAAATGGATCTACTGTAACTATGCATTTGCAAAACAATACACGTATTTTTTTTTCCAAGCCGAAGCCTATATAGACCTACCTACAATATATTGACACAGCACGCAACCCCTTTACTATTTTAATTTTACTAACAGCCAACTATATTCATGAAAGCAAAACCAAATCATTATTCACACTACAGCAAATCTATGTGACCGATATAAGTAGTTGTTTTGTTTTAAATTTTTTTTTTTCTGAACGCAAGACGCGTACATATATAAAATGAATTCATTCTATCAAGGTTCCCTAATACAACTATTCATCAACTAATATGTTGCTGTACGTTTTAGTTTATACAATACTATAACTAACAGCCTATACATATACTAACCCAAAATATAAACTCTGAATTATATATATTATCATATTACAACAAAGCTTAAACTGAATATACATTTACACTTAAGCACTCAAAGTAATAAAAACCCCAACAACTATATATAATACTACCGTAAATAGATATATACATATATCAAATTAAAGCTCAGTATACTTAAATATATATATAAATTATAAACCTATAAATATATAGGATACCTTAATATACATATATATCTCTAGCAAAGAACATCGGCCAGAAGAAGAGGAGGACGGCGGAGAGAATTGGAGGCAAGCGGAGTGGCGGGGTTCCGGCGATGGGTGATTCGGGCTGCCCGGCCACTTCGGTCAGGGGAGGCTGGGTAGGTGGCTGCCTATTGGAAGGCTCGGCTTAGTGTTTGGTGAAGGCTGTCGCCGTGGAAATGGGGCAGCTGGTGGGAAGAGGCATGGGGAATGAGTGAAGTCCGGAGGGTGACGCGAGATGCGTGGGGTGGTATGACGTGTGCATGGCGAATAGGTGACGGTTGACGTGGAGAGGGAGGTTGGGTTCGGGACAGAAATTCTTGACGTGTGTTGGTTGTTTTGACCGTGTTTGGACGATGATGGGTGGATCTGGGTTGTCAGGTGCGATTGGTCGGAGCACGGTGAGTCGTAGGCGGTGGTGTTGGAGGCGGTGGTGTTGGAGGCGAAGGGGAGGATTCCGGAGTTCATGTGGATCCGAGCCTGCGTGGTGATGGATGCGATTGTGGCCGAATGAAGTGTTAGGGAAAGAAAAGAAAATGGAGGTGGGAGAAAAATTTGAGAGGAAAAAAAAATATAGATCTGAAGGCAGAATTTTGAAGAAGCAGGGTAGAACGAGTTTTGAGGAAGATCTGAAATGCCGATCTAAATATATTAGGTAGAGAGAAACGTACGAAAAAATTGAAAATCAACAGGAAGGGAAAAGAATGGCAGCAATCTCGCATTGATTCAGTTGAAGTATTCAAAGCAATTTACTATTGGCCAACGGTTCAACTTTGAAAGAAGAGAATCAAAAGTCACGAATTTTGGTACCCATACAATATATAGTTTGATTGTTCCCGTCGTGCATCGGACTTCAAAATACAAAAATAAATATACCGCGGTGATCAGCGTGACGAGACGATCAAAACGGTATACAGATACTAGTGGTACGATCATCCGATCGAAAGTCGATAATCGGTACCAGAAATGCTGCTATTTTGCCAGAATTAAGATAAACGGAGCAGTAGAAGTCCAAATTTGGAAAAACGAATTCGCAGTCTGATTCAGAATGATCTGAATAAATTTTCTCCTGTTGACATATTTTGGTTTCGGAAAACTTTCAAATTCACTGTTATTAACCGGTTTGATTTGAAATGAAATTTTTCCGGAAAATAAACTTTAATATTATCAGATAAAAATTTACCAGTTGCTATATTAAAATAGACGTATTCCAAATAATAAATTTTTATTTTCAATTTTTATTGTTTAAAATTTCACAAAATTTCAATTAATTTGACAAAAAAAATCACTAAAAGTTTAGGGTCGTTACACTCTCCCCCACTCAAAACTTTTCGTCCCCGAAAAGAAAGGAGGTAGAAGAATAGAAACAACCAGAAAAATATAGATTGAAAGTTAAGATTAAACAATTAATTTAAAACTACAAATTTTACTTGAAATATTCATTTGAAAACTTCATTTGTAGTTCAATTATCTTTAATATTTTAAAACTTTTCAAACCCATTTTAAAAATTTCTTGCTTCCTTTATAAATACCTTTTATATGTTTAAATGACACCTTTATAAATGTATGAAAATCATTTGAAAACAATTATTTACATTATTACCTATATTTACAAATAAGCTAATTGAAAACATTAAATCCATAGTTCATAAATTTATTAATTCTATCTAAAATACTTTCCAAATATTATTTATAAGTCAATAATCATTTACTTTAAATATGTTTCATTTAATTAATAACCTCTAAAATATCTATAGTACTAAAATTTCCTATTAAACCAAATAATATATAAATAAATAATATTTAAAAGGGTATAGTCAACAAGGAAAAGAAGGACTTGGAGAGACAGAATATAGGTGAATAAATAAAGCTGAGCAGATAAGGTAGATTCGAAGGAATAGTATCGGGCATGAATAATTAATTCAAACCATTAGAATTTCAATTTCGAATATCAATACAAAATTTCTTTGTTAGAAATACTTTTATAATAAAATATTTTTTTATAACGAAACAAATTTCATTTCGAAAATACTTTTATAACTCGATGTTTCAACAAGTTTATCCTTGTTCCTGTAGACTCTGGTAGTGCGTTGATCAGGCGCAAAACTAGAATTCTCCAGGTACTTAGTAGACCTGTTTCAACACCCAGTGAAAATACTGGAAAACTTTTAAAAACAGATATGGAAAGTACAATCCAATCAAAACACAAACAAAACCTTTGTCTAACCATGGTTCGCAGATACACAATGGTTACGCCTGGATCCCCCAGGAAACAATCCATATCCGTAAGCTTTCTCAGCCTTGCGAGTTACGCCATGATGACTAGTAGAATGCAGGATACACAATGGTTACGCCTGGATCCCCCAGGAAACAATCCGTACCCCCAGGCAAGACTCAGCCAAGCATTTGCGCTACTATTCGCGACCTACACAGATTGCAGGATACACAATGGTTACGCCTGGATCCCCCAGGAAACAATCCGTACCCCTAGGCAAGACTCAGCCAGGCAGTTGCGCTATGCAGTCACGAGAGAACAATAAGACCATGGGTAACGCCATGGAATTCGAAGGACACTCGAGTATCATATCCGGAAAACCAAAATCAGAGAGAATAATATCGATAGAATGAATCCAAGATGTGGCCACAAATCGGATATCAAGCAGAAGGCACTTTCCATATCTTTACTTTGAAAATATGTATCATATAGTACCTTTTCAAATCACTTTCAAATATCGTACTTATATAAAATCCATTATATAAGGTTTAAACTTTCAAATCAAATACTTTCCAAAATCAATAGTATATCAAATCATACTTATATAGACTTCAATTATATAAGATTTCACTTTCAAATTGAGTACCCTTTCAAATCTATAGTTTTCGAATCAGTTTCATACTCATACAAATCAATTTTATATAAGTTCGACAACTCCCAAATCAAGTGTTTAGTAACATAAGGTTCTCAAATTTCAATTTGTTTCAATATCAGTTCAATTTCAAAATCATATACAATTTCACCAAATTATTTCTTCTCAAATTAATTATCTTTAGTTTCAAAATTTCCCAAAATAATAGGTTTAGAAATAAATCCAAATTTCCAAATCAATAATTTAAGTCAACCAATTCATTTCCAAAATCAAATGTTTCCAAAATCATCTTATACTTACGTAAGGTCTATCTTATATAAGGATCAAATTTTCAAAATAAATTTCGCTGTATGAAGAGCCATATGGGATTTTAATATCTTTGCTTTTATGGGTTATATATCTTTGTAATTTAAATTGGAAATTTTCTTTTAGTAAGCAAAGATAATCTAACTCGACAGCTTTCAATTTCAGCGTCAAAATATATCAATGATATTAGAATATAAGATGTACATACATCATCCTTTCGTAGAATCTCATTTGATCGCTCGCTCGATCACACAAGTTCGCTTTCGAACTAGTATTGTCCATTCGACTTCCCTAATGCGGATTCCGATATGGTTTCTCGACTAGAAACCATCAGTCTCCTTGCATAGCCATATACTACGATAGAGAATTCTAGAATCAAGCCAAAAATCCATATCAAATATTCGCCATCAAGAATCGAATGAAAAATCCTAACACGAAATGGTGTAATTCACCTCGAACTTGTGTACTCAAACCTGGATCAAATTAATTATGCGAATAAAACAGCATACGTACAAATTATATATTTATTCCAACTTGTTAAATATATAGTTTCATAAAGATGTTACTAAGTTAAAACATTTAAACTAAACTTTATTCAAAATATTTTGAAGACCAATTTCTTTTCAAATCATTTCAAATCTAAATTTCATATTAGAAAATTTTAAAATTGCCTTATTCATTTTCTTAACAAAACAGTTTCAACTTATTTAAATCATATTACTTCATGCTTAAACATTCAAAACAAACTTATATACTTTATCAAAATACTTTCAAATTTCTTAGCTTTGAAAAGTTAACCTTGATTTGGAAGTACTCGAACTCCAAAATAGTCGAAGAAATCATTTTCAAATTCAAGAGTTGGAAATCATCAATAAATCAGTAAATAAATTTTAATAGATAGGTTTATATCAAATTCGGAACACGAGGACTGAACACCGGCTTATTTCAAATCATTTCAAATATATATATATACATATATCTTTCGAATATCAAATCTTTCTTCGGAATTTGAAATCAAAAATTGGTTTCGCAAAATCACTCGTATAGCAATGCTACTAGAGTGGCCTCTCCCTCACTCTGAAACTCGAAAATCAATGTCGATGATGCGTGCACTCATCACCGAAATTATTTTCCAACGACATAAGTGAGTTTTGGACTTCTATTTTCTTGAAAACTTCTTTGAAATTTCTTCGAAATCATTCGAAACTTATTAAAATCATTTGAAACATTTCTTATTCGGAAAATACTTTTAAATCATATTATTATTATAATATATTCAAAATCATAAAACCAATTTCAAAATACCGGAGTTCAATTCTCGAATTTCAAATTTAAAAAAAATCCTTCAGTTATAAATCATTTTTATATAACTCAATTTCTTATATAATTTTTCAAAATTACAAATCCTTTCGAAACCTCAAATTCTTATTTTAAAGGGTTTATAATCTTTATCGAAAACATTTCACTTTTATATATAGAATATAATAATTTCGATATATAAAACAATTTCTAAAATATAAACAAGCCTGATTTTTCAAAGGATGGTTCAAGAATGGATTTCAAAACAAAGATAGAAATTCAACTTAGAGGGACTCTAATCAAATAGGATTCTGATTCGAAGATAGGCTCGAACGAAGATGAGATAATAAATTACAAAACAGTAGTCGGATACCCTTATATAAATCGCGGGCAACTTTAACCGGTCAACCGTGACTTCAAAATAAGATTGGTTCAGAATACTGAGGCAAATCGACATTCGATCGCCAGAGATAGAATTCGGCATAACAAGAGATGGCAACATCAAAACCGAGGGATATATAAATCTCCGGTGAATCAATGCCAATTGTAAAGGAGTTTCACCCCTTTACAAAACATTCAAAGATCGGCGGGATCGCCTATTCTTATAGAGATCATTCAAAGTGGAGTTACGGGATACTCCAGAAACAAAAGAATACAAATAGGGAGAGACAAGAATGAATTTTGGAACCGCAAGGAACGTTCCAAAGTTCAAAGGAAATCGAGTCAAAAGGAAGAAATTCAAACTCGAACGAAAGTGATTCTGTAAATAAATTTACTATATATGCTAGGTTTTGCCTAGAACCTGGCTCTGATACCAACTGTAACGACCCGCTATTTTGGACCATTCAAATCGACAATAAATCCACACATGTCTGACTTGAATAATTCAAAATATCAGATTGTTAATTTAAATTTGGCAAAACTCATCATATGCAGTAAATAAATCAATCACAGAATCACAGACACAGAGTAATACAAAAATACGCAGCGGAATAGATAAAATAGTAGTTCATGAAGCTACTATATAAACATCAGAGTTAAAAATAAAATACAACAGAATATCTCAAATACGGTGAAGTCTCGAATCCAAACAGATGACTTCTGTGAACGAATCAACTGGAAAGCTGGAAGCTGAATCAAAAGTTGGATCTCCAAGGAAAACTCCAAACTCCAAAGGTGAGTCTCAAATGCTGTATCGCTCGGTCTGACCCGAGCGTAAAGCAAAACACAAAACACTCGAGTCAGGATTAACATTCTTATATCAATAAATCCAACTCAAGTGAAATATCGACTGAAATACAAGTAACTTAAAGGATGTTTGGGATAACCATCCTCTAAGGATCTTCAGAACTATCTACAAGGGTGAAATATACATTTTAACACCGTGGTCATTTCGATTAAATTTATACCTCAAAACCCAAATATCATTTCATTTCAAATATATCTATTTTTCCAAAATAGAATATATATTAAATAATTTATAAAGTAAGTATTTATAATTTTCTCAAGTCTCGCAAATCGATTCAAATCAACTTCAAATTCCAAATTCAAATTTATTCAAAGCTCAATTTATCAATTTAATTCAGTTCTAAATATACCATTTATTTTTCAATATATTTCAAAGTTTTAATATTCAACATTTTCAAAGTTAGATTTTTCAATTTCAAATAGCTCTTGATTTAACTTTATTTATTATTTAATCAGGGAATATTTACTTAATAAATTCAATATCGTCTAACTAGTCTTAAATTTTATTTTTACTAAATGTTTCCTTAAATTTATTTAAACAAGAAATATTCATTAGATTACTTATAAATCAAACTCAAGTTATAAATCATATCTTACATCTCAATTTCAATAAGTTTCAAATCGGTTTAATTAACTAAATTTCTTTATTGAATACAATTTCAACTAAATTCAAATTATCTTTCTAACCTTAACTTATTCAAATTATTACCAAAATCTATTTTGAAATATATTTTAAATACTCAACATATTATATGTATTTAAATCAATCATTCCCATTTATATATAATAATTTAAGGCTCAACATTTATTAAAACCATATATTTCTTTCCAAAATCATAGAATTCATTTTCAAAATATTTAGATATATGGACCAACGGTGTCTGTATATATATTTATCATATGGTTAAATGATACGGATATTTATCATTTCAATCCGAAATTTAAATATATACGGGTAGATATCATTTCGACCCGTAATCCTAATTTCAATTCAAATGAAAATCGCTTGGGTTTATCATTTCAACCCATAACGATTTTCTCCTATTCTACAGTCCGTTCGGGTATGTATCATTTCAACCCATGGTGATTTCTATACTAACAGGGAACTTGCAGAGTGATAACAGATATTAAAATAATATAACAGGCATATATATCAGCAATAACAATTTAATATAAACAACAGGATATGGTGTCATATCCCACAGGTGAACAGTTATAGATAATAGCGTGTATGACAATTTAAATAACTACAACATCATATTTCAATTGTTATTTCAATTGAAATTAAATTAAATAAATATAAGAACGTTAATCGTGAGTGATTGCTCACCTTTCGAGGCTAGAGAGGAATACAGAAGATGACACGGATACGCACACTGATACGGACACTGAAATTTGAATGATGAATCGAAGCAAAGCAAAGTCGGTACCAATTCAACGATCAAAGCTGATAATAAAATAAATGGAACAAATCAGGACGGGGTCGATGAAGATACTCGGAATCATCTTGATAGAACAGAAATATATATATTATATTATTATTATCATAAATTCCTTTAAACAAATATTCTAATTTTAAAACATATTTAAAACGTCATACTTACAAATTTCCATTCAAATTTTTAGTCAAAGCATAGACTTATCTCAAACCAAAATTCAAAATGAAGAAACATACCCCAAAATCTCAATATTATATAAAATAAACTAACGTCCTATACATATGCAATTTAAACAATAGTACAACAACTGTAATTATAGTGCTCAAATTATCCACTTATTATATAACTTAAATCAAAATGAAGTAAAGTATCAAGTTGTATAACATATATATATAGGACAAGACTTGGTCGAACTGGGTTGCAAGAATACTCATTTTAAAATGTATATACCTTATAAATTATAACTGTATAACTTTTGTGACTTAATAAACTATATACTATATATACATACATATCAATGCAGACCGTAAAACAACAAAGTATGCAAATAGCATGTTATAAAATTTTATACAAATATGTTACTGTGTGAATAAAATTGTAAAACGATATAAAATATTTCTTTAAAAAATGAATCTACTGTAACTATGCATTTGCAAAACAATACACGTATTTTTTTTTTCCAAGCCGAAGCCTATATAGACCTACCTACAATATATTGACACAGCACGCAACCCCTTTACTATTTTAATTTTACTAACAGCCAACTATATTCATGCAAGCAAAACCAAATCATTATTCACACTACAGCAAATCTATGTGACCGATATAAGTAGTTGTTTTGTTTTTAAATTTTTTTTTCTGAACGCAAGACGCGTACATATATAAAATGAATTCATTCTATCAAGGTTCCCTAATACAACTATTCATCAACTAATATGTTGCTGTACGTTTTAGTTTATACAATACTATAACTAACAGCCTATACATATACTAACCCAAAATATAAACTCTGAATTATATATATTATCATATTACAACAAAGCTTAAACTGAATATACATTTACACTTAAGCACTCAAAGTAATAAAAACCCCAACAACTATATATAATACTACCGTAAATAGATATATACATATATCAAATTAAAGCTCAGTATACTTAAATATATATATAAATTATAAACCTATAAATATATAGGATACCTTAATATACATATATATCTCTAGCAAAGAACATCGGCCAGAAGAAGAGGAGGACGGCGGAGAGAATTGGAGGCAAGCGGAGTGGCGAGGTTCCGGCGATGGGTGATTCGGGCTGCCCGGCCACTTCGGTCAGGGGAGGCTGGGTAGGTGGCTGCCTATTGGAAGGCTCGGCTTAGTGTTTGGTGAAGGCTGTCGCCGTGGAAATGGGGCAGCTGGTGGGAAGAGGCATGGGGAATGAGTGAAGTCCGGAGGGTGACGCGAGATGCGTGGGGTGGTATGACGTGTGCATGGCGAATAGGTGACGGTTGACGTGGAGAGGGAGGTTGGGTTCGGGACAGAAATTCTTGACGTGTGTTGGTTGTTTTGACCGTGTTTGGACGATGATGGGTGGATCTGGGTTGTCAGGTGCGATTGGTCGGAGCACGGTGAGTCGTAGGCGGTGGTGTTGGAGGCGGTGGTGTTGGAGGCGAAGGGGAGGATTCCGGAGTTCATGTGGATCCGAGCCTGCGTGGTGATGGATGCGATTGTGGCCGAATGAAGTGTTAGGGAAAGAAAAGAAAATGGAGGTGGGAGAAAAATTTGAGAGGAAAAAAAAATAGATCTGAAGGCAGAATTTTGAAGAAGCAGGGTAGAACGAGTTTTGAGGAAGATCTGAAATGCCGATCTAAATATATTAGGTAGAGAGAAACGTACGAAAAAATTGAAAATCAACAGGAAGGGAAAAGAATGGCAGCAATCTCGCATTGATTCAGTTGAAGTATTCAAAGCAATTTACTATTGGCCAACGGTTCAACTTTGAAAGAAGAGAATCAAAAGTCACGAATTTTGGTACCCATACAATATATAGTTTGATTGTTCCCGTCGTGCATCGGACTTCAAAATACAAAAATAAATATACCGCGGTGATCAGCGTGACGAGACGATCAAAACGGTATACAGATACTAGTGGTACGATCATCCGATCGAAAGTCGATAATCGGTACCAGAAATGCTGCTATTTTGCCAGAATTAAGATAAACGGAGCAGTAGAAGTCCAAATTTGGAAAAACGAATTCGCAGTCTGATTCAGAATGATCTGAATAAATTTTCTCCTGTTGACATATTTTGGTTTCGGAAAACTTTCAAATTCACTGTTATTAACCGGTTTGATTTGAAATGAAATTTTTCCGGAAAATAAACTTTAATATTATCAGATGAAAATTTACCAGTTGCTATATTAAAATAGACGTATTCCAAATAATAAATTTTTATTTTCAATTTTTATTGTTTAAAATTTCACAAAATTTCAATTAATTTGACAAAAAAAAATCACTAAAAGTTTAGGGTCGTTACATGACTATAATATTTTTACCATTTTCTGTTTTCAGGGAAATAGTGAAATTTTCCAAATTCAAAATTGCTTTGAATTTGCTCAACCAATCTACCCCTAAAATAATTCCTATTCCAGGGTATTTTAATACAAACAAATCAGATTTAAACACATTTCCTCCTATGTTTAATTCCACTCCCAAGCATTTTAACCCCAGCAAACAAGAGCTACCTAGTGGGCTCTGAATAAACAAGGGATTATCAACTAAATAGCATGTGAGAGTCAATTTATTCACTATGTCTTGGGATATTAATGAATGTGTTGCTCCAGTGTCATATATAACTGAGATGGGGTGATCTTTAATTAGAAGTATACCTTCCAATTGTCCAGAACTTCCCACTGCAGTTGCTTTTGCTTTGCCCTCAAGTGCTCCTATCTTTGCTCCTTTTTTGAATTCTGGGCAGTTTCTTTTAGTATGATCTTCCTTCCCACAGTTGTAGCAGCTAAATGGTGCCTTCTTGGCTGCTTGACACCTATTACTCATGTGTCCTTCTTTGCCACAATTGTAACAAGTAACTTTCTTCTTAGCTTCCCCAGTGGCTGCTCCCTCCATTTTCTTTTCCACATTCTTTTTGTCATAGGGATGTGCCCTATTTTTCCCCTTCTTTTGATGGTTAGCCCTCATGCTCCTAAATTTTTCCCTTGCATTATCATGTTGTTCAAAAGAAAGAGCAAGGTCTATGACTTGATCAAATGTTTTATCCTTGTATGGTAACATTGCTCTACTGAGACCCGCATTCAATCCTTGGATAAATCTTGAATTCTTTGATTCTTCATCTCCTATGAGCATAGTTCCATACTTGGACAGACTCTCAAATTTTTGAGTGTATTCAGTCACACTCATTGGCCCTTGCCTCAGCCTTATGAATTCCTCAAGCAATGTTGCCTTAGCTGTAGCTAGAACAAATCTTGCCTCAAGCATCTCCTTGAATTGATCCCATGTTATCTCATTTTCTGGCCTTCCTGTGATGATCACCTCCCACCAATCTAAGGCTGCTCCTTTGAGTCTCCTTGAAGCTACCTGCCTCTTCCTTTGGTCATTAATTTTCATATCTGCAAATATCCTTTCCAAAGTTCTCAACCATGTCTGCACTCCCATAACTCCCTCAATGCCTTCAAAATCCTTGCCTCCTAAATTTGAGAATGTCTTCAATAGTTTGGCTAG
This sequence comes from Allium fistulosum, assembly GCA_030737815.1. Lineage (NCBI taxonomy): Eukaryota > Viridiplantae > Streptophyta > Magnoliopsida > Asparagales > Amaryllidaceae > Allium > Allium fistulosum. The sequence goes on along the minus strand of CM060904.1, from coordinate 264,402,396 downwards.
TTCCTCATATGGATTTTCTTCTCTGTGCACTGCTCCTTCTCTAAATGTCCTCACCAAATCTTGCAAGTTAACCATTGGTGTTGCATTGGAGGGTCCTGCTCCATGACTTGGTGGTTTTCCTACCATGATTCACTATTCAATTGCATAGCTAGTTAGTCATATTTCTAATTTAATTATTTTCTGCAATCTTATTTCTACTGCAGATATTTATTTATTATATATATATATATATATATTTTATTCCTACAAGAAAATTGGATAATATATTTATGCTATGTTTAATCAACATAGCTCTGATACCAACTAAAATGACCCACTTCTCTATTCATTTATTTATAGTGAATTTTCTGTTAGATTTTTTTTTCTCTCTATATATATACTTCTCAATGGATCACTTCTCTTAATTTGATTCCCCCCCAAGATCCCGAATTTTACTAATATAAATATATCAGTACTTAATTAAATTCTATCATTTATATATATGAAGATATATAAATGGTTCTTTGCTTATCAGAGTGATTAAAACAGCAAAGCAACTTATTCCCATCTTGTTTCTCATATTCCAGAGATATGGTGTCACATAGCCTTTTCTAATCATTCTTTTTTTTTTAAGCTCAAGCTTGATTTAAAATCAAATACTCCATTTTTTCTTCTTTTCTTGTTTTAATCCTCAGATTAATTAATCCCTGAATTTTCCAAGAAGAAAATTCAGATCCTGGGATTTTGTAATTAACCAATACTAGATCCTTTGCTACAAATCAGGGTGTCTAAGATAACTTACTAATTACAAGTTAGCCCGGAGTTTATAATTCATGTTCTAACAATTTTTTGGTGTCAGGTATGTTATTCATGTTTTGATTTGTATGTTGAACAAGGTTCATATGAATGACCAGATGTTAATCTGGATTGAGGTTCAAGCAGAGGAACAATGTATTTAGGCAGAGTATATATATATACAAACACATGTACAAATCTAAGACTTAACATATGATTGAAGACAAAGTAATTGAAGCCATGTTGCAAACCAAATTAATACACACTTCTCAGGTGAACTTGTCAAATAAATAGCTGAAGTATTCTAAACATCATGTGGAAGTGTCTAAAGAGTTGTGTGGTGATGATTATTGCCTATTACCACAGGACTGCAAGTCATTTATAATAGCCTTGATCATGATCAAATGTACTTAGACTTGGGTACTGCATATTTAAGTAATAAAATGTGTGAAGCATGGTGCAATGAGACCTATAAGTTTCACCAAATCATATATACATGGATCTACTTCACAGAGCAATATAACTTCTACTGCAATTGAAATACCTAGACTAAGGTTATAAATTTCATTTCAGGTTAACTATGTACTTATATCAATTATAAGTCATATTCATATATTTCTGGTTAGCCCAGTTTTTGATTCAACTCATCTTTTACAAGATTTAATGATTGCGCTATATTCCCTTCTTCCTATGATCATTTCTACTTTACAATTTTTAAGATTCATCAGACATTGCCAAAGGAAACATGCTCACATATCAAATTATATGGCATGATCTCTTATCTAACACTTCACCAGAGATTATCCAGAGCAGAAATAAAAGAAATAGTAGTTCATGAAGCTACTATATAAATATATAAGTTACATCAGAGTTAAACCAGATACAACGGAAGAGTAATATGATACATCAGATACAAAGCAGAATACATCACTGGAATCATCGAATATCTGAAAGCTGGATAGATAGCTGGATCTCCAAGCGAAGCTCCAACTCCAAAGGTGAGTTTCGAAAGCTGAACCACTCAGTCTGACCCGAGCGTAAAGCAAAACACAAGACACTCGAGTCAGGATTAACATTCTTATATTAATAAATCCAACTCAAGTGAAATAGCAATTGAAATACAAGTAACTCAAAGGATGTTTGGAATAACCATCCTTTAAGGATCCGTTAAACTATCTACTATGTAGTAGTGTACGATAAGTAGATAATGTCTATCAGTAATATAAAAAGATATCAAAATAGCGTTAAGTCATGGCCCATTCCACCCTTAACACATTTTTATTCCCAAAAGCATATACAAGACCGTAGTTTCCCCAAAACCGGAAGTCACCAGAGGGCAATCCATATACTAAAGGTACAAATCAAAATCGTAGTGGTCGCGCATAAATGGAATACAAGTATGACAAGGCACATGAGGCAATACCCAAGGTAGTGATACTACCGTTCGCCTGATACAGACTGGTGAGAACGCAACGCCGCAGCGCCCGCAACACCGTGAAACAACACTCCCAAAATCAACGGTGCACCAATCGACAACAAGTATAAGTATTTCGAAGAAGTGTGTCCACTTGAGGTAGCTAATCCTCCATTGGCCCGGCACAGCTCCTGTTTTAGTCATTTCCAATTTGACACAAGTGTCAAGGCTATCCATTATCGTTCACTTTCTTCAGTCAACACGTACATCATTCCAGCCACTTCATTCTGGATCATCACTCCGCGTATAGTTATTAAAGTGGTTTTCGGTTTAGATAGAGAGTATATCCATAACCGAATTCCGGTCTCTTTAATAACCTTTGAAATTATTTCACCGATTGGTCGTTTAATATATTTCAAAATCAAATCAAATTCAATTTCAATTTCAATTCGTAAATCAACATTTCATTTGTCTTTCAAAACCAATTTCCATACTTTACATTTCAAAACTTTCAAATTTACCGTTTCCAAATCTTATAGTTCAATTTCAACCTTTATTCAAAACAATTCAAATATTGATTCAAGTTCGTACAAAAGTTTCATTTCGAAATCATTTAAATCAATTTAGTTTTAACATTCAAATCAATTTTCATTCATTTATCGATTTCATTCAATATCGTTAAATTAATTTATCATTCAAAACAATTTCAATTAAACTTCCAAATCATTAAATCAATTTCTTAAGTTCAACTTCATTAGATCAAAACTTACCATTTTGAATTAAATTCAATTCGTCAAATCAATTCTTTCAATTACAAATCTTACATTAATTCCAAAAATATCACATTTTCATTTCTTGTTAAAGAAATTCCATTTCACTTATTTACTTTCTTAAATAATTTTCCAAAAACCTTACTTAATCAAGAAAACTCAATTTCAATTATTTACGAAGTAAAATTCACTTATTCAAAAGTTCAATTTTCTTATTTAAGAATTTCAATTCAATTTAATCATTAAATAATTTAATCTTATTTAAGTATTAAATAATTCAAAACTTAATTATTAAATAATTTCAAAGTTTAATAATTTTAAACTTAAATATAATTTCAACCTTAATTATTAAATCATTTCAAAGTTTAATAATTTCAAACTCAATTCAATTATTTCTTAAATTAAACAACATTCTTCCATCAATTACATTTTTAATATTTTGTTTCAGATTACTAAATATTAACATTTTCCTTCCATTAAAAATTCAAATTTCAACTTCTTTTCAAAACCATATTATTTATTCACATAAAATCTTCATTTTATTTTTAAATCAAATTATTGACCAATCGGGTTTTATTTAATTCTCTATCCAAGGTCAAAGTTCAATTTGGGTATTTATCATTTCAACCCGATTCCAATTCAATTCAAAAATCAAAGCATAACAAAGGGAACTTGCAGTGTGATAACTGGGATGGTGTCAAAGTAAATAAACAAGCAATAACAACAAACAATATCAATCCAATAATCAATTCAAATAATCCCGAAATAATCGTATTAATTCACATTGTTATTTGTGCAAATTAATATAATTATTTCTAGAATCTACACTATCATTTCATGTAGATTAAGGATTATTACATTACGGTTTCCACTTGTCATTCAATTTCAAATTTACACTACAACGATTAATCCAATATACGTCGATGGTTCAAAGTGTAATTATCACTATTCTACATGTCAATTAATTTAACAATTAAAAGGGGTCATATTCAACTAATCAAATTTAACATATACATCAGTTTTAAAATCGTCAACTATCCTATATCCATTTCAATTTGGCATACTATTTATCATTTAACACTAACAATTTAACGTCCAATATAAATATCAACAATCAATCAATTATCAGCTAAACTGTATTATCATCGCATAAATAATTAACAGATAATAGTGTCAGATGTCACAGGTGAACTGATACAGGTAATAGCATATATAACAGTGTAATTAACTAACAGCAATATATTTCAATTGTCGTTCCAATTGAAATCAAATTTAATAAATAAAAGAACGTTAATCGTGAGTGAGTGCTCACCTTTCGAGGCTAGAGAAGATAGACAAAGAAATGAGCTACGAATCCAGGCATGAATCTCAAAACAAAGCACGATGGACGAGAGTTCGATGAACGAGCTGATAATGAGAATCGGTAGAAGTATTAGAATCAGTTTGATATAAATTAAAATAAGATGTAAATTATATTGTTATACATTTTCTCAAATTACTATTTAATACATAAGTAGGCCTATATCAGATAAGGATAAAATATTTATTTATTCTTCAAAATTTCTATATATATTTCTTAACAAATCAAAATATCCAAATATACATATAGTTTTTTTTAATCAATGTTATTAGAAAACAAATTCATAACATATGCAGACCCACTAAGATATGTGTATCGACTATATGATATAAACTTAAATCAATAGGCAGAGCTTGTAAATAAGATTGTTTGCACAAAAAATGGACAAACACCTCAAAGTTGTATGATTTAGTAGATCTTATGTCGTTCTTAGTGATTTGGGTGACTTATGCAAATATATGAAAAGCAGGGGCTAAACTGTAAAAAGACACACAGATTTATAGTGGTTCGGCCAGAACGTGCCTACGTCCACTTTATATGTTATTTCCCCTTTAGATCTCAGATTACAAGTACAAAGCTTTGGTACAAGTATCTAAAAGTGTTTGAAAGTTCCTTCCGTGCTTGAGCTCTCAAACCTCTCCCTCATTGTTGTACCCCTGCCCCTCTATTTATAGAGTGAGGTAGGGGGCAGGGGCCTTGGATGTTTATAGCTGCTGGTGGGCCTGGGCTGAAGCAACTTGGACTGGCACATCTGGTTCGGCGGAGCTTTGTTCGGTCGTAGCTGTGGAGGAGTTGGTCCGGTGATGAGCTATGTGGTCCGGCGTTGGTGGTTCGGCGAGGCTTAGGGATGGAGTTGGACCGGTGGTGGTGATGAGGTCGAAATAGTTTGGTTCGGTAGTTGTGAGGATGCCGAATGAGGTAGTGCCGAATGAGGTGATGCCGAATGAGCTTTTGTACTGGGAATGCCGAATGTACTAAGGCATCCTGAGTGCCGCATGATGACTGCCGAATGACCTTGATGATGATACGCTTGCTGGCTGCTTCTTCTTGGTTCAGTCGTGGAGGAAACGCACCCAACACTGATATTCCAATTTTGACCAAAAATGGGATAACACTTTGCCCCCCAAAACATGACTTGCGGTAGGAAGACGTGTTTTGTAATGCCATAAGCTGGATGTTCATATCCTATCAACAACCTGTAAAGAGCTTGATAGTTTTATATGGCCCCAAATGACGACCGTTCGGGATCGAGCTACTTGGGATGAAGCGCGGCCGTTCATGGTCAAGCGCCTAACTTCAAATGACGACCGTTCGTGATCGAGTCATTTGAGGTGAAGTGCGACCGTTCGCGATCAAGCGTCTAAATCCATGCGACGATCGTTCGAGACCGAGTCATTTGTGGTGGAATGTGATCGTTCACGGTCAAGCGCTTTACTTCAAATGACGACCGTTCGGGGTTGAGTCATTCGAGGTAAAGTGCGACCGAGCCCGGTCAGAAGGCGGACCTCGAATGGCGACCGTTCGTGATCAAGCCACTTGGGGTGAAATGTGACCGTTCGCGGTCAAGCGCCTTACTTCGAATGACGATCGTTCGAGATCGAGCCATTCGTGGTAAGGTGCGACTGTTGGCGGTCAGGGGGTGGACCTCAAATGGCGACCGTTCGCGATCGAGCCGTTTGTGGCGAGATGAGTTGTGCCGTTCGAGGCGAGTTTGTGACTGTTCGAAGTCGGGTGCCGTTCGAGGCGAGTTGCGACCGTTCGTGGTCGGGGTGCCGTTCGAGGCGAGTTGCGACCGTTCGCGGTCGGGGTGCCGTTCGAGGCGAGTTGCGACCGTTCGTGGTCGGGGTGTCGTTCGAGGCGAGTTGTGACCGTTCGCGGTCGGGGTGCCGTTCGAGGCGAGTTGATGTGTGCCCGGGGGGGGACTTAATACCATCCAAACCAGATTCACGTTCGGGTGAGTTTCTGGATTGTCTGTTGTGGCGGTTTATCACTATCTCAGAGCATGCCTAGGGATCGTTCGCGATCCCGTACATGTGTAAGTAGCTTAGCCATTTTAGAATTATCAAAACCAAATATCCATTCAACTGATGAAATTTAAAATAGAAATGTTCAGGAAAGTCAAATCCAAATTTAAGAAATAAAGAACAAAAGCAAAGCAGTGACGTCGGAGTGCAAACGCCTATATCGATGTGGTTTATAGTTGTATCAGAGCATGCCTGAGGATCGTTCGTGGTCCTGTACATGTGTAAACAACTTAACCGTATCAGTGTGGAGTTTGCTGCTCGTTCGTCGTTATCTCGATCAACGGATAATAAGATGACGTCTCGATCCTGAGCCGTCTTCAGTTGGTGTGGGCGGTGGTCGTTCTTGTCCCACCGTTGTGGCCCTCCTTCTCACATATTGTGATAGCAAACCATTCCGAATATGCCCCTCCACCTCATCTTTCAGATGCCTGCAATCGTTGGTATGATGACCATTCAGGTCGTGGAACAAGCAGTATCTGTCTGATTTCCTTTCGTTAATAGTCGGATCCCTTCGCATTGGCCTACGGTAGGGAACCTGCTCTCTTGTATCTTGATAGATTCGCTCCAAACTCTCATTCAGCTCGGAGTAAGTGGTGAATCACGACTCTTTCCGTGGCCGCTTTGACCTGTCATCATTATCCTCAGCCTTTCTCTTTCCTTTACCAGTCTCCGCACCCCTTCCAGGTGGGTTTCCGCTCTTGATTGCGTAAACGTCAACTTCTTCCTCTCTTTCTGCACTAGCATCTTCCAAACGCAGAAACTTTTCAGCCTCATGATAGAACTCTCCCAGATTCATAGGCGGATCTTTAGTTAACGAATTCTTGAACTCCGTACTATCAGCTATTCCAGATACAGCCGCAATCATGACCATAGATGGATCTGGTCGATCCACTGATGCTGCTGCCGCATTAAATCGTGTTAGAAAACTCCTCAAAGTCTCTCCAGTTTTCTGCTTCAAGGTTGCCAAAGTCATCACATTCTTGGGTCTTGCAATATGAGCCCTGAATTGCCTCATGAATCTCTCAGTTAAATCTGCCCACGTTCCTATGGAGCCGCTTTCCAGTTGTCTGAACCACAACGCCGCAATATCTACCAAGTACAATGGAAAGCACCGGGCCATAACCTCCTCTGATGCCCCCAGCACTTCCATATGCCTTATATATTTTGTCAGATGAACCGTGGGGTCTGTCCTTCCATTATACATATCCAATGATGGTAGCTTAAAATCTGGTGGGTTCCTAGCTCGCCTGATTGTTGTGGTAAAAGGACTCCTATTCACATCCTCCATGTCTCTATTCACTAGTCCGCCTCTCATGGCTCGTCTGACCATCTCCGCCAGTCTGTCACTATCTCCAAGTTGTAGTCCTCGTTCACTGCCTTCGACTTGCCCCCTGAGTCCGTGGGAGTTTTCAGGTGTATGCCCCTCTGGCGGAGCGTTCATTCTTCTATTGTTACCAGGTTGTTCGGATGCCCCCGTCTCTCTTGTCGGGATTGGATCAACATGTTCTGCGTGTGTGCTCCCTAGCTCTGGTGCTACGCCAGATGGTCCTGCTCCGTTCTGAACTCCAGTTGCGCCTTGGTTCCGTGCTCCAAGTTGCCCAATCTATTGAAGCAAGTTCTGGATCATCTCTTCTTGTCTTCTCATCATGGCCTCCATCTCATCCCTGGTGATGAAGACTGAAGCTTGGTTTGCTCCTGAGGAAGCCTCTTGACTCCCTTCCTGTTGACTTTGCTCTGGCCTCGGCCTTCTGCTTGATTGTCTTGCCATGATTCTCCCAACCTGAATCTTTAGACTTTCAAATTCAGCTTCCAAGCGGGAGGTCCTGAGTTCAATTCTCAGTGAAAGCACCAAAAATGTTTGCACAAAAAATGGACAAACACCTCAAAGTTGTATGATTTAGTAGATCTTATGTCGTTCTTAGTGATTTGGGTGACTTATGCAAATATATGAAAAGCAGGGGCTAAACTGTAAAAAGACACACAGATTTATAGTGGTTCGGCCAGAACGTGCCTACGTCCACTTTATATGTTATTTCCCCTTTAGATCTCAGATTACAAGTACAAAGCTTTGGTACAAGTATCTAAAAGTGTTTGAAAGTTCCTTCCGTGCTTGAGCTCTCAAACCTCTCCCTCATTGTTGTACCCCTGCCCCTCTATTTATAGAGTGAGGTAGGGGGCAGGGGCCTTGGATGTTTATAGCTGCTGGTGGGCCTGGGCTGAAGCAACCTGGACTGGCACATCTGGTTCGGCGGAGCTTTGTTCGGTCGTAGCTGTGGAGGAGTTGGTCCGGTGATGAGCTATGTGGTCCGGCGTTGGTGGTTCGGCGAGGCTTAGGGATGGAGTTGGGCCGGTGGTGGTGATGAGGTCGAAATAGTTTGGTTCGGTAGTTGTGAGGATGCCGAATGAGGTAGTGCCGAATGAGGTGATGCCGAATGAGCTTTTGTACTGGGAATGCCGAATGTACTAAGGCATCCTGAGTGCCGCATGATGACTGCCGAATGACCTTGATGATGATACGCTTGCTGGCTGCTTCTTCTTGGTTCAGTCGTGGAGGAAACACACCCAACACTGATATTCCAATTTTGACCAAAAAGGGGATAACAAAGATCAGTATATCAATTATTGTCGTTTGTAAAAGAAAAATCAATATAAGTTTCAAAAAGCAATCAAACTGTATACAACTGTAAATTTATAACAGTACAACACTAGGAATAAACAATATACATATAGATACTAATATATAGCCAAAGTTTTTAACTTATATAACTAAACATATAACTGACCCAAACTGCAAAACAAAACTATACAAATGAGTTATAAAAATATATATCTTTAATAGAGCTGAAAGGTTTTAAAATATATTATATAACTCAATATACCTTTATAGTTAACATGTACAGCCCAGACTTACGTACTATACATTATATGACTTTATAAGCTACATGTAACTTTATAACAAAATGTTCACATATACTCTAAATCAAAGTCTACAGACATGCTCTGGCACAAACCTATATCTATTTTTTTATTTTCACCTATGAAATCCTATAAAGTTCACAAAACTTACAACAAAAATCTATACACTGTACAACATATAATTATCTATACATACTTATAAACACAACCTTATAGAAGAACTAAAATGTAAGCTAATATATATAGCAAAACAGTTAAATATATATATATACTTTAAAATGCTATACAAAAATCTATACGCATACTTCAATTATAAATGTATATTAATATAGAGAACAGACTGTTTTCAAACGATTCATACTTACAGAAACGCAAGGATTGGAGTTGCGGCCGACAGAGAAGAGGAGGGCACGAGGGTGAAGAGGGAAGGACGATGCTTGTTTCAGCGATTAACAGTCTGCTGATGTGGCGCGGGTAGGAGAGGATGTCGAGGAGATGCAGGGGATGGTTCGATTGACTTTTGTGGTGGGTGTATCTGCTGGGGAGAGGAGCATAAGGAGGTCAAAAGGTTGGGGCGGCAACCGAGGCGACGGAATGGCTGACGCGCGGCCGTTATATGGTGGCGTTCGACACTGTTGTGTTTGGCGACGAAGGAGGTGGTTCGGGTTGCTTGGAGCGGTGGAGGAGGAAGGAAGCGGAGGATAAGGTAGCGGCGTGGGTGGTTGTTCAGTTGGAATTGGCGTAGGTGATGATGTGAAGGGGAATAAGGCGGAGATGGTCGCTGGAGGTTGGCATAGGTGATGGTACGAAGGGGAGTAAGGCGGATCTCGGTAGGCGATGTGGAGCATGCATGCGTGGCGAGAGGGAATGGGAACATGAACGAGCTCAATTTCATAGAAAAGAAAAGGCATAGGAAAATCTCAAACCAACATATAATTTCATATTATATATATACTTTTATTTTGTTGTAAGAGTTTGACAGCACACACGAAAAAGAAATGAGGGGAGAGGAAAAGAATGAATGGGAAAAGGAGGAGGAAAGACAAAAAGAAGGCACGGGTTTTGAAGGCAAAAATAAATGAGCTGTTACATATATTTCTTTTTCAAAATGAATACAAAGCAACATTTTTTTTGGAACAGAAGGGAGTGCAAAAGTCATGTGTAGAATTTTATAGAATTAATAACTAGTGCTGGATTAAATTATACCGTAAGCAATTGAAGGACAAAAACAAAAATACAAGGGTTCTAATACGGAACCTGATACGGAATCGTTTTATCGATCCTGTAGCAAACCGGACTTCAAAACACAGAAGTAAATATACCGTAGTGCTCAACACGACGAGACGATCAAAACGGTATACAGATATCAGTGGTACGATTTAATTTATAAAATTCGAATTTTCTAATAGCGGAAATGCAAGAAAAACGCTGAAAAATAAGATCGACGGAGCCAAAGATGTCCGAATTTGGAAAAAACGACAAACTGACATCTTGCTCAGAAGATGGTTTAGAATTTTTCTATGTAAAAATATTTAGGTTTCGGAAACATTTTATTTTCATCGCTTTTTTAACTGATTAAGTTGAAGTGAATTTACGCGCGAAATAAACTTTCATATTTTCGGACGAAAATTTACCAGTTGCTATGTTTAACTAGACGTATTCCAAATATTAAATTTTTATTTCAAAATTTTATCGTTTAAAATTTCCACAAAATTTCAACTAATTACGTTATTAAAACAGTTGAAATTTACGGGTCGTTACATTCTCCCCCACTCAAAACTTTTCGTCCCCGAAAAGGAACGAGGTAGGAGAATAGAAACAACCAGAAAGAAAATAGATTAAAAGACAAGATAAAACAATTAATTTAAACCATATAATTTCAAATATATATTAATTGATATTCAATAATTGATTTAATCCATTTGATTTCACTAAAATCAATTTCAACTATTTCTAAATTCATTATCTTATTATCCCATTTTCTTCAATTTACAATTTCTAAAACCATAAATTTTGAATAGTCTTTTATTATAATCATATTTTTTCAGCAATTTAAATTCTTCTTTATTCCAATTTATTCTACTTAATATATCTTATCACATATATTTAACCCATATAAATTAATTTAAACCATAAAAGTTTCGATTTAAATTAATTTATATTCACTAATTTCTTTTAAATTCAAGGTATTTTCATATATTGATCAAATTTCAATTTATTAATTCTTTAAAACAAATTTATTAATTCTTCAAAACAAATTTATTAATTCTTTCAAAACAAATTTATTTCATTATTAACTGAGTTTACTTATCATCCTATCTAACTCTATTAACATCTTTATAATCAAAATTTAGTGTATAACATTTATTACAACACTCAAATTTTATTTATAAATTCAATTTATCTTATATATTATCCAATTACATATTTAACTTCTGAATGATTTAGGTAAGTTGTATTAGAATGCAGTTGAATAATATACAATAAAATTTTCCCAATTCAATTATTCAAGTTTAAATATTTATTCCAAATTTTGGTTTTATTTATAATTAAAATCATCCTTTAACAAAATTTAAGAATTAGATTTTCCGATTAACTTTAAACAATTTAGAGATATATAATATATTTATATCAAATCAAATTAAATTTTAAAATAGGATACTTATATATATATAAATCAAATTATACTGAAGAAATTCAAATCAAAATATTTTTCAAACAAAACCGTAGCAAAGCTACAGAATAGTATCCCCACTTCGAAACTCGAAAATGAATGTCGATGATGCGGCCGCCATCACCGAAATTATTTTCCAGTGACAAAGAGAAGAGTACTGATTTCAATATTTTAAAAATTCTTTGAAAACGATTTTTATTCGAAAATATTTTGAATACTATACTCTTTAAAACTTCCAAATCACAGTTTAAAATCACCAGAAATTTAATTCTCAAATTCTTTATTTAAATTCCTTTCAAACCCCAAATCAAATTATAACCAAGTTTCATAAATTCATTTATTTATATTATGCAATAATCAATGGTTTACAAAACAAGGAATGAAAATCAAATTATTATCATTTCTGACAACAAATTCATTAACAATTTAATTTCAGAAAACTTATATTCATATATAATATAATCATTCAAAACTATTTTGTTTATCAAATTTGAAAACAACATTTTTAATATAAATTTAGAAATACATTTCTTTGCTCGACGATACAGGAATGGATTTCAATATAAGGATAGGGATTCAAATTTTTGTTGACTCAAATCAAAGAGAATTTCGATTCGACGATAGGTTTGAACAAAGACGACATAATTAAATAACAAAATAAGGCGATGGATAAGTTTATATAAATCGCGGGCAACCTTAACCGGGTCGACCGTGACTTCAAAATAAGATCGATGTAGAATTCCGAGGTAAATCGACATTCGATCTCAAGAAATAGAATTCAGGTATATCAGGAGATAGATAGCATCGTAAACCGAGGATACAGAAATCTCCGGTAAATCAATGCCTATTATAAAGGAGTTTCACCCCTTTACAAATCATTCGAAGTTTGGCGAGACCACCGATTCACTATAAGGGTCATTCGAAGTGGAGTTATGTGATGCTCCAGAATTGAAAGGAGACGAATAGTGAGGGACACGAATGAAATTTTGAACCGTAGGGACGTTCCAAAATTCAAAGAAATCGAGTCGAAAGAAAGAGATTGAAACTCGAATGAGAGTGATCCGGTAAATACATTTACCCTATATGTTGAGTTTTGCCTAGAGCTACCAAAGCTCTGATACCAACTGTAACGACCCGATATTTTGGACCATTCACATCCATTATAAGTGTATAGGTAGACACTCATGCCGGAGTTGAATTGCTCAAAATACCGCATTGTTAATTTAAATTTGGCAAAACTGAACATATACAGTAAATAAATAATCACAGATCACAGACACAGAGTAATAAGTGCAGCGGAAATAAAAGAGATAGTAGTTCATGAAGCTACTATATAAATATATAAGTTACATCAGAGTTAAACCAGATACAACGGAAGAGTAATATGATACATCAGATACAAAGCAGAATACATCACTGGAATCATCGAATATCTGAAAGCTGGATAGATAGCTGGATCTCCAAGCGAAGCTCCAACTCCAAAGGTGAGTCTCGAAAGCTGAACCACTCAGTCTAACCCGAGCGTAAAGCAAAACACAAGACACTCGAGTCAGGATTAACATTCTTATATTAATAAATCCAACTCAAGTGAAATAGCAATTGAAATACAAGTAACTCAAAGGATGTTTGGAATAACCATCCTTTAAGGATCCGTTAAACTATCTACTATGTAGTAGTGTACGATAAGTAGATAATGTCTATCAGTAATATAAAAAGATATCAAAATAGCGTTAAGTCATGGCCCATTCCACCCTTAACACATTTTTATTCCCAAAAGCATATACAAGACCGTAGTTTCCCCAAAACCGGAAGTCACCAGAGGGCAATCCATATACTAAAGGTACAAATCAAAATCGTAGTCATCGCGCATAAATGGAATACAAGTATGACAAGGCACATGAGGCAATACCCAAGGTAGTGATACTACCGTTCGCCTGATCCGGACTGGTGAGAACGCAACGCCGCAGCGCCGGCAACACCGTGAAACAACACTCCCAAAATCAACGGTGCACCAATCGACAACAAGTATAAGTAGTTCGAAGAAGTGTGTCCACTTGAGGTAGCTAATCCTCCATTGGCCCGGCACAGCTCCTGTTTTAGTCATTTCCAATTTGACACAAGTGTCAAGGCTATCCATTATCGTTCACTTTCTTCAGTCAACACGTACATCATTCCAGCCACTTCATTCTGGATCATCACTCCGCGTATAGTTATTAAAGTGGTTTTCGGTTTAGATAGAGAGTATATCCATAACCGAATTCCGGTCTCTTTAATAACCTTCGAAATTATTTCACCGATTGGTCGTTTAATATATTTCAAAATCAAATCAAATTCAATTTCAATTTCAATTCGTAAATCAACATTTCATTTGTCTTTCAAAACCAATTTCCATACTTTACGTTTCAAAACTTTCAAATTTACCGTTTCCAAATCTTATAGTTCAATTTCAACCTTTATTCAAAACAATTCAAATATTGATTCAAGTTCGTACAAAAGTTTCATTTCGAAATCATTTAAATCAATTTAGTTTTAACATTCAAATCAATTTTCATTCATTTATCGATTTCATTCAATATCGTTAAATTAATTTATCATTCAAAACAATTTCTATTAAACTTCCAAATCATTAAATCAATTTCTTAAGTTCAACTTCATTAGATCAAAACTTACCATTTTGAATTAAATTCAATTCGTCAAATCAATTCTTTCAATTACAAATCTTACATTAATTCCAAAAATATCACATTTTCATTTCTTGTTAAAGAAATTCCATTTCACTTATTTACTTTCTTAAATAATTTTCCAAAAACCTTACTTAATCAAGAAAACTCAATTTCAATTATTTACGAAGTAAAATTCACTTATTCAAAAGTTCAATTTTCTTATTAAAGAATTTCAATTCAATTTAATCATTAAATAATTTAATCTTATTTAAGTATTAAATAATTCAAAACTTAATTATTAAATAATTTCAAAGTTTAATAATTTTAAACTTAAATATAATTTCAACCTTAATTATTAAATCATTTCAAAGTTTAATAATTTCAAACTCAATTCAATTATTTCTTAAATTAAACAACATTCTTCCATCAATTACATTTTTAATATTTTGTTTCAGATTACTAAATATTAACATTTTCCTTCCATTAAAAATTCAAATTTCAACTTCTTTTCAAAACCATATTATTTATTCACATAAAATCTTCATTTTATTTTTAAATCAAATTATTGACCAATCGGGTTTTATTTAATTCTCTATCCAAGGTCAAAGTTCAATTTGGGTATTTATCATTTCAACCCGATTCCAATTCAATTCAAAAATCAAAGCATAACAAAGGGAACTTGCAGTGTGATAACTGGGATGGTGTCAAAGTAAATAAACAAGCAATAACAACAAACAATATCAATCCAATAATCAATTCAAATAATCCCGAAATAATCGTATTAATTCACATTGTTATTTGTGCAAATTAATATAATTATTTCTAGAATCTACACTATCATTTCATGTAGATTAAGGATTATTACATTACGGTTTCCACTTGTCATTCAATTTCAAATTTACACTACAACGATTAATCCAATATACGTCGATGGTTCAAAGTGTAATTATCACTATTCTACATGTCAATTAATTTAACAATTAAAAGGGGTCATATTCAACTAATCAAATTTAACATATACATCAGTTTTAAAATCGTCAACTATCCTATATCCATTTCAATTTGGCATACTATTTATCATTTAACACTAACAATTTAACGTCCAATATAAATATCAACAATCAATCAATTATCAGCTAAACTGTATTATCATCGCATAAATAATTAACAGATAATAGTGTCAGATGTCACAGGTGAACTGATACAGGTAATAGCATATATAACAGTGTAATTAACTAACAGCAGTATATTTCAATTATCGTTCCAATTGAAATCAAATTTAATAAATAAAAGAACGTTAATCGTGAGTGAGTGCTCACCTTTCGAGGCTAGAGAAGATATACAAAGAAATGAGCTACGAATCCAGGCATGAATCTCAAAACAAAGCACGATGGACGAGAGTTCGATGAACGAGCTGATAATGAGAATCGGTAGAAGTATTATAATCAGTTTGATATAAATTAAAATAAGATGTAAATTATATTGTTATACATTTTCTCAAATTACTATTTAATACATAAGTAGGCCTATATCAGATAAGGATAAAATATTTATTTATTCTTCAAAATTTCTATATTTATTTCTTAACAAATCAAAATATCCAAATATACATATAGTTTTTTTTAATCAATGTTATTAGAAAACAAATTCATAACATATGCAGACCCACTAAGATATGTGTATCGACTATATGATATAAACTTAAATCAATAGCCAGAGCTTGTAAATAAGATCAGTATATCAATTATTGTCGTTTGTAAAAGAAAAATCAATATAAGTTTCAAAAAGCAATCAAACTGTATACAACTGTAAATTTATAACAGTACAACACTAGGAATAAACAATATACATATAGATACTAATATATAGCCAAAGTTTTTAACTTATATAACTAAACATATAACTGACCCAAACTGCAAAACAAAACTATACAAATGAGTTATAAAAATATATATCTTTAATAGAGCTGAAAGGTTTTAAAATATATTATATAACTCAATATACCTTTATAGTTAACATGTACAGCCCAGACTTACGTACTATACATTATATGACTCTATAAGCTACATGTAACTTTATAACAAAATGTTCACATATACTCTAAATCAAAGTCTACAGACATGCTCTGGCACAAACCTATATATATTTTTATTTTCACCTATGAAATCCTATAAAGTTCACAAAACTTACAACAAAAATCTATACACTGTACAACATATAATTATCTATACATACTTATAAACACAACCTTATAGAAGAACGAAAATGTAAGCTAATATATATAGCAAAACAGTTAAATATATATATACTTTAAAATGCTATACAAAAATCTATACGCATACTTCAATTATAAATGTATATTAATATAGAGAACAGACTGTTTTCAAACGATTCATACTTACAGAAACGCAAGGATTGGAGTTGCGGCCGACAGAGAAGAGGAGGGCACGAGGGTGAAGAGGGAAGGACGATGCTTGTTTCAGCGATTAACAGTCTGCTGATGTGGCGCGGGTAGGAGAGGCTGTCGAGGAGATGCAGGGGATGGTTCGATTGACTTTTGTGGTGGGTGTATCGGCTGGGGAGAGGAGCACAAGGAGGTCGAAAGGTTGGGGCGGCAACCGAGGTGACGGAATGGCTGACGCGCGGCCGTTATATGGTGGCGTTCGACACTATTGTGTTTGGCGGCGAAGGAGGTGGTTCGGGTTGCTTGGAGCGGCGGAGGAGGAAGGAAGCGGAGGATAAGGTAGCGGCGTGGGTGGTTGTTCAGTTGGAATTGGCGTAGGTGATGATGTGAAGGGGAATAAGGTGGAGATGGTCGCTGGAGGTTGGCATAGGTGATGGTACGAAGGGGAATAAGGCGGATCTCGGCAGGCGATGTGGAGCATGCATGCGTGGCGAGAGGGAATGGGAACATGAACGAGCTCAATTTCATAGAAAAGAAAAGGCATAGGCAAATCTCAAACCAACATATAATTTCATATTATATATATACTATTATTTTGTTGTAAGAGTTTGACAGCACACACGAAAAAGAAATGAGGGGAGAGGAAAAGAATGAATGGGAAAAGGAGGGGGAAAGACAAAAAGAAGGCACGGGTTTTGAAGGCAAAAATAAATGAGCTGTTACATATATTTCTTTTTCAAAATGAATACAAAGCAACATTTTTTTTGGAACAGAAGGGAGTGCAAAAGTCATGTGTAGAATTTTATAGAATTAATGACTAGTGCTGGATTAAATTATACCGTAAGCAATTGAAGGACAAAAACAAAAATACAAGGGTTCTAATACGGAACCTGATACGGAATCGTTTTATCGATCCTGTAGTGAACCGGACTTCAAAACACAGAAGTAAATATACCGTAGTGCTCAGCACGACGAGACGATCAAAACGGTATACAGATATTAGTGGTACGATTTAATTTATAAAATTCGAATTTTCTAATAGCGGAAATGCAAGAAAAACGCTGAAAAATAAGATCGACGGAGCCAAAGATGTCCGAATTTGGAAAAAACGACAAACTGACATCTTGCTCAGAAGATGGTTTAGAATTTTTCTATGTAAAAATATTTAGGTTTCGGAAACATTTTATTTTCATCGCTTTTTTAACTGATTAAGTTGAAGTGAATTTACGCGCGAAATAAACTTTCATATTTTCGAACGAAAATTTACCAGTTGCTATGTTTAACTAGACGTATTCCAAATATTAATTTTTTATTTCAAAATTTTATCGTTTAAAATTTCCACAAAATTTCAACTAATTACGTTATTAGAACAGTTGAAATTTACGGGTCGTTACAGTTATGATAA
The DNA here is from genome assembly GCA_030737815.1 of Allium fistulosum. NCBI lineage: Eukaryota > Viridiplantae > Streptophyta > Magnoliopsida > Asparagales > Amaryllidaceae > Allium > Allium fistulosum. The sequence goes on along the minus strand of CM060904.1, from coordinate 264,383,992 downwards.
CTTTTCTTATTAAATGATTAATTTTATCTTGCAAATACTTGCAGATATGAGTATATTGTGATATTAACTAATTTTTCTTTTATATATCTTGCAGATACTTGCAGTTTTGCTTGCCACTATTGCTGTAATTTTGTCAATAAAGAAATTTGAAAACACCTTTGGCAACACTCATCAGAAGATAGGATTGTCACTCTATGTGTTGTTATGGATTCAACCCTTGACTGGCTTCTGCAGACCAAATAAGTACATAATTTTACAAAGTTTTCTTGTCAAATATCCTACTGAAATGGTTTATTCACATGTGACAATAACCCAAAATAGTTACATCACAATAACCCAAAACAGTCACATTATTATTTACTATAATTTCCAATACCGAGACTGCAAAACAGAAGGTAAATAGAGCAAGCGCCAAAGGTGCAAGTCGAATAAACAACAATATAGTCCGTAGTTTGAACTCCAACGTCAAAATTAACCATGCAATTTCATAACAAAAACAACGGAATTAAGCATGCAATTTCATAACAAAATTACCTGCACGTGGAAGGGGTGGAAGACGTGGAAGGCTTTGATGGACGACGTCAAAGCTCTGGCAATCGAGGTGGAAGCTCTGGCGATTTAACTCCTAAGTTAGCGTATGGGGAAAAAAGGAAATCTGGAAATAAAAAAAAGGAGGGAGAGGGTGTGCATTTTGGGGAAAATTTTCCCACGAAAAGAGGCACAGATTTTGATACGGCTATAAGCCGTATCAAATTTTAATACGGCTTACAGCCATATTAAATAATATAGATACGGCTATAAGCCGTATTAAAATTTGATACGGCTTATAGCCGTATTAAAATTTGATACGGCTTATAGCCGTATCAAATGCCCCGCCTACGGTTGCGCCAAAATCCTATCTGTGGTGTAGTGATAGAAAGTGTTAGTGTATGTTGCTTATGAAATGCACATGTTTAGCTATTGAAAGTAAGTGAAATGTTAATAAATTTCATATATTTGGCACTTACACATTTAAATTGAGTAAGTACAGGTTCAGGGAAGCCGTTTGGTTGGATTGGGTCATGCAAAATGCTAAAATAATAATCCGCTAACTTAAAAATGATAAATAAGGTACGCATACACAATAAAAATAGGAAATATGAGCTGTTTTTGTTTTTCCGACCGTGTGGGTCTATGTATATATATTTATATCTCTTGTCAAATTGCAAAAGCCCCTCCGTACAAAGGAGACTCTGCCAAAATTTTCCGAAAATTTTGGGAGTTAGAAAATTTTTGAAATTTTTTTGGAAATTTTCACTAACGACAAATGATTTAAAATTGGAATTTGAGATAAAGGTAAATAGAATTCAATATCTAAAATGAAGCAAATTGAATTCATATGAAAATGGAAATCCAGTTTTAAAATAAGTGGATATAAAGACTAAAATGGTAGAGTAATAATATGAGTATATGAAATGCTTATATTAAAATTAAGAAATGAATGGTGGAATTCTTAAGTAAATTTGGTATTGGGAATACACTAAGTAAATTTGGACATTGTTGTTAAGTAAAGTATATAGGGATTATAAAGGCTATAGGAAAATGGAATTGGATTTTGATTTCGAAGATAAATTTGAATTTGCACGACAATAAGGTATGTATTTAAATTTCAGTATGAAATTTGATGGGTTTCTGATTTTGCCACTTAGCATTTTGTTTTCTTTTTGAATTTGGGGGCCCGTAGAGGCATTTTGTAGTTGTTCCGAGATAGCCGTGCAAGGGAGACGTTGGCAAAAATTTTGGAAATTTAGAGAGTTAAAGAAAAAAAAATTTGAGAAAATTTGGATAATTTAAATTTGATTTTAAATTAAAATTTGAAATGGTTGGATAAGTGATATTGTTTGGAACTTATGGATGAGTTTGGAAAGTTAGTAAGAGGGTTAGTGTGTCTTCAATAGAAAAGATTGTTTTGGGAAGTTGTTAAAACTGTTTGGTTTTAGGAAGTTGATAAAAACTATTTGGAATGGGAAAATAGTTAATGGGTTGTGGACCATTCTTCTACTTTAGTAATTTCAGGGACGAAATTCTTTTAAGGGGGAAGGAATGTGACGACCCGTAATTTTTGGATATTTGAAATTGAGATATTTAGTTGATTTTAAATATTCAAAAGTTAATTTTTAACTTGAATTTCAATCACTATTTATGAGATAATTTAATTTTTAAATTAAATAATTTGAGATTGAGTAAATGTTGAATTCTGGAGTTTCAAGCTTGTTAAAAATAATTTAAAGGCTTAGAAACTTTACATTGATAATACTGAAGATAATAAAAGCTTTAAAATTGAATTCGTAAGTGTTTTGTTCAGTTTTGAAAATATATCTTTTAAATTGACATTTAAAAATAGCCTTCCAAGGCGCAGTCTCGGAATTCGACGAAACCAGTTCCATTGGATCCGTAATAGTGTATTATTATCGAATTTCAATTTTCGTAGTGTTTGGAGTTGTCATGAGGTCGTACGATATATAAACGCGCTGAAATTTTATATCTGAAATTCAATATAATAACTAAGTCCAAAAAGCTATCTTCTCCATACGATCGAGTTAGGACTCGAAACCTTTTCCATTATGTTCAGAATAGGGGCATAACATTATAAATGCCTAGTGGCATGCCTCGACAGGAGGTCAAGATTTTTAGTAGAATTTAGCGAGACAATTTGAATTTAAATTCAAATATAATAAATACTTTATTGGCTGGTCAAATTAATCTCACATCAGAGCTTTTTCCCAGTCCTTTCCAAAACACTGTAGCAATTTGTCTCAAGCATGCAAACATCGAATCATGTCCCCTACTCCTTTTAAAACAAACGGCAAGCTGAAAAAAAAGGCCGAGAAAATAAATCGTATCCTCCTTCAAAATTAAAATTTCACGATTCGATTTACTTCCTGCCTTCCTAGATCTAAATCGAGCAGTGCTCGTTCCTCCTTAAAAATTAGATGGTCGAAGTCGATTTCGACCTCAATCAGAACCCAATCGACCTCGAATCCCAAGTTAATCGCGGTGCCATGAAGCTCGAATCCTGGCGACGCGATGTTTCAAGCAGCAACTTTGGGATTGGCGATTGCAGTAGGTTGCGCGAGCTTGAGATAGTGATCGATGTTCGCTGCAAGGCGAGACGCGAGGCGTGTTGGGTAGAGATGATGAGGGTGTGTTCGAGTTCGAACTCTAGATTATGGCGTTAGGCAGTGGTGATGAAAGGGGATGCGTGCTTCGAGGTGGCTTCTTGGTGGCGACGTGAAGAGGTCATGGTTGTGGTGCAGTCTAGTCGAGGCTAGGTTTCGCTCAATTTTGAACTCGACAGTGAAGGTATAGACATTTTGTTTTAGTTTAATTCATATATAAAGATTAAAAAAATATAGCTCTGCACTTGATTTTTTTTGCAGTAAGGTATAAACGTATTTTTGTTAATTTAATTTTATATATATGCAGTTTTTTTTAATTTATAAAATAATAATAATAAATATTTTAGTTTACAGTAATAAGATAATTTCATTTTAATATATATGTTAAAAGAAAATTTTATTTATATTAGACTTTATAGATATATATATAAGGTTCAAAGCAGAAATATATATACACATAAGATTTTGGAATATAAAAGTTAGATTTTAAGCCTATATAGATTTTTTTTATATATAAGCAGTTTGAAAATGAAAAAATAGAATAGATACATACACATTCTTAAATCTACCAGTTATTTTAAAATAATGTATTATGGAGATAAAAAAAATTAATAGACTTATCTAATTATTTTAGTTACCAAAATCATTTTTTATTCGAAGGAATTAGTTTAAAATTTAATGGTTAAAGAAAGAAAAAAATATAATAATAAAATCATTGGTTTATTAAATTTATTAAATGGAAATTGTTTGTTCGATTTATTCGAATATTAATAAGGATCATCTAATGTTTATACAAGGTCAAAAATAATGAAGAACAAGCTGGTTTGGATTGGATTGCAAATTAAAAAGCAAAGGCGAGTTAATCTCACTCATTTGGGTTTAATTTAAATTTAAATGGTTAAATTTAAATAATTGGTTGAATGATTGAATTGGTTTGATGTGCTATAGTATATATTGGAGTTATTGATATTTCCGCATTATATAGCGGATGAGACCCTATGCGTCGCATAATAGCGGATGATATTATATTAATCCCATATAGCGCGATATTCCAACTCGAAGTGGAATTGGTATTGTGCTAACATCTGTGGATGCAGGGAAACAGGTTGGAGGGATCCAACTGGATTCCTCAAAATTATTTAGATTGTTAATATTCTGTGTTATGAATAGTTGATATTCTATGATGAATTTATATTGATAATTGGGATATTGGATTCTATGGTGTGATTGAAATATTTCGGAACACTGAGTTATAAAATATTTAGAATTGGATTTTTGAATGAAATACAAGAGTAAAATTTTAAGTGAAATAACTATAGAGAATTTGAATAAAAATAAGAATGAATTGGGAAAAGAATAAAAGTGATTTTTTAAATCCTAATAAATAATTCCGAGTATGAAAAAGGGATTTTAAATAAACAGAGAAATATTAAATTTTAAACTTAAGTGATATTATATCAAAGAAATAAAGAATCTATTTTTAAATTCAAGGTTTTAATTTATTTAAAGGATAAAGAAGGAATTTGAGAAATCTAAAATTGATATTTTTAGTTAAAAAGATTTTAATCATAATAAAGAAACAAAATCTGAAGTTAACGGATTTGAATAAATTGAGTAAATAAAGGAGTTCATTTCAAGATGGAGTAGTTTGGAAATCAATTTGAGATTTGATTTAAGTGTTTAAAATTTGGAATTTTAAAAGGGAAATGAGACTATGGAATTTATAAACTGGGTTATAAAGGTGAATATATCAGTGGATATTTGGAAGAATGAATTCACGGTGGGAATTTAATAAAGGAATGGGTAAATTAGTTTTAATAATAAATAGTGATTTATTTTTAAAGATGTGAGAAAGAAGTGTATTTCCCTGAATAGCCAAGGACATTTTCAAATAAATTTTTAAGTATAAGCTAAAAGTTTAAGGTTTTTTAAAAGTATGTTTTAGAAAATTTATTATTTTTAAATGTTTAAGTTTAAAGTGAGTGTTATTTTCAAATTTATTTTAGTAGTAATTATTTCGAGGTGACTTGGTATTATGTTTTGGAAAGATGAAAATTTAGTTTTATAAAGTAGCTTTATTTAAAATGTTCTTAAAGTATAAATTCTTGAATAAAGTATTAAAGTAGTTTTTAATTTAAGTGTTTAAAGGTATATTTTATAATAAAGTGTTTTTAAATTGTTTTTAAAATCTAAAGTGTTTGTACTTGGTGATTTCAGTGGAAATAGAAAATATTTGGGAAATTTATTCCATGAGAGAAGAACGGTTTGAAACTGTTTTCAAAGGGTTTAAAAGTGGAAATATATCTTGCGAAGATATTTTGAGATTAATAAATAATTTGGAAAATTATTTATTGTTTAATGGATGTTTGTGAATGTTAATTGATAGTTAAATAACCGATTATCAATATTGGCCAATGTGCTGATCGTTTCGAAGAGCCCGGGATCAGGATTAATTTCTCAAAAACCACTTCGATCCGGTTTGTACGTTTTCGTGGGGAAACGAGTTCGGAGTCGAAGATGGAGCAGTGAAGTGCAAGGGCTAGTTGCTACTAATCCTGTGGGTGATTCCAAAATGGATGTAGTAGGAATAGTGCCTTCGGTTTCGTTCATACCCGGAACGGACTTGTATGGATGAATGCTTTCGGAACATCGTCAGGTGGACGATGAGCATTCTAAGTGATATGTTCTAAAAAGGTAATGCTTAGCCTCAAGCCTCATCAACCGGGAATGACTGAAAATCAGGGGTTATGCAGCAAGGCTAAGTGGGTAGCACCCAATTAGGATGAGGTCATCCCTGTCTAGATGTCCCTTTTTATTCGGCTTAGTGGTGTAGTTGCTGATCCCAATCGTGGGGTGATCTTACTCGAAATTATCCAGTAAGGGGTAGTTCCAGCCTTGTGTTGCAGGGGATTGGGCATGGTCCTTGGTACGCTGATCTAGACCGGGTACTGTGACAGGTGCTACTCCAGTGCCTAGTCATTAGTCGGAAATCCATTCTCCCTACGCGACTGTATTGTTTTGATTGTGCCCAACTATTGCTGGAACGTGAGATGCAAGCATTTCAGCTAGATTCTATTTTACTTTCTATAGACACTATTATAATATCAGACGGTTTTGATAAAAAGTGTTTTGGCTATCGTAAGGTAAAAACCCGACATGTTTATTTGTGGCGTGGTCTTACGAGATGCTTTTGTTTCAAAGGGTTTGGAAAACTTTAATAATCCAATTGAGTGTGTTTACTCACGCTGGTTTTCCAGACTGACTCGGGTGTTATTTAACTATAATGCTCGGGTCAGACCGAGTATTATAGGATACAGGATATGGCGATGTGGAGCTCAGGAGACGAGCTGGATGGCGAGACGTATCACACGTATATGATGTATATTCCGCTGTATTTTGTATGTTGTGTATTCTGTATGTGGGACAAGTTATTATAACTGTCCAGTTGTGTGTTATTGGTGGTGAGTACTCCGATGATGTAATGTATAAACAGATTTGCTTTGTGTAAAGACCAAATATTAACTATTATATATTATTCCGCTGCGATTGTGAGATTCTGATGTCCTTTCTATTTTCTTCTTCTACCTCCTTCTTCTAATCCTGATGGTTCGATTTTTCGGGAATAAAAAATCGGGTCATCACATCATGCGTCCTTGCTTGTGACAATTATAGCAGTTCGTAATTGGGAAATTGGGTGCAAATTGACCTATTTTATTACACTTGAAAAAAGAATGTTGGCCAAGTCGAGCCATTTCTTCTGTGCTGGATCCCCTACTCCGAGTTTCTTCCCTACCCACTACTTCTTCCCCTTAAAATTGCTCTTGATATATGGCTTGCCTCCAACTGGTAAAACTAACAATGGCTTGGCATTGACTGCAGACACAACTCTCTTCTGGACTCCTTTCTTCATATCAAGAGCTTCAAACCTCAAAGTCATACTGATAAGGTTGGTGAATGTACCCGTAAGATTATTTTTCATTTCTCTCTAGAACTCTGGTCGCATCTTATTCACAAACATTTCTTTCTTTTTAAGTGGTGTGTCTGTCAATCCAAGTCCAAAGCAGGGCAATGCATTAAACTTATGCTCGTACCGTGCCACCGTCATATCACCTTAATTCAAATTTGAGAAACTCCTAAATAACTAAGTCCTTTCGGCTTTTGGATAAACTGCGCTTTAAAAACTTCCTTAAACTATTCCTAAGAAAACTCCTCCTCTAAAGTATTAGCCGTTACAGAATCCCACCAATCCATCGTCGACTTTTGAAGTTGTCACGATGCTAACGGCCATTTCTCCAAATCCACCAATCGAAGATCTCCAAAGTTCATAGGGGGCTAAACTTATGCTACCACTTCCTCTACCAGATCTACAGCTGGCATAGTATCATTTCTAGGTACCCTGCCATTAGTAGCCGTGCTAGTTCAAGATCCTCCCCTTCCTCCCCTTCTTGTATCCATCTTATATTACCTGAACAAATAACGGGTATCTTTAGATTACAAGAATGGATTAAAATGGTTTAAGAAAACAACACTAAAGGATCTAAAATGAGACTTTAGAGCACATCATTATTATTATATTAAAATTACAAATACGCCCTCTCAAGATTAACTCATTCTAGGGCATCACTTACCCTATCTTTAATGAGCTGTACCCCAATCAGCCTAAGTTGTTCGCTCAACCAAAGCTCTAAAATAAACTGTGATGCCCTACCTTTTTGAACCCCCGAAAACGACACTTAACACATCCTCGATGTTCATGTGTCGCCCAAGCATCCGAAAGACGACTGTAGGATAAAATAAAAGAATAGAAAATCTCACAATGGAATGGTTAAATATAATACAACAATAATATAGTATGTAAGGTTACTCCTTAACATGGAGTTATCAAAGTCACACAAAAGTACTACTACCGTCATCCTAGGCAGATATACACCTTGCCTTCACACTTGCTGATACAAAATACACACACATAATAGAAATAATAGCGGAAATAGATAAATAGATAGATAAGGAGCCACCTACTCATCCATCATCTTCAAAGGGCCCAAAGAAACCTACTATTCTCCGACTACTTAAATATAATTAAGTACCTGAGAGTTAAGGAAAACAAACAGCTCAGGTCAGACAATAAGTCTGGTATGCGTAAAATTCTAAATAAGGGTGGAAATAAACAACAATATGTGAGACCATGCCGCCATCTATGGAACAGGTTTTCCCTCACAATAACAACATCCATCCACAATTAATGGACACAAACAATTAAATATCGCGAAGTATGCAAGAACTTCTCGAGGAAATTAAGAAAGAAGTAAACTCAATGGTTTTGAATCAAAAGCAAGAAAAGGGAAATTTTTTAAAAATGATTAGGAAGGCCCACCCCTTTATCGAAAATATACCTCTAGAATATACTTGAGAACTACGATGGCTCTCGGAAACCTCAAAGCCGGAACCTGTTGACCTTTGCCGAGATTCAAAGTATTTCACATCTTAGTGCGCATATAACCGAAACCAATCTAGAGTGGATGTGATAATACCCTAATAGGAGTAACCCCACTTAGCTTGGCCCTCACTCGTGCTTTGATTTTAGTCATTTTTGACAAAGGATCAATGCTCAAATGAGCAACAAATCATCTTAAATTAATGATACACAAAGAAGAAAGCCGAATCGATAGTGAATAAATCAACTATCGGGAATAATCAAAATGATCGTATATGAAAATTAAATCACAGATTCTTGCAGCTACTTGACGATTTCAAACATGTACTATTTCTAAGTTGAAAATGAAGTCGAGCAAGTGAAGGTAGTGTTACCTCTAGGCATTACCTTGACAACATTTTTAACTTTCAAGATAGAGACGAGTTTTCATACTTCGACGTTTAGTGCTAAGAGTATGTCTAAATCCTTTTTATATAAGCGATATTGTTTACGGAAATTAAATTCCTTATCCTTTCCGTAATCGAATCAACTTTTAACTTTTAACCAAACTTGTGCTGGGATTTCACATTTCAAATATCAACAACATTATTGAAATCGGTTAATCTACTTTAACTGTGATTAATTACTTCAATTACCATTATTTGGAATGGCTAATCAACCTTAATCATCATTATTAGGGTGATTAATAAATTTTAAAACAGCATTACTAAAATGATTAGTTTACCTTAAAACATCATTATTAAAATGATCAATTTACCTTAAAACATCATTATGAAAATATTTAACTAACTTTAAAACATCATTATTAAAACGATTAATTAACCTTAAAACATCATTGTTAAAATTAATTAGTTAACTTTAAACCATCATTATTAAAGTGATTAATTAACCTTAAAACATCATTAATAAAATGATTAATTTCTCTAATACATCAGTAATTAGATGATTAATTAACTTTAAACATCATTAGTTAAAATGATTAATTAATTTTAATCATTATTAATAAAATGATTAATTAACTTTAAATCCATCATTATTTAAATAATTAATTAACCTTAACATCATTATTTAAAATGATTAATTAATTTTAAATATCATTAATAAAATGGTTAATTAATTTAAAGTACATCATTGTTTGAGTAATTAATTAACCTTGTAAAAACCCAAGAATAAGATTAAACCAAAAGATTTCAAAAGAGATGATATTTTTCAAAGTGTCGATATAGTGATAGTCGCTATTCAGACACTTCCATAAACACTTTCCTATGTCATTTATTTATCCAAGCACCTCATACATAAGTATAAACATGTATACCAAGGCAAATAACATTCACGTAACATGGAGAGCATCACTTGTAATCATTTACTTAAACTTTTCGAATAATCTCAAGTCGTTTACTAACTACTACAGATGTCATCTTTTTAAAGCGAAAACCAAGCTAACAATCATCGCTTTACAATACATATAAAACAAATAACTAGCAACCATTAACAATAACAAAGCTTAAAACTTTGGTTTATAAAGGTGAGATTTACCTACCTAAAAGCAACCAAATCAAGTCAAATTACCACCATACCTTGAATCAATACTCAAACAATGTTTTTCTTTGTAAAAGTTTGAATTTTTGAAGCCTAAAGGGGCTAGTTGGGTTCGTCCATGGTCAATACGGGCTTACCAATGTCTTTGAGAGGGAAGTTTGGACTTGTTTTTGAATGTTAAGGGAAGTAGAGGGGAAAGAAGTGGTTTTAAGTGGATTGTAATGATTTAAGAGGGAAAAGAATGGATTTTTCTAACTTAGAAATATTTTGAAAGCCATTAGAATGAAAATGAGAGCATGGAAAAAGAAGTGAAGTTCTTGAAAAAAAAAGAATGAAATGTAAAGTGAGAATCAAAAAAGAAAATTGTTTTGTATAAAAAATGGAATATGCAAATTACCCTTTTGCCCTTTGGTCCTATACCCTCCACACTTTTATGCCACATCACCCTACTACCTTGCCTTTTACACATGCCACCATCATGCCACCCCCTTTCGTCCTTCATTCCATAATTTCATCACTTTTGTGATGTTAAGTTACCTTGTTACATTTTCTTTTAATAAACATTTAAAAGAAAAGTCAACATCACTTTATTTACTTAAGTAAATATTTTTAAACCTATTCAACTCTAACCCATTTCATATATTATTATATAGGTGTGTTTACATGTATTCTCTAATATATAACATTTTCCGACAACTTTTAGAGGACGAAAAGTCGAAAATCCGAAAAATGATTTTCGGTCACATTTTCGGTTTTTCTCCGAACTAATTATTTTTGTAAACCAAATTTTAAAACAACATCACAATTATTAATTATAAATTAAAAGAGGTTAATTTTAGTTATAAAATCCAATATTAAAATATCTAAAAATATATCAAATATTAAAATTTAAAGTGATTAAATTGCGGGTTGTTACAATAGTTCACTGGGCAACCGTCTTTCAAATTTTAAGGTATTTTCGAGGTACTATTTTCCATAGCTTTCTATTTACATCCACCTCATCCTTAGAATTATGTGCCTACTCCGACGTTGATTATGGCAGCGGTCGCATATATTGTAAGTCAATTACTAGATTTTGTATCTTTCTTGGCGATTCTCTTATATCCTTGAATAGTAAGAAACAATCTATCATTTCTCGTTCTTCACGTGAAGAAAAATATTGTGCTATGGAATTTACTATAAAAGAGATTATTTGGATATGTAGGTTACTTGCGGATATGGGGGTTCCTTTTTGTGATCCTACTCCCATGTATTGTGATAATAAGAGTGTCGTTTGTATTTTTGACAACTCAGTTTTTCATGAGAGAACCAAGCATATTGATATTGATTGTCACATCACAAGTCATCATCTTGAGAAAGGCGTTATTACTCTACCTTTCGATCCCTCTTCCATGCAGATTGCAAACCTCTTTTATAAGTCACATCATGTTTCTCATTTTAGATTTTTAGTTGGCAAACTCTCGACGATTATGGCCGCTGCATCGTGAGTTTAAAAGGGGATGTTAAGAGATATTTATTATATGTCAAATAATAAATTAGGGATATCTCAATATCTAGACTTTTCCATATATTACAATAGTTTTTCTATTTTATAATTACTTAGGCTCTAAACAATGTGGCGATAAATAGTTAGTTATGGATTATATAAACATCATCAAGTTGTAATGAATTATTCATATATTCAATAAATCAATTCTTCAATTATCTTCAAAATTGATAAGTTGGAGTTGTAAGGGAAACAAATAGAGGTCCTTAAGAAACTTAAATTTGAACATTTATGTTGTGCTTAAATTAGATGTACACAAATTGAGAATATTCATGATCAAGCATCTTGATTGAGCCACTTTGGCATAACATGGCTAGTTCTATTTCCAGTAAAAATAAATATACATCAGAGATTCAAGTATTCAACTAATTTTTCTAGAAGAAAGATGTAAATATCTTTATAACTTGGACTTAACCATCAGTTTCCCCATAGTGTTGGCGGTCCATATTTTATAAACTTTTTTAATTTTTATAAAAATTAGGTAACATAGTTATTTTTTGTAAAATTTAGTTATACCTTTGTTTGGACATTTAATCTCAATTTTTTTTTTCAGAGACATATATGATTACACCATCATTTAATGTAGAAGAATCATTGAAACAAGATGGAGCTTTAATTTAAAGACCTTCAGAAGGTAACATCTTACACTAATATATATATTATTAAAGAAATCCTCATATGTGCATCTTTTGCTCTTATATGAGAAGCCGTAAAAAATTCATCGTTTAATGATTTAAAGTAGTTTTGAGACTGTGTGTCATTGTTTATTGTTTATCACTGGTCGAAGTGATGAATGCGTCAAGTGTTTAGTGTTTTGCAATTAAAATAACTTTAACCGTTTGCATTGTTATCAAGATAACTTCAATCGTTTGCATTCTTATTCAATCTTTTCTTCATAAATCTACTATAATATGATTTCGTATTTCTTATTCTATATAGCAACATTATCTGATTCATTAAGTTAATTATGTTTGCTGCACATTATCTATTAATTTTTCATGTAGATGCTCTGAATTAGGCAGTAAACTCTTTTTGGATATTGGTATATTAGATATGACTGCCAGATATTACAAGGTAAATAGTTAGATGTAGAAAATATTATGGACTGAAATTCAAAACATATCGTAATTTTACTATCATATTTAATTGTTTATTAGATAGGCAACAATATATGCTTCAGGAAACAACTGCATAGCTTATTTTTAAAAGTAATGTTTCCTATTATGATTATTTGTGTAGATCCGTAAGCTAGCTCCATATGGTATTATAGTTCCATTAGGTTTTCGAATGAAAGCCACCAAAATGGTAGCATGATAACTGCAACGTAAATGTGTTGTTTATAGTATCTTGGAGAGCTATATGAGCAAGGGCGGAATATCGAAAAGGCAATGGAATAACTTGAGAGAGTCACTTATCTCTTCCAAAGTGAAGAAGTGACAACTTTTGCAAATCAATGAGAGCCGAAAGTTGCGTAATTTGCTACATAGTTAAAATAGTAAGATTTATATATTTTCTTATACCTCGTTGCTTAATTGCATGCTTCGAGCGGTAGTTCCATTATGTCATTTCACTACAACAAAATACCTATTTCGCAAATGGAAATGTCATGTAATAAGCCTTTAACAACGGTCATGCAACTGTCGTAATATGCGAAGTTGTAATAGGGTTGAAGCATTTCAAAACTATTTTTAACCATTGTAAAGACCCATAGCAATGAAGTCTTTTAAAACTATTTTTGCCTATTGTAATGAAGTCTTTTACAATTGTTTTGGCCCATTATAATAAAGTATTTTACAACTATTTTTGTCCATTGTTAAAAGAAGCAAAATTAAAAATATTAAAGCATTAATGCAACACGTAGTAGTAGATTTAATATAATTTTACAAATGAAGCTAACATTGTTCTAATAACAACAAAAATTATTCACATTTACTAAATAAACCTTAAGTAATGATCGATAGAAGAGGATGCATATAGATTTCACTTGAAGAAATTTGATAATTGAATGCAATATAATGTAAGAAGAAGTCGCTTTTATTCACAGAGAAATTAATTTTTTTTTATGATTTTGTAAATGGATAAAGAATTAGGGAGGTAACGAGAATTAATGATGGTAAGACTATTAGGAGATGGAGAAAATGCATTTGATGTGAGGATAAAGAAATCAGATTAACTACATTTTAAGTAAAATTTAACGAAGGAAGTGTAAATTTAGTGCAAAGCAATTAAGGAGAAAATTAACTCTTGAGTTGTCAGTGTGTGAAGATTGAAATTTTTTTTAGAGGACGTAGTTGTAAAAAATCGCTAGACCTCGAGATTAATCGAGACTAGAAAATGTAAATGGTCTCATATTCTCTTCATATAATAATAGTATAGATTTCATATTAATCGTGTAAATTGAGAGTGAGTAGAATTGATTGGTTTGAAACTGTTTACCCAACAAACAAAATTAATTTACCAAATATTTAAAGCTTCAATGGTGTATGTAAGAATGTCATAGAGTACAAATTTATTTCCATCCGTTGTGTGTATTTTTGCCCTTATCATGGTGAATACGAAAAGACGTTAAGAAGCATAGAAACGACTGGAAGGTGCACAATAAAGGCCTTATCATGTAATCATAAGGACAAGGCAAAGCGTTAGGGGCAAATTTGGCATAGTTAGAAAATAAAGTCAAAACTCTTGAAAAATGCTCTCAAGGTCAGGACATGCACATAGGTCGAAGCCGCGTCTTAATTAAGTTATGGATTGGAAGATATGATCATCTTAAAATTTATCCACACCTAACCAGCTCGAGCCCCACTTAGAGAGCTACCGCCTGATTCAGACAAAAGGAACATTTAGTGGCATTGGAATACTCTACTCAATGATACAAAGCTACTGGTACAAGTTTCATCGAATTTTGACTTGAAGTAAAGGAGTTATAGCCTATAAGCATCTGTAGCACAATAGTAAAGACTTGTGCTCTTCAGCTCGGGTTCGAGTCATGACATTATTTTTATGGAACAAGAGGAATTGTCTGTTAGGGAATCTAACTATTGGATGCCTAACCATATCCAACGTAAGGAAGGAAAAGAGACAAGGCAAGAAAAGAGAAGAGGGGAGGATCCCCACAACGGAAAAGAAGAAGTTAGGGAGGATCCCCCCCGTTCGGTAGCTCCGTACCAAACATAAATTCTTGTTTGGTACCCCTGGGTATCGAATAGTTAATCCTATCCGATACTCAAGGTACAAGATAGGATTTCCTTTCTGGTATCCAAGGTACCGAACATGACTCTACCGAACCAAGCATAGAGATACCCACCAAACCGAGTGAACAGGAGCCTACCGAACCAAGGACAGAGATACCCACCAAGCCAAGGGTAAAGGTGCTAATCGAATGAAGAGAGAGAAGGTGTGAACCTAGCCATCAAAGCTCCATGTGCACATGCACCGGACCAACCTACCCAAGTCAAGCTCTCAACCGAACTAAATATTGTACATATGGAAGGAAATCAACATATATTTGGAAATTATCCAGCATATTCCAGATTCCCGAGAATATTCCCTCTGGGCAAGATATACAAGGAAATATCCTATTTAGTCACACCTTATCTTTACCCCTATAAATACCAAAGCATCCAACAACAATGTGGAGGGATTCTGGAGAGCCAAGCTAATAGCAACAATGGCAGACAAGTCAGAGGCTAGCAGGAACAACTAGCAGGATCTTCCAAATAAGAACAACTAGCCGGATCAGCTAGTAGGAAATAGCCTAACAAAAACAACTAGCCGGAGTAGCTAGCAGGAATAGCTAGTCGGATTAGCTAGCAGGAACAACCTAGCAGGATTAGCTAGCAGGAGTAGCCTAGCAGGATCATCTAGGAGGAGTAGCCTAGTAGGAACAACTAGCCAGAACAGCCTAGCAGGAACCGCCTAAACGAAACCGCCTAACAGAGACAACCGAACAGGAATAGGCAGCCAAGAATAGCCAAATAGGAATGGTCGAACGGACTTCCCTGAGCTATATCTTACTTTCTATTGAGCTTCAGACCATTGTCTCTTGTATCTCAAACATTAAATCAAAGATCTATAAGAAGAATAATGAAAATGGACCATGGATGTAGGTACATTCTTGTTGAACCAATATAAATCTTTGTGTTCTCTACTTTAATGCAACTTACTTTTTGCATAACCTATGTGTGATATACTCTCTAAAAAATCAATCATAATACAAATATAACAGCTGTGTTATATAACTCATATTCACAGCTCTACAACTAATCGATCGGAGTTGTTTGCCTATTTTTTGTGCTTTCACTGAGAACTATTTATCAACATGCCTTTGATATCAAAGAATAAGATTGGTGCTACCACGAGAATGTAGGGTGCGCCGATCCACCCGATCAAACAACTACCAATCAAGATGATCATTTAGTAAGCAATCTGGTGCTAGAAGAAGTAATTACCAAAGGCAACCTGGATAAAGTTGTGGTTAAGCTCAACAAATGTTTCGCTGCCCTACATCAAGCAATGGTGGACCAACTTATGACACGCTTAGGGCACGTGCCAACTATTGGTCGCAACACTTGAACATAAAGGCAATCCTAGTCCAGGGATTTAGAAGGCGACGATCATGAAGGTCCAAGATCTAGAAGAAGGAATGAAAAGGGAGGAAATGAGCGAGATTTCAGCCCAAAGCTGGACCTGGGAAGCATTTATGTACCAAACTAAACTGGATGATGCCAAATCATGAACAGCTATAGCAAACTCTTCCTATTCCCTCATTGAAATCATGATTAATAGAGGATAAAATAATCACTGGGACTGATCTAAGAGCCATTACCAGGCCCATAAATGAAGATTAAGTCATTCTATGAAAGATGAAAGAAATCGTTCTCCCCAAATGGAAAGGTCGAGCTATCATTGAGAATCACCCCAAACTTGAGGATACGATGGCTCAATCATTAGACAATTCGTTCAAATGTAAACAAGTAGAGTGAGAAATTGGAACTTATTTGAGCAGTACCTTCTTCTTAGAGATAGGACTACCAAGGACCCCAGGGATTTTAAGATGCCTACTGTGGAACCATATCAAGGGCTTACTAACCCTATAGTGAATTTACAATGGTATGCCTAGCACATATCGGTAAGAATTGCCATAGAAAAAGCCTCACGCAAGTGCTTTCCTCTATTTTTGGCAGACTTAGCTACTATGTGGTTTTGTGGTTGACTCCTATGCTCAATTCATTCTTGCCGCAACTACTGGAATTCAAAACATAGATGAAAGATTCACCGTGATTAATTGTAGTGGAGTGCACCTTGGAGAAAAGTTTACTAAGAGATTGATAATGGAGAAGCTAGCCGCATTAGGGGGTTTGTCTATGAGCTGGCAAAGTACATGGGGTTGGAACGCACTACGTCAGGAAGGCAGCCTAGTATAGCTACTACAGAAGAGTTCTGCAAATGATGATGGAAGATATGGTAGCTCTTTTCCTAGCCAGTATTTGAAGATGAAAGAGCATTCCTTAGACTAATGGAGTAAGTGACACCAATGCAGGTCTAGAGAGATCAAGTCTAGAGTTTTGGTAGCAACCCATCAAACATAGACTCAAGGGAACAAGCAAGGCAGGAAGGGGACATTGAAATCTGAACTTCAACAAGCTGAATCGGTTTGGGCTCGAACCAAATTAGACTGAGGTAGAACTAATCAGTACCAGACCAATGGTATAGTCCATGCCGTACTAAAAGAGGATGTCTCACTAGAAGTCAACGCTGATGTTGGAACCACACAATTGGCCATTGAAACAGGACTACCTGAGTTCATACTGATTGGTATATAGGTGATTGATCCATTATCGGGGAGCACGATGTAGCCCACCAAGAAAACTAAGGAAGTATTCCAGTAGCAGGAGCAAGTCATTGACTAATGTGTCAAATGTTAGGTGAGTGGAGCAAGAAACCAGAGGTTCACAAGATGAACCACTGTTAGTTCCCTCCAAACTGTTGAAACTGGGCCGGCCCGCAATGGATGTTAAGAGTGAATTTAATTTTTTTACCATAATGGATTTTTATTAGGCCTAAGAAGTTTAAATTTTTAGAACGTTTCCAAATTTGGTTTGAATAAAATCATGTATTTTAATTAACTTTATTTATTTTGTAATATATAGTCAATTTGTTTTTATTTAATTTATATACATGCATATATACATATATACATACACACACATACACACACATGCATATATGTATATATATGCATGTGTGTGCGCCTGTGTGTAACATAATAATCCGTATAGGGTATAACATGCCCGTATATAGATGTTAGTATTTACATCGCAATGGACACATTAGCTCATTTTGTATGTATTGTATTTTGTCCAAATATGTGCATGTGTGTGTATATATATTATAAATTCAAAATAATTATACACACACACATGTGTGTGTATTATAAATATGTTCCATTGTTAAAATATTACAACATATATTTATATATATGTACATATGTTTATATATATATAATTATATAATATTACAATTAATAACTTAAATCATTTATGTATATATATATATAAATACATAAATGCATATATATATATATATATAATATTTTTAACATATGAGAAATATAAATTGGCCATTTGATTATATATATACATATAATAAATATATATAATTAAAGATAAATAATTTCATGATATATTATATATATACATAAATATAAAATAAATTAATAAATTAATAAATATACATAATAATTTTAAAATTTATTCCAGTTTGAAACTAACTTAGATTTGTAGATATTTTAATTTTAATATATTTTCTAGGAATTAATAGTAGTTTCGGCCAAAATTAACTAATATAAAATAATTATACGACAAAAATTCAAATTTTAATATTTCTAAAAACCTAGGATCATATTATAGGTATTGTAGAAAAATTTGAGACTTTTATGAAGTAAAATATTATTTTTAATAGAATAATGAATATTCGATCGAAATGTATATTAATTATTAAAAATATAAAATAGTGTTAAAATATTTTGAAATTTTTTTGAAGAGCTTCTGATATGATCTCGTAATTTTAAAAAATACGACATCGAATTTTAGAATCATTAATTATTTTAGTTCTGACTCGAGTTATTTGTCTTTTCAATTCACTTGGGTCAGTTTGAGCTTTTAAGTTTATCGAAGACTACTTTCTGGAGGAAGAAGACGAAGATTTTGTACGATTATTATGTATTATATTTACTCCACTGCATTGTAACGACCCTGAATTTTCGACAATTTAAATTGAAAATATTTAATTAATTTTAAATATTTGGATGATGGTTTGACTTGAAATTCAATTATCAGAATGAATCTGGCGATTAAATTTTTGAATTTAATTATTGAAACTGGGTAAAACTTTGAATCTTCAATTTTAAGCCGATTAAAAATAATATGAAGTCTTTGAAAATTCATATTGATTATACTGAAGATAATAAAAGTTTTAGAATCGAATTTGGAACTGTTTTGTTCAGTTTTGAAATTTAATCGTTCGAATCGATATGTAAAAATAGCGTTCCGTGGCACAGTCTCGGAATTTGATGAAACCAGTTCCATTGGATCCGTAATATTGTATTATTATCGGATTTCAATTTTCGTAGGGTTTGGAGTTATTGTGTGAGCATACGATAAGTGAACGCGTTGAGATTTTATATCGGAAATTAATTATAATAGTAAATCGTAAAAGAGATAGCATCAGCCACCCTATCTTGTCTTCGCCACCCTATCTGACCATAGCCGACCTAGCTTAACCCAGATAAAATCGTGTCCCCCTTTCGTTTTTCTTTTATAAGATACGAACAGATTTCAACTAAAAAAAAAAAAATATCATATGGCTGACCTCTTTAAAATTAAGCAAGAGAATAATGGCCGAATAAAGATTTCCAGAGGAACAAAGAAATCTCCCAAAATCGAAATGGCCCGTTCGTTTTGATGCCTAAATTTCGAAAATCAAATCGATCCTGTTTTCAAAAATCGAATCGCTCAGGAACTTCTGCGATCGATTTCCAATGTTGCAAACTCGAGCTCGAGCTCGAAATTCAGGGTCGACGTAGATGACCGATGTGGAATTGGGGTCGGCGACAGTGGCATATGGATTGATCGAAGGCGTGCAATGGTTCGTAGAAGCAGGTAGGGGTAGGGAATCGCGAATCTCGCAAGGCGACTCGTTCTCGTAGGCTCTGGCGCACGTGAATCGAATGGAGGATGTCGCGATGGTTTTTTCCTCTCGTGTGGGTCAGGCGTCGATGGCACGTAGGGAGATGGCGATGGAGGAGGTAGCGATGCCTGGAGTCGCGTTTGTCGATCGATGGTGGATCGAGAAGAACTGGAAGGCTGGATGTTCGCGACTCCAACAGCAGGCTTTGATCATTGCGAGCCCGCATGCGTACGCATGGAGGAATTTTTTGAGAAGCAGTGTCGCCACTTGTTAGCGCCGAGCCTGGGTTTCGTCCAATAAGGTATATTTCTTTTTCTTTCAAATAAAAGAAAATTGTTAAATTAAAATGCAGTAAGTTTTTTTTGAAAAAGACAGTGATATATACTGGTTTGGTGAACGAAATTTGAAATATATTTTAACCAAGTATAAAACAGTTCTGTTAAAAATATATAAAAGGTTTTCATAACCTATTTTCAGGGGTTGAGATTGAAAGTTATCTTTCAAACATTTTAATGTAAATTAAGTAAGTTAAAACTTTTAACTTTATCTGTTTATCGAAAATTTTAACAATAAAGTAAAGTTTATAACTTTAATTGCCTGGTAGTTTAAAATCCTGGAAAAAGTTAAGAGATGGAAATTTATTTCTGATGAGTTCGAATATTAATAAATTGTATAAAATTGTTATACAAGGTCAAAATTGCAAAGAAGATAAGTCTGGATTGGAAAATGGATTGCAAAGTAAAATCAAAGGTGAGATCTTCTCACTCAATTTGAAAAGTGGAAATTTTCAGTTATTGATTTGATTGCCTGTTTGGATTGTGTATTAGATATAGTAGGATATATATATATATAGCAATATATACATATTGGCATATGTATATATTGGATTGATTGATTTCCCGCCTCGTATAGCGGATGAGACCCTATTGCGCCGTTAGTAAGCGGATTTTTATAAAAACCCATATACCGCGATATTCCACCTCGAAGTGGAATTGGTATTGTGCTAACATCTGTGGATGCAGGGAAACAGGTTGGAGGGATCCAACAGGATTCCTCAAAACATTTGAATTGATTTCATATGTTGTTGATTGATTATTTATAATCTGCATATGATTATATCTGTGATTGAATGTATTGAGAGCTAAAATTTAGCCGAATGTATTTTTGGTATCGTTGGATACCAGAAATAAATGAAATTGGATTTCTGAAATTAAAATTGAATTTTAGATGGTTTGGAAGAATAAAAGAATTTATTTAAAAAGGAGATAAATTTGTTTGAAATCAAAGTGATAATTGATTGGGTATTTAAAATAAATCTTTGAGGAATCCATATGAAAACTTATTTAATGTTGAATGAAAAATTGATTTTTGTGTTGAAAATAAATTTGGGAATCGATTTGTAAAATGATTTGGTAATTGGGCTTAAAAGTTAGAATCAATTTGAAATGTGATTCGGTGTTGAAGTAAATTCAGAAATCAATTTGAAATTCGATTTGGGATTTGAAATAAAATGGAGAAATCAATTTTTAAAGTTGATTCGGGGTTGAAAATGAATATTTGGAAAACGTTTTGAAAATCGAGTAAGAGTGGATTTTTTAGGAATGTAAATTCCGAATAGAAGTTGTAAAGGAAAGAGAAATTTGTCAATTTTTAAAGTTGATTCGGGGTTGAAAATGAATATTTGGAAAACGTTTTGAAAATCGAGTAAGAGTGGATTTTTTAGGAATGTAAATTCCGAATAGAAGTTGTAAAGGAAAGAGAAATTTGTTTTAAAATTAAATATTGATTATTCTTAAAAGTGTGGAAAATATGATTTGAAATCGAATTTTCAAAGTGATGAAGTGTGGAAATAAATTTACAAATTTGAAATGTAAATTTGAAATAAATCGATAAGGATTTATCTAATTGGTTTAAATGGACCATAATATGATTTGAAATTGATTTTCAAATTGATTTTCAAACGTGAAGTATGAAATATGATTTGAAATTGATTTTCAAATGTGAAGTGTGGAAGAATATATATCTTGTGAAAAGATTTGAAATTAAATAAATAATTTGGGAAAAATTATTTGAATTGGATGTTTGTTATGAATGTTATTGATAGTTAAATAACCAACTATCAATATTTGTCTTTGAAATGACACTTGATTTGTTTTTAAAACAAACGCTCATTATTCGGTTAAGCCGGGAGAGGACCTTTGTGTCATATAACCCATTCTGAATAGTGATACGTCGCGAATGGATAGCATTTGAAGACCGGTGTGAAGACCGGATATTTGTGAAAATGAAAGGACAACCTGTCGAATGTCTCTGCACCGAGTTGCTCCGGTATAGAGATTTATATCACTCTTTTTGTGACGGGAAGTCCGGACGTGATTAGTGAATATCCGGATTGCAAGGGCTTCTTTGGAAGTGCCTTCGGTTCCGTTCGATCCCGGAACGGACTTATATGGATGTGTGTCTGACGTTACACTTTGAGATGTAAAGCTGGTTTCTATCAAATACATTTCTGTTGGTGGCGGAGAATTTATTCTCTTAGCTTAACACCCTTCTCTGAGACGTACGAGCTCAGAGGTTATGTAGTTGATGGTTACTAGTGATACATTCCCAATTTGGTAATGTGGCACACGAAGTGCTGTTGATCAGTTGTTGATCAAAGCGTGGCTTTGTGAAAAAGCGTGGCTTTGTGAAAAAGCGTAATGTATGTGGACGAGACTTCGTCGAGCCTCACAACCCGGTAATGGTCGAAACAGGAATGTGCGGCAAAGGTTTGTAGGGGTAGCGCCCCTAGGGTATGCCATTTCCTTCTGGATAAAAGGTGATATCATGGTATGGAGCCCAGATATTTTACCTATGTGGATTATATTTTGCGACTGTTGCTTTTCGATTGAGGATCCTCGGATAAAGGTCGGTAACGACCGGGGGATGGCATAGCTCGTGTGTTAGTTACCTAGTTACAGCTCGGTTAGAGCGTGAGGTAGCGTCGGCCTTTTGTTTGCGGAGATCCGGTTAGGATCCGAGGCGTCTTTCCAGAGGCGTTTCCATTTCGGTAAGGAAGTTCCTTAGCCTGATCATTTGTTGGAAATCCAAAGAAACAATACGAACCCTGTACGGTTTTTAATTGTATTACCTGCTATGGAATGTGGCGGTAACCTGCTACTGAACGTAGTAGCTATAGTAGACATACAACAATAGTTGTATGTTGGCTAAGATTGATATTATACTTTTGAAATGTTTTCCACACTAGACATTAATAATAATATCAATTGATTTTGCGTAGAAAGCATTTTTGACTATCATAAGGAGAAATCTCCTCCAATTCTGCGTTTGCATTGTGTGTGTGGTGGGAGGCCTTATGGTAGTTTCATTTTCCAAAAGCATTGCGAAGTTGTTTTATTTTCTTTGCGAAAATAACTGTTTTACGATCTCACACCAGTCACCATGACTGACCTAGAGTTTATTGTTCCCTTTCTAAACTCTGGGTGCCCATAATTTTCCACACGGGCAGCCTAGAGTTATTTTATCAGGATATTCTGGATGTTCTGGAGCTTTGGAGATGAGCTGGATGACGGAGCGTACTATCGTACTTGTTATTTATTCCGCTGTGTATTCTGTATAAGGACAAGTTTATATAACTGTCCATTGTTGTAAACTCTGATGATTGATGTATGTATAAACTGATATAGTCTTTTGTTTTAAAGATTATTGATTTATATATTGTATATTATTCCGCTGCGAAATGTGAGATTCTGATAATTGTTCCTGTTTTGTGTTTTCTGTGTTGTTCTTCTTTCTTTTTCTTCTATCTTTTCTTCTACCTCTTCTTTTAACCCTAAAGTTTCGCGTTTCCGCCATTCGATTATTCGACAGTTTGGTACAGTGGACGTATCAGTGTCGAGTTTTCGGAAGACGGATTTGCGGGTCTTTACAAGTGGTATCAGAGCATCCGGTTAAGCGACAACCCTGCTCTGTTGGGTGTTACTCATTAGAGATAGAGTCAGTAGTACTCTAGAATGAGTTGAGTGTAATAATATATATGAGCGCGTATTTGTTAGTGAATACAAAAATTTGTTTTGTATTGTGTTGACTTATCGGTTGATTGTTTATAGATTCTGGTCGATGCAGGGTGGCCAACTGTAATCGATAGGGGTTTCTAAACTCTTAAACAAGATAAACCGACACAGTATTGTTTTAAATAGGGTAAATGAAATAATTTTGCCCAAAACTATTTTTGTATAAAAAAGAAATGATTTTCTATGAATTATTATTGTATATGGATGCTTGGTTGTTAGGAAGAGATGATATTGAAGTATTATCATTGATATATGGAATTGAATAAGAAATTCAAATAATAACCAAAGATTTGAAGATAAATTCATTTAACAAATGAAATTTATAAATATGAATTGAAAGATAAGGAAATAAATCCATATACAAATGAGATTTGGAATGTGAATTGTAAAGGTAATTTACAAATTGAAATAAAATTTCAGGAAGAATATTTGAAATAAATTCATTAATGGAATGTAAATAAGTTTGATAACTTATAAATTATTTGAAATCTGATTAGAATGAGATTCAAATTGAAAATAAATGAATTTGTGAATGAATAAATAAATTTGCAACTGCAAGTGCAAGAAAATGAAATTGGGTGTTAAAATTCATTCTGAATTTGTAAGTAAATAGAACTGGAATTGAATTTGATTTGTGGAAAACGAAGTGATGTATTAAACTAAAATTAGTAAGTGAAGCTAATTAAGATTGACCAAATGAATAAGGTTCGAAACGAATTGAATTCAATAATTATAAATGAAATATTGATTGGATCTATATGGAATTGGTAATCCAGTTTAAATATAAGTGGTAATTGAAAATTTAATATAAAAAGTATGGAAAATACTTGTATTGAACTTAAGAAATAAGTGTGAAATTCTTAAGTAAACTTGATATTGAAAATATTCTAAGTTGGTGAATGTGAATATGAAATGCCAATTAAAATTGAATGGAATCAATTGGAAATGAAGTACTATACATATGATATATGTTTTCCAAACTAAGGATATGAAAAAGTACCTTCCATTGAAATTTTTTTTTTTTTTTTGAAGGTCTTGGAACTCAGTATGAGTATCCGTTTGATCGTGATGGGATCATATTGATTGATCACGACGTATGCCACAGCGAAATTCGAGGGGCGAGATGCCTATGGTTACAAGCGATTCCACTGAGATAGTGGTGTAACCGCCGTGTGAACTACGATCTATGGCAACAACCATGGCGAAATTTAAGAGATGAGAAATCTACAGATTACGAGCGATTCTACTGGGATAGTAGTGAAACCGCCGAGTAACTGTGATCCATGGGGGAACGTGCTTTCCATATCCATTTGTAAAAAAAAGTTTTTTTTAAGTGATTTCAAATTGAATTTGAGATAAAAATGAATGAAGCTCAATATTCGAAATAAGAAGATGAATCGAATTCAAGTAAAAGCTGAATGAAAATCTGAATGAAAAATCTGAAGATAAAATGAATTCAAATTGAATTGAAATTGTAAATTGAATTCAAATGAGATTGAAATGCAAAGTTGAACGAAAATGAATGTATAACTTTGTTCGTGAAGTAAAAATGAATATAAGAAGTATGTAATACTTATATTGCATTTAAGAAATGAATGAATGAAATTCTTAAGCAAATGGGTATTTGGAATCCAATAAGTAAATTTGGCCATTGTTGTTAGGTAAAACATACAGGGTAAATGGAATTGGATTAAATTTTGAAGATAATTTGAAATTGCTCGACAAAAAGGTACGTATTTGAATTTCAGTATGAAATTTGATGAGTTTCTGATTCTGCCACTTGGCATTTTGTTTTCTTTTGAGATCTGAGAGTCCGTAGGGACGTTTTGTAGCTGTACCGTATTAGCCGCGCAAAGGAGACGCTGGCGAAATTTTTCGAAAATTTCGAGTGTTAGAAAAATTTTGAGAAATTTTGGGAGTTTAAAATTTGAATTTAAACTCGAATTTGAATTGAGAAGTTAAACAAGGTTGTTTGAAACTTTTAATTTAAGTTAGAAAATTAGTTGAAGTGATAACGAATCTTGAATAAAAAGATTTGTTTTGAAAATTGATAAAACTATTTAGATTGTGAAAAATAGTAGACGAGTTAAGGACCATTTTCCCTAACTTGTAATTTCGGGACGAAATTCTTTTAAGGAGGGAAGATTGTAACGACCCTGAATTTTCGACAATTTAAATTGAAAATATTTAATTAATTTTAAATATTTGGATGATGGTTTGACTTGAAATTCAATTATCAGAATGAATCTGGCGATTAAATTTTTGAATTTAATTATTGAAACTGGGTAAAACTTTGAATCTTCAATTTTAAGCCGATTAAAAATAATATGAAGTCTTTGAAAATTCATATTGATTATACTGAAGATAATAAAAGTTTTAGAATCGAATTTGGAACTGTTTTGTTCAGTTTTGAAATTTAATCGTTCGAATCGATATGTAAAAATAGCGTTCCATGGCACAGTCTCGGAATTTGATGAAACCAGTTCCATTGGATCCGTAATATTGTATTATTATCGGATTTCAATTTTCGTAGGGTTTGGAGTTATTGTGTGAGCATACGATAAGTGAACGCGTTGAGATTTTATATCGGAAATTAATTATAATAGTCAAATCGTAAAAGAGATAGCATCAGCCACCCTATCTTGTCTTCGCCACCCTATCTGACCATAGCCGACCTAGCTTACCCCAGATAAAATCGTGTCCCCCTTTCGTTTTTCTTTTATAAGCTACGAACAGATTTCAACTAAAAAAAAAATATATCATATGGCTGACCTCTTTAAAATTAAGCAAGAGAATAATGGCCGAATAAAGATTTCCAGAGGAACAAAGAAATCTCCCAAAATCGAAATGGCCCGTTCGTTTTGATGCCTAAATTTCGAAAATCAAATCGATCCTGTTTTCAAAAATCGAATCGCTCAGGAACTTCTGCGATCGATTTCCAATGTTGCAAACTCGAGCTCGAGCTCGAAATTCAGGGTCGACGTAGATGACCGATGTGGAATTGGGGTCGGCGACAGTGGCATATGGATTGATCGAAGGCGTGCAATGGTTCGTAGAAGCAGGTAGGGGTAGGGAATCGCGAATCTCGCAAGGCGACTCGTTCTCGTAGGCTCTGGCGCACGTGAATCGAATGGAGGATGTCGCGATGGTTTTTTCCTCTCGTGTGGGTCAGGCGTCGATGGCACGTAGGGAGATGGCGATGGAGGAGGTAGCGATGCCTGGAGTCGCGTTTGTCGATCGATGGTGGATCGAGAAGAACTGGAAGGCTGGATGTTCGCGACTCCAACAGCAGGCTTTGATCATTGCGAGCCCGCATGCGTACGCATGGAGGAATTTTTTGAGAAGCAGTGTCGCCACTTGTTAGCGCCGAGCCTGGGTTTCGTCCAGTAAGGTATATTTCTTTTTCTTTCAAATAAAAGAAAATTGTTAAATTAAAATGCAGTAAGTTTTTTTTGAAAAAGACAGTGATATATACTGGTTTGGTGAACGAAATTTGAAATATATTTTAACCAAGTATAAAACAGTTCTGTTAAAAATATATAAAAGGTTTTCATAACCTATTTTCAGGGGTTGAGATTGAAAGTTATCTTTCAAACATTTTAATGTAAATTAAGTAAGTTAAAACTTTTAACTTTATCTGTTTATCGAAAATTTTAACAATAAAGTAAAGTTTATAACTTTAATTGCCTGGTAGTTTAAAATCCTGGAAAAAGTTAAGAGATGGAAATTTATTTCTGATGAGTTCGAATATTAATAAATTGTATAAAATTGTTATACAAGGTCAAAATTGCAAAGAAGATAAGTCTGGATTGGAAAATGGATTGCAAAGTAAAATCAAAGGTGAGATCTTCTCACTCAATTTGAAAAGTGGAAATTTTCAGTTATTGATTTGATTGCCTGTTTGGATTGTGTATTAGATATAGTAGGATATATATATATATATAGCAATATATACATATTGGCATATGTATATATTGGATTGATTGATTTCCCGCCTCGTATAGCGGATGAGACCCTATTGCGCCGTTAGTAAGCGGATTTTTATAAAAACCCATATACTGCGATATTCCACCTCGAAGTGGAATTGGTATTGTGCTAACATCTGTGGATGCAGGGAAACAGGTTGGAGGGATCCAACAGGATTCCTCAAAACATTTGAATTGATTTCATATGTTGTTGATTGATTATTTATAATCTGCATATGATTATATCTGTGATTGAATGTATTGAGAGCTAAAATTTAGCCGAATGTATTTTTGGTATCGTTGGATACCAGAAATAAATGAAATTGGATTTCTGAAATTAAAATTGAATTTTAGATGGTTTGGAAGAATAAAAGAATTTATTTAAAAAGGAGATAAATTTGTTTGAAATCAAAGTGATAATTGATTGGGTATTTAAAATAAATCTTTGAGGAATCCATATGAAAACTTATTTAATGTTGAATGAAAAATTGATTTTTGTGTTGAAAATAAATTTGGGAATCGATTTGTAAAATGATTTGGTAATTGGGCTTAAAAGTTAGAATCAATTTGAAATGTGATTCGGTGTTGAAGTAAATTCAGAAATCAATTTGAAATTCGATTTGGGATTTGAAATAAAATGGAGAAATCAATTTTTAAAGTTGATTCGGGGTTGAAAATGAATATTTGGAAAATGTTTTGAAAATCGAGTAAGAGTGGATTTTTTAGGAATGTAAATTCCGAATAGAAGTTGTAAAGGAAAGAGAAATTTGTTTTAAAATTAAATATTGATTATTCTTAAAAGTGTGGAAAATATGATTTGAAATTGAATTTTCAAAGTGATGAAGTGTGGAAATAAATTTACAAATTTGAAATGTAAATTTGAAATAAATCGATAAGGATTTATCTAATTGGTTTAAATGGACCATAATATGATTTGAAATTGATTTTCAAATTGATTTTCAAACGTGAAGTATGAAATATGATTTGAAATTGATTTTCAAATGTGAAGTGTGGAAGAATATATATCTTGTGAAAAGATTTGAAATTAAATAAATAATTTAGGAAAAATTATTTGAATTGGATGTTTGTTATGAATGTTATTGATAGTTAAATAACCAACTATCAATATTTGTCTTTGAAATGACACTTGATTTGTTTTTAAAACAAACGCTCATTATTCGGTTAAGCCGGGAGAGGACCTTTGTGTCATATAACCCATTCTGAATAGTGATACGTCGCGAATGGATAGCATTTGAAGACCGGTGTGAAGACCGGATATTTGTGAAAATGAAAGGACAACCTGTCGAATGTCTCTGCACCGAGTTGCTCCGGTATAGAGATTTATATCACTCTTTTTGTGACGGGAAGTCCGGACGTGATTAGTGAATATCCGGATTGCAAGGGCTTCTTTGGAAGTGCCTTCGGTTCCGTTCGATCCCGGAACGGACTTATATGGATGTGTGTCTGACGTTACACTTTGAGATGTAAAGCTGGTTTCTATCAAATACATTTCTGTTGGTGGCGGAGAATTTATTCTCTTAGCTTAACACCCTTCTCTGAGACGTACGAGCTCAGAGGTTATGTAGTTGATGGTTACTAGTGATACATTCCCAATTTGGTAATGTGGCACACGAAGTGCTGTTGATCAGTTGTTGATCAAAGCGTGGCTTTGTGAAAAAGCGTGGCTTTGTGAAAAAGCGTAATGTATGTGGACGAGACTTCGTCGAGCCTCACAACCCGGTAATGGTCGAAACAGGAATGTGCGGCAAAGGTTTGTAGGGGTAGCGCCCCTAGGGTATGCCATTTCCTTTTGGATAAAAGGTGATATCATGGTATGGAGCCCAGATATTTTACCTATGTGGATTATATTTTGCGACTGTTGCTTTTCGATTGAGGATCCTCGGATAAAGGTCGGTAACGACCGGGGGATGGCATAGCTCGTGTGTTAGTTACCTAGTTACAGCTCGGTTAGAGCGTGAGGTAGCGTCGGCCTTTTGTTTGCGGAGATCCGGTTAGGATCCGAGGCGTCTTTCCAGAGGCGTTTCCATTTCGGTAAGGAAGTTCCTTAGCCTGATCATTTGTTGGAAATCCAAAGAAATAATACGAACCCTGTACGGTTTTTAATTGTATTACCTGCTATGGAATGTGGCGGTAACCTGCTACTGAACGTAGTAGCTATAGTAGACATACAACAATAGTTGTATGTTGGCTAAGATTGATATTATACTTTTGAAATGTTTTCCACACTAGACATTAATAATAATATCAATTGATTTTGCGTAGAAAGCATTTTTGACTATCATAAGGAGAAATCTCCTCCAATTCTGCGTTTGCATTGTGTGTGTGGTGGGAGGCCTTATGGTAGTTTCATTTTCCAAAAGCATTGCGAAGTTGTTTTATTTTCTTTGCGAAAATAACTGTTTTACGATCTCACACCAGTCACCATGACTGACCTGGAGTTTATTGTTCCCTTTCTAAACTCTGGGTGCCCATAATTTTCCACACGGGCAGCCTAGAGTTATTTTATCAGGATATTCTGGATGTTCTGGAGCTTTGGAGATGAGCTGGATGGCGGAGCGTACTATCGTACTTGTTATTTATTCCGCTGTGTATTCTGTATAAGGACAAGTTTATATAACTGTCCATTGTTGTAAACTCTGATGATTGATGTATGTATAAACTGATATAGTCTTTTGTTTTAAAGATTATTGATTTATATATTGTATATTATTCCGCTGCGAAATGTGAGATTTTGATAATTGTTCCTGTTCTGTGTTTTCTGTGTTGTTCTTCTTTCTTTTTCTTCTATCTTTTCTTCTACCTCTTCTTTTAACCCTAAAGTTTCGCGTTTCCGCCATTCGATTATTCGACAGTTTGGTACAGTGGACGTATCAGTGTCGAGTTTTCGGAAGACGGATTTGTGGGTCTTTACAAGCATCATGTTGTTCCGCTGCATTTATTTATTATTTGTCCTTGTTTTATGTAACTCTGATCTGTATTATAAATGTTTAATCAATGTTGTTTGTAAACAGCTTCATGAACTGTTTATTTGATTATTATATTTTGTCATTCCGCTGCGAGATTCTGTATTTGTTTTTTTCTCTGCTTTTTCTTATTTACCCCATAATAATCTTCCCTTTTGAATGGTTTGAGTTTGACGTGCGTGTCTGCTTAAAACGTCCAAAAAGGCAGGTCGTCGCAATTGGTATCAAAGCTTTGGTTTAGCGATAACCTCAGCTTTGTGGGGACTGACTCATATTAAATAGGGTAGTAATACCCTAGAATGAGTCGCTAAGTGTATATATATGAGAGCGCGTATTTGTTAGTGTTATAAAAAGTTTTTGTATTGTGTTAATTTGTTCCGTTTTGTATTTAAAAATTCAGGTCGGTGCATAGGACGCTATGACATCGATAGGGATTTCTAAACACTAAATAGGGCAGACCGACACAATATTGTTTTAAAATATAGGTAAATAAAATTATTTTGCCTATTATATATTTTGTATATGAAATAGTAAATTTTATAAATGATATAGTTGGATGTAATATGTTGTTTATTAGGTAGAGAAATTTTATAAATATTGATTGAAAAATAAGATTTACAAATAAAATGAATATAAATTGAAATTTGAGAACTTAAGTACTGGGATTTTTTGGAATTTCTTTCAAATGAATTTGGAATATAATCTTAGCATTGTTTTGGAGTAAAATATTTGTTTTCGGTATAAATATTTCAAAATGATTTGAAAGAAATATTTAAAGAATTTTTAAGGAAATAAGTTATGTACTCCCCTCTCTGTCACTGGAAAATAATTTCGGTGATGAGTGCACGCATCATCGATGTTCATTTTCGAGTTTCAAAGTGGGAAGACTGTCGTAGTAGTTTACTACACATTTGTTTTGATAATTAAATCTTAATTTCAAAATCCAAATATGATTTGATATGTATAAAAGATATGATTATATATATTATTTTAAAATAATTGAAAAGGAAACCGGTTGTTTAGCTCTTAAGTTCCTGTAAATTTGAAATTGAAATTATTGAAATAAATAGAATCTTGACTATATTAACTATTGAAAACTTCTAAAATGAAAATAAGAAATTTGATGTTAAAATGATTAATGAAATAGATAAGAAACTGAAATTTTGAAAACTGTAAATAAAAAGGAAATGTAAATAAGAAATGGTAACTATTGAACATTTTGTTAACTAAATAAATAAGAGAAACTTGGGTAGTATTCAATTGCATTCTAAAAGACATATATATATATAACTTACCAAATTATTAAAAGTTGAAATGTTAAATAGGATATGTAATAGAATATTGTATAAGTAAACTTTAGTAAATGAAAGTGTTTAATGGAATTACTACTATAAATAAAAATTCTAATGTTATAAATCGTTATAAACTGAAGTTAATAGTTTGAAATGTTACTAATAAAATGTAATAAAAGTGAATAAGGAAAGGAATGATTATAAACTTAGTTTAACATTTAAACTATTTATAATTAGATTGAATAGTAAAAGGTGAATACTGTAAGTAAATAGTGATAAACTTAATTTAACGTTGAAGCCATTTATAATTAAAATGAGTTTTATGTTAATTGAATGATTATAACTTCAGAAAACGTTGAAATGGTTTAGAAATGGATTTAATATTTAGTAATGCTATATATGGAAGAATAAATGTGAAAAGGAAATATCTATCAATGATGAATTAAATGTAAAGAGACTTACATAATAATAAATAATCTAATAATTGAAATGGAAGTAACTTGTGTAAGTAATGAATGTAAAGTAATAAAAAGAAAAATGGTATTGCATAAATGAATGGAAAATAAATTTTGAAATTGATAAATGTAAAGAAATTTAACAAGCAATGTATGAACAAAGGAGAAATGAACTTTTGTCAGTAATAACGAATGTAAATTAGTGAAAATAAACATTATATGAATGAGAAAAGAAAAGTAAATGATGAAAAAAAGGGGAAAATCAAACTAAATTGTAAATGTGAAGTAAACTGAAATAAAATGTATACAATACTTCAATAATGAATTCATTTATGATCCAAATAATTGAAATGGATATAACTTATGTATGTAAAAAATGTAAATTAATGAAATAAGCTTTACACGAATGAATGAAAATTAAAATTTTGTAAGTAATGAACGTGAATTAAAGAAAATCATTGTATGAGAAAACTGAACAATAAATGATGCGAAAAAGATAAATAGAGTAAACTAAAAAAAATCGTATTGAATTCTTTGTTTGTTGGGCTTATGGATTGGTTGGGAAAGGATACTTCTATTTTGTATAGAGATGTATAAATAATCTATAAAGTTTTATCTACGACTGTTGAGTATATGGTTTACTTCATAGTTTATTTATCATTTTATACGATTAGAAGTTCTGTACCCGAACAAACCATTTGTTTTGGTTGATATGGATGGATGATTGATTTCTTGGTTGAAATGATGTTTGTACTGTTTGTTTGCAAATGATTATTGTTATGTTGTGATGTTTGTTGTTATTTATTGAAACAACTTAAATATTTCACTTTTATATAATTATTTACTCTTTTGGATTATATAAGTGAAATACAGGTTTATGGAAGCAATAGGTTTATGGATTCATAAAATAAGCGTTATTTTCCCGACAAATAGGTACGTTCTCGGATTATTGTTTTATAGCGATATTATATCGTTTTGCCGTGGTTTGGGATATTTTATTTTGAACTATATGATATATTGTTATTATTGATATTATTATTTCTCCCAGACCTCTCCATACAAAGGAGACTCTACCGAATATTTCGGAAATTTTGGACTCAGAAAATTTTTGTGAAATGTTTTCCAAACTTTTGTTAACTTGAATATAAAGGATTTGATTGTTATAAATTGATATATTTTATTTAAATTATATAATTATGTAAATTAATTATTTATAAATTTAACATTTTGAATAAGATATATTGATTTCTTAATTCCTCCTTTCCCTTCTTTTCCTTTTCGGGGACGAAAATTTTTGAGTGGGGGAGAGTGTAACGACCCATAATTTTCGATAATTAAAAATTAGTTAATATAATAAGGTTTTGTGAAATTAAATGTTGGAAGAAATGAAAATTTGTGATTTAATAATAAGAATATAATTGGAATGAAGTGTAATAGTATTAATTTAGTGGAAATTAGGTTGAAGGGCTTTTATTTTCAAGGTAATTAGTTTTAAGGACATCACTTTTGAATAATTAGTTTTAAGGACAATTTACAGGATAATGATAAATTCATTTATCCTTTTAAGTTATACAGGAAAATGATAAATCCTTTTAGCATTATTTCTGTATAACTGAAAATGATAAATTCTTTTATCTTTTTCCTGTAAAATGTCCTTAAAACTAATTTTTCAAAAGTAGTGTCCTTAAAACTTATTACCCACACAAATAAGCCCTTGAAGTGAAAATCCCCATTAATTTAAGGTAATTGATAACTGCTTTAAATGTAATTCTAATTAATTGAGATGAATAGAAGTTATAATTGGTTATAGATTGTAAATAAATTGTAATAATGTATGTATTAATTGATAATTGGATTAAAGGAGTAATTAATAATTTAAATGTGGTATTAATTATGAAATAAGGTGTAATTAATTGTAATTTATAAAAGTAATGTTGTAGTAGTATAACATTTGTTTGTAAATAATAAACTTATAAATGTGATTAAAAGTTAATGGTGACAATTATTATATGTTACCAATTTATTTAATTTGCTGAATTAAATTTAAAACCAATTGCAATTAAATGTAAATAAATGCCACATTAATGTGAGTTAAGACAATAACTGCAAATTGTGAATGTAATAAAATGTATAGAAATGTTAATTATATTCACAAGGCAATAATTGATTATTGGGATTTTAATATTTAAATAAATTTGGGAAAATTTCAATGTAATTGAATTATTGCAACTAATATGGTAAAAGATGATAATTGTAGAATATTAGTATAATAAGATATAAACAAATGTTAACTATGTCTATAGAGTAATGATTGATTGAATAAAAAGATTGAAATCAAATTAAATCAATTTACTGGAATTAAATTATATTAATTGGATTCAATTACAGTTGAAATTGAACACTGTAATTAGTGTAATATTTAACACTGGATTGATATGTAAATTTGTTTTAAACTATTGTAAATATCCAAGTAATCAGAAATGATAAAATTTGTTAGTTATTAAAAGTGGAATTAAAAAGTGATTTAATCAATTTAATAATAATTTATTTAATTAACATGAAAATATCAATTTTGGCAACTGTCTCGGATTTCGACGAAACTAGTTTCATCGGATCCGTAATGGTGAATTATTGTAAGGTTTCAAGTTTCGTAACGATTGGACTTGTTGTTTGATCGTAAGGACTCGAAACGCGTAGAAATCAATTTAATTGAAATCAATTTGAAATAGGCTGATTTTTAAGCTAACTTCTTTATACGATAGAATTAGGACTTGAAACCTGTTTCAATGAGTTTAAAACTATCGAAAACATCTATTTTGATATATGGGATGATCCATTTTCGTTTCAAGAACGAAATGAGCTTTTTGGGTCGTTTATCGTTCCAATCCATATCGATCCGGTCCATTCTTTCTATATTCAGATCCGCCTATATATATTCCATTATTCTGTACGTACATTTCCTTCTCACCTCCACCTTCCAATGGCAGACAAACCAAAACCTAATTCCTAATTCCAATTTCTATTGCAAATCAAAATCAAATCGAAAAATTTAAACTCCTCCAAACTATATCAAATTATATACAGTTTTGAAGCTCTCGACGAGCGTAATCCATCGGTCCAATTCGTTTATCGAATCGATGCACCGTTTCTCCAGAAATCGAGAATGAACCTCGACCGTCCATTCCATGTTTTGGACGATCCAACGGTGGATCGTCGTCCGATCGACGATCGGGAGGGGCGTTGGGAAGTGGGAGGCGTGTAGGTCGTAGATTTGGTGTTAGTTCATGCTATTGGTGGTCGGAATCGCCTCAAAATTGATGATGAACTGGTGGTGGCTATGGGCGTTTGGAGGCGTTAGGGCATGGCGTGAGTGGGCCAAGGGACGTCTTGCCGAGGGCAAGGCAGGGGCGACGTCTGATCAGGTCGGCGGCGATGGATTAGGCGGCTGCGATCGTGTTTTAGGTGGCGACCGTTCTTCGTTTCTGCATGTTCAAGCGCGAATGAGATAAGGGTTTACGGCTTGGTGACATGGTAAACAATTTTGGTTATATTATTATTATTTTATTTAAATTTTGATTTCAAATGTTCTATGATCATAACTTTTCCATACGAGCTTGGATTTACGCACGGTTTGTTCCGCTGGGACCGTATCGAAATTTCGGACATTTTGGAACTTGTTTGGTCAAATTCTGAGACTGTTGAAATTTGGGCCTTTAATTGAATTTCAAATCTATTTGAAATTCAAAGGTGAGTGTTTTAACCCACTCACGATTACTAAATTATCTTATGTTAGTTAAATTAAAATTTTGATGTGTTTTGAAATTTATTGATTGATGTTTGGTATGTTTAAATTGTCATTCTAGTTAAATTAGACTTTTATTGCATTTAATCATCGTTTAATTTAATATTGAAATAAATTGTCAATTTAATATCTGTTAATGATAATCAGTTATCTATTGATGTTTATTGGTTGATTTGGATGATGGTCGTGATGGATATTTGATTGTTGATATTGGATGATTGGATGTGTATGTTATATGGTTATATCACTGCAAGTTCCCTATGGGTTGAAATGATACATACCCGAACGATCTATAGATTAGGTAAAAATCGTTATGGGTTGAAATGATAGACTCGAGCGATTTTATGGATTTTATTTAATTTAGGATTGCGGTTTGAAATGATATATACCCGTAAAAATTTTAAATTGTGGATTAAAATGATAAATATCCGTATCACTTGACCATAGGGTAGAAAATTATATACAGACACCGGATTGGTTAAATTAAATTATTTTTAAGTCCTTAAATTTTGATTCAGTTAACTGGCATTTTGAAATAGAAATTGATTTATATAGACTGAGTTATTTTCGATAATCCAAGCGTTAATTTTGAAATTGGAATTGATTTAATGAATTGTTCAAAGGAATTAAATTGGAATTCAAAGTTGAAGTGTCAAATATAAATGATTTTATCGGAATTGAGTTATTGAAATGTTTGGATATAACTTTGAAATCTATTGTAAACTAATTTAAACTAATTTAATTAAATTGACTATTTTAATCAATTTAAAACTATTTTAATTTATTTTAATCTATTATAACCTATTTAAACCAATTTAATCTATTTTACCTATTTTAAACTGATTAAATTTATTTAATCTATTTTTAATCTATTTAATATAATTTAGTTTATTTAATCTATTTTAAATTTATTTAATCTATTTAAAATCGATTTAAGATAATTTAAATCCATTTAATCAACTTTATATCTATATAAATCATTTTAAATCTAATTATATCAAATTTAAATCTATCATAAACTATTTCTACTATTCAAACTATTCTAATATATTTAAACTATTAAAACTATTTATGCCTATCTAAACTATTTTCTAAAATTTTAGATTGTGTAAAGAGAAAGTATTTACATTTAAATCCTTGATGATAATACAACCTAAGTTGGGTTTTGAAATTGATACCTTTTTGTGAAATGACATATTTGAGTAAATATGATGATTTTGGAACGAGGATTTGATTAACCTATCTTATCGATAATTTCATAAGTTAATATTATTTTGAAAGTGAATATGATTTTGAAGTGAATATGGTTTTGGAAGTGAATATGATTTCGAAAGTGATATGGTTTGAAAATCGAATATGATATTTTGATATTAATTATGAATTGACTTTTGAAATGTAAAAGAACCATCCGGTGTGAAATAAGCAGTTGGTTGTCAAAGAGACCGGGGTCGCATATTGTCATACTCTCTGCCAATACCGAAAACCACTTTAACAACTGTGTACGTGGTGGAGATTCTAGGAATGAAGTAGGATGGTTTGGCGAACGATTCTGAATGAGGTATTTACGTGACCCTGACTCCCGTGAGTCGGCTTGATGTAGCTAAAATAGGAGCTATGTCGGGCCAAGTGAAGTCATTCCTCCTGTCGGACACATTTCTTCAATACCATTCTATTACTTTGTAATTGATTTGGTGGCCACCCCTTGATTTTGATTTGGGAGTGTGTTCCATGGTGGGTGGTAGTAGCTGTTATGCGTTACCACCAGTCCGGATGCGCAAAACGGTAGAATCCTACCCTGGGTATTGCCTCGCGTGCCTTGTCGCATGCCTTATCGCGCCTTCTATGAGTTTGTTTTAAACCATACCTATGGAGTGCCCTCTGGGTAAACCTCATGGAGGAGCGTATGGTACTGTATATACTATGGGAATATATAAAATGTGTTAAGGGAGATATGGGTAACGCCTTAATGCTATTTTAATACTTTACTTTACTATAGACATATTATAATAGCGTATTGTACTACATAGTAGGTAGTTTAACGGATCCTTAGGATGTGTAAATCTCGAACATCTCTTAAGTTATTACACTCATGTTAGACACTGGATAGGAGATGTCAAACCCCGTAAACATCTCTGATACCGTTACACCCATTTACTATCGATTTAACTTACATAAGATCTTTTAGTTCTGACTCGAGTGTTTTGTCTTTTCAATTCGCTTGGGTCAGTCCGAGCTTTTCAGTTTATCGAAGACTACTTTCTGGAGGATGAAGACGAAGATTTTGTATGATTATTATGTATTATATTTACTCCACTACATCATGTTGTTCCGCTGCATTTATTTATTATTTGTCCTTGTTTTATGTAACTTTGATGTGTATTATAAATGTTTAATCAATGTTATTTGTAAACAGCTTCATGAACTGTTTATTTGATTATTATATTTTGTCATTCCACTGCGAGATTCTGTATTTTTTTTCTCTGCTTTTTCTTATTTACCCTATAACAATCTTCCCTTTTGAATGGTTTGAATATGACGTGTGTGTCTGCTTAAAACGTCCAAAAAGGCAGGTCATTACATGTGAGGACAGGTTGTTATAACTTTCCAAGATGATGATTTGTTTAGTGTACTTTGATTAATGTATATATATGTATATATATATTAAAGTCTTGTTTTTGTAAAGTTATTATGTATATTATATATTACTCATCACGATGTGAGATCTTGTAACAACCCTGTATTTGTGATTATTTTAATTGTGTATTTTAATTATTTTTAAATTGAATTTCCTGATTTAGAAACTTTATTCTTTTTATTAAAATGGATAATTTATGTTATTTTAAATATAAATGTTGATTTTTATGAAAATTATAATTTCAAACCTGAATAAATTGAATATTTCCAGAAAAAGTGGATTTTGGTCAATTTGGTCAAACTTTGACTTTTAAATTTTAAATTTAAATATTTAAATTCTTAAATTTTATCTTTAATTATGAAAATAGATTTAATAACTTGAATACTGCTTTTCATTTCATTGAAAATGGATTTGAATTGTAAAAGTTATGTACATTTCAATTTGGAGTGCAATTTGATTTATTTAACAATTTTGTCTATTTTAAATTATATAAATTACATTTTCTTTGTCATATTTTATTTTAATATGTGTTAATTTGTTATTTTATTTATATTTCTGTCTTTTAATATTTTTAAAGTGATAATAAAATTTTTCCAAAATTTATTGCATTTATTTCCTATTTTTAAAAGGCTAATTTCTAATTTTCTGCTATTTTCTTCATTTAAATTATATTTAATTGAAATTTATTTATTTATTTTTGTGAATGCATTTTTATTTTATGTATTATCTTTATTTATAAATATTTTCTAAGTCCATATAAATCTTCCAAAGTTTATTCTGTTTATTTTCAAATTTTCTAGACTGGTTTTCATTTTGTACTATTTTCTTATTTTAATCATATATAATTAATATTTATTTATTTATATTTTGTATATTTGTTATATTTTCGAATTTTAACTGAAATTATATGTATTTTCAGATATTTAAACTTACAAAAAAGAAAATATGGAAATATGTAGAGTTTGTGACTTTTGTAATTCCTAGTCCTTTTGTATTCCACCGTTTCATTTTAATCAATACATCTTTTATTTTTTTGGCTGTATATCTTTTCTCATTTTAGATGCATTCTTTTGTTTTTCACGTACTTTATCATTTCTCTTCTCAAAAAAAAATACACGGCCATTCCTTGATCAAAAGTTTGGGTAAAAATCTCTTCTTTTCCTTGTTTTTGTTGATTTTCTTATGTTGTTTTTGCTTTGTTCTCAACTTGTATGGATCGGCCCGACCTACTCCAGCAGCTAGGCCGAATCCACCACCTCATCCTCTGACGACCACCCCCTCCAAATCACCACCACCCTAGGCCGAGCATCCCATGGCAAGAGATCACCATCAATTTGCACCAAACACCACTTATTGCTCAACTCTAGCCTAGTTGTGTTATCACCACCTCCACCTTCCTTTTGCCGCCACTTCCACCACCACCACTACCTCCTACCACAACTCCTTATCATCACCACCTCTTATCACTTCAGGTTAGACCATGGCCGAACCCTCCATGGTGGAAAAACTCTACAAAATTGCAAACTAGACCTTGAAACATACATAACCGAGCACTTATGTATTCACCACTCCATTTTCCATCACCACCACCACCTTTGGCTGCCACCACCACTTTATTCAGACCTTCCCTCATCACCCCAGCTACTGACCTGAAGTGTAGACCCTCTGGCCGAACCCCATAGCCCATGGCCGAGCCAAAGATTGAACCACTTTTCCACCTATTTGCCTAGAAACCCTTCACCAACCCTAAGTGTAACTTCCTCCACTTGTTTAGCCTTGTAGCCGCACCTTTTCCAGACCCATACCTGATCCAAACCATGCTCAAACCTGACCTTATTGATCCCCTAGGCTATGCAAACAAGTATAGAAAGCAA